>JASJET010000087.1:4140000-5340000 GCA_034092305.1 Diaprepes abbreviatus
ACTATTATTGGTCTTTTAGTAAATTCAGCGTCTTTATTAAACACCTGCATCTGTTTGGATTAATAACATATCATATTACAGTATTCATTTACTGCACCTGCAAGGTCAATAGTTAAATGATAAACAATAACTTAGAATATTTAATAATATTGGGTAAATTTGGATATAACATATATATATATATATATATATATATATATATATATATATATATATATAAATATATATATATATATATATATATATATATATATATATATATATATATATATATATTTAAATATACTATTTATTTACAAAAAAAAAATATTAAAATGTATCTCAAAAACTTGTTGCCTTTTATAACTTTATTCGATAGGTAATTCAATTATCTACAACTTTTGTTTGTTAGATAAACTGGATAAACCGGAAAAATAACCATTTTTGGTCCGCCATTTTGTTAGCACAGGGTTGCTAATGTTAACGTCGAGATATGTTCTTTAAGATGCTAAAATATACTTTTTCCAATAATAAAATCGCAAGTTATATTTTTTTCTAAAAAGCGCTTTATATTTGTCTAATTTTCATGGACCATTATGGTTTTAATAGGATTAAAAGATTCTTTTGACGGATATAGGTATCTCTTTATTTAAACGATTTATTTTATTGTTTGTTATTTCTTCGTTAACTAACAAGTAATTAGTATTTGCTAAATACGATTTTAGACAATTTTATCTATTAAGAAGTTAAAGGGTGACAATATACATCCTTACTCTACCTAAGAATGTGATTAAAGTATTTTTGTAGATTTTTGTCACCACCCTGTACTCTAAAAGTGATAGCAATTATTATTTAAATTAAATAACATCTTTTATGATCTAAATCCTACGAGTGGTTTAGGTTAACCGCTACATGGATTATTCTGATTAATATTAAAATGGATCTCAAAATATTCATGATTTGAATTTCAAATAGTGTGATAAAATTTTCCGGGTTGGATAAATCGTTACGTAAGATATTAAAACGAAGTAAACCAAGTAAACAAAATATAATTTAGTGCAGGATGTAACCGTATTTTATATATACGGGATGTTCTAAATAAAAATGGACTGTGTCTGAGATCTCTTGACAGATTACGTAATAGTCAAACTACAAACATGGTTAAGAAAAATTTTAATAATGAAATTCTGAACATTTTGATCGATTTTGATATAAATAAAATGTAATAATTATTATTCAAACAAAAAAAAACATAAAAATTTAAAAATATGTTTGCTGTATATACTAGGGGATTATTTTATATTATTGATAGTTGCGGCTTCGCAAGCACTATGTTTATGACTACACTATGTTTCTCAACAGTAATATCTTCAAAAAACTTCTGCTAGCGAAAATGATTGGCCGATATTTAAGGTCTACAGAAGCCAAATCAAACTTGCCCAAATTGAATTTTACTTTTCCCCAAAATGATACTTTTCTCGAAAACTTTTCCCGATCGTAAATGAAAAATATATATTTAGACTATTGACTATGAGGAAAAAAACGAAATAATAAGGAACAAATTAGTAACAGCATTTTCATAATTGAATACGTTCCTTTGGCACTTAAATATGATAAAATCACAAAGTGTTACTAGATTCAGTGGTGCGTTTTTGAGAACGGAGTGAATATGGAATTTTTTTCAAAAAAAAAACTTAAAAACAATGCTTTTTTAGTATATACATATATTACAATTTTTCGCAGGGAATTGAATTTTCTATCCAAATGGATTTTTGGAAGGTCAAAAAATTTTTTTTTTCTGCAAAATAAACGGAAAAAACAAAGGGGAAAAATCAAAAATTCTCAATTTTTTTCAAACTTCTATTCATAACTTTCTTCTGAATAGATTATAGGTATAGGCATTGCTTCAAAAAAAGAAGGCTGCCGTTTCGATCAAATTTTGCTGAAGTATAGCCATTTCAAATTTACCACTTTTTTTGCAATTTTTTCTTTTACATCATTTTCTTCGCATTTTTAATAAAAAAAAATGTATATATTCTTGAAATAAAAGAAACATAAGGGGAGGTATTATATATGTGTATAATACCTATATATTTTACGTGAATGTATGTATTTCACTACGGCGCAGACGCAGATTCACTGAGCATGAGATTCTTTTCTGGGTTCGCGATATCCCATGGTTTTGTTGAGCATCGATCAAATATTATTAAAATGGTGCTTTGTTTTTCTTCTGTACTAAACAATTAAAAAATTGAAACGTTTAGAACATTAAAAGGGACAGAAATTAAAAGTGTGATAAAAGTCAGCTTCAAAAGAGACGATGGCAAACATATACTTTTAAGCAATGTTGAAAATGTTAAAGTACGTGATATAAGTTATAAAATTTGCATACGTGAGACAAATATTATTGCTGCTAAGCAAAATGAAGAGGATAACCTGTAGGATCAAGCAGACAAATCAAAAAATATTTTAATTTTAATATCCACAATACTAACAATTTCTTGGCTTCATTCATGTTTTAAGTGGTTCTGATACCATATCTGCATTTTCTAATATTGGAAAAAAAGTTCATGACAGTTTTTTTAAAATACTTTGTATATATAGAAGAAGATGTAAACTTTTTTTTGTAAGATCGTGCAAATGATGACCTAATTGGTAACACAGTAAAATCGATCGTGGCTTTATTATATGGTGAGAAACCTAATGATAAATCTTTAGTTAAAAGTCCTTTGGCATCATTTAAAATCAAATTCAAGAATATGACATTTAAACTGTCGCAAATGCCTCCGACATCTGATGCTGCAAGATTGAATGGACTACGAACTTATTTTCAAATGCAACATTGTAAAAGATAATTAAATGCAATTGAATGGGGTTGGAAATAGATGAAAAATGGTTTGATGCCGATTCTTGTAACCCAGTCACTTGCACCACAGTCTTTGCTTGACCAGGTATCATATAAATGTTTGAAAGTTTAACAAGCAAAAAATAAATGCTCTGGCTTGCTAAGTGCTTAGCCGCCCGCTACCTAGCGGCCGAAATTCGAAGTGGAGCTGGAGTTTATTATTATTATTATTATTTACATATTACAACAAATTATTTTTCTTTTTTTATGGGACTGCGGAATACATAATAAAGCTTCAGTTAAAATTAAATAATGAATAGTTTTCTTTTTATATAATGGTGAAATATAAAATATAAAAAAAACATTCCGATTTACCATCAATGGAGCAGCGCGCCCCAGTTTATCTGTCACCTAGTGAAAAGTAAACATACTAAACTTCAAAGCATTATATTTTTAACATTATTTTTAGTCAAAGTTATTGTTTTTCGAGATAAAATTTAGCTTTAAACCTTCCCCATTTTTCAAGAAATAGACTTAAATTTGGTTCCAATTGGTTAAGTAGGTTTTTTCGTTATCTTTAAGAAACAAGAACCCTCTTCTACTTTATAATAGTATAATTTCATCTGCAGATAACTTTTTCTTCTTCTTTTTCCTTCTTATATATAAGCAATTTGCTTGTTATTCTTCGTCTTTTTGCCTGGTTTCAGTCTATTGCGAGGTTATCACTCCATCGTTTACGGGGTCTTCCGGTACTCCTACGTCCTATTAGTGATTTGTCCCTCGTGATCTTTACTATTCTGTCGTCGGTCATACGGTTGATGTGTTCGTTCCATTCCCTTTTTCTTTGTAATACCCAGTCATTGATGTTATCGATTTACACACTCTTCTTATATCCTCGTTCCTATTCCGATCCATAAGTGTCCTGCCAGCTATCCTGCGCACCACTCTCATCTCTGTTGTTTCCAGAATTTGTTTTGTTGTCGAGGTTTCTGGTCTGGTTTCTGTAGTGTATGTTAGTATGGGTCTTATTGCTGTTTTATAACTTCGATTCCTATATGTTTATTGCTCCATATGGTACTGTTAAGACATGCGGCTGTTCTTGCTGTTTTCATGGCTTGTCCCCTCACCTCCATTTCAACGTTCCCGTATCCGTATATTTCTATTCCGAGATACTTGAACTTCATTTCCTGCTGTATAATTTTGTTGTCTATTTCTAGTTTGCATCTGAGTGGTGTTCTAGATGTAGTCATGGCTTTAGTTTTTGACGCTGATATATTCATATTAAGCTTTTTCGCTGTTATATTAAATTGGTGCAGTAGTTTTTGCAAATCGTCTCCGCTTTCAGCTATTACCACTGCATCGTCGGCGTAGCACAGTATTTTGATTTCCCTGTTTCCCATTTTATATCCTTTCAATCTTCGCACCTGCTTTATCAACTCGTCCATGATGATCTTAAATAGTAGGGGGCTAAGAGAGTCACCCTGTCGGATGCCATTATTTACTTCTATTTTTTCGGTCAATTCAGCGTTTATCCCAGCTTGAATCGTATTTGCCTGATATATATGTTCAATCGTTTTGATAATGTTTGAGGCATTTGTCTGTCGTAAAGCAGCTGTGTTACATCCTCCAGTTGTATACGATCGAACGCCTTCTCTAGATCGATGAAACACCTAAAGGCTGGACGATTATATTCAATTGACTTTTCAGTTATTTGTCTTATAATAAATATGGCATCTGTGCATGACCTTCCCGACCGGAATCCCTGCTGTTCGTCTGCTAAGGAACTGTGTTCATTAATGTTGCTTGTAAGAATTTTTGTGGTTAGTTTTAACGAGGTGGAGAGAAGATTGATTCCTCTGTAATTAGCCGGCACTTTTTTATCGCCTTTTTTGAATAGGAGTATTGTTGTACTAGTCCTCTATTCATCGGGGGTTCTGTGATGATATATGATTTTATTGATGAGAATTTTCAGTTGTCCTGTCAGGCTCTCTCCTCCGTATTTCAGTAGTTCATTGCTAATTCCGTCAGGTCCTGCATTTTTCCTGTTTTTTAGTTTTTTTAAGGCTAGTTCTACGTCTTCCTTCTTTACAAGTATATCGTCGTTAATTATAATTTCGGGTGTGTTAGGTTTGATTTCTGTCTGTTGTTTCTTGTATAATTCCTTCAAGTAGTTCACCCAAGTTCCCTTCGGTATGCGGTTACTGCTAATTAACTCATGTGTTTCCTGTCTTTGGTCTCTGTTCAGCCGCCATATCTGTTCCTGGAGTCCATAGAAGTCGCTTTCCATCCTTTTTGAAAAGGTTTGCCAGTGCTTGTTTTTAACCTGTCTCACTAATGTATTGGTGCTATTTCTAATGATTTTGTACTCTGGATGTGATGATAACTTAAAACATAGTTTTTGCTTCAAACTAATTTTTGATGTTTTTTAATCGCAGAGTGGAAAAATTTTTTAAACGCGTTTTGTGGAAACGCTAAAGTAAACTCTCGAAAAGTACAGTTCTTTAAAAAGGCAACTTTTTATATAGTGACCAGTCCTATTAATATAAAAACACAAATCTATCATTATTAAAATATCTTTCATTTAATTTGTTATGCGACATCTCTGTCAAAAATGTTTCAACCTTTATCAAGCGTAATCAGGTTTTTCGTTGTGTCTTAATAGCTTCTTGGAGAATAAAGAAAGGTCGACGACATGACAGTTTTGTTGTCTGGAAATAAAACTAGCTTAAATAAAACCAATACTGTAAATTGGTGTAGTATTGCGACATTGTTGTTTCCCGTTCGTCGTTCTAGCTTTCTTAAAATGTTAATAAGATCTAAGATAGCTAAATTTTGCACGAATAATGGAAAAATATGTTCGGTGAAAGTTTCTATATATCCAACAGCCACGAAATCCTCACCGTTTAACTTAAAACGGAGTAGCTAAAAATATTAAATATAGTTTTAATCGTGACTGGTTAAAAATTTAGAAAATATTTTTTCTGGTTTGATTTAATGCTTGGATATTCAATAAATAATTCAAATAAAATTGAGAAAGCTATTTAATGTTTTAAATGTATTTTAAATGGATTAAAAAGCATAAAATAATTTCTTCTAGCCTCATACAGATTGAAAACCCCACATAGATTCCTAACCCCAAACACATTATCCTGAAAATTTGTGATTTTGAAATTTTAATAGCTGTAAAAATTCTTGTAAGATATAAAACGAAAAACGTGGGGTGCATGCAATAGATAATAGTAAGGAGTCTAGATATTAGCTGTTGTCTTCTTCAATAGTTATTATCTATTGCACCACTTGTTTTTCTTTATAAATCTTTTAAGTATCTTCATAGCTACTAAAAATTCACAGTCAAAAATTTTCAGCACAATCTGTATGAGGTTGAGAATCTATGGGGTTATTAATTTGTATGGGATTAGAAGAAATTATTCTATACTTGTGAGTCCGTTCATTTTCTATCTTTAATGTTTCGTTTGAAATCCATTGCAAAAGAATGGTCGTAAAATAAGCCTATTTCGTGGACCTGGTATTTGAAATCAAAATGTGAACTAATTGAAAGCTTATGATAAGATAATGCTCTAAGAAAAGTTTCAAAATAACGAAATTGAGTTGCATAATGTGTTTCAGTTGAATAAAAGTTTTGACATTAAAAATCCCCCAATGAAAGAAGATAATAAATTTATCTTATCTCATTTTAAAACTTAGATTTCGTAGAACAACAAAAAAATATCAGCGACTCAAAAAATTTGTTAAATTAACCCCTTAGACAGGGCAAAACTACCCACATGTAAGAAAAATGGAAATAATTTATAAAATATCTGAAGAAAATTGTGTTCATGAGTCATAATTAAAGCTGATTATAGAACAGCAAACACCATATATTTATAGTTCTGACCGAAGGACCTACTCTCGTCGGTAAGGTATCTTTAATGACTTGACAGCAGAAGGGGAACACAATAGATCTATGAGGCCGCAGTATATCGATCCCCAATTTCACAAACACATACAATCTGGCGGAAAGTCGTACAAATAAACAAAATCAAGACAATATGCTGCAATCATATTTTAAAGAATATTTCTGTTGCTGGTTTCAAAGTGCTTTTCCTTAATTTTGTTATATAAAAATTTGTTTGTTGACTTTTTAATATACATTATGAAAATATCATAAGAAGAACGAAATCGGCCAACTATAATATTAAACTAGATCAGAGATATAGAAAATGTTCATATTGCTTATTTTGCGTTATTTCTGGCATAAGCAGATGTTATTTGTATTTGTTATAACCATGTCTGGTTTATAATTAAATTTACACAAATCCACAAATAAGCCCTAAATTGTTATTATAAACTTTATATATAGATTCAATATTAGAAAACACCTAATTTATTCAAATAGTTTTAACATTCGTCCTATTAAAATTTTTTTGTTTCAGGTAAGACGACAAACGTAAATAAAAAAAGCGATTTAACCGATGATGTTCATAATATAATAAGGTAAGATTTTTCATTTTACCATTTGTGGTAAATATAGACACATATATCATTCAATAATTAGATATAGTCTTTAAAATCGAGCTTAATAATTTTGACGTAAGGAAAGTAGTGATGAAAAAGGTCAATCATACATTTACAAATTGTACGAATGTTCAGTATGACAATTGTAAAATTTCTAGAATATAAAATGGACCTAAATATAGATAATGAGTTTAATATGCTTTATAAAGATTTTACGATTAAGGATTTATAAAAATATAATTTAATTTATATGGCCTTTTCAACTTCCTTATCTTTTAACCAGAATCTACCCCGAACAATTCTCAATATTTAGCTACCGAGGTGGGGCATGATAGGCCGCGAGTAAAATATGAAATTTATAAGAATAATGTTTATTTGTATCTAGATACTGTTTATAATTAAAGTCTAGGGGCCATAAATGAAATAAATATGAATAAGATTAATCAAATTTATTAAACTTTGAAATGAAATGCTTTTCCCTCTTTGGCTTCGATTTTAAGTAAAATACTAGACTTCTTGAAAATAAAGCTTAACAAAAAAAAATTTTCTAAGAACAATAAAAATAACTTTTTTAAATAAAGTAGGAACATATCTCTTAAGAAAAAATAACAAAGTAAGTCTGCGGATTTCAATAATAAAATTTCCCACTGAAAAATAACCACTAAAATCTATTCACAATCGGGACACACTTGCTTGGCACATTGTAAACAAACATGTATCTCACAAGAAAAACATCTAATGGTTGATTTTCTAGTGGGTTTAAGTGAACAAGATGCACATGTTTCCTTGATTTTTCTTCAGTTACTTGACCTTGAATTGTATTCGGCATATTAGAACCGAGAATTATGGATAAACCTATTCGGAGCTCATGTGCTCCAGTACAGGTTGTCAAGCCAATGAGTTTTTCTTCCCAGATGCACATCATGCAAAATATGTGCATTGACCGAGCTTCACTACATAGTATAAAACAAAGTCGCTTTCTCTGTCCCTATGTCCCTTTGTATGCTTAAATCTTTAAAACTACGCACCGGATTTTGATGCGGTTTTTTTCAATAGATAGAGTGATTCAAGAGGAAGGTTTATATGTATAATAACATCCATTAAATAGTGGAGAAATACTGTTATTTTTGAGGTTTCTAATGTGATGTCGTTAATTATCATATTTTTTTCCGCTTACATTGCAAATGCAGGCTGAACCCTACGAGATTTATCAAAATAATGTACTAATTATTTGTGCACATTGAAAAGGTCTACAGAAAACTCCACGATGGTATATGTCTATCTCTCATGGATATCCCACAATAATATTTTTTTGTCATTTACTTTTTACGACAAATAATGGCAAATTTTGAAGCGATTTTAACCAATACAGCATTAATCCTTATCCAATTAAATAGCTTAAATACATTGTTGATTTAATATAGATCTATATGGTCCTTTACAGCACAAGATTTAAATGAATATTTTCGAAGATATTACAGATTTAAAATTGCGGGAAGTAGCGCTTGCGGCGGTACTGGCCGACCGGGGCGGCGGCAGCGTGCCTATAAATAGCGCGTCGGAGGCCGATGTAATAATTGTTGTAAAAATAAAATAAATAGTCACAGTTTTTCTGTAGTGTATTTAGTATCAGCATTGCACCCGTGCGAAGCCGGGGCGGGTCGCTAGTATGTTCTTAATGCGATAGAATAATGCCATAGGCCAGCGTGTTGATCGGCATCTGCAAGTGTATATACAACACTTCTTATGAGTGTCGTCTACGACTCCTTTGTTAGAATTATAAAATTTTATTATTTTACAGTTTTTAAGACTCGACATAAGTACCTTTTCTATGATACATAAAATAAGCTAATATTACGACTTTACGTTTCCTACGTACATAAATGTTATATTTTTAGTTAATCCATACAACGTTCAAACGACTTGTCTACTTTTGGACGATGAAATTTCCCTTTTATTTTTTTCACAATGCCGACAGATGTAAGGCCTTTTTCTTTGAAAGCATCGATTAGTTGTATTGACGTAAACCAATTTATCGCAAGTAACATTTTTGTTACTGTCGTATAATGGTTTCGTCAAATGTAGCACAAGTTGTGGAGGCGCTAATAACTTTTTTTTTCGTTCTTTCACTCAATAGACGTAACAATTGTAAAAATATCTGTTTTTAACGTCACATAAACACCTAACTTTCAGTTCATATTTTACGGACTTACAGGACATGTAAGGCATCAAAAATGATCGATCTTTGAAAGGAACCAGCATTTCATCTATAGTGACATATTGATTTATACACTCTTTGGCAATTTGATATGAATTTATCCAAAATACATGATATCTCAGCTCGGTAACTTTTCTTTGTGCTCTATCGGAGGAGTTATCGAAACAAAGGCAATATAGGAAACATAAAAATCTATTTTTGGATAAGGTACATCGAAAAATTTCTCTGCCAGTATCGTCCGTAGCAAAAATAAAGTCTGCACTTTCATGATTGTCTTGAAAACTGGCGTATACATCAAAAATTCAATGCATGCCTCTAGCTCGATCATATACATATCTTGTAATTTTGATGGACCCTGATTTTTATATTTAGATCTGTATTCTACTAATTTAGAATTCGTTCTTGTCATAATCTCTGATAACATTGCGTCATATATATATATATATATATATATATATATATATATATATATATATATATATATATATAGCTTCCATTTGAAATAAGGATGATTTCAATGATTTTCTGCCAAATTAGAAATGGGTACTTGCAAAATAATATTATATTGTGGTGTTCTAATTGATGTGCGATTTAGGAGCGTAGTTGCCTGAAGAGTGGAATATTATCGTCTTCTGATTTCGATGACGGTTCGCTTCCTGGTTAAATTATATTCTCCATTTCCGATATATCAGTATCTGTGTTGTGATCACTGACTTTAGGAATAAAGTCATCTCCAACATCGTCTGCTTCCGATCCTTTGGAATTCCACAATCAAGTTTTCAATGAGAGCTTCATTCTTTGAATTCAAAAGATTTATGGGAATCTTATGTCTTTTTGAGTCAACTATGTCATTTGTGGATAAACTTCGTTTACCTCTCGATGTCCCAGGTACATCCATTTTTCAAAATTGTAGATAAATATCTGTAAGCAATCATTATACTTTGACAATAGCTTACCGTCGGGCCTTTGAGGTCGCGTCGTAATTTCAAAATGAAATAACTTATCAAAATCGTGTGCGCCGGCACTACTTCTAGTTCCAACAGGGTAGGTGCAACTGAACTCACAGCTACTAAAAAGCGGGGATCTCTTCTGCGTAGAAAAGGAAAATAAATTGTACAAAGGTTAGTTATGTTAAGAAATTTGTCTGAATATGAAAAAGAGAGCTTAGATTATTTTTTAATTTCTTCCAAATATTAAATTCAAATTTTGTTCTTTCCAAAAGGCTAACAATATTACTGGAAAGAAGTCTGCCCCGGCTACCTGAAATAAAAAAATATTTTGCTTAAATTAATTGTTAGTAAACAACATGGTATTTAAGTTAGATGATAACTGTTCTTTAACTCAAATTATCTCTGTTGATTAAATTATTCGCATATCGTAACAAAATAGAAACGTATGTAATGTGTCTAAATTTAGACAATTTTTGAAATTTCATTATACGCATATAATTAGAAAATGTATTAAATAATTCTATTCTAAAATTAGATCAATATAAATAAATTGTAAGCATATACCACTCCGAAATGGCTAAATTGTAATTAGAGGATCTGATAATAAACTGCCAGGCTTATTCATCATGTACGTGGGTGTAATTAACAATGTTGAGAAAACTAGAGCAACAACCCAAATTGCGCTTCTAATAAACAACGTTTGACAGATTTACCAGTAGTTATGTCCAAACTAATAAATGTTATCACTTAATGATCATTGTTTCAACACTTATTTCTTGTTGAATTAATTAAATCTGTTCTTTTCTAATCGTAGTTAGTGTCTTACATATAAATTTTATCCCCGGACGCTGAAAGCTAGAGATTATAAAGGGTTGTGATGAAGAAACTAATTAGTTTTTTTATGGGAAATACCCCTTATTTGATAAAAAATCGCTTGGACCTTTAATTTTTTTTTATGTCCATATTTTAAGAAAAGAGAATTTTATAAAAAATGGATCAAAAAAGTGCTAGGTGTTCTAAATACTTTTTATTAAATATGCTTTATAATTATCTTCAACTATGAAAAGGAAATTATTATATGTTGAAAATGTTTTCCTGCAGTAGATCAATTGGTCTAAAAATTTCTTTTAGACATTTTGTACTTTATAAATTAAATTTTGACAAGACCTCTTAAAAAGTCTAGCGGGCTAATATCAGGGAATCTGGGTGGCCACTTTATTGTCCCTCGCCTACCTATCTATCGCCCCAGAAAAATTATATTTAAGTACTCCCTTACATGAACAAAATAATGCAGTGGAGCACCATTCTATTGAAATCATAAAAGTAAACGGGATCACTATGATCTGACAATATAATTGCCAAAGCTGGATTATTTTGAAGAAAATAGAGATATCTACCTTCAGTGAGGCTTTCATCAAAGAAAACAACGCTTGCCTAGACATTAACCTTTTCACTACACTGGATGAGGACTTTTCTTTGCCCAGTACCTGTAATTTTGTTTTTTGCCTGACCATTTAAACAAAAAGTCTAAAAAACAAATTATTTGCATAATTATCTGTTAGCTCCATTATTATTTCACCAAGTAATTCTGTCTATCGGGAATATCTTTAAATAATTGATGGAGAACTAGTACTTTTAATTATATTAATAAAAATTTACTAACAGTAGTGGGGAGAATATTGTTTCAATATCCAACTTGAAGACTAGAGTTATGAAGATCTTTCTGTAGTGGTAATAATATGGATAATTAGTTTTCTTGGGTATACCAGAACAATCACCTTTAATACTATCTTTAACAGAACGAGAAATTCTCCACACACACAAACATAAACCTAGACACAACCGATTGACTAGTATGTTTGTGATTGGGATACATATTAACATATTACCGATTTCTCTATGACTTCTAATTTTACCTTCACAACTTCACATAACCAAATTTTTTATTTGTTCATCTTCAGCGAGGTACCTTGTGAATGTTACAGAAAAATTCAAAATTGAAGAAATTGATATTGATTTGACATTAACACTTCTAATCCAACCCGTATATTTTCTTGTCTAAAAAAGAACATTTCAAAAATAAAATTGACTGGTCCGAGCCATCCAATAAGTAGTGATTTAGTAAAAGCAAAATAGGAATCTCTAAAAAAATTGATTCTTAAAATCGCCAAGATTTCTGTAACCTTGACTTATGATTTATAAAATGGACTTCAACGAGAATTTCTATTATACCATAGACGTGTGTTCGTTCTTATGCCTTCTTGAAGACGTCTGGAATTTATCGACAGTTAAAAGTCGAAATGAAATACAATATTTATTTACCAGCAATTATTTATTCAATGACCTGTTTGACCTTTGTCACATGTTGTCATATCGTCCCTTTAAGTTAATTTTGAGTTAGTTTTAACTGCAAATTCTTCTTTAGTAGCCCTACAACCCGGGGTGGGTCTTGGCTGACTGCACAACTTGCTTCCATCTCACACGGTCTTCCATGATAGTTGATTCAGTGGATAACCCCATTGTTCTTAAATTTGATCATATGTCATCCCTCCATCACATTCTTGGGCGTCCTAAGGGTCTTTTCCCTGTCGGGGCCTTCTCCCAAATTAACTTGGTAAGGCGGTTATTAAGGAGTCTATGGACATGGCCAGCCCATCTTAGACGCTGGGATTTAATTTCTTGTTCGATGTCGCTAGCGTTATATATCGGCATTTGTTCTTATTCGGTATTGATTAGTATTGGGGTCGTGATAGGGTCCGAAAATCCTTCTAAGGATTTTCCTCTCAAAACATCTAGGTTTCATTTCCATAGCTTTTTTCAGCGTCTACGTCTGACAGCCATACATGAGCACTGGTCTAATCACTTTTCTATATATCCTGAGTAGTGGATATATGAGAGAAGGAAAGAGGAGGAGGAGGAGTAAGAGTAAATCATCAACACTTTTCATCCTCCTCCTCTTTTCTTCTCTCATTATACTTTTCAAATCTCTCATTATACTTATTAAAAAACCTCGTATCATCAACGCTTTTCATCCTCCTCCTCTTTTGTTTTATCATTCGAATTATCTCGTATACATTCGAGTTACTTCGTATACATTCGAGTTACTTCGTATACATGTTAACATGACCTTGTATCCCTTCTTTAAATTTTGATTATAAAAGCAACACTTTACCAGCTTAAAACATACTAAAATGAAATATGTCTTCTGCTTCTAACGAAAGTGAATTAAATTTATTAATTCAAAAATTTTATAAAAAATGTAAAAGTTCTGCTTTTGAGTTCGAACATTATGCAGTTGATAGTGGTCCATCTTGGTTTCAATATTATTTGGATATATCCAAAAACCATACAGAGGCTGTGAAATTGTGCGAACGTTATTTTCAAAAGAAAGATATTGTACAGTTTATACGTGAATTAGTGAAGTTAAGTTGGTTTCATCATGAAGTTCGTCATTTAAACCAATATATTAGAGATCCTGTTGTATTACAAGAACTAATCAAATTGCGTGGTGAAGATGATGCCTAAAATTGAAAATTTTGTGAGGGATCTTTATGAAGGGTTCATTATGAACGAAGCATGTTCCAGATATTTATCTTGTTTAGTTGAAGAAGAAAGTGAGGGTCAAGATTTATTGTTATATATAAAATATGTTGATCATGCAAATTTTTGTAAAAAAGCAGCAGAATTGTGTAGTGAATTTTTGAAGACTAAAAATGTGTTAAAATTCTTTGATGAACTTAAAAAAATTGGACTCAATAAAGAAATAAATTTATGTATTGATTTATTGGTTAATTAAAGTTAGTGTGAAATAAAATATTTAAATTTTTATAGTTGTTTTATTATTGTGTAACGGCTGTTATGTTTAAATATTTGATTATGTAAAGATAGGAAAATATAATTTTCTGTTAGTAATGTGGGGATGTGGATAAATAAAAAAAATATTATTACATTCATTGTTAATTTATTCATTCATAAAAAAATTTTTATACATAAAGAATACATTAGAAAGGGCACACATTGAAGGTGATTGAGAATGATAAAAACATTTAGGAGATGATTTAATTAAAACAGGTTGTTCGTCCAATTCAATTATTGGCTTAGTACAATATTTTCTAATAAAATTAGCTTTCTCTTCTCCTTTAATATAAATGAATTCTCCTTTTTCTGTTAAGTTTTTTACTATAGATGAAAAATTATGAAGAGAAATATATCCTGTATTCCAATTGATGCAGTGATGAAATTTCATTAACCATTCTGCTTGCTTGTATGTTTCTGGTGGAAGCATTTGTAGTGGATACGGTGGTTTAAAAATATAATGACTCATTTTATGTCCATCAAACATTGCAAGTTCTTTAGGAATAAACTTGTTGTGTTCATCCTTAAATCCTTGAACATCCATAACTATTCTCATTTTTATTTAGCAAATTTTTAAAGTACTAAATTTTTTTATTACAAATTGTTTTTTCGAATAGTCTTCAATAAGATTTTTTAGATGTTTAATTTTTTTTAAAAATAGTTCTATTTTTTCTTTTTGTATTTTGTACATTCCATTTGATGTGCAACAAACTATGGTATAGAAACAACTGATCTTATTCGATATATTTTCATTTTAATAATGATATTTGATGTGGTGGGAGAAGTTAAAGTTGTTTAACAATTTTTGTTAATGGATTATAGCTAAATACTTTATCATGTATTATAACACAATACGCAGCTGTTTTTCCCGATATTTTTTCTTTTGTCTCAAATTCAATTCTCATGGTTACTGGGCCGGATTGTAATAAATCTCTCTGATGAGAGCAATTAATGTAAGCAATAGGTGCATTATCTTTAAATTCTTTGGGATTAAATATTGGTTCTATTGGAAAGTTATAATATACTTGACGAAATTCAGAAAACATTTCATACAGGGTAGCAAACTTATTATTTTTAAAATCAAGCTGAAGATCCTGGTAAGGATATCTTTCTGAATTTAAAAACACATTTATATTCCTTAGGTCACAATGATCAAATTTACTCATATCTGATTTTAAATTACCACGTCTATCCTTTTGAAAAGCAATTAGTACATGTCTTGGCGTTTCAATTTTTGTGGAGGTTTTGACAGGCCAATTATGTCTTGTATTTTCTAATAACTCTGGATATTCAATTAATTCCCAACTTCGGAAAGTAAGAAGAATATCATTGTTTTTATCAATAATTTTCGTTAGTGCCAATTCTTGGGGAATGGCCACAGTAAGATGTGGAACTCGCCAACAAAGTTTGGTTATTTTAATTTTCGGTTTTTCATCATCACTTGTGGTTACTAAAGCATTAGTGTCATCATTGCTTCTTATTAGTATTAGTTCTTGTTGTGAATTTAAAATTATTTTGTTATAATCTTCAAAAAATCCCGAGTACATTTTTAATGGGACGCATAGGGAAACGTTTCCTTTTTCATCAGTCATAATTTTTTCTTTAGGTTTCGTTTTTGGATACCATCCAGCATTTTCCAATTTAGCACTTTCGTTTTGATTAAATGATATGTATCCTTTAAGAGTTGAAGTAATTCCTACATCTCGAACTGAATCAATTGTAACACCATTTAAAATATAACGTAATTCTTTAAACAAGAATGCTGGAGCATTGTTGATTAATACCGTATTAGCCAATGGAGTATCATCTTCTTTGGTAACTTGAAATTCTAAATATAATTCACTTTTGCAAGGTAAAGGATATTTTCCTGTATGTTGTAGAGCAATTCTAATTTCATCATTTAATCCAAGTTTTGTAGGATTGAAAGGTTCAAATGATAGTATTTCCCAGCTTAATATTGATTCATCTACAAGAATATTTTCTTTTACATTTAAATATTCCATTTTATTTTAGTTTGAAACCTAAACTTATCAGAAATTTTTTATTAGAAGGTGTTAACCTTTGAGAGTTTAATTTATTACTAGTTAAATGTCGTTTAGTATCTTTCTTATTAATGTTTTTAGAGTAAAATTTTTTTGAAAAATTATAATTTGAGACTTTTTTATTATATAAAATAACCATTATTCATCTATTTTTTTAAGATGTAGTCTTACTGTTACCGTTTCTCCTCTGAAATTGATGAGATCACCATCTTGATCTACTATTTTAATGTTTATATTGTCTATTACCTTTACAGTAACAGGAAAGTAAAGGACATTTTGTGGTGATTCTATTATTTTAAAACCAGGAGCTACACTAGGAAAAAATTGATGTATTATATGAACAGGTTTTCCATTTAAATATGATCCTTCGGCAATATTACAATCGATGTTTATGGCGTTTACTTTAATAATTTCCGCTGGAAAATCTGAAATGTGCTCCTTAAGACCTTCTAATTCCTTATTTTTAAAACCTAATATTTTTCCTATAGTTCCATCACGAAACGAGATAGGAATATCTGTTTTAATATGTGTTCGTAAAGTATTATTATTGGCATAAATATGAAGAAAAGTACGATTGTCCAAAAAATTTTGAATAAAATTATTTACATCATCTATTTCATAACTACCTGGTGGTATTCTTATTTCTTTATTTGAGTCATAAATGAAAAGATTATTAGTCTCATCAATATTTGGAATAGCATTAAAAGTTTCAAAATTTACAAGTCCAATGGAATATTCAAAATTTTCATCTAAATATATTGGAGGATGAATATTAACAGAAAGCGTGGGGGAATTACCACTAATGACAAAACTGTACGACATATCTCTTTAAAAATTTTTAACAAAATGAATTAATATTGTTTTTCAACCATTATTATAAAGAAATTTAAGACAGAGCTCACCACAATTTGTTTTGTTAATTGATTGATAATGATCGTAGTTATATTTCACAATATTTTTCTTTTTATCGCTGAAAAAATATTTTGTTAATTCGGTAGATGGTCGCAAATTGCCATAACTATCAAAATATAAAATATTTTTCCCTTTTTTTATGTATGCAGTCCAATGAGTTCCATCACCACTATTCTTATCGAGATTAACAATACCACTTTCATTGTTATTAATTTTTTTTGGTAATTTATCTCTCATGAATATACCTCGAAAGTTGGGAATTTTAAGTAGATTAATATATTTACTTAAATCATAATTTGTAAGTGGTTTTCGAGGTATTTGTTTTAACAGTTTTTTGAATAAGGTTTCAGATATAATCCACATCCAGTTTTATATGGTTTTAAATAAAGACCACTTCCTTGTTTTCCTACTGCTATAGATTCCATCATTTTATTATGTCTTTTGGACTCTTCTAATTTTTCTTTAGCAGCTTTTGCATCGTTGACAGCTTTCGCAATACCTGCTGCTCCTCCTCCAAGAGCACCTAAAGCGGACAAACCAGCAAATAAAGGAATAAGAGGTAGAAATCCACCAGTTTTTGGAATTAGTATGATTCTATTTTTTGGTGATAATATTCTACTATCTCCGATAGATCTAAGTGCGGTTTGAATAATATCAGTCAAACTTTTAAATTGTTTTCCGTTTAGTGCTTGTCTTGCTTTTGAAATAGCTTGAGATAAAGTTATTCCTCGTCCTAGACGAGTTTTTCGACTTCTGTTTTTCCTTCTTTTTTTTAATCCCATACCAAATTTTCTTTTAATTTTCATTGCACCTCTTATTCCAAGTGCAGCAGTTTTTTCTCCAAAAGTGGCGTCTTTTGCTCTGAACCTTTCGGCAGCTTTGTCACCTAATAATTTATCAGCAGCGTGTCGGCTTTTTATATCATTTGATTGTGCATAGGCAATATCATGCTCTTTACAAGCTTCATCCAATAAGTTTATGCCTTTATCGCCTCTAACTAGTCTCTTTTCTAGTTTGGTTCCAGGTCCACAAAAATTATACCCAGGTAGATGTAATTCAAAAGGTAACTTATTTATTAGAGTATTAATTAAACCACTACCTCTTTTTCTGACTCTTCTTTTATAAATGGATTGTTGCTTATATGAGATTGGCATTATATAATTGAAATCTTGGAACAAACTGACTAGTTTTAAATTAGAACTTACCCTTTATACATCCTCTTATATATGAAAATTGTCAAACAACCTTATTCAATTATTATTAAAGACCATGAGACTTCAAGAAATAATTTTAGAAAACATGGAAAATTGTTTGAAGGCTCTAGTAAAAGGGGGTTAATTATTGGTCCATCAGGGTGTGGTAAAACTAATATCATTATAAGTTTAATTGAAGATCCCAATGGTTTACGGTTTGAAAATTTATATATTTATTCAAAGTCTCTATATCAACCAAAATATGAATATTTGAGATTACTTTTTAAACCATTGAGAGAAATTGGATATTATGAATCCGAAAATGAAGAAAATATTGTTTCTCCACAAGAAATAAAACCAAATTCCATAATTATATTTGATGATATAGTGTGTTGCAATCAGAATGTTGTAAAAGATTATTTTTGTTTCGGAAGACATAAAAATACTGATTGTTTTTATTTGTGTCAAACGTATTCTTCGATTCCAAAACAATTAATTCGTGACAATGCGAATTTGATTGTTATATTTCAACAAGACAAAACGAACTTAAAACATATTTATGATGATCATGTTAATGTTGATATGTCATTTAATCAATTTAATGAGTTATGTTTGATGTGTTGGAAAGATAAATTTGGATTTTTGGTAATAGACAAGGATTCGAATTTAAAATCCGGTCGATATCGAAAAGGATTTGATTCATATATTTTCTTATAAAAATAAAAGTTTTGTGAAAAATTTAACTAATCATGAATGAACGCTTAGCAAGAGAGCTTGTTAAGTCAAGGAAAGCTGTTAAACAAAAATATCAAAGTTTAAAAAATGCTGAATTTGAAGCACAATCCAAATTGGAGGAAACCTATAAACCAATAACTCAACCCCTACAACAATTAATTTCAACAATTGGTAAAATTGAATCGGCTGAGGTAAAGGAAGAGCTACAAACACCCATTAAAAAAAATTATGAAACACCAGAAAAAAGATTGTTTCCAACACTAACACCAAGAAAAAAACTACAGTATGGAACATCAACACCAGAAAAAAGAAAGACAGGGAAAACTCCAATTCTTCCTACAGAAATACCAACAATTATTGATTGGGAAACCAGTATAGCTTCACATAGTCAGATGCCATCTTTACAACAAACAAGTGTCATAGCAGAAACCACCCCTTCTTCAATTTCACAATCTACGGTAGGAAATCTTTCGGATATATTAGAACAAACACGCCAAACAATTCAAACATTTGTCAGTAC
Source organism: Diaprepes abbreviatus (assembly GCA_034092305.1). Lineage (NCBI taxonomy): Eukaryota > Metazoa > Arthropoda > Insecta > Coleoptera > Curculionidae > Diaprepes > Diaprepes abbreviatus. Next base: position 4,159,765 of record JASJET010000087.1, read on the forward strand.
ACCTTTATATCAAGAATATTTATCAGGATTTCATGAATTACCTCGTCAATATATTGACGGAGGGGTAAAAGATGTGGAACATAAGTTTGATCACCTCTATGGAATAGTACATGATTTTGAAACTGAGAAATTCTTTTTGGGTTTAACACAAAGACCTATAGAAATTATCGGTAAAAACATAAAAGTTGAAGGTATAACTTATACAGGTACACCAGGTTTATATGAATTATTATTTAAAAAGGAACCAGTAGGTTATAAAAAACAAGATTTGGAAAATTATATGGATATTTTAAAGAGAACCAATGCATTCCGTAGAAATTATGATCCAAATGAGCAGGTACAGGGAAATGGATCACAAAAATATATTTCTATAATAGGGCCTTATTTACAAAATAAAGGAATTACAAAAACTAAAACCATAAATCCCGAAACGCATAATGTTCAAGGATTTTTTGACAGACGAAAAGCTCCATACAGGGAAACTCGAATATCTTCGAAAAGAACAGGATCCGGAATAACTTTAAAAGTTAATAAACCTTATACCGATTACGTATATTGGGATAACGTAAATGAACTTGTTGATAGACTTCGACTGTTGGTAGCATCTATGATGGCTGGGAATACAGGACATAACAACGAAATTATTTCTATTATTGAAGAATTGAAAGAAGCCAATATAATTGTATAAAAGAATGTAGTAAATATTGTTACATAACATTGTTAAAATGACCATTGATAAATTTGGACGTCATATTTCTAAAAAGTATACAGTAGATATACCTACAATAGAAAATAAAATATTAGCCAATGTTGAAAATGAAATATTAAAAAATTTTAAAAGTGATGATATTGTTCAAAGATTTGAACCTGTGTTAAAAAATGATATTGTAAATTTAAAAAAGAGAGTTAGTGAAAATGATGAAAATGTGGAATCTATTTCGAAAAAAATTAAGTTATTTGAAGAAAATGTTGTGTCAAACTATGATAACAGGATATTAAATATAAAAAATATTGTCAAAGACAATGATGAACTATTAAAAAGTTTTTCTCAAAAAACATCGAAGTGTGAAGATGATTTTAAAACAATAAAACAGAAATATGATGAAGTAAAGAGTTTTGAAAATAACATAAAAAATGAAATAACATTGGTTAAATCAAAAATAAATGATACTTCTGCAATAGAAAATGTTAAACAAATTATTATAAAAGATATGGTATCAAAGTTCCAAGAATTTACGAACAAACTTAATAATAGGGTTTCTGAAGAAATAGGTAATTTTCAAAACATTCATGATGGTATGAATAAAAACACACAACAAATAGAGAGAGCTATGAATACACACTTTATAATCCATAAAAAAGATAGCGATAATATTAATGAAATAAATCAGAAAATTAATTCAATTGAAAATAATGCTGAAATAATTCTATTAAACTTGAAAAATTTGGAAAAGAAATTAAACACAGATTTACAAAATGTAGATGAAAAAATTGAAAATAAATTTAAAAATGAAATTTTAAAAAATAGTGAACAAATCATGGAGATAATCTCACAATTAAACAATCTAAAAACAGAATTAAAAACCACTGTTGACGATGAATATTTTCAAAAGATGTTGAATAAAAGATTAGAAAAAGAATTAGAATCTTTAGCAGAACTAATACAAGCTATGATTAACACCTCTATCCATGATTTAAAAAAAGGACTTGCACAACACAGTTCAAAAATTGAAGAAATTTCAACAAAGTTAAATGATTATGAAAAATCTTTGAACGATGTAAGAATTGAAATTGAAAAAGCGATTTTAGATATAAAGAAAATAGAAAAAAAATTGGTAGAAATAAAATTAAATTTAACAAATGTAGAATTTCAATTAGGAAAAGATATAAAAAATCTAGAAAATGAATTGGTAAAAGAAATAAAATCACTAAACGAATTAGTTCAAAGAGCAGCCGAAGTTTCTAGAAAAGAGTTTAATGACACAATGGCATATGCTAGAGAAGAATTAAACGCAACAGTAAGAGAAATGAGAAACGAAAGTATAAAATCACTTGTTGTTTTTGAAACTAAAATTAATGTAAGAATTACCAACATTGAAGATGAAATCAAAAAAGTCAAAGATTCGAATAATGCATCTTTTAAAAATTTGGAATATAAAATCGAAGATGAAATCAAAAAAGTCAAAGATTCGAATAATGCATCTTTTAAAACTTTGGAATATAAAATCGAAGATTTGCTAAAAAAAGATAACAAACAAATAAAATAAGTTATTTAAAGAAGGTATTAAGAAATTTTATTCTAGTACTATGAGTAAAAATATTAAAGAAACAGTTGTAGATGAATTACATAAACCGGCAAGAAGAAGATATAGAAGAAGACGAACTATTGTTAAAAGCCTTAATGACTTATGGCAAGCTGATTTGGTAGAGATGCAACCCTATTCCAAATTTAATAAAGGTTATAGATATATTTTGGTGGTGATAAATGCATTCTCAAAGTATGTTTGGACTCAACCACTTAAAAGTAAAAAAGGAAAAGATGTAACTGAAGCTATGAAAAAAATTTTAGAAAAAACAAGTAAACCGCAAAATTTGCAGACAGATTTGGGAAAAGAATTTTTCAATAAAGATTTTAAAGATCTTATGAATTATTACAAAATTAATCATTATAATACTTACTCTAATCTCAAAGCGAGTATTGTAGAACGCGTAAATCGAACTTTAAAAAATATAATGTGGAAATATTTTAGTAATAGAGGGAATTACCAATGGTACTCTATTTTACCCACTATTATTGAAAAATATAATAATAGTATTCATAGAACTACCGGATATAGACCTGTTGAGGTTAATAAAAAAAATGAGAAAACTATACTGCAAAATTCTTTTACTTTTAAAAAAACATTTGATTTAAAGCGCACTAAATTTAAAGAAAATGATTTTGTTAGAATTTCCAAACAAAGAGAAGCTTTTGAAAAAGGATATACTCCAAATTGGTCAACTGAAATTTTTCAAATTAGAAAGGTTCAGTTAACAAATCCACCCACCTATTTATTAAAAGATAGTAAAAATGAATATATTGAAGGAGGTTTCTACCAAGAAGAGTTACAAAAAGTTAAACATCCAGATGTGTTTTTGGTTGAAAAAATTTTAAGGAAGAAAGGGAACCAAGTTTTTGTTAAATGGTTAGGATTCGATAAATCACATAATTCATGGATTCTTAAAAAAGATGTATTGTAATTAATTTTAAGTAATATTGTATATCAAATTTTTAAATAAAAGACCTATTTATATAACATATTTTTTATTTACGATAATCCTTTTTACAACAAATACTAACAATATAATTTTTAAGATGTTTACAACTGAGATTAACAATATAAATTTATATTTTTACATTAAATCTTTCAATATATATTTTTTTTCTATGATCTACATCAAAAATACTTTTAAGAATACTTTCACATTGTTCAACTCGTTTTTCAAATCTTAGTCTGTCAAGATAAAATTTCTGATATTCACTTTTTCGAGCTTGTCTAAATGCAAAGTCCCATGTCACTAATATATAAACTTTATTATTGTTCTCACTGATTGTCACTGATTTCTTCATATTTCTATTGTAATGCACCGGATTTTCTTAACTTGTTTTCTAATTCCTGTTTATGTAGAGATAACATTTCTAAAACAGTTCCGACATTTTCACTGTTTAAATTCTGACATGGATCCAAAACACTATAAATATGAGACAACACATCTCCTGACTGATAATTATAGTGATGAAACAAATTAAAATATTTGGAAAATTCTTGCTTTTTAATTATATGAATTCTGTAGTCAACAAGTTCATCGATTTCAACTAATTTATCTATTGATTCTTTTCCCAGAATCACATAATGTTCATCCTTTTGAATTTTGATAACAGGAGAATGATTTATTTTTTCAAAAAACACTGTGATTTTTTCAATTTTTAGTGGGTATGCATATGCTTGAGCAGAATAAAAATAATTCACCAACACTCCTTGATTTTTTTGAAGTTCTTTCCATTCTTCTTCATTCAAGTAAATGTGAAATCCATTTCGACCTCCAATTAGAACTTTTGGTGTAAAATCATTTATACCAATTCCAACACAAACAAATTTTGATAAGGAATTGTTAAGATAGTAGATTTTTGAATTTAATAATTTTTCATTACACTGACTAATTTTATCATTGGTTTCACTAGAACTGGATTTATATCCATTAAAATTGCTACTATTAAACATGATGTCTTGATGCTAACTGAAAACTAAAATACTGAGTCTGAATATATCTTATCCACCCCACTCCTCTATAAATTTCAAGGTCAAGCAAGTTTATTAAATTTTTATGACCTATCTTGATAAAACAAAATTGCCAAGAACGACAAAAGTGAAAAACTACCTATTGATAAAATTATATTGAAGATAAATAGAATTAAACAGTTTTTACCTTCCTCATCATTTTTAATATGAGCACAGCTAGAAATCGTAAATGGTTTTTTATTTTTTTCAATCCAGTTAGTGTCAAAAATTGTATTATTTGGATAATGAAAGTAAATTTTGAAAAAATTACTATTAGATTGACTATTATTCATATTATATGCGAAAGCAGTTGAATAATTATTAATATTCATAGCTTTCATATAATTACATATTTCAGGTTTAATAGTAGAGGTTTCGTTTTCAAAACACACCATTCCATGTAAAACCCTTGGAGGATAAAGTACATATAAAGTATTATTTAAAATTGAATGTAAAACAATGTAGTTGATAAGGGATGCCATTAAAACACTTTTCAATTTTAAATGTCTATTAACAAAACAATAAGAGATTGAAATAAGACTGAACAGTTTTAATTAATTTTCTACAATATATAGACATTTTTTTTTTCAAAATATTAAATAATTTGTTTACAAATTAGAGATACAAACATGGTTATTAAAACTATTAAAAAATGAAAGATGTTGACATATTTTCTTTCACTTTAAGGACATTAAATAATTTGTTTACAAATTAGAGATACAAACATAGTTATTAAAACTAATAAAAAAATGAAAGATGTCGACATATTTTCTTTCACTTTAAGGACAACAGGTTCACATTTTTTATTTTTTTCACCTAACCACAAACACTCGATTAAGTCACAGTTCTTCCAGTGACGATAATGTTCCTCAATTGGACAATCATCAATTTTCCAGGCAAATATTTCTGCACCACAGTAAAAACATTTACAAACATCATGAATAGCTAAATAATAAAACCCTGATTGGGCTAACACTTTAGGATTTAATTTTCCATTCCAGAATTTAAATGAGGAAAGTCTTTTTTCATATGTTCTATATAATTTGTTATCAATTTCTTTTTCAAAAGATTCTAAACACATATTTATTCTAGACGGTGGTATATTTTATACTGATATAATTTTAAAATTTACCATGTTCTTAAATACTTCAAATTTAGCCTTGAAGAGTAAAACTTTTAATCTTAAAATAATTTTTATAATTCATTTTCATGGTCTATTAACCACTGAAAAAATGGAATATCTTGGTGACCCCATGCTAATGTATCATAACTATTGGGAATTTTAAATCTTTTATCATCATTAGAAGTGAGAGCTAATTTGTTAACTAATTCTGTATAAATATTGTGAAGTCGAGATCTAAACAAATACATTGTACAGAAAGCTTTTGAATTTTGTTCTACAACATCTTTATAATGTGTTAATTCTAATTGTTTTTTAATGCTACTTTTCTTTATCCCCTTAGCTTTTTTAAGCAACCCATTTTCTGACTTAACACAATAAGCTTTGGCCCCTGTGCCATAAAAGCTTTCTATTGGTTCACCAGCATATTCATCCTTAAACTTTCCAACAACAGATTCAGTTATTGGTATTTCATGAATATTATTAACATCATAATTTGAAGTATCGAATTTATCAATATTAACCCTAATGTCTTCATAAACATTACTTGTCTCAATTTCCAAAATAAAGGAATCTGTATCTGTGTACAGAAGTTTAATATTATTCTTATATAAAGGTTTTAAAAACCCATAAAAAAAGTCATACATCACCGTTTTTGATATATCTAAAATACTAAAGCCTACATAGACAGGTTTATCATATTGCACTAACACTTTACTCATTTGCACAGCTACTAAATTCTCTGAAAATATTGTTACATCTTTAAATGATGGTTTAGCAATTAAATTTTCTGCCCCATCTTTTCTATGATTTTTTGCCCATTGTGTAACCAATCGTATATCTGTCCTTTTATCCACATTTTCCATTGTTTTTCCGTAGATGCTATTATTTGCCAATTTATAAGAATTTTTCTGAAATTGATTTTTAGATTGATTTCTTAAATTTGTATTTAGATCAATAAATTTTTTTAACCATTGAGATTGTGTAAACTCTACAACCCGATGAATTTTAGTTAGTTTAATTCCATATTGAATACATTGTTTTAATAAAGTATAGTGAATTACATATTTTTCTTTATTTTTTAAATTTGGAATTAATTTAAAAGTTTTAGAATTTTGAGGCTTATAATTTTCTGGACAGAATGGAAATTCATTATGTAAATTGTGTAAATTTTCAGGATATTCTAAATCAACCTCTAGCACATAACCCTTGTCATTAGTCTCAGATATATTCATTATATCTAAATTTTGAATTTGTTGATTTGATAACCAAACAAAATCTTTTTCGGGCAGATATTGAGACATCGCATATCCGTAAAGATTAGTTGCATCAAAATACATAATATATTTAGATGGTTGTAATGGATCATAATTTGAAAGAAATAAATTGTTTGTTATAGATTTCCTACATACACAGGTACTGATTCCTCCTCTTACACTACCTTTAAAAAAATGTAACATATCTGGGTCTGTTATTAACTCCAATTCGACTCCAGTATATCTTAAACAAGCGTCAAAACTTAAACCTGGAAAAGTATAATAATGTGCAGGATCAAGTTTGTAAGTTTCCATACACGTTTTTCTAAAATTTTGAAAAACATCTGCCAAAAGTAATACATCAGATTTAAGATATAAATCGGAATATTCACCGATTGTTTTACATTCAAATAAATTCCAAACATTTTTAGCCCTCTCATATTCTTCATCAGTAATGTGTTCATCCGTGAGGTCATTATAAAAATTTTTTTTATCTGGTAACTCCGTTTCATTTAATTTGGCGATATTATCAATATATTTATAAGGGAAAACGCCTTTTTGACGGATATACTTAAATTTTTCCTTTTCATTAAAATATTTGAACACTTCTTTGCATTGTTCATCATTAAGGATGGAAGCTAAATTTGACAAAGAATATGGTAGGAACTGAAATGAATCAATAAACTTAAGATATAGAAATTTTGACTTGGTGAAACCAGTCTTTTTATCTAAATATTGATCTACTTCAATAGATTTTTGAAATGAAATGTATTTCTCTTTATTCTGGGCTATGACAAATAATTGTTCATGATTTGGACATAAATTTTTTATAAACAGATGAGAATCATAATTACGCAAATTGTGTAAAACTACCGGAATGGAATTAGATAATTTATAATTTAAGTTGCATATAGAGTGTGACGGACCTCTATAGGAACCTGTTAAATGACAATGATCAGCAACCTTATCCGAAATTATAGGTTTATCACATATATGACAATCATTCGTATATTCAAAATGTAATTGTTCCAACACATTTAATTTTTTCATTGGTATTAACTTTTTCATATATTTATTGTAAATATTAAGAACGTCTCTTTCTAAGTAAGTTATAAAAATTTGTGCACAATTGGGACCCATATAATTTTGAAATTTGGAAATTGAATCATCAAATGAACACTTTATATAATAAGCAAACGAATATGGAATATGTTGACATTTTTTTTCAGTATATGGAGAACTTGGATCTACATCATTAATTTCATTATTTAAAGGCTTAAGAATGCATTCAAAATCTGCATATATAACAAATGGAACTTCAATTTGTTTTTGTATATTCTGAAATTTTAAAATATTTTCGGGAATAATATTTCCAAATCTATCTATTTTGGTTTCAGTTGAAGGTAGATTTATTCTTACAAAATCGCAATCATATGTGTTATGCCTGACTAATAATTCTTCAGTAGTAAAATATTGTAAACAACCGTCGCATAAAAATTTTTTCCCATGATGTTTAGATAATTGTTTTGAAATTAATCTAGATAAATCCGAAATATAACAGTAATGGAAATTTCCATTATCATCTCCAATTAATAATAAATTAAGGTGACGTTCTCGCTTATTTTTTGTATAATGTAAAGGTCCTATAATTTCGAATTGAGTTTTTAAATTATTCTTGATTTTTTCTAATCCATAAACATTAACCGAAATATTGTTTAAATTTTCAAATTTACTTATGTCTTTTAAAGTTAAAGGAAAATTGATACCTTTAAAGTTTAAAATAGTGGTGAAATGTGGATACGACTCCACCTTTTCAATTGGTCCGTTAGGTGAATGAAGAGCTGCAACCACAGACCAGGCGAAACAACATTCATCATTGTTTTGAACGTTGACTACAGCATTTTTCAACTTGATCTCTGACGGTAGCGGTATATATGAAGAAGCTTTTAAGGGGTTGTACTTGTTGATGTTAAGCTCAACGTGTAATATTTTTATTAAAATCCATCCTGAAATTAAAGAAGAATAATTAACAACAAATGTATTTTTGGTTTAAGTTTAGTTACTAAATATTTAATAAAAAATAATTTACCCGAATCTTTTTCTGCCAGTTCATCAGCTTTCCGGTCAATAATTTTAATAATATCTTCTAGTTCTTGCGTTAATTCTGAACTATTACATAAAATCCGAAATGGGGTATTGAAAGACTTAACTTCATGACTTTCATTGGAAGGATTTAAGTAAAGACCAAATAACTCCATGTTGAGTTTGATGCAGGTGTGTCTTTGGATTTCATAACTGATTACCTCAATTATTTTTTGTTGTATTTCGGAGAAAAAATCATAAATGTTGATTTGGTATTGAGTCGATGATATTTTATATGAAATGATTCTTTCCTTAAATGCCGATTTTATTACAGACACATTTTCATCCCTAACCACCATTGAATTGGTTTTGTGTTTATTTGTTCTCAAATGACAGAACCATAATGACTTTTTTATAAATATTTTGCAGAATTGACAATATCTTCTTTCACCTAAAATTTAATAACTTCTTTATTAAATTTGCCTCTAATTCATCAAATTAATAACTAATTATTAAATTGAAACAAAATTTCTTTTTAAAATTAAACTTACAGCTTTTCTTCTTCTGTTCTAACTGGGGGCCATTGTTAGAGTGAATTATCTTCTTGTGGCGATTCAAATTGTCTTTTCGAGTAAAAATTTTGAAGCACTCTTCACATTTAAAATCCATTTTTCTAAAACGAATCTCTTATTGTGAAGCCCAAGTCGATTTTAACATACTGAAGGTAACACGGTCAGGTATGAATTTAAATGGTGGAAAAGAAGTAGGAGGGGAGTTAAGGAATGGGATGGAAAAAGCTAAGAGTAGCTTTATAAAGTTCTATCGCCCTTTCCCACATCTTCCTTTTCTCCTCAGCTGTTTTATTAGGATCGCAATTTAAAATAGAATCCAAAACAAATCCTAATGATATTTGATAAGACAAATGTTTATTTTTAATTTTAAAATTTGATTTTGAATGAAAGCTTAGTTTCGGATAATCGTTTTCGAAGGGGATTGACACTTCCGTTTGTGTTAAAACAGAATTTTGAACTGTCTCTGTTTGTGTAGAAACAGAATTTAAAATTTCATCGAAATCTGGTGGCGAGTTTTCAAAAATTATTGGAGAATTTGGAAAATTTAATTCACAGTAGGTATTTTGGCCGCACGGAATTGAATTTTAACTAAAATTTTCATTTTTTTCAGATGGTTCACTTATTATTGGAAGAATTTCTTGGGAACCACCACCACTAGTAAACGATGCTCCCAAATCTTCACTACAATCTGAAATTTTGTAACTATCCCGTGAACCATCCTCCTCCCCCAAAACATCAACCCCCATATTTCCACTACTAGTCGATTCCGAAATTTTATTTTTTTTTTGATTAGTTGAAATTTTGAACAGAGATAGAGGAGAAAATGAAGAATTACCCGGTATTCCTCCAGAATTGTTTTCACTTTCAAAATTTCTAGTTTTCAACATTCCAAAAAAATTTTGTGATTTATTTGAACTCGAATCATTGTCACTGTCATTGTCACTTTTACTCTGATAATTTGTTAAATTTTTATTAATTTTGGGAATCCCCATTAGCTTTTTAAAATTGTCGATATTATCTAAATCTAGAGTTAATATGTCGGGAGTATTTGTAATGGGAGTGTCCGTTGTTACATCTAAATCTTGAGTTAAAAAATTTGGGGTTTCCGGCGTTAAAATATTATTAAAATCTAAATTTTGTGATAAAATTGAATTTTGAAAGTCAAAATCTGTCTCCGAAATATTCTCTAGTTCAGGCAAATATTCCAAATTTTCTAAAAATTTTATGTTCGTTTCTGAACAACTTTGGAGTAATTTGTTTTCTAAATTTTTTTCTTGCATCGTATTAATCATCGCGTTAAAATTTTGGGTTCTCTGACTTAAATTTTGGTTGTCACTTTCATTTTCATTTTTCAAAAAAGCAGGCTGAATTATTATATTTGAAATTATATTAATTTTGTTCACCACTCCTAACTGTTCAGTGGAAGTTGAGGCAAAAGGAAAAGACATACCTTTAAAATTTGAGTACACTTGACAGCAACAAACTAAAACACACTAAAACAAACTAAAACAAACTAAAATTGGAGACTTTAAATTTAAAGCGTGGTAAACTCGACTTAAGCTTGCTATAAACTGATCCTCGACCGTTTTATATGAAAGCAGACCACGGTTTGTCCTCGTACGTATAGTGACCTCAATAAGGGTCAATGACCTCAATTCTGCGCGTCACACCCCGCGGAGCCCCCCTTCCCCCTCCCCCCTTCCCCCGCAAAATTTTTTCCTCGCCCCCTTCCCCCGCAAAGCCTCCTTCCCCTTTCTTCCCTTCCCCCCGCTGAGCCCCCCAGCTGAGTCCCTCTGCTGAGCTGCTTAGGGAGCTACGTCCCCTATAAGTCTCAGTGAGACGCCCTAAAATGTGCTGTAATTATAAAAACTCGAGAGGTTTGCGGGCGTATAAAACACAAAATTCTCTTCGGAGCATCTTACCTTAGGGTCCCCTATAACTCTCAGTGAGACGTCCTAAAATGTGCTGTAACTATAAAAACTCGAGAGGTTTGCGGGCCTATAAAAAATACAAGGTTTTTTCGGGGCATCTCGACTGGGGAGGGGTCCAGGGGCGGGGGGCCGAAGGCCCCCCGCTCCCTGGAAGGCAGCACGCGCGGCCGAAGGGGGAGGGGCGGGGGGGGCGGTATAGGAGGAGTATAGGGGCGGTATGAGGGGCCCTCTCCGCGATTTAAAAATCGAAATTTTACCTTGACCTACTTTCATAAAATGACTGTTTTGCGAGGTGACTTTTTCATTTTTGGTTCATCACCAGTGCTGTCTTCCTAAATTTTAATTTTTATTATTTCATTTAATTATCAATATGTTCAGGAACAGAAATTATGAAATTCAGGTTATGGATGGTAATAGACTTGTAATAAGAAGAAGAGTCAACGTTCCTCCTCCGGTACAAGTACCATCCATAACCTCCTCGACAAATCCAGAGGAAAATGAGGATCCTCAAGCGGAACCTCAGATAAATCCGGAGGAACCAGTCCAGTGTGACGAAGTCGATTCCACTACAAAGTAAGTAGCTTATATTAAGCTTATATTAAATTTATTATTAGTCTTCCTAATATCAAAATACTAATTGATTTTTTTTTTCAGTTGACAGATACAAACAATAGACCAAGTTTAGGGACAGTGTTAAGTGAAACTATTTTTAGGTTAAGTTAAAGTGTTTAAGTGATAGTGAATAGTAACGGAGACGATTTAAGGTAATGTAAATTTTATTTAATTGATCTAATTATAAAGGAGTATGAAGATAACTGTACCTAAATTTCCTATAATATTTTTCTTTCATATTTATAAACTTATTAATTTTAGATTTGAAACTCTCTAAAATAAGAAAGGATTAAGAATTTTTGAACAGGGTGGTTAATTTAAAATATTTTTTCAATCTATTATGAATAATCAAAACTCTTATATTTAGTTGTTATGTTTGTTCGTTATTTTTATAAATAAAACATTTTTTTTTCGAAATTGTTCAATTCTTTATTCCAATAAGATAAGAATAAATGGATAAATTAAATACAAACAATAATAATTTTAAAATAATAAAAATTAAATAATAATACATTTTAAAATAAATATTCTAGGATTATAATTTCTTCATTTTCACATTTATGAAGTGGTTTGCAATACATAAATATTAAATAATACATTCTAATCTAAATATTCTAGGACTACAGTTTCTTCATTTTCACATTTAATTACACATAGTTCATTGCGACAGATTGGACATGTTTTATTAATTAACATCCACATTCCTAAACAAGGGATGCAAAATCTGTGATTACAAGGTTCTGGTGATATCATTTTATTAGATAATATATCTTCAAGACATATAGGACATTCTTCGGTTTTATTTTCAATTATTTCATTAACAACTTTTTTTTTTACCCTTCGCGACTTCCTACCGTTTTTATATATTGGTTTTTTACCAGGCATTATATTGGCACCACTGGAACATTTGCGTCCCAATCTAAATCAATATTTTTAACACTACTATTGCAAATTAAACAAACTTTGGGGGTAATAATTTGATACAACTGTCTTGAACACATATCGCAATGTAAATCATTGCTTAAGCGTTTTAATTTTCTCTTATTATGAGTATTTACATGTCTATGAGCCCCTGCCCTTTGATAAAATTGTATAATTTGATAGCATGCGTGACAAAGAGTTTTTTCTTGATTTTCCGTCACTACAAACACTACGATATAACTCTGAGTAATACAGAACACAACTTCTTTGGGATCAGTGTACTTATGTTTCACTAAACAAAATTTAGCACTAGCACTGTCTTCTTCATTATCTTCTTCAATATCGGAGTCACCAGAGTCAGCTTCAATTTGTTCGAAATTATTTATATCGTAGTTTAAACAATTTCTGAAGTTCTTCTGAAATTTTTCTTCGTTAAGATGTGTATTGTAATCCAATACTCCAATTAATTCATCTAGATCTGGATCTTCTTCTTCAATATTATTATCCATAAATTTTTGAATGAATTTTTTAATATTTACTTTGTAATATTTACTATTAAATATAAAATTATTTACTTATTATTTACTTATTATTTGTTGGTATTTAATTTATCATCTTTTGTTGCTCCACGTATCTATTTTATAAATTTACTGAAGTGAAAATTCATTGGTGGTAGGACTTTATATCGACTTCATGGTCAAATAAGGTTATCCACCTCAAGGTCAAACATAAGGTTAGATCTCCTACTATGATCGGATTCGATGAAAGGTTAGCCATGTTGTTAACTTTAAGATTAAACTCAAGGTGATGTATACGAGGCTTTTTGAAAAGTATAATGAAAGAACAAAAGAGGAGGAGGATGAAAAGTGTTGATGATACGAGGTTTTTTAATAAGTATAATGAGAGATTTGAAAAGTATAATGAGAGAAGAAAAGAGGAGGAGGAGGATGAAAAGTGTTGATGATTTACTCTTCTTACTCCTCCTCCTCCTCTTTCCTTCTCTCATATATCCACTACTATCCTGATTTATGAGGTTCGTGTTAGGTTCTTTCATTTGATAGTGTTGTTGAGACTATACATACATCTGTTTGCTGCCTGAATCCTCCCTTTTATTTCCTCTGTGATATCGTTATCTGCGGTGATTGTCGCTCCACTCTTTCAAAGTTATATGTGTCTATTGTTACATTTTGTCCTATTCTAACTCGATTCTTTTGTCTGTTTATACACATATATTTGGTTTTCTCCTCATTCACCATTAGGTCGGTTTTTCTTGCCTCTATCTCTATTTTGTTGAAAGTTTCCTTTACATTGATGACGGTGTTTCCAACAATACCAGTGTCGTCCGCGTATGCTAGTAGTAATTTTGGTCCATTTACTGTTATTAGTTCTGTTCTAATTTGTGTTGTTCTCTCTACTTTTTCCAGGATTATATTAAAAAGGAGGGGTGACAGTGCGTCTCCTTGTTTTAGGCCACTGTTTATTTCAAACGATTCTGAGAGTTGGTTACCTATTCGTACCCTGGATCTACAGCCATTTACGTATACTTTGGCGAGGTGGATCAGTTTTTTTGGAATCGAGAATCCTGCCATTGCATTCCACAGTTGACCCCTTTTAATGCTGTCGTATGCCTGTCGGAAGTCTATGAAAAGATTGTGGATAGTTCTATTGAATTCCCATCCTTTTTCAAGTATAGTAAAGATCTGATCTATAGTCGATCTATTTTTCCTGAATCCGGCTTGGTATTCCCCTAGGAAATTTTCTACAAAAGGCGTTAGTCTACTTAATAGGATATTCGATAAGATTTTGTATGCCGTGTTAAGTAGGGAGATTCCTCTATAGTTGGAGCACTTGGTTTTGTTTCCCTTTTTATGGATAGGGATTATTATGCTTTCGTGCCATTTTGCTGGCATTTTCTCTTCTTTCCATATAAGTGTGATTAGTGCGTGTAATTGTCTATGTAAAACCTCCCCTCCGTACTTGAGAAATTCGGCCGGTATATTGTCGGAGCCTGGGGATTTTGCGTTCTTTAATTTGTTAATTGCTTGTACTGTTTCTTCTATTCTTGGGTCCTCTACCGGTGTGTCCACCCCAATATATATATATATATATATATATATATATATATATATATATATATATATATATATATATCCTCTCTATGTTCTTCCCCTTGATGTATGTTTAGTAGATTTTGGAAATATTCTTGCCATGTTTAGAGTATCTCCTCTTCATTGATTATGAGTTCATCATTATTCTTTGTAAGTATAGACACAGAGTTAGGTCTGAAGCCTGTCTTCTCATTTGACACCGATTTGTAGAATGCTCGACTGTTTTAGTCTTGTCTATTCATTTCCATTTCCTCATATTGCTGTTTTTCATATTCCCTTTTCTTTTGTCTAATTAGTTTTCTTGTTTCTCGTCGTGATGTTGTATAGCCTCCTTTGTTTTCTGTTGTTTCTTGTTGAATCATAATGTTTCGTTTCTTCTGTCTGTCTTGTAGTTTTTCTTGGCATTCTCTATCAAACCTAGTTCTCTTCCTGCTTTTTCCTATCATTAGTTCTGCTGTATCTGTAATTGTTTCTTCCATTTGTTTCCATAGTCTTTCGATATCATTACTCTGGTCTATTTTATTTAGTTGTTGTTTCATTTCCTGTGCGTAACTGCAAATGAAACTTACTAATGCACAGAGGATCGGAATTCTTATGATGATAGGATATGGAGATAGGGTAGGAACCCAAGAAGAAGGGTATCAGTCAAAGAATATATCGTAATATTCTGCCAATTTAACAGTCTATAGTGAATAAGATTGAGCAGAAATTTCATCGAGTGGCCGCCGAAGTCTCCAGACTTAAATCCCCTTAACTTATTTTTGTGGGGTCACTTTAAAAGTAAAGTTTTCTAAATTAAACTAATTGACATAGAAGACTTAAAGAATCCGAGTGTTCCAGAAAAACGGTAAATTGCTACAGAAATGGTCAGAAATATTCAGAATGAATTTATAAATCGCTAAGTTACTCTCAATTAATCAATAATGGGGGGGGGGCATTTTCAGCATTCATTAAAATAAAAATCATGGTTCTTGGGTTTAGACCGTATCAAATTGGAATTATTATCTGACATTTCGCCTGCGATTGCACGTGGCCACTTCAGGGATCGTTACTCCACGAGATTGGAACAGTGTTCTAATCTCATGTAGTAAAGATCCCTGAAGATGTCACGTACAATCGTAGGCGAAACATCGGATAATTATTCCAATTTGACACAGTCTAAACTCAAGGACCATGATTTTCAACTTGACCAAAGTCGTGAAAGCTGTCGTTTTTTGTTCATTAAAATTATAAATGAACTGTTGTTACTACTTGATTTTGAGTTTTAACTATCGATAAACTAAAAACAGTTATTTTAGGTATAGGACATGTAACAAAAAAAATGTTCACAATTTAACAGGGAGTCTAAAATGTACAGAAAATTAGGAGTTACTAATTAAGAAATCAAAGTTGATTATAGCACAGTTTCTTTTGTCACTCTAAATTATGTAATATATTGTAAAAAATTCGTGTGATGAAAACAAAGTTGCCGTATCTGAGCGATTTTTCAAAAAAACCCAATATTTTTTTAAATAATGAATTTAATCCAGACCTTACATCCGCATTGTATGCCTCAGAGGTTGATTTGTCATATTTTATTTACCATTCTTCCAAATTACTGAAAACGTTTTTGAAAATTACTTTGATTTTATATAATTAGTGTTTTTAAAGCTAAGACCAACTACTCTAGATGTTTAGTAATCACCATCTATAAACAATTTAAACATTCTTTGTTTCTTGTCAGAACAATTTTTAGTGCCATTTTGATCAAATTAGGATTAAATTATTTCTAAAATTTACTAATTGAAATTACGATTGAAGTTAAATTTTAAAACCAAGAAAAAATATACTCACAAAGTTTTAGTGCAATGTCAGTTGTTCAACATTTCAAATTCCTTGCCTTAATGGGTTATTTGACTACATGATATCCAGTACTCCCAACTAGGATATGGGAGTGAGAAATATTTAGAGCACTCCAATAGTACCTCCCTGAATTAGGCTGCTAAATCAGTCAGCAAGTAATTGTCGAGCACGGCTGAACTGTTAAATTTATCATGGTACCCGCGCTTTTTAAGAACTTAATATATATATATATATATATATATATATATATATATATATATATATATATATATATATATATATATATATATATATATATATATACATGGTGTCTCAAAAGAAAGTTCACATTTAAAAAATCGATTTAAAAAAAAGTCAGGACTTTATTGAAAAAAATGTTTATTACATATTAAAATACATTGTTTGGGAATTTATTTTTTAAAAATGATATCGTTCAAATGTAATCCGTTGCGCTCACGGCATTCATTTAATCGAGCACTAAAATTGCCCATGACGGCTCGGCAAGTATTCTCCGTGATGTCTGCCATTTTGTTGCGGATATTTTCTTTTAATTGTGCCAGGGAAGTCGGTTTGTTGGCGTAAACTTTTGATTTGACATAACCCCATAGGAAAAAGTCCATAGGTGATAAATCAGGACTGCGTGGGGGCCAATTTATGTCACCTTTCTTTGAGATCAATTTGCCAGGAAAAATTTCACGCACTCGTGGCAGAGACATGTTGGACGTGTGTGAAGTTGCTCCGTCTTGCTGGAACCATGTTCTTTGGTTATAGCCAGGAAAATTTTGCAGTTCAGGCACGAAGAAGTTGTCTAACATATCCACATACCGCTCTGAAGTCACTGTTACTGTGCGTTCCCTTTCATCTTCAAAAAAGTACGGGCCGATAATTCCTCGCGCCGACATCGCAGCCCATACAATCACTTTCGGCGAATGTAGAGGTTTCTGATGTTTGTGTTTTGGATTGTTTGCACTCCAATAGCGGCAATTTTGCTTGTTTACATGACCATTAAGATGAAAATGGGCTTCATCCGGAAAAAAGATGTTGGTAAACGTTGAAAAGCGTTCAGTCATCTGGTTTACGAAGTCAAGCTTCTGACCAGCATCATGAGGCTTCAATTCTTGCACCAACTGAATTTTATAGGGGTTCAGCTTTAAATCTTTGTGTAAAATGCGGAATAATGATGACCTATGCACATTTAAAGCAACAACACGCTTACGAATCGAAACGTTTGGGTCGTCACGAACAGACTGAGTAACACTCTCTACGTTTTCGACCGTTCTCGAAGACCTCCGACGCCCGGATTTTGGTTTATCTAGTGTTGAACCGGTCTCTTCAAACTTCTGGACCCATTTTCCAATAAGCCAACCGCTTGGCGCATCATTTAAGTGACGAATATGTCGAAAATTGCAGAATTTTCTACGCGCTACAGTCGCCGAATTACCGTTTTTGTAAAACTCACGTACGCACAAAGCACGGTCCGCTCCCGAGAAACGCTCCATAGCGACTAAATTCCCAAGAGCCAGGCTACCGATTGACATACCCCCCGCGCCGCTCGGAATGGTTGCGTTCAGGTTAAGCAAAACAAATGTGTACTTTCTTTTGAGACACCCTGTATATATATATATATATATATATATATATATATATATATATATATATATATATATATATATATATATATATTATAAATATCAAGAGCATTTTTTTAATCTTCATTTTCGCGCGTTACCAGCCACCGACAACAATATTTGTGTTGATATGAGTCTCATAGAGATATTATAGTTAGAATTCTTGTAAAATAATAATTATATTAAAAATGTTTTTCTTGACCAATATACCAAATTGGGTGGAATATTCATTATTCTTCCTGAAAAATGACATATAAAGGAAAACAAGTTATTCCACCAAGATTAGAACCCGCGCAAGTCTGAATCTACTTTTTTTAAAAACTATTTACAAGTTCACGAATACAAACCGGGACCCAGTAGTTTGGGTTTTTAATTCACCATATCCATGAATATTCCCATTATTTAATCTTCCAAATTATCTCATGGGGATATTATTTTGTCTGCACCATGCGCCGATGGAAAAAAGAGCTATGTATTGCGCATACAGTATTAAAAAGAGATGAAGAAAGGTCTTCTATCTTCTCTCTTGCTCGTTCTTGTCTCCCTTCAGTATAACACTTCAACTTACATGAGGCGCTATGTCTTCCCTACTCTATCTATAATACCTCTATGATCGCTCGGCGCTCCACGAATAATAATCCCAAGTGCTATTAGACTACACTAAATCGCTTTCCAATTAGTATCATAATTAATTGAGTAATGATCGATCTTCCGATCTTCCTAATTAGATTCCTAACTCCCAAAAGCTATTTCACCACACTGAATTAAGTTTTTAACTCAGTTAGGATGCCTGAGTATCGGATGGTTTAAAAGGACCTTTAGAGTTAAAAATAACCATCACATATTAATCAACGTTATTCACTAACATTTTTAAAGTTTCTAATGTGAAAGGAGAGCAATTTTCATGATCAAATCTATCGCCGTGTACACTTATGTACATCCCTGTATCAGATCTTATAAGTAACTGTACGAACCATGTCGTGTTCTCATAGGTAAGCAAGAATATAATAGTTTTAAAACAGGAAAATATTAGTTTTTGTTTATTTTTGAATTTTCAGACAACAAACAAAGGGTGTCGTTCTTTTAACCGATTTGTCCTTGGAATTCAGCCATCAATATACTGTTTCTTTAAACCTGAGTAAGATTTATGTGATCTAAAAATAACGTGAAGGATATACACGGTACAAATTACCTCCCGAAATGAAATAAGGCATCAAACGTGTAAGATTTCTGATCTTGTGAAACACTAGTGTTTATACCGTTGTGTTCCAGCATTAGAAAACTTAAGATGTAAATAGAGCAGTAACATTTTATTTTTAACAAATCCAAATACTAATTTGGGAAGTATCCAGAATCAGATTGCAGCAACTCGACAATCGCCTGCAATTAATTTAAATTGATAACCCCTTAGTAAATGCATTTAGCGCATATACATATAAAGTTGACTTTAAATTGTCATTATATTAGTTGAAATTGAGTTTTGGAATGCAGCCATACCAAGCGTTCGACCGCATCATAATTAGCCAGTATTATGTCAAATTATTGCTGTGTAAATTTATGTTGTAAACTTTATTAGGTCCGTTATTCAAAAACAGGACAGATTCAACTTCATTGAAAGGAAGTTTAAGGTGTTTTGTTATGAGACTATTTTTAGAATATTACTTGTTTTAATCCACATATTGCAATATTTTTACTATAAGATAGTAAGAAGGTGGAACTGCACATAGTCAAAGGGGTGTAGAATAATTTACTCGCAGTTTTAGAGGCGACTCTGGGAGTTAAATAAATCATTTATTTTTTAAACTATGATAGGGCTATTCTTTTGAGTCATTATCACTTTCACTTCTATAATTTGAAGTAATCATGATCACTTTAACCCGATGACAAGTAAATGCATATTCAAAAGAACATGAAGTTATCAGTTACACTTTTTTCACTTTGATCAATTGATAATTGCTCCAAAGAATATAGCCGATATATTTGCGAAGCAACAGTCAAAGATAAACAGAGCTGCGGACGAAAGCGGCAGGCAGATACAGACAACGTTGCTAGGTACTATAAATATTTACTGACTTTTTAAATATTAATTTGTCTATATTTTTTAAAATTAATTTAAAGAGACTGTTTAGACTATAGCAACACATAATGTCCTTGATTTTACAGCTGACTTATCGCTTTTATAATAGTGGTAATGTCCCGCTCTGAATTCGATGTTGCACTGAGTCAAAGTCCCGCCACCGTGTCGTTTAATATATGGGTTTCCCCGTTTAGGCAATTGAAAAATTGTTGTTTTAGCACTGTATGTCGTATTGTTTAATTTATTTAATTTATTTAGGGAAATTGGGGATACTAAATCTCAGATTTATTATGTCACCAGTCAGCAAATTGCCTGTTATGTTTATACTTCTTGTAAAATACCATAATTAGTTTGGATCCTCAGTGAAGGACTTAAAAATTATGAGGCCTTGTACTAAAATTATATGGGGGTCTCCTTAAAGAAATCGAAATTCCAGTAAAGATCAATAACTCTTGCGTACTAAAAAAAAAGGGGAAATCAAGAAATCAAAATTTGAATCCTCGAACGAAAGAATATCAGTATACCTTGAATTACCTTATCTTATATATAAATTTAGCCAAGAATAAAAATAAAAGCATTCCAATTAAAGCAAATAATCTAATTTATATCCGATATTATTTTTTAATATTATAAAATTTATAAAATGATTTTGGCAATCTTGCATTGTTGGTTTTGTGAAATTTCTAGAAAAAAAAAACATTGTCAAACCTATATTATTGATATCACCCTGAACATTTAATCCAACTGTTCGAATTAATATCTATAAAAATTAATTAAATCACTTTATTATGCGGTTTGTTAGCTCAGTATTGTTCAATTTCCTGATGAAATGAACGATATTAAACAGGACATGATCTATTAACAAAAAATAAAATTAAATTAATGAAAATCTGTACCAGACTGATTGTTGTTAAAAATTATTTTTTAACAATAATCGCCTTGGGTATTTTGCGTGTTTAGTTAACTTTATATCAAATTGGCAAAACATGCAGTATTTAAAAAAGAAAATACCATGACTTATAAATTATCGTATCACATAGCAAAATCTTGAGAACATCAACATTATGTTTTGATTTAAGGTATAAGGATATACCTACGCGATATATAAGTTTTGCTCTAGCATACCGGAGTGTTACGTTGCCAAATCTACTTTTTCCCTAAGTTTAGGGAAATTGTATACAATCTAGCAGCACCGCATAGGGGCGTCTGGGGATGACCCCCCATCTACAAAGTCTTAACCTCCTAGAAAAGGAGAGATATTGTTGTGTATTTCCGTGTATATTTTTTGAATTATCGGCCAAGCGCTTTCGGTCTTACTTAGACCATCCTCAGGGCTCAGACCCTAGAAACAAGAAAATATAGTAGGTAAATAAGCATTAACAACTTAAAAAAGAGTTTATGCCACACACAGTCAAAGCATAATAAAGCAATTAGAAGTGTGTAGAAATCAATATATAGACAAGTATGTTTGAGCTTGAGTAGAAATTCTCTGTATGAGTTCTTTACTTTCTTGAATATACATTTCGTATCACTATTCATTAGTAATGAGAAAAATGGCAGAAAGAAAGGCCAGTAGAAGTCTATGGATCTACAGGGTTACTGTTAGCGGCTATTCTGTGATATATCACGAACATTGGCGTAGTTAAAATTTGTTGAAAGTAATAATATATTTAAAATCAAATGTCTTAAACTGAATAACGTGATTAAAATTATTATAAGATTGTACCCCACGTAATTACAGCTCTCAGACCCTTAAATGGTTTAATGATTTTAAGAAAAAAGTTTGAAAATGGGGTTGCGATCATTTACGTTGCTCATTCTTACATTTCGGCAATGGTCGGGGTTTCTTCTTATCTCTTGTGTATCTCAAGATTCTCTCTGTAGTCCAAGGTTTTAGAGTTATTACCCCTGGAGTGGTATAAGATTTTACTATTATGAGTTGGAGAGAAACTCTGTTTGGTAAAACTATTATGGTGACCAAACACAGAGGCCTGAGGTTTGTTAATATGTTCTCTAATTCGGACTGCTATTGGTCTAATAGTTTTCCCTACGTATGTTGTAGGACAAGAAAGCTGATAGACTTCACTTTTTTGGGTATGAGATATTAATTGTTTGTTACTGGCAAAATGGGAAGTCCTTGCTATTCTATTAGAGAAATGGCCTATGTACTAGAGTGAGGAAAAATTTTTCCATCTGATTTTCATTGTAAGGAGTAGAACTGTAAGCTTCCTTGGATTCTTTCTTGTTTTTAATTTTTTGTTTGTATTTGTCGATGACTGTATGCTCATACCCATTATTTACGGCAATTTGATTTCGGTGTACAACCTGTTAATAACTTATTCAACCTCCTAGGGCTTAAAATAACGTAGATACCTGTTAAACCCCGTCGAGGAATCAAAGAGCCCCTGTACACAGAAATAATGTTATCGCTTTTGGTCGCTGTCGATACTCAATGTTTCTACAAAACACCAGATGCGGAACGGGTATATAAGCATCTAGCCAGTCGGCGAACGATCAGTATTGGATATACAAGCGAAGTACAGAGAACTAGCGAAGAGTGATAGCGTTGTAGTAGTGTTATTATTTTCGCCATATGTAAACGATATCTAACGATCCTTTGTGAACAAACCGACCAGTTTCTGTAATATATATATATATATATATATATATATATATATATATATATATATATATATATATATATGTTTATGCGGCTTTCACGGATTACTCCGTGTGAGATGCAATAGCAGTGGATATATCCACATTATGCCGTTGTAGTGCTGAAATCACATTCAGCAAACGTACAACTATATGCAGCTCCGTGTATAGAATGAAGTAAAATACGAACAGTAAATGCAAACTTCTCTCCATCTTATCCTTTCTGTGTTAGAGGTTGCACAGTTAGAACAAATTGTTATAAAAAGCAATTTATCCTATTTTACCACCATCGAGATGATGGCCTACCTATACCACCATACCGAGAAGAAAGTCAAAAACTTACCCTCCCCGACACAGTGATACGGCAGAGATACATGTTTCGTCTCTACTAGACTCATCAGGGTACCGACATGCACCTGGCTGTGCAAAGGACAGATCGGAAGGAAGCATGCAAATACTGAACGCGGCTTCGCCGACCTCCCGCCAGATGGCGTATATATGTTTATGCGGCTTTCACGGATTACTCCGTGTGAGATGCAATAGCAGTGGATATATCCACATTATGCCGTTGTAGTGCTGAAATCACATTCAGCAAACGTACAACTATATGCAGCTCCGTGTATAGAATGAAGTAAAATACGAACAGTAAATGCAAACTTCTCTCCATCTTATCCTTTCTGTGTTAGAGGTTGCACAGTTAGAACAAATTGTTATAAAAAGCAATTTATCCTATTTTACCACCATCGAGATGATGGCCTACCTATACCACCATACCGAGAAGAAAGTCAAAAACTTTCCCTCCCCGACACAGTGATACGGCAGAGATACATGTTTCGTCTCTACTAGACTCTCAAGTCTATAAAATTTGAAGTACCAATAATTTGGCAGGAACCTCAGAATCATTTTGATGATTGCTACTTTTACTTAACATAAATCCTGGGGTTTTCTAGTAAAAGAAAACATAAAATTGAATATCCTAATATTCCCTCAGCATGAGACCTGTACCTCATGATACTTCCAGCATGCCGGTCCCTAGTCTTTCAGAAAAATACGAAATCGACTCGGGATCGGATTAACTAGATGATTCTGAAAAGCCGGTCCATATTTTCAAGAAAAAGACGATTATGAATGTGGTAGCAGCAAATAGCCCCACTATATATTTCAGGAAGAGCTCAGCCATCTTAGTCGTGATTTGGATCTTTCTAAAACAAAGTCACAGCTTCGTGAATATGCTTTGCAGCAGTGGAATCTCTTACACAAATTTCCACTTTCCGGAAAAGGCAGTTTATGCTGGCAGTATTTTTCTCAATGCAAATGACTTGGTTTACTATCATGATATTTCGGGTTTAATCAACGAACTTGACCTTTCCTATAAACCTACCGAGTTGCGACTGTTTATTGACTCTTTGAAGACAAGTCTAAAGTTGGCTTTATTGTTAAATGGAAACGAACAACCGACTGTTTCCATGGGTCATGCTGTAAATATGAAAGAAACGTTCGAGAACCTGCCTATATTACTTCAAAGCATAAAATACGAGGATCATAAATTTGTGCCGATCTAAAAGTTATTACACTACTAACAGGACTGCGGAGTGGCTACACTAAAAAATGTTTTTTATGCGAAAGGGACAGCAGAGTCAGAAACCAATATTATGTCCTTAAACAATTGGCGTCACGTGAAAACATTGTGTCTGATCTGAAAAACGTCCTTAATGAACCCTTAGTAGAGTAGCAGAAAATTTATTCCCCTCTTCTGTATATAAAACTAGAGCTTATAGAAAATTCTGTTAAAGCCTTAATAAATAGAGAATGAAGTGTTTTTCTTTATGTGAGACGGAAATTCTGGCTATAAGGGAGACTAGGCTTAAAGAAAGAATGTTCGTTGGGCCACAAATACGAGAACTTTTTAAAGATGAAAATTTTGAAACTCCACTTTCGAGAAAAGAAAATAGAGCATATACTGCCGTCTAAAATGTATGTAGTAACTTCCTATGTAACAAAGATCTAGTTGAAGAACTTATCCAGTCTTACAAGTTGCAACATGTCACTTAAGTTGCATTTTCTTCATTCCTATTTAGAATTCTTCCCTGACAATTTAGGAGCAGTTTCAGATGAAAACGCCGAAAGATTTTACCAGCAAATTGTTTAAATGGAGAAGCGGTGTGGTGGAAAATGGACCCAAAACATATTAGCGGACTACTGTTTGACCCTTAAACGTGAAACCGATCGCTGCGAATATAAGTGAAGAAAGGCAACAAAATAATTTATTAGATTGTATTAAACTTTTTTCAATACAAATTGAAGTATATTTATGTAAAAAAAGTGATTTTGTATGTTTTTTTAATTCTGAAAATTTACTATATTGCTTATGTTTCTTATATTTTATATTCTTTTTTCCTTCTCTAAAATACTCCATGGAAATTAGATCAAAAAAGAGTTGTTTTGTTAACAAAAATGTAACATTGGTTTTGTGTTGGAATGTGTTTATTTCGGCATCTTATAAGACATATCTCGATGGTAACTCTGAAAAACATTTGCAAAAAAAAATGGCGGACGAAAAATGGTCACGATTTTCGATTTTTTGAGTTTATCTCGAAAACTAAAAGTTGTATCGAAAAATATTTCAAACAAAAGTTGTAGAAAATTAAAAAACCTATATGAATTCATATAATATAAGTTATAGGTGGCGCAACTAGTTATTGAGATATATTTTTTTTTCGACAAAATTTACGGTTTTTGTTTTTATTAACAAATTACCAATTTAAAATTTAACATAAATATAGGTATTATCATTCTAAAAAAGCATGTCAAACCTTGAGTCTGTGAGTTTTTTATTTTCCGAGAAATTCGATGTCAAAGTTGAAAATTCAACCTCAATTTTCCTCTTTCATAATTAAGATACAATGCTCAATGGTAATGGACATTGTTTGTATTGTTTTATATTTTGAAGATCTATTAAAAAAATTTTTTAATCGTTGGCCGAGAAATTTTACAAAAACCATTTTTTGCACCAAAAAAATTGCGGTAACTTTTCACCGGATCGAGATACAATTTTTTTAATGCGTGCATTGGATTTAGATGTGTCATTTCCGATCTTAAAAAAAAAAGATTTTTAATTTTGGACGAAAAAGACGTTTTTTTTTTCAAAAATTCATAATGGCGTGGCAAATTAATATTAAGGGCTCAAATTTGCAGAAGACGTTTTTGAATACTTGTACTTTACCTGTGAATTTTTTGGATCCAAGAAATACACTTCCATACGATCTGTGATCCTTCGAAAGTTGGGTCGACTCTAATCGAAAATAGCTGCTGCAGGCCGCTGTCGGCGAGTTGCCCTAGTTCAGGCGCATTATTCATTGGCGTTTCAAGGAAACTTATGCATCACAAATAATATTTATAATATTGATGTTGTTTTATTAGTTTATATGATAGTAACAATTTTTTTAGTCATATTAATTATTAATCCGTTTATTAACAAAATTTTTACAAAAAATTATAGAGAGAACCATACAAATATTCAATTATATATTACATATTATACTGTTTTCTTCCTTTATATTATTAATACCTAATAGTTTATTAACAAAATTTTTACGAAAATCACATAAATATTTAATAATACATTAATAGTTTATTAACAAAACTATGCTCTTTAATTTTATAAGTTTGTATTACGACAAATTTATATCATTGGTCGCTAATTATTTTCGTATTTTTGGCGCGCTAGAAGCCGATGTATAAATCGGATGTATAATGACTGTGATGACTGTGGTTATTCTGCGCAGCATCCATCTTGGAGCAATTCGGTGTTGACGTATTATATATTATTATTATATTTTTATATGATTTGCTTATAGAAATTTTCGTAAAAATTTTGTTAATAAACTATTAGGTAATAATAATATAAAGAAAAAAATACAGGCTAATATGTAATATATAATTGAATATTTGTATGATTTTCTCTATAATTTTTTGTAAAAATTTTGTTAATAAACTGTTAGATAATAATAATATAAAGGAAAAAAACAGCAGAATATGTAATATATAATTGAATATTTGTATGATTTTCTCTATAATTTTTTGTAAAAATTTTGTTAAAAAACAAATTAATAATTAATATGACTAAACAAATTGTTACTATCAGATAAATTAATAAAACAGCATCAATATTATAAATAATACTTGTGATGCATAAGTTTTCTTGAAGCGCCAATGAATAATGCACCTGAACTATGGCAACCCGCCGACAGCGGCCTGCAGCATCTATTTTCGATTAGATTCGGCCCAATTTTCGAAGGTTCACAGATCGTATGAAAGTGTATTTCTTGTATCCAAAAAATTCACAGGTAAAGTACAAATATTAAAAAGCATCTTCAACAAATATGAACCCTTAATATTCATTTGCCACGCCATTATGAATTTTTGAAAAAAAAACAACTTTTTTTCATCCAAAATTAAAATGTTTTTTTTAGACTGGAAATGATACAATTTAATCCAATGCACGCATTAAAAAAATTTTATCTCCATCCGGTGAAAAGTTATCGCAATTTTTTTGAGGCAAAAATTGGTTTTTGCAAAATTTCTCGCCCCACGATTGAAAAATTTTTTTTTAATAGGCCTTCAAAATATAAAACAATATAAACAATTTTCATTCAAGTTGAGCGTTGTATCTTAATTAGGAAAGCGAAAAATTGAAGTTGAATTTTCAACTTTGACATCGAATTTCTAGGAAAATAAAAAACTCACAGATTCCGGGTTTGACATACTTTTTTTGAATAATAATACCTATATTTATGTTAAATTTTAAATTGGTAATTTGTCCATAAAAGTCTTTTTTTAAAAAAAAGACAAAAACCGAAAATTTTGTCGAAAAAAACATATCTCGATAACTAGTGGCGCCACCTATAACTTATATTATATAAATCGATAGGTTTCTCTACAACTTTTGTTCGAAACATTTTTCGATACAACTTTTACTTTTCGAGATAAACTCAAAAAACCAAAAATCGTGATTTTTTTGCACAGGTCTTTCAGAGTTACCATCGACATATGTTTTATAGCATGTCTAAATGAACACATTCCAGCAAAAAAAAACAATGTTACATTTTTGTTACTGACGAAAGTCTATTTTCCATGGGTAAAAACTTATAGGTGATAGGTACAAAAAAGTCATACAACGTCAAAATACAATAATTTACTTACAATCGAAAAAAATATCCTAACAGAATTTTAACATTATGATAAGTAAACGAAAGCTCGAAAATAATTCTGCAGATTTTCTAAATTTCCATACTTAATATAAAAAAAACACTTCCAAATACCCTATCTTGGCGCCAAGCCGCCGCTTTGATTACAATTTACATTACGATGGATTTTTTTACAAAGTAACGTAAGTAATATTTTTCATCAAATTGAGATATTTACCGCTATAACTGTTTTTTCGCGGTCTTCACGTCTGGAAAACTTTTGTGTTCGCTGCTGTGTCGTAGACAAGGACGAAGGAAACTATAAACTGGTCAACAATAAAAACCTATATCCTAATATTTTTGGCATTCTTTTTTATATGTAATTTTTTTCATGTTGTGTTCTGATAAGCATTTTTCTTTTCAAGGCATATTTTTTCTACCTTCACTATCGGGAAAAGACACGCACTACTACGCCCGTCACGTACAAATTTCATGCTTTGATCTCTTCGTGTTTAAAAGTAAACATCTCACAAGCATAGCTTATTTTGCTTACGCATTAAAATTTATCGGACAGTTTCCATTTTCCAATATTCTACAATGCAAAACATTCACTGTGATGTATCAAAATTCTCATATTTGATAAAAATTTAATCTTCGCTAGTTTAAGGCTAGATTCAAAATGAATTAACATGCTTCAATTTTGGGGCAGAGGGCAATGGCATCGTATTTGAATATTTTTTGTTTAGTATTGCTTCGGAGACTGTCCACCTTGATCGTTTTCGTTTGTTTCCATCGATTTAACTAACTAAACAGAAAAATTACGTTACTTGGGTCAGATAAGTCGAAATATTGACTGACTGATGATTGGGGTGAACTGTTATCATTGTCCCTATGAGACAGAGCGACTGGGTTCTCCTACCTGGATTATCATTTAAATGTAAAGTGTCAGGGAAGTTCGGGAGAACTTGGTTGAAATTTATTAAGTTAATTTCTAAGTTATGATTATTTGGGGTGTAGTAATTTTAGAGATTTCGATATAGTCGTCAAGGAATGTTTTTTTTTTCTAATTCTTTCATACTTTTCTGTTACCGTAAACTCGGAGAGTGTTGTTGATGTCCTTTTAAAACCAGACCAGGCAAGACTCTCACTCTTTTAAAATTTTGGAAAAAGCGTATATATAAAATTGAAAAATAAACTTATTACGGGTATCGTTTATTACGAGTCTAAAGAGTAAGCTAAGCTCCTAAATTACGGAAGAATTTTATAAAATGAAAATGAAAAGAGGTATTATTATTAGTTATTCGTATGCGTACGTTTTTAATTGGGATTAGTAACGTTTCTTCAGGTTGAAACTAACAGGTTCCAGATAACACATCTAACTAGTACGTAATATATACCAAAATTTGTTTTTAACAAAATAATTAGCTTATTGTCAATAAATCATTTGTAATTAGTGAATAAAAAATTATTTTTTATTTAACAAAATTACATCATCAGGATATAATTTAGTAGTTTTTATCGTTATTTGTATCTAAACAATCTATTACCTACAACTATTTCAACTATATCAGAAAAACCAAGCTTTTAGTTTGAAAATCATTTTGCGTATTTCAGTTCAAATTTTACTTTTGAATGCCCGAATGACCGTACGTTCGCCGTCCGGATTAGGTTTACCTATTAACACTTTTTTAACGAAATCTTAAAACTCTTTAATTTTTTATTGTCTAAGGATAATCTTTTCCCAAATTAGGTAAATGTATTTTTTAATTATATTTTAACTATAAATTAACGTTTTTAATTTAAAACCAAGTTCCCACGATATTTACTTCATTGTTTAACTTAACTTTATTAATATAGTGTAATAATAGTTTTAAAGTTTTAAGTTAAGTATGGAAAACTCTTTGTTTTTGAAGTTTTAAGAATATTTTGATATTAAGTAGCAAGGTACTGTCCTGTATGGATACCTGGAAGTTCGACTAGCTTTCGAACTATGCAATCTGAGGGCTCTTTAGTTAAGAAATATAGCGTAAGGTATCGTAAACAGTTAACCTTTTCCATACTTTAGTTCATAAAGAAAGACCTCAGAATTACTTTTACAGTCACGAATAAATTAAAGTTTTATAAACTTGGCTGCTTTTCATTTAACAGGGTGCAAGTGTTGAACTACTTACTCAAAGAACGACAAACTATTTCCACGAACGAAATAGGGTGTCTGGTGTCTTCTATAAAATGGACGTTACTCAAAAGCTTCTGCTGATTATGGAATATATATAATGGATAATCTAAGATCGCTCAAAAGCTAAATCCGATTTCTATTTTGTTGTTTATATAAACCAATAAACAATTTACTACCATGAGCCACACGTACTACAATGAGACGTAATGTAACAGTAAATAAATTCTTTCAATGTATCCAAACAAGCAAATACGAATGGTGACCGCTTAGACACGTTCAGCTAGGACTGCTCAAAATTGCTTTGAGTCGCAAACGTTTGATATTTCTGAATTTTGCAGCACTAAAATTAGGTGCCAATTAATTTCTACTTGTTGTTTTTAATAAGGAAATTGAATTCTTATAGAACTTTGCATTTTATTGATAATTAATTAATTATATTTTTAATACGAACGGACATCCACAACCTGCAAAGAAAAATAAAAACACTCCAAGGACCAAAAACATCACCCTCGTGCTATTGAACGTGCTATGCTTCCAAGACATCAAGGAGGAAGAGGATTGGTGGATATTGGCAAGCAGCTCGACCAACAAATATTAAACTTACGTTCATATTTCCACAGGTTAGCGGACTCTTCCACACTATGTCGAGAAATATGCGAGGCAGACGATTTAACGCCGCTATAGCGGAGGGAACAGAATATTGCTTCTCACCACCAAATATACCAAGAGAAGTTACAAACTTGGCTACAGAAACCTCTTCATGAACGGCATCCAAATGAGGTCAATCAGGACAATGTCAACAACTCAGCGTCGAAGTATTGATTGATTTCAGGACAGATATTTCCGGAGACGGAGGGCTTCTTGTTAGCTATCCAAGACCAGGTTATTCCGACCAAGAACTATCGGAAGTTCATCATCAGAGATCCCTCAATAGAAAATGACCAATGTAGATATGGCTGTCGAACATCAGAGACAATCCAGCACATAACTAGAGGATGCCAAGCGATTGCCGCAACCGAGTACAAGGAAAGATGACTCAGCCATCAAGAGTTAGCAGATAAGTTAAACCTGCAGGTTTACAGGTAGGAAAAGTGCCTTATTACAAATATAATCAGGAGCCTATTCTTGAGAACAACCAGTTCAAGTTATATTGGGATCGAACAGTTCTGACGAATCAAACGGTTGCTCATAATAGACTAGACATTACACTAACATCAATCAATTTCTAGACGAACTACACTAATCGACATTGCTGTACATAACAACCTAACGTGAAGATACAACGAGAAGATTGCCAAATACAGAGATCTGGAGGTGCAAATCCGAAAACAATAGGCAATGAACAGCGTCCAAACGAATACCAAAAAACATCATGCAGAACGTCAAAGGTTTGGGCCTTAGTGAGCATCTGTATAAGCTGATTCAGGAAGCAGTTCTCCTTGCAACCGCGCAAACCGTCCAAAAGTTCGTATGAAATACACCAGACCACGTCAACTAGGACCCGATAACATGGAAAGGGTTCCCACAGAGCTTCATACTTCTAGTATCTTTGTGTACCTGGTATGAGTCAATGTTCCCTAGAGGGAGTGCGAAGTCGCTTGGCTTGAAATCATTATTTTTAATATGTGTAAATGCTACTTAACTTTGTAATAGTAGATATAGCTTACTAGTGATTTTTGTCGAAGCTAAAGTTATAGCCATATAAAAAATATGTTAAAACACAATTATTCCTGTTAACTGTTAACCAGTTTAGCTACAACAAAGATATAAAATAATCCTCAGGTGTAACTATTTAATTTCCAGTTCTTGCTAACACCTGAAATGATCAAATATTTTCAGATTAATTGTATAATCTAAAATCTAAATTCAGTATAGGTAATTTTATACCATTTGTAACAGCTATTAAAAGGAATTCCGCACGATCTGACAGAAAATGAATTACCATGATATTGAACACAAATTGTGTAATTGGTTGTAAATTTGTTTTTTATGTAATAATGTTAGTGGAAAATTCAACAAATGTGTATCACCAAAGCTCAGTATTCGATAACATGGGCTTCTTTCTCTAATAAAGACATATTTTTTATTCTTTATTACAAAAAAAACGAAATGTTTACTGTGTGACGAGACCCAATTTAAAATTTAGCAGTGTTTTCAAAAATGTGTTTCACTTCTCCATACTGACTAACACAGACATACTTTGATACAAATACGTCTTTATATTTTCGCTTGAGTTTTTCACTTTGTACGACACGTGTTTATTTGGTGACATTTTATTATATTCATAGTGATTTATTTCAATTATAAAAGGTACTTTTTTATTTTATATTTTAGGTCCTTTTGAAATATGATGTAAATCCAATGTGTCGTGTAAAACTGATTATTATTTTTCTTTGCTCCAATTCATTTATATTTTTATCTTTTTGTAATGATTAAGTATTAAAAGTTTGCTAGAGTCTTGTTCTACCCATAATGTCAGATTTTTGTGACTTGTGGCGTGGATTGGAAGAATAGTGTTTTGTTTTCCGTCTATATAAATTAAAATGAACAGGTCTCAAAACTGTTTTTGATATGTTCTGAATGAATGAATGAATGAAATAATTTATTAGCCATAAGACTGATACTTCAGCATTGGTTTCATCAATAGTATACAATTAAATAAAAAATATATACATAACATACCTTAAAGCTAGAAAAAACCAGAAACAGTTATATTAGTTAGTATCATAAGATACTTGTTATAATATAAAAAATGTAAAATGACTTAATCTAATATTTAATAATAAAAACCACAGATTAAAATCCTAAAACAACTAACAGGAAAAAAAAATCCGTAGCACTGGTCAGCGAAGGACGCAACGAAATAATCACTCAATACACAGTAAAAGAGTCAGTACATCCTACAGGCTTAAGTATTCGTTAAAAGAATAAAATGATCCCTGAACAAGAAATTTTTTGCAGGCAATTTGTTAAACAGAATAATGAAATTATAAGTTGGGGATTTCTCAAAGAATGCCGTTCTATGTTTAGGTATACTAAGAATGTCACTATTTCGTGTATTATACCTGTGACCCTGGCCAAGAGTTTTAAACTCTGAGTAATTTTGTTTTACATATAAAACGCATTTTAGAATATAAATAGAGTAAAAAGTCAAAATGCTGTTTTCCTTAAAAATGGGTCTACACGAATCCGTCGGCTTAAGACCAAATATCAACCTCAGTATTCTTTTCTGAGCCAGAAACTCTCTATTCACCTCACACCCTCTTCCCCAAGACATGACATTGCTTGACAGATGACTGTATGCCAGAGAATAATACACAGTTAGCAATCCAGCCCAGTCTAGAGATGACCTCATCTGCAAAATAGCAAAGAAGGCAGAATTTAATTTTTTACAAACATGTTCAATATGGGAAAAGAAATGCAGGAATTCATCAAGCCACGTGCCTAAAAATTTAGCATAAGCTGAGGTTTCAATATTATATGTTACTTTATCCTCTACCAGCAGTGGTTTTTTAATATTGAAATTTATATATACAGTCTTTGTTAGGTTAAGTATTAACTGATTACGCTGACACCAAATCTCCAACTCCTTACATATCCATCCCGCTGTACGCAACAGCTCCTCTGGGGCATCCGCAGATACAGCTCTCGTGGTATCATCAGCAAACATAACCAACTTTACCCTATTCATGAATCTAGGTAGGTCGTTAACATAAATCATAAACAAGAGCGGCCCCAAAACCGACCCCTGCGGCACACCCAAGGCGACTTTTTTGCAATCTGATTTGCTTTTTTGATATCGAACAAACATACTCCTATCAGACATATACGAGTCGATGAGTTTTAGAATATTTCCTCTTATACCCGAAGCAAAGAGCTTTCTCAATAAGAACTCTCTACTAGCAGTATCAAACGCACTTGTTAAGTCAAACATTAGACACATCACATACTTGCCCCTGTCGAGCTCTGTATATACAAAATTAAGTAAATCACAGCATGCTGTCTCGATGGATTTGTTCTGTCTGAAACCCTGTTGGCAAGGAGTAATAATTGTATTCTGGTTAAAAAAATTTCTCAAATTCTCGTATATTATTTTTTCAAAAACTTTAGAAAATACACTCAGTATAGATATTTGCCTGTAATTGGCCGGGTTGTGAGGATCATCCTTTTTATATATTGGCGTAACTGCCGCCTGCTTTAGTATTTGAGGGAAAATGCCCTTTAAAAGTGATCTGTTTATTAAATATGTCAAGGGAAGTGCGACAGATTCTTAAATTAATTTTAAAATTTGAGGACTTATACTATCGGAACCTGAGGAGCGTTTGTTCTTTAACGAATTAATATAATAATAAGATTGATAACGCATGAGTATTCTCTTACTGGACTAATTGTAATTCTATAATCTTATTACATTGATGTTTAATGTCAATGTAACTAGAAGCTACACTAATTGAGTGTTCAGATCTTGATTCAATATGTGTCAGTGACAGTGAAAATTTATTTATGTTTGATTTCTTAACTAAAGTAAATTGCAAGTACATGATAATTTCATTATACTAAAGCTATACTTTACGGACAGCGTACTAAATAAAAATGAGCCTAAAAAGTTTCATTGATTTTAAAAAATTTTCCTCATTTCAAATATCGAAGAATTTTTTTTATGTTAATTTTACAAACGAAAAAAATTAATATTAAAAATTATATTGTATAAACCAAATTTCGAAACATTGAAGCACGTTTACATTCAAATAAAATATGACAAAAAATCCCGAAAAATACCGTTTATTGATTTAATGTTATAGAATAAATATAGACCATCTGAAAGCAAAGGAAGGATAATGGAATTCATTATTTGCAAAAAGAAATAAAATTTTTTTATAGGTAAAAAAGTTTGAAAAAAGCCTGTCTTCCCCGACTGTTAGAAAGATATATGAAATAAAATTTTGACATGCTATGTTACCTTCTCATAAAAAATTGAATAATTTTTCTTGGGTTATTTAATTTTTTTTTGCAATCGACAATTGAAACTAATTTGAATTGTTTTATCAAATTATATTCTTATATTTTATATTAAATTCTCCAAAAACTCAAAAATATATGTTTGTCTACTTTTTATTTTGGAATTTGTTTAGAGGTAATTTTACATTCTTAACACAAATGTGGAAATAGTGAATCCAATAAAATTAATTAGGAGGATAGCGCAATTAGAACTGGTAGTGAAGCTCAGATTACAAATATTAAAATGATAAAAAAAACTTCTACAGATCTAAATCAGTGGCGCAGAGTAGCTTTTTTGCAAGAGTTTATATTTCAGTTTGTTTTTGTACTTTTTACATTTTTAATTGGCGAATGGACGAGTTTCATTGTGACAGACAGCATAAATTGTATAATTATATGTTTACAAACAATTTAAGAAATAAGTGAGTTTAAAACTATTAGGTTACAATTTTTAATTTTAATTACTACAGATTTGGTTACAATCTAAAACATTTTAGTAAAAGGGGTGAAAAAATATGTTATAAAATATTAACAAGAAAAGCAAGATAATAAATTTTGTTGCTATCTTTAGAGATATGATACGCCATTGTTTGTCGAATGTAATGCTTTTCTCAAGTAGGGGAGGCCGACCAGCGGCAAGTACTCAACTATATAATAATGTATAATTAAGGCTCTCCCTTGACTACTAACTAATTAGGTCATAATTTGGCATTACTTTTTGCTTATATATATATATATATATATATATATATATATATATATATATATATATATATATATATATATATATATGAAGTAAAATGCGAACAGTAAATGCAAACTTCTCTCCATCATATCCTTTCTGTGTTAGAGGTTGCACAGTTAGAACAAATTGGTATAAAACGCAATTTATCCTATTCCACCATCGAGATGACGGCCTACCTGTACCACCATACCGAGAAGAAAGTCAAAACTTACCCTCCCCGCCACAGTGATACGGCAGAGGTACATGTTTCGTCTCTACTAGACTCATCAGGGTACCGACATGCACCTGACTGTGCAAAGGACCGATCGGAAGGAAGCATGCAAATACTGAACGCGGCTTCGCCGACCTCCCGCCGGATGACGTATATATGTTTATGCGGCTTTCACGGATTCCTCCGTATGAGATGCAATAGCAGTGGATATATCCACATTATGCCGTTGTAGTGCTGAAATCACATTCAGCAAACGTACAACTATATGCAGCTCCGCGTATGAATGAAGTAAAATGCG
This sequence comes from Diaprepes abbreviatus, assembly GCA_034092305.1. Classification (NCBI taxonomy): domain Eukaryota; kingdom Metazoa; phylum Arthropoda; class Insecta; order Coleoptera; family Curculionidae; genus Diaprepes; species Diaprepes abbreviatus. The sequence goes on from JASJET010000087.1 coordinate 4,196,505, forward strand.
AACAGTAAATGCAAACTTCTCTCCATCATATCCTTTCTGTGTTAGAGGTTGCACAGTTAGAACATATTGGTATAAAACGCAATTTATCCTATTCCACCATCGAGATGACGGCCTACCTGTACCACCATACCGAGAAGAAAGTCAAAACTTACCCTCCCCGCCACAGTGATACGGCAGAGGTACATGTTTCGTCTCTACTAGACTCATCAGGGTACCGACATGCACCTAACTGTGCAAAGGACAGATCGGAAGGAAGCATGCAAATACTGAACGCGGCTTCGCCGACCTCCCGCCGGATGGCGTATATATGTTTATGCGGCTTTCACGGATTCCTCCGTGTGAGATGCAATAGCAGTGGATATATCCACATTATGCCGTTGTAGTGCTGAAATCACATTCAGCAAACGTACAACTATATGCAGCTCCGCGTATGAATGAAGGTCGGCGAAGCCGCGTTCAGTATTTGCATGCTTCCTTCCGATCTGTCCTTTGCACAGTCAGGTGCATGTCGGTACCCTGATGAGTCTAGTAGAGGCGAAACATGTACCTCTGCCGTATCACTGTGGCGGGGAGGGTAAGTTTTGACTTTCTTCTCGGTATGGTGGTACAGGTAGGCCGTCATCTCGATGGTGGAATAGGATAAATTGCGTTTTATACCAATTTGTTCTAACTGTGCAACCTCTAACACAGAAAGGATATGATGGAGAGAAGTTTGCATTTACTGTTCGCATTTTACTTCATTCATACGCGGAGCTGCATATAGTTGTACGTTTGCTGAATGTGATTTCAGCACTACAACGGCATAATGTGGATATATCCACTGCTATTGCATCTCACACGGAGGGATCCGTGAAAGCCGCATAAATATTATATATATATATATATATATATATATATATATATATATATATATATATATATATATATATATATATATATATATATATATATATATATATATATATATACACATAGGAATTCATTTTTCTTGAACCATTAAATATGTTTTTAGTTGGTTATTTTCTTGGGTATGCGGTTCATTTTTATAATGAAACTACATATATAAAGTAGTTATACTTGTTATATATATATATATATATATATATATATATATATATATATATATATATATGTGACAGAATTTGATTATAGACTCTTGCCGATGACATATTGAGGTAGCGTTAATTATCTTATCTATAATCATTTTTGTCCCATATTAATTAGTAACTATTTTGATAACCTACAATTAAATATCACAGTAATAAAGACACTCTGGAAGACTGGTCGTTCAACTTCTCTCTTGCTGCTTTAGTACCAAACACTACGGTTATTAAAGCTTACCACAACCATGACTCAGATCTTCAGGACTCAGGAAGGCTGCTAATTAGTCGGTCGGTAGACATCTCTTGTTTTGTAGATCTCGCAGCAGCGCGCCCGCGAGTTTATTCGCGTGAAAGTTTTAATTAAATTGAATAAAACAAGTTTCTCAAAACACTTAGTCTATTAACAAAACAAATAGAATAAAACGGACTATTTACAATGAGAAACTTAAAACTAATAACAATTACGAAAAACTAACATAATTGCTCTTCTCGGCCGTTATTTTAACCAAAAATATAAAACTCAATTTTGAAAAACACGTATAAATAGCTTAATAAAATATTAAACAAAAAAAAGGAAATAAAACGCGAAAAACAGCTATTCATATTATTTAATCGAACCGTATGAAAATCGCGAAATGCCCTACTAAAATAACACACGATAATCCCTTAATTTCCCAAATTAAACAAAGACAACCTTCCCACCCGACGATTATACCCGTGACGTAATTATTCTACGGCACTAGTATGGTACCGTACTACCCGACATTCAAATTGGAACTAAAATTTACTATTCCTTAAAACAGTGTATTCGAACCTTACACCCCCTCTCCCTTTGTTTTCCGTTTGTATCCAAATTAGGCGATGGAACCCAGCAAATTTCTTCCCTTAAAGTTCGAAGATTTGGGAGTTTTCTTACTGAGAGCGTTAGCTGTACCATACCGGATGTTTGATTCACGAATTGACCTGTGAGCATCTTAAGCTTAATTTTTATATAACACAATTGATAAAACTATTCTACTTCTTTCTATAACTAAAAGAATATATGTTAAAGACTGTAAAAAAAACTATTCACTTTTCTTGACTGTTTTGGCAATAAACATCTTAACTCATTATTTCTTGTGAATAGAAAAAACAATTATTAATCATAATTCTTTTTACAAATGGCCAAACGATATATTTCCATTATAGTGAGTTTATTTGATCATTCTTTTGTTTCCCTATAATGGGAAAATCGTTCAATACTCTAAAACACCTTAACGGTATTCCACATACCACATGTTAAAACTACCCTTATCACATCTGGTCCTATAGACTTAACCAGGGCAGGATTACTTAGACGGCTTTATAGGCAATTCTAAGAGAGGGTCTTTTACGTCTTCATAAATTAACTGACTTTATGTATTTTTTTTAAGAAAACATTTAAACGACTAAGATCATAAAAGTTAAGTTCGATAACTGATTTATTTATCCTTTAGACCTTCGTGGATAGTGATAAAAAAATATAACTACCCTATTCCCACGGCATATCTATTCACAGAAAGATTATTTAATTATTTATTTTAACAAAATTTAGTTGACATTGAACAATGAAAATAATTAACATTTGTTCCATTACATATATATATATATATATATATATATATATATATATATATATATATATATATATTATATTTCAGGACGTTTCGATTCTTTCGAATCTTTTTCAACTGAGCGTATTGGAGGATTCTTTTATTTATTTTAGAATTTCTCTTATATTGGTTTATTTTAATATGTTGAAGTAGATTTGATTTAGATTATTAATGTCAATATATATATATATATATATATATATATATATATATATATATATATATATATATATATATATATATATGATTTTCCTTTTATTTTGTCTTTTCTTGGGTTTAGGTTCTTTAATTAACAAAAAATACAAATAATTGACGTTTCACCCTTTATTTAAGGCATTTTCAAAATTTTTTAATTTATTTTCCTTCCTAAAAATATTTTTTATATAATTAAAACATTCACACAGGAACATATTTACAATTTTAAAAACAAACAAACACTCTAAAACAGTATTTATTGTTGGAGATAACGTTTTTAAGGTTCCTTCTGTTTTTAATACAGGATTTAATTTTTTTAAACTATATTTTGATAATTCTGTGAAATTACCTGTTTAAATTTTGAGAAAGCAATCTTATTTATAAGACAAGTACGTTCAATCAATTTTCATACACCGAATATAAAGTGGACTTTGAAATATACCCCATGCAATTCATATATTTCACAAACATGGCGCCACGTCAATCGCTTCACAATTTATTCTCAACGTCTGACGGAAATTTTGCCGCTATTGTTGTAACAGGAATAACTACGTCAAGGAAACTCTACCTTTTATATTAGGTTTCCTTCGGTCGGGCTGCTTAATTTAAATAGCATGTTTTTTAATAATGGTGTTTAAATTAAACATATTTCTGCCTATATTCTATTTCAGCAAACTTATTCCAAATAAAATTAATTTTTTCGTTATGAATTAAAATCAACTTTTGAAATTTGGTGGAAATCTTACTAAAAGTATTCTTAATTTTCATAATTAAGATACTGTTATTTTTCCCTCATAAACCTTTCAAATGCCGCCTTAAAATTCATCATCAGTTTCATTAATTTTTTATAAATGTTCTTGCTCAATGATGTAAATGTAAATTTTTATTATTGAATTGAAAAAAAAAAAACCTTAAATTATGGGCAGAAATTTAATCCTTTCTAAAAATCAAATAGCGGTAAGTTTTCCGTCCGATTCTAGTAATAGAAAAATGGGTTAAAGGTTATTATAAGCAAGTTCGGTGCTGTCATGCGGAGGTGTGAGAAGCGAAGAGAATTGTCTAGACTTTAGCATGGAAATGCGATAATAATGAAAACTTAAGAAAAAAACATTATGCAGCAAACACAGTATTGTCAATTGAAAGAGTGAAGCAGTGTCATTTAAATTATTTAAAAATATTATTTCAAACGTATTTAAAGCAGAAAAATGATTTTTTTACTGAAAATCTGGCATAAATAATAGCATTAATTACAGTAAGAAATTTGGCGACTCTCTATATATTAGACTAGGAGATTAGGCTGGAGACAAGCAAAAATAAACATGCAATTTTTTTTTCTAAAGATCATTTTTTCAGAGGATGCAGAACGGCTCCCATGTTTGGTGTCTCGAATTTAATTTGGAAATATTTTTTTATTAACAATTGAGAGCGAAAAATCATGTTTTTTCATTTAACTATAAAACTGTTGCTTCTATTCAAAAACGTAGTATTACAAATCTTTGAACTGTCATATTTTTTGTCAATATCCGTTCAGTGATTACCGAGATATTTGCAAAATATATTTTTTTTTATTGTTCCTAACTTTGCAAATCATTAACGAACTTAAGTATAATACGTACTTATCCATACAAAAAAGTTAATAAAGTTGGATTTTGAGAATTCACGAGGGATCATTTTGTTCCGAGGGATTATTTTGTCGTTTTGCGAAAAAATAATTTTCAAGAAAGTTATCGAGATTTTAAAGTTGCAGTGAAGAAAATTGAAAGTTATATTTTGTTCAGAATTTTTTTATGACTAATCGACGAAACTCAATTTTCTCTTGTGATTAAGATCACATGAGTCATAAACTTTCAAAAAAAAGTTAACAAAATGGCGTCCGTTTTCCAAAAAAAAAAACAATTTTCTCAAAAACTACATTTTTTTGATGATTTTTCAAGTATTCCTTGTTATGTACCTCTTCAGTTACAATTATTTTCATGGGCGCTAAAATACATGGAGAGACACAATAATTTTTTATATTTTTTTCAATGACCGAATCCATTTCAAATGTTGAGATTTAAAAAAAATGCTATCTCCGTGTTTTTGACGAGTTTATGACTCCTGTGACCTCAATCAAAAGAGAAAATTACATTACGTCGATCAGTCATGAAAATACAAAATTTTGAATAAAACAATGGCTGTGTGGCTTCGGTGCAAAAGCACTAATCTCAACTTTAAAATTTTGATAACTTCGTTGAAAATGACTTTTTGGCAAAGCAACAAAATATCTTTAATAACTTTTTTGATTTCTGTAATGATATATTTCCCGTAGAAAGCATTGTTCTTAAAATCTCATATGAAATTAAATCGATCATTAAAAAAGAAAAAAAATTATTGTGTCTCCCCGTGCATTTTAGCACCAATAAAAACAGTTGTAATTGAGGAAGCATATAACAGGGAATTCTCGAAAAAAGAATCATCAAAAAAATGTAGTTTTTGAGAAAATTGCGTTTGTTTTTTTCAAATGTTTTTTCTGAAAATTTATGACTCATGTAACCTTAATCAAAAGGAAATTACGTCGATTAGTCATAAAAATATACGATTTTGAATAAAAAATGACTCCACTGCGAAACCTCTTAGCTCAACATTAAAATCTCGATAACATCCTTGAAAATTATTGTTTCGCGAAACTCCAAAATACCTGTACACTTTTTTGAGTTCTGGAGGAATATATTTCACGCAGAAAGCATTTCATTTTTTTGACTCTTTTCAGTGCATGATTTTAAATGGAATCGGTTACATGTCATTCGCAAACTGGAAACAAGAACGCAGATTCACAACAAATATAGACCAATAGAAGCCGAGATAGATTTTATTTTAAAAATATCCTTTGCATCTTTGCTTATTTTCGTTAAGCTGAAATTTGGCCTGTTCTTAGCAAAAATCTTAAGCTATAGAATACAATAGTTTTTTAGAAAATAAATAAAAATGTTTAAATAAAAACCCATTAAAGTGGTGGTGTTCGTCTGCCCATTCACAGGGCGCTAGACTAGGACAAACTTCAGCTCAGGCCCAATTTAGCTCTGAATGTTAAGAAACAACGATTCAAGGATTTTTTTGAAAAAAAAACTCTATTTCTACATCGGTTGGCCTCAGAACACTATATTTTTTAAGGTGCTTTTTTACACTAATTTCTAATGTCACGAATTTAAAATAACCGAGTTATTTAATATGTTTATTAGCGAATATTATGATTATTTATGATTTCAGGCCAAACGGTTTCGTACTCCCTCCTCAGAGAATATTGACTCACACCAGGTATACAAAGATACCAAAAGTATGAAGCTCTGTAGAAACCCTTTCCATGTTATTAGGTCCTAGGTGACGTGGTCTGCTGTATTTCCTACGAACTTTCGGACGATTCGCGCGGTTGCAAGGAGAACTGCTTTCTGAATAGGTTTATACAGATGCTTACTAAGACCCAGTCCCTTGGTATTCTGCAGGAGGTTCTTTGGTATCACTCTAGTTGTTGATAAAATTATGCGAATCATTTGGACGTTGTTCATTGCCCATTGTCTTCCGATTGGCACCTCCAGATTTCTGTATTTGGCGATCTTCTCGTTGTATATTGGCCTTAGGTTGTTACTGTTAGGTACAGCAATATCGATTAGTGTAGTTCGCCTAAAAATTTTATCTGTTAGTATAATGTTTGGTCTATTATGAGCAACTGTCTGATCCGTCAGAACCGTTAAGTCTCCAAATAACTTAAACTGATTGTTCTCAAGAATAAGCTCCGGATTGTATTTGTAATAAAGTACTTTCCTTACCTGCAATAGGTTTAACTTATTTGCTAACTCTTGGTGGAGTATCTTAGCGGCTAAGTCGTGTCTTTCCTTGTACTCGGTTGCGACAAACGTTTGGCATCCTCCAGTTATGTGCTGGACTGTCTCTGATGTTCGACAGCCATATCTACATTAATCGTTTTTTATTGAGGGATATCTGATGATGAACTTCCGACAGTTCTTCGTCGAAATAACCTAGTCTTGAATAACTAACAAGAAGCCCTCCGTTTCCGGAAACATCTGTTCTGAAATCAACCAGTAGTTCGATGCTGAGTTGTCGACATTATCCTGATTGACTTCATTTGGATGCCGTCCATGAAGTGGTTTCTGTATCCAGGTTTATAACTTCTCTTGATCTGTTTGGTGGTGAGAAGCAATATCCTGTTCCCTCAGCTATAGCGGCGTTGAATCGTTTGCCTCGCATATTGTTCGATGTAGTGTGGAAGAGTCCGCTAGCCTGTAGAAATATGAACGTAAGTTTATTATTTGTCGGTCGAGCTGCTTACCAATATCCACCAATCATCTTCCTCCTTGATGTCTTGGACGCATTGTACGTTCAGTAGCACTCCGAGCGAATATTATTATTATTAAGTATGCTTTATGATCCAAAATCTCGTACTCTTATTGACAAAGCCAACTAAAATGAATCAACAAAAAAAATGAGTAATATTTAATTATGGTTTTAAAATCAGACTGGAAGTGGCTGAGCATAAAATAGAATATATACTGGTGTCCCGTAAGTAACTGCTAATTTCTCGGGAGCATACAGGGGAGGTCAAAATAACCCTACTTTGTCACAGAAAAAAAAATCACAAAGTGCCCCTTAACGGAGATACAGAGCCCTAAAGTGATACCATGCGATTTACCTTATCGGCTCTAAGTTTTGAATCGACTTGTAGCGCTCTATATCTTCATTAAGGGGCTCTTTGGGAATTATTTTTCTATAACAAAGAAGGGTAATTTTGACCTCTCCTGTATGCTCCCGATAAATTAGGAGGTGCTTACCGGACACCCTGTATACAATTTAAAACCATATCATAAAAGACGAGTGTTGATAACCCACCTCATATTAAACATATTAAAAAGATAACACATAAAGCAAGTAAAAGACCAATAAAAACAAAACCCCAAATACTAAAAGCTGTCGGCATATATTCCTCCAAGCTATAGAACGGCCTCTGTGCTAAAGTACATCTCAAATTCCCCCAGGATAATGAATAAGGCATCAATCGATAATGCAAGCCAAGGTAGTTATATATTTTTCTTTCTTCATAAATAATAGAACGCTTGGTCAGCGTTAATCTAATGTAAATTATATTTTCCACTGACTCGTTTATCACGATTACAAGAACAATGACCTTGAATGCTTTGTCTAGCTACTTAATCTTAAAATATATTAATTAATTAAAGCTTTGTCTAAATGTGATTAAAAAACATAATAACTTTTTATTTTAATTTAATATTACTAATATTCTCAGATCAAAGACACATTCTTGATTTAAAAATGGATGAATTCTAATTCTGAAGCTAATCGTACCCTTCATTCCCATAAGAACTCATATAATTTAATACGCACTGCTCGAACAAATATCCTTCAAAATCTCCTGTTTTTAATTCTAGGAATATTCAGGTAGCTTTTGGATCATGTAAAACTACCTAATAATTACACTAGAATAGATCAGTAGGTTCAAAAATCTCACCTGCGCCGTAACAAGTGACGTTTCTGGACAAACTAGGCCATTTTGTATGGTTACCATTTTTATCTACCTTATCTCTTGCGAATTTTTCTTTGACGGGTGCATTTGCTATTGCTTTATATCAAAAAATATTTGAAAATTACATAAATAGAAGTAATATAGTAATGTTTTTTGTAAATTGTTAATTTTATTAAAATTATTTTACTACATTGAAGTAATTTTACTTTATTTTTATCGATTTTAACTTGGGTTACTCAGTCCAGAAATTCCACATCTGACAAGAAATTAACTCTCGTATTCAAGTATATATTTATCATTTTCTTAAGGTAACATCTTACAGTATTTAATTGATGACAAAGTTGTATTATTAATAATTTCATCGTTTAATGAATTACTAAAAACCAGTAGTTTTTCTTCTATCCTGAAAAATTAACTTTTCGTAACATGTCTGGTTTCTCTAAGTTTCTCTCAAGCAGTCTGGCACCCCTTCTTTTTTTTTATTTCACTTGCTTTTTTTGAATATTCTATTTCATTTTTTTTTTATTTCAGGTAAGATGATAACAATAATATATTACAAGTTTGCGACGTAATACAGAAAGGTAAGCTTTTTTAATTTCAAATTTGAATTAAATATATTTTAAATTTTATTAATATGGAAATTTCAGATAATTAAATTTATTGAAATTAGGATAAAAATTTAACAAATTTTCATTCTAAATATTCTATTGTTCTTTGTACATCAATTTGTTTACAGTTCTTGGAGATAATTAAATTACCTTTCTTTGTATTAGCTTTGACAATCAGTGAACACAACATATTGTCGTGGAAACTGAAGCAATAATAAAATACCTTCTTAAAATAATCTTGTTCCAATTTAAACTTATAAGTGTAGGCGCCCAAGAGTTTCCGTGATCGATTGAGATCTATGGAGTTTAATGATTGACTCTTATTAACAATTTTATTGTTTATATCGCCGTAAAATTATGAACAGATGAAGTATAGACTTAGGATCCACGTCATTTTATTACTAACAAAGATAGCAATATTTTCAAAAATGAAAAAAGTCAATAGAAGCCGATAAATTACAACATTAGTAAAGACTTAGTGTAAAAAGTAGCATTCATGCGCAGCGCTTCAACAAAATCAAGTCAAACTCGGCTTCAATTTAAAATTTTTCATGTAGGATGACTTATTGTAAAGGTAAAAACCCTAAGATAATATGTCGTCCGAAATTATCTTTGAAAAGCAATAAATAAGCAGACATGATGTCATTTTCGTTGTCAGGTATCACTAATATAAGGTACAGATATAGGATATTTTGATTTTCTGAAAAATAATGATTATACTCCGCGTAAAAAAAGATTGAATGAGATGGGATTGTGAACAAATAGAACAATATGAAGAACAATGCGATAACTTTATGATTCACGGAAATATGAAGAAAATGACAGCACGATAAAGTATATACATCCAATGATAATTAAACATCTTTTTGATTTAAAACAACAATTCGTTTATTGAACATAATTTGGCTCCATCAAAGTTTTTTATATGCATTTTGCTGATTACGAATATCGAGGGCGGATTCATAAAAAATGGAGGCACACTCAAAAAGGTAAACAAAAAAAGAAGAAAACTGCTAAAATCCTCATCTCCAGGCTTATTAGAGTAAAAATAATACAATCAACAACAAACAATTAAAATATAAGGTAACTAAATAACTAAAGTCAAATACCGGAACAATTTTCACTATTTGTCATCCAAAAATCCAAAAGAATGGTTCAAATAAAGTGAGACGAACACATTACATCTACTTTAGTTGTTTTAAAAGGAAAAATAAGGCCAAGGCAAATGGTCTTGGCCTTATAGTAAAAATCCATGAGTACCCATAACGCACCTTCCTCCAAGCATGTCCAATACTGAGAAGAGATGACAACTCAAAAACAACTCTATGCGAGTTCGTGGGCAACATCATTCGGCTGCATTAAATTTCTTAACTAACCCAACTCATTAATCATTAATATTTTCGATTCAAGATTTAATAAAAAACTCATTATTTTTAAATTAAAGAAATACCTTTCTTTCCGGCCGTTATCGACGCAGATCAAATAAAGAATAAGATTTTTTCTATTGAAAATTATTAATTTATTAAAAGCAAGTTACAGAACAGAAGTACCCAAAAAAGGAGATCTTAAGAAATTTCTAAATTTACTACTCTGTCTTCTCGTTTTTATGGGTATCTGCAAATTAAAAATGCTGAACTATTTACCTCTAGCTGAAAGTTTTTCAATATTTCGCAGGCCACGTGCTTCTTGGTAAAATGGCCGGCGAAACGGCGTGAACGATCCCCAAAAGCAGGTTAAAAAAAACCTAGTTTCCACTGCATTAGGTCTAAAAATCCGACAATACCAAACTACATATAAAATGATAAACTACTAGGGAGTATTACAGGGCCAAACGATTCACTTAATCACTTTTTCAGATGGAGTAAAATCTCTAAAAATGTCTTGATGGCTCACACGCCGTTTAAAACAACGATCTTTTTGGAAAAAAATATATATATTTTTGCAAAATACACGTTAAAATAAATTGCATAAAAATGACTGGATTCAGACAGCAGAGGTATGGAGCAATCGTGTACGAATCTTGAATCAACAACTAACCAATTTATGCATTCCTTGAACCGACAAATAATGCAGAACGATAAATAGTGTAAAATGTTGAATATTTCTATACATCCTACCATCCTACTAAAATTTCTCAGAAAGGCAATATTCAATTAGTGAAGTCAACGCTACTTCATACGGCGTGGCCACAAATCAACACAAACCGATGAATGAAAGTCTGACAGGTTTGACATTATAAAATGTTAGAACTAAGGCGGAAAATATTTTGCATTTTCTTTGAAGAACGGAATAAATATTGGTTCAAGAACTATAATAGTCTAATTATAAATTAAAAATTTAACTTATCTTCTTTAAGAGCAGTTTGCTTACATGTTTACATTTTACATTTTCCCCTTTTTAATTCTTTAAGGGAGTCAAACGTTAAGGACATGGCATTGAATCATAGAAATATACAATACAGAAACTCACAATATGATCATATTTCCTGGTAGACAGGAAACATTTTCTGAGAGCAATCTCCATACAAACAACAGTACTTACAAGGTAAACCGTATAACTTTGAATAAATAACATTAGTTATTTGTAATTAGTGGCTGAATGATAGGGTATGGACGAAATATTTAAATTATAAGCCTGTTGCTACCGGTAACGTAGGTTGCATGTTTAAAACAAAATCTAAATGTAACACATGTGTTTAGTAAAATAAATCTCCTAATTTTCTTAAATTTGGTATACGATATTTTTGAAGTACTAAAAATATACCTAACAAACCTTTTAATAGATCTCTTGTAATGAAAATTTAATTATTTAACTTCAGATTTTATAGTCAATTAATTTCAAGATAAACTCGCTTACAATAAGACAGAAACAAGCGGTTTAAATAATCGTATAGGGATCACTAGCTAATATGTGAAGGGAAAGTCGTAAAGCTGGTTGTCCTGAAAAAGGAATGTCTAATCCCGTTTTAGGTTCAAAGATTTTCTTGTCAGCCTAAACATAATCTTACTATGTTAAAGTGAATAATGTGAAAGTCACTTTCAGCGATAAAATATTTACACGCAATTTTGTTGTAAAAATATTTTCAAAGCTAAGCTTAATGCTATGGTAGAATAATAATGTATTACTTTACTAACTTATAAGGTAGCTAAACTTAATTAATTTTTAATAAAAAAAAAACTGAAGTAAGATATAAATATTTCCCTATACCGAAAGTCGACTTGATTTTATTTTGTCTTCTTTTTTTCTCTATCCGTTTCTTTCCTTCCTTCTGATATCGTTATTTCTTGACCTAGAGAAACATATAAATTAACCTTTATTAATCAGTGTCCATCTGTATTTATCATTTCTATATTTGTCCTTTGTTTTCTCATAAATTTGGTTTTTGTGTCGTTCATTTCAAGGCCGATATTCGTTGCCTCTGGTTGTATTTCTTTAAACATGTCACTTAGGTCCGCACAGTCTGTGACAAAGTCGACACTATCGTCTACGAATCTGACGTTACCATGTCTTACTCCTGCTATATTCATTCCTTTGTGCAGATTTTTGAATATATTTTCTAGAATCAAAGTAAATAATTTATGTGATATAATACCCATTTTTAACGCCTTTATGGATTTATATCTCTTTAGTGTCTTCATGTAGCTGTTTGGGATCGTTCGTTAAATTCCTGAATATCGCTGTTCCCCTATTTATAAATCTTTTTATTGCCCAAAAATCTACCGTCAAAGGTTTTTCTGAAGTCTGTAAACGCAGTCCATATTGATTTGTCTTCCGTTGCTTTTTCTGTCAGAATTCTGATAATGTGAAGTTGTTTTATTATACTTCTTTTTTTGAAGCCTGCCGGTTTGTGAAGTTCGTAGGCTTTTCGAGATTGCTCTGATCTCCTTTATACATCAGTATTCATGCAGTATTCCAGCAATGTAGTATTATTCACTCATGAACACATGAATTAAATAGAGATTTAGTTCCTTATTAGCTGGCTTCCTCCTTCCTTCATCATTCCAAGTCTGATGTCACCTTCGACTCCTTCCTTTTAATTTTTTATTTGCCTCAAGGCTCTTTCAATTTCATCCTCTTCGATGACGCGCAACTCTTCGGAGCCAACATTGCATACTCTGTTTTGTCATCTTTGTTTATCTCTCCGACATTTGCGTTATCGACTATGGACTTTTAAAGTATCAGTAGAATGTCTCTGGTATTTATTTTCTGCCCATTTATTTTTTTTTGTTTGTGTCTTCTTTTTCAAATCTGTATTTTGTTCCATTAATACTTCGATTATTTTTCTTGAAAATTTCTTATATTCTGCTTTTTAGTTTGTTTTGTTAGTTATCTCTCATTTAAGTTGGCGATACTGCCAGGCTTGCTGCTCTTTCTCGCATTATTTTTGTCAGTTTATTGCTGGCACCTTCTATGTTTTCGTTTGATGGTATCATTTCCTTTGTTATCTATTCTATTATACTCTATTTTGTGGTCTTTCATTGTATGTGGATACTTATTTTTGAGTATTTTATCCTATGTGAAATACAAGGCATTTTGGAGGCAAAAACAATCCCTTAATATTGTTTGACAAAAAATTAACATAGAATATAATCTATATCTATACTGTATAAATTTTATTTACAATATTTTTTTTCCTTATTAACTTGAAATAATTGTTTTGTGTAGCAGTCGATTAAAGTTTTTTTTGTGTTATAAAAGCTGAGCTTTTGAGTAATTATTACTTACTCTTTAGTACCATTTTCATCTAATAATATGATAATAATATGATATAAAAAACCATCATAATAATTAAACATTTTCATCCCTATATACTTATCAAATAATATAGATAAGTCTTTATTTATTCCAATAAGTATTACTTACAAAAAACCCTTAAGGGCATGGAACAATATCAAAAAATATCATTACTGTAATAAACATCATAATAAAAATTATAGTTCACTCTCAGCTGTAGATAAAAAAAGAAAAAAAATTAAAAAGAAAAAACCTCAACAATAATTATACAGTTTTAAATATCTTTCTTGAATAATTCTATCAAGTTAATGCAGTAAAAACAGAACAACTAAAACTCAAGATAAAGTGCAATATACAAAAATTAAATAACAAGTACACTTACATACACTTAAAATTCAATAATACAGCCAATAACAAAAATTCTAATTCGAGACAATACTGCCTTTATCACACTCATAAAACTCATTCAATGTATAGAAGGCTTTTTTACATAAAAAGATTTTCAGAACACACTTTAATCTATTTCTCGGTAGTAAATGTACATTTTCAGGTAAAGAATTAAAAACTTTTATTATAGAAAACTCGACATTTTTCTGCAAAAAACTAAAGTTATATTTATCAGAAAGCAGATTTGTTTTATTTCTATACTATCCCACTAACTTTAAATATCTCAATGCTTTGCAAATAGTGATTATTAACAGAAACAAATTTTTATGCTAACATTAAGAAACTAAAATTTTTTATTATTATTCTAATTTTGTGAATCTATAAAATACTATTTTCAACAAAATTACATTTAACCTGTTATAGAAGGTCCCAAAAATCATGAGGTTAATATAGGTAACAATATTTAATAATGAAACTATATATTTGTCACTACAAATTTTTTTTTACAACATTTTTGAGAAATAATATTTATCAAAAAGATCTTATTAAAGTTTTTAAAGTATTTAACACGCATAAATAAATAATAATGCATAAATAATATATCCATTTTTACAATAAATATAACATCGTTTAAACTAAATAATCTTGTTTTCTGTTTAAAATTTTTTTTTTCATAATTTAATCAAATGCTGTGATTTTCACCGTTTTGGGAGCGGTAACTTTTGTGGTTTAACCTAGAGCACTAGCAATTTAGTTGTTAACGGAGGTGACTTATTTATTAAAAAATCGTCAAACCACCGCCAGAAATAAGAAGAAAACACATATCTTACGAATTGGTCTACCACCAGTCACGTATGACTATTAATTGTATTTATTTTAGAATTGGTTCACAAATATTAGTGTGTAAAATAGCTAGTAACGGAGGTTACCCGCAGTCATCTTTTTAATATAATTCTTTTTGAAATCTTTCTAACTTATTCAATAACACCTTAATATTGTGTATTTTTAAAGTTGCAATACAGGTATGTAAATTTAAAACGCACTTAATATAACCAAATTTCACCTGAGGATGAAATCCACCGGTATTTTGAGAAATCATCTCATATATGCCAGTTGTTTTGCTAATCCTATGCCTCAGAGGAAAAATACAATTACTTAAGTAAAAGCAATTTTAATCCTTTACAAAATATCCTTACTTGGATCGTCGGCGAAAAAAGAAGAAATGAACCACAGACAAGTAATTTAATTAAAAATAACTGGAGGGTTTCTAAAAAATAACTTTAGTATTTCCCTCAACAGCATTATCATTAGTACAAAAGTAGGTTTTAGTTGTTTTCGTATTTTCGTTTTGAATTTTATTTTTGTTTCGGTTATTTTGTGATGGTAAATTAGATAAGGTGACTGATAGTGGAGAGTAGAAAGTATAATTTTACACAGAATTGTTATATATGAACAAAGAAATACCTAGTAGTATTTACTGTAAATATTAAAGGCCTATGTCATTCTCACTTTAGTCAACCTATTTTTAGCAATTCAGTTTTTTGTGAGCCGAGATAAAAGTCCGAGCAGGGTAGCCTCGACAACGATTTATGGGAAAAACAAAAGCTGGAAAAAGGCGTATTTTTGAAACCCTTGTTTATTTATTAATTAGATACCAGTAATTGTGTCACATTAAACACCGATTTATATAACTGACGACGGGTAGTGTTATTGTAACTTAGGTAAAAGTTTTTTGTGACGGTGCATTAATACTGGCCAAAATGGCAAGTGCGTTTCTGAGAAACTCAGCATTTTTGATCTCAATATTTCTAGTTATTATTTTGGAATGATTAAATCAACTCTTCTTTGCAAATGATATAACAAAAAAAAGCGAAAAAAGCCTAGCTTTTCAGTATTCTTAGCGAAGATTGCTTTGTTCAGCTAAATATTTGATATGTTCCTAATTTTTCAACGGAACTTACATATAAACAGTTTAATGAACTGATCAAAATCATTTTTTGTAGAACGATTTAAATTTTATATAGACTAAAAATTGACAAATAAAAAATTGTACGATTGGTAGGCTATAGTAAAATCTCTGGCGGTAAACTGCAGTTTTTCGGGATGTCCTTTTAAAAGACACAGATAGATTATTTGAAGAAGATAGCAGCGATATGATATCGCTTACCTCAATAGTTAAAATTACGCTTGTCAAGGAATCATCCTTTCTTGAACATCTATGGAATTAGCGGAAATTGTGCATCTTAAAGCAGAGAGTGTTACTTTTTCGATCTTCCAGTAAAATATAACTTTTGTTGTTCTAATTCTTGTTGTTTTTGCAATTTAGTCGATGTTCCCTTTAGTTAAAAGTCATTTTTAAGCACCATAAGTTCGTACTGGGAGGGCGCATCGAAAAAATATGCGGCTTCGCATTACTAATGATATCTATTGATTGTTTAATATATGTGAGGTTTTTCCCGATGCAGTCTAGTTTTATTAGATCTGCCAATTGATTTAAATCGCTTGTTTCAAATTCTTGTAGCCTTTCAAACTCATTGTCGTCATCATTGGTTATTATTTGGAGATTTTTTACATTATACTCTATTGTAGTTGTATTTATTATCGGATCAGTCTTTTCGGATTCCTTTTTTAATTTAATGAACATATCTTGAATGTGTTTCAAGCTATCTAACATCAAGATTATTTAATCGGCAAACCTGAAATTTTTATGACGTTTCCCCATTTCATCTTCTTAAAAATATCTTTCAGTAATATTTTGGACTACTAGTATTGCCCATCTTTCCTTTTTAATTTGGATGAGACTGGTAACCTGATGTAGATCGATCATGGCACTGAGGTTTTCAATATTTTTCGTATTAACTTTAGACACCTTGAAGTTTTTTCATAGTTTTCAAACCATCTCTTGATCTCACAATATTTTACTGTATTAAACGCGTTTTCAAAGTCCATAAATATTCAGTATAAGGGTAAATTATATTCATTTAATTATCCAGTTCTAATAGTTATTAATTTTCCAGTCCTAGTAGCTATTAAATGGTCACTAGTTAAGTGACTTTTCATGCTTATTTATAGTAGATAGACCTGTTAAATCCTATCAAAGTTATAAGCTTTTGGCATAATATCACTGCTCATCTCCAACAATAAATTCGTCACCATGCATTTGATACTGGTGTATCCGAGAGCAGGTCCAGTTCACCACATCTTGTTTTGTTCCAACCTCGCCTCAGACTTGACTGTTTCATTGAGCGAGGGGGAGGAGAGGTTTAATAGAGATTCCATGGCTGCTGTTAGGCTGCCTCTCATGGCTCCCATGGTGCACAGGTAGGATAGTTTCAAGTTCAGAGAGCTCCAAAGTGGTCCATCTGTAAGTGATTGTTGTCCACCATACAACCAAGGCATAAGTTATCATAGATTTTACCACTACTGTGTACCTCCAGTGTACAACGTGTAATTTTAGACATGGTATCAGACAAATACATTTTACTTGATATTGTTAACCTGCCAGAACTACGCGGTCTAGTGCTTATGTGTAAACTGTATTAATATTCAGTTCATATCTAACAATTAAACCAAACTAATAATATCCCTTGTCTGGATTTAAATCCCTCTCAACCCCCTGCAACCTCTTCGCACGGCGTCTCTCCTGAGGGTTGAACGGTCGTCGCGACGGCCGCTCTTTCGACGCCCGGTGAATCAGTCTCGCATCGCAGTCGGCCTGGAAAACGTCACACGTCGCAAATCCGCACAACGAAAACGAATCTAAAGACGCGCGCGCGCCAAAATTATTTGAAAGTTTTTCCACTCTTTTCGAGTCAGTTAGATTTTAAGCGTCGTCGGTTTTAGTTTTTTAGTATTGATGTTTTAATGTAAGCAACAACTTTTTATTTTTTAGTTTAAGTTCACAATGGATCGCAAAAAAGTTTTCCAAAAATTCTATTTTTATTTTTCCGAAAGAAAAACTTCTTACAATAAATTTTTACATAACAACAATGACTTAGAAGAATATTTTTTGATTAAAACTAAAAAAAAAAACAATAAGGTACTCACTTTGGACATATTTTCATTTTAATTATTTTTTTTTTTATTTTAAAAATATGCCCAAAAATTAAAATAAATATATTTCTTTATTATTAAATTTATTAAAATTTTCGTACAATAAATATTTTAAATTTATATAAAAAAAATAAATATTCGAAAAGTGAGCAAAAAATAACAAGTTAAAAGTCAGGTATTATGCCTAAATCACTAATAAAAGTTTGAATAAAGTTCAGTTTACGTCACCTATTTAGTATATTTTTCGTAACATATGGTAACTGAATATTTAAAAAGCTTTTTCGATCCCTCTTTCAAGAATTTTACTTGGTGTAAGTACATATTTAATATTGTGTTTCCAGTTGTGAAACAAGGTCTGGTACTCTTAAGATAGAGTTCTGAGTTGAAAATTTTTAATTTTAAATAGAATAAACAATATAATAAATTTTCTGATTGTAATAATGACAATACAACATATAACGTTCATTGTTAATGTCCAAAACTCTGGTTCTTTTTAAATAACGAATAATGTTCGCAAGTTTATTTTCCATATCGCAATAACTACTAATACAAGATCTCAGCTCAATATTCGAAAAAATAATAAAAATTCGGAAATAATATATATATATATTTAAATTACGCTTAAAATTACTATTCCTCTCAATACAAGAATTATATTTAATAAGCAACATTGTGACGTTTTATGTTTTATTAACAATTCTAGCTTTGAATAAATGCACTAATCTTTTTAGTTATTATTATCTAAAATTTATTTATAGTGACAACGAAAAATTTTAAAGAAAGTTTTTTTAAATATATGATAAATTTTAAAAAAAATCAGATTGAAATTACATTTTATTCATCCCCATTTTACATTTTTTAGCTCCATAAAGCAAAAATAAACACTTTACACGAACCCCATTATCATCTAGTCTAAAACGGCAAATAATCTCATCAAAATCATCAAAATCAAAAAAATATTTAGCACCAATATGCTTTACAAAAACGTGCATATACATATGTTATTAAATTTTGATTGGGCCATATAAATCCTTACTGATTTCCGTGTTATTGTGAACAACACAATCGAATCGAATGCGCAAAACTTCTTTATGAAAAAAAAAATTAATTAAAGAGCCTCCATTTGAGATTATTAAAATTGAGATGAAAAAGTTTCTTCATATTATTGTATAACATAATAAAGATAAAACGTAATTGATATTACCTAAATAATAAATAATTGCTGTAAATTACAGTAAACAATTTTATTAAATAGAATTTGGAAAATAAAATATTTAATAACAATTATAATTGAAAGGAAATTAAAAATCTTCCTCAATAAAAAGGGGTGAAATTCATTGAAGTAATTAAAACTAAATAATTCAATTACACTATTTAAGTTTGCTTCTTGTATTTTTTAATCAATAACTTAATATATTTTCATATCATTTTCCTTTGAAGATTTGTTACTCTGACACTGCTGGTAATTTATTTTTTGACAACATGGAGCAAAGATAGTAATGACTTAGTGATAAATAGAGAACAAAAGGATAGCTATGCAATTTTTTGAAGGCAAAAATTCTCTAACACAACAAATTAAACAGTTATGGTAAAAAATTTCTGTCTATACTGAAACCAAGAAAATTAACAAAACTATATTTAATGATCTTCTTTTTAAATTAGATTTCTTTGTTACTTTTTGATAAGTATTTTTACTCAATATTATCCAAAAACAATTGATGAAGAAATCTTTTCTTGTGATAAATACGCCCTGGAATTTTGGGTTAAAATTGGAAAAGATATTATACATGTCATAAGCTATTACCCATTTGTGAAAGGGTTTTTTTATTATTTCATGCGTTCACCCAAAACTGATAAAATCACGGAGTGCTATTGAATTTAACGGTACATTCTTGCGAACGGGGTAAAAAGGGATATTTTTTAGTTTTTTAAATGTAGTACAATAAACGAAATTTTTGTAAAAAATTTAAATTTTCCATCAGAAAAAAACAATTCTTTACACAAAAAATGAAAACAGAAAGTAAAACTCGCAAAAAAAAATATGTAATTATTTTTTTTACAGTTTCGATCAGATATGTAGAGAAAAAAAAAGTAAAAATTACAGTTTTTAAAATGAAGGGCATTTTTAAGGTCAAATTGGCTGAGATAATACCTTCCAAAATATGCTTTTTTTAAATTTTTTTCCTTCACATATATTTTCTGTATTAATAATTTGCAATGAAAATTTAAACTTTTAGTGAGTACAATCCTATTTTGAGATCATTAAATGATAACTAACATGTTTTTATTTAAATTGTAAGACTAGTTTATTATCGCCAGTTATATATATATATATATATATATATATATATATATATATATATATATATATATATATATATATATATATATATTATACATAATTTTTTAAATTTTTTTATACATAATTTGTAAGCTAATGACTGTTAGATTTTTCCTAATAGAAAATATATAGAAATTCGGGTGGCTCATGAACCACCCAAACAAATTACCGTTTTTGTCCTTCAAACCATGCAAAAAAAGGAAGACAGTTTATTTTCTGGAAATTCCATTGTGGTTCTTTTTCTTCATAAGCGTTTCAAATACCTAATAGTTTTATTAGTGGAGCTCTAACGAAGAAAAAACAGAAATTATAGAAAACAACTGTCTATACAAAATATCCATCCCGAAATATGCCCTTCAGGAAGTTGTACTTGCAAACACACCGGAGTAGTGAAAAATAAAAGTAAAACTCGCAAAAAAAAAATATGTAATTATTTTTTTTACAGTTTCGATCAGATATGTAGAGAAAAAAAAAGTAAAAATTACAGTTTTTAAAATGAAGGGCGTTTTTAAGGTCAAATTGGCTTAGATAATGCCTTCCAAAATATGCTTTTTTTATTTTTTTCCTTCACATATATTTTCTGTATTAATAATTTGCAATGAAAATTTAAACTTTTAGTGAGTACAATGCTATTTTGAGATCATTAAATGATAACTAACATGTTTTTATTTAAATTGTAAGATTAGTTTATTATCGCCAGTTATATATATATATATATATATATATATATATATATATATATATATATATATATATATATATATATATATATTATACATGTTTTTAAAAAAATTTTATACATAATTTGTAAGCTAATGACTCTTATATTTTTCCTAATTGATACTTTTATGAATGTCCTTTTTATTTGCGTTTTCGCGGTCGATTCTTAGGCATTTTTTGCAAAAAATTAAGCAACTTCACGCGACCACATGGAAACAAAGTAAATTGCGTAGAATTTGAGGGTCTTTCGCATTTTGATTAAATAAAGAAGGTACAATGGATTCAAATGAGGTACGTATTTCCTCTTCATTTGCATTTTTACATAAAAAATTGTGAATATTTTCCTGATAGTAAGATATTTTTCATTATAAATTTCACAAACTTTTTTCGCCAATACTGAAGGACGTAAATGTCGAATTACAATCATTGAAAGTGACGTTAGCAATTTATTTTAATTCGGAGATCCATAAATGTAACATATAAATACCGAAATTTATATAACACAGACTTCAAGATCGATATTTATGTGCTGCTTATTTATTTATTTTTGCTTGCAACATCAAATTAATTTTACAGTTTGAAAAGAAGTACTAATTATCATTTGTTGGTTTTAAAGCTGCATTGTATTCAATAGAAATAAAGTTTTTTATTCCAGATTTATCACAAATAGGAATATATTAAGTGAGAGCGGTAAAAAAAACGGACCTAAATTCTTCTGTAATCCCTCATTTTAACGGCTGTAATACTAGATTATTTTTCTCTGAAGCATCTTCTTTTTATAATTTTTTTCAAAAATGAAAATTATAGGCCAATATTTTTTGCGAATTTTTAAAAAAATTTCTAAATTGTTTTTTCCATATTTTTTTTTATAGAAATTTGGTTTTTTCCTTCTGATGGAAAATTGAATTATCTGCAAAAATGTACATTTTCTCTAATTCAACTCAGTGTTTGAGCTATATTGCTAAAAAATTATCATTTTTAATCCGTTGACAATAATACATCGTTAAAGTTTATAGCACTTTGACATTTTATCATTTTTATGTTAGCAATAAACGGATAAAATTGTTCTTTACGTTCTCTTTTTTGTACAATATCAATAAATTAATTTTTTTTACTCGTACATCTATCAAAATACATGTGATGTCAGCCTTTTCATACATGACGCCATTTTATGGGTTTTCCGAGGACTATACCTAGTATCACTACAGGAATTTCCATTAGCAATAAAAAGAAATTACATTACAAGTATCACATCATTTGATTAAAATATAGACCTGTTTATAATATTCTGTTAACAAATGGTGAATGGTGAGTCATATCTTCCTAAAGTGTGCAGACATTTTTTGACGTTATACATAGCATAGAAGCTGTTCTGGAAAATTATTTTAAATTAAATTATTTATTAAATTAACACTATTTTAGAAATTATTTCATAAGGATTATAGCTTGTCTAATATTGAACTAAAATTTTGCAGCAGTTAAAGTTTTCGTTTGCTTTTTTACTACAGTCCGCCAGTAGGCATTTCCTAATCTAGAATAAGCGACGAAAGGAGAAAACCTATTAATTTAAGTTTAATAAATTCATCCAATTTATCCGCTTTAATGTAAAAATCTAAAATTCAGTATTTAATTCCTGAAATAACTAGGAAAATTACTTCGTATTAATGAAATTATCTAGTTGAAGACAGAAACTAGGACGTTTCAAAATGTCACGTTAATATTCGATGGAAGGGTTCTTGAATTTCAACAAAGTTTATTTAAACACGTGTCAGATATCATAAATGGCTTTATTTTTAATAATAGCGTCTCACTGGGTTTAAAAATATATTTAGAAAGGGATTTTTAGGAAAAATAAGATAACTTTATTGTTGAATGTATATATTTTTATTGGAAGATTTTGTTAAATTTAATTAAGTTTTTTTTGATCGTTTTTGGAGCTATTATGAATAAATGTACGTTTGGGAAGTATATTTGTAAAGTTACGAAATCAAACAGATACCGACACTACCCGGTCATTAATTTTTGGTATCAAAAAATCTCTATCGTAGAATTAGCTTAAGGTAGTTTATGTGCAATTCAATCCTCTTTTATATGGCATGCACCCCGCTTATCTCTTGAACTTTTAACGCTGACTATACACTCATACGAGCGAATCGTGTGTAAATAACAAAGAAATGATTCCGCACCACTGCCTATACCACGTGAGCCTAGTAGATAATAGGCCACCTACTAAGTTTATTTAATCTTTTTTACCTTTTGACTTGATCTAATACCGTATGTCGTATTTTTCTTTAACATTTATCTTGATCTAATATCGTATGCCGTAGACCCGCAAGACGTACGTTTATCTTATATGTAATGTGTAACATTACCGTTGAGACTTAAAAATTAACCCACCGTCAGTAAAAATTCAACTTTCACATTCCTACTTCGCGTTATAGCGTTAACACTACTCTAGTAGAAAGTTTACGTAATAAATTTAACTTACTGGATTAATTGAGCGTCCCATCTTGTAGTATATCATGCCTTCTTAGAAAAATATTTAGAGACATTTTTACGTTACATATGATTATGTCACACTAACTATGGTTCTTGCCATATGGCAAATGTAAAATGTCGCATTTCGTATATTGATTATCTCGACTATAAAATGGAGAAGGTATCTGAAATTTTGCAGTCTTACAGAAAGTTATATCAACAATGAACACACGAAGTTTTAAGAAAATATATAGAAACTCGGTTTTTGTTCTTCAAACCATGCGAAAAAAAAAGGAAGATAGTTTATTTTCTGGAAATTCCATTGTGGTTCTTTTTCTCCATAAACGTTTCAAATACCTAATAGTTTCATTAGTAGAGCTCTAATGAAGAAAGAACAGAAATTATAGAAAACAACTGTCTATACAAAATATCCATCCCGAAATATACCCTTTTGGGTATTATACTTGCAAACATACACCGGAGTAGCGAGAAGTTTAAAAATTAAATAAAATATGAATAAATCTTTACGGTCGTAGAATTAGTTTAATAACGGTATGGAAAGAAAACCAGGGAGGTGTTTGCAGTATTTAAGCTGTCTACCTTTCCACAACTATAAAGGTTTTCAAACTCTGGTGTATATATAGATGTTGTTTGACGGTTGATATTTATTAATCTGGTATCAAAAATGCCTGCAGATATAACATCCTGCCGATATATCTCGGAATTGATATTTTATATAAACAATTCTTTTTTATGAATTGTGTTCTGGGTTCATAACAGTTCCACTGAGGAAAACACGTATGAAGAGAGGACGAGAGTTGTATTTGCAGGAAATAAACTCTCTGTATATGTTTCCTTTAACTCCCTGAAGGAAAATAATGGCAACTTATTAAACCAGTACTGTTGTGATATCGGGAAAATATCTATCGCCGTTGAAGACTATTTTTTCAGAAAAATTAACAAATTTCATAAAAAAAATTGTGTTGAATTTTTATAGAGATACTGAAGAAAGAACTTTTATTTGCTAATTATTTTGACACAAGAATAAAGTGTCAACTGATCTCAAATTTTTATCAAAATCTTGTAAACTTCACTGCTTTTGGGTTAATTTTTCAAATTTTTGCATTTTTATAATTTAAGGTTGTCCACTCGCCGCCAATATTCAATAAAAAATATTAAATCACTATGAAAATTGAAAAAAATAGTTTAAATCGTAATGTATACTATTGCGGCAGTTCAGAAATGTAAAAACTTGTAGAGTCTGATGGGAAATCAGGATCTTGGCACTTTCCTTTGAATTATAACTGCCATTTGTCGATTAGATGAGGTTAAAAAAAATTAAAAATTTGTTTTTTAATTATACAGATTCCTTTTTTGCAATAAAGGATTTAGCTTACCGTGGGGTTTAGTGAGATATCAAATAAAAGAAATGACATAAAATTTTAAATTTATATTATTACATTTTAATGCATCTTACATGAAAAATACGGGTACTTTCTAATCCAAAAATTTTCTCTTTAACGACCTGTCATAAAAATATTGGTAAATCACAATTTTTACATTATAAATCATCAGTAATATATTTTATTTCTCTCACTCGATTATTTATATGCACATATACGAGGTTTGTCCCAAAGGTATCGAGCCTACCTTCATATCTCCGCATCGGTGTTATTCTTTATCATCCGGTGAGTGACATCCTTTAAAGTAGTCCCCATTTAATTGAATAACACGGTACCAGCGGTGTTTCTATTTCCTGAAGCAGTCCTGGAAGTCAGTTTTCGGAATTGCCTTCAGTGCATTCGTCGCATTAGTTTCGACCGTCATATTATTATTAGAAACAATCAACTTTTACATTAACAACTTAAAAGTTTGTAAGTCGTTAATGTAAAAAGTGATTATTTATAATAATAATATTGTTCACGTTGTTCTTACCGTTTTGATTTTAATTTGTGATGTATTTTAATTGTATATTTGTATACTTGACTTGTACTGTGTAAAGGCTGCGCTGGCATTGGAGATTTTTCTCCAAATGGCAAGGTTGAGGTGTGCCCTTTGACGAGGTCTAAGCCCTGAGGATGGTCTAAGTAAGACCGAAAGCGCTTGGTCAATAATTCAAAATATACACTGAAATACACAACAATATATTTCCTTTTAATGGATATTTTAGACTTAAAAAAATTTAAAATATTTTTCTACCTTTTCTATGTTGAAATTTCATATTTTACACTCTCGTCATGTCTCGTCAGTGATTGATCTTAACACATTTCAGATGTGTAGCAATTTTATTGTTTTCTGTGCTAAGTAGACTTCAACCATTTTGGAGACATCGACGAAAAATCAACAGTGACTTCGCAGGTTATACAAATTTTTTGAGATATTATAAAAGGTTATCTTACTTTATGCCTTTCTTTTGGAACGACACCTAAACGTGCAATGCAACATATTAGAATAGTAAATATTTGTATGAGACCGGAGACAACAAAATCTAATTCTTGGCGACGAAATAGTTTTTTATTATGTGAAAATCTAAGAGCTAAAAAGATCTCAGAAATCTCACAATACCTTTATTATTCTTAAACATACGACATAATACTGAAAAAAAAAAATATTTTTATTTGCATTGAATATAACACTTTTATAAACATTTTAAGATTACAATAATTAACTGGAAGTATAAAAATAACAAAAAATATAGTTTGTACTTTTTAATTATATGATATACCTTTTGTTGTCCGTAAGAATATTGATTAAAACTATTACAAAATATATAAAACATAATTTATTCTTATATTTAGTATATAAATTGTTTTAAAATTGGTGTTCTCGTTCCGAAGTAATACGTATATACATATATATATATATATATATATATATATATATATATATATATATATATATATATATATATATATATATATATATATATATATATATATATATATGAATAGTTTGGTTATTCCGGGTTTCAATCCGTTCGTTCAAAAAATCGTTTTCACGACGTTTCGTCAAAATCTCATTTGGCATTTTCAAGTGCGGTTCGTCTCGTTACTCGATGAGAACTGATCTCGGCCTCTGATGGATTTCGAGTTTTGTTTAGCTGGCTCGCTTCCTGATTGGATGAGCGGCTTCGCAGGCTCCTCCCCTCTACCGAGTGCGATATATTTTGTTCTTGTATGCTGGTCTCTCGTGTACTAGTTGATTTTTGTTGTTTTCCCTCTTGATTCTTTATTAATGTTTTCCATGTAGTTGGAACATTTATAGCATCGTCTCGTTTATTTAGCTGTCCCGCTTTTTCGATTTCTGGGGCCTCTCTTATGACGCGTACCTTCTGTACTGGTGCTATTTCTTTTGCTTTTTCAAAATCGATGGTATGTCCGGTTGTTTGGTGATGTTGAAATAGGGCTGAGGTTGTCTGTTTGTTTTTGAGGCTATTTTTATGTTCTTGGATTCTTGCTGATATGCGCCTGTTTGTTTGTCCTATATAAGTTTGATAGCAATCTGCACATGGAATGCTGTAAACGCCATGATTTTCAAGGTTGGTCTTGTCTTTGGGATTTCCCAGGGTGTTGGCTATTGTTTTTTGTGGTTTAAATATTGGCTGTATGTTGTGTTTTCTTAAGATTCTTTCGATTCTGTCTGTTATTCCTTTTATGTATGGTATTATGGCTTTGTTCCTTGTTTGATCTTGGTCTTTGGTCTTTGTTGTAGTCTTCTCTTGTCTTTTTATGGCTTTCTTTATATCTGACTGTGAGAAACCATTCCGTTCTAGAGCTGTTGAAATGTGTCTTATTTCGTCTTGTTTTGTGTCAAGTTCTGTTAGGCGGAGAGATCTTGATACTAATGTGTTGACTACTGCCTACTTTTGAGAGGGATGATGATGTGACGCTGCATTGAGGTATCGGTCAGTATGCGTAGGTTTCCGATATACGCTAAAGCCCAGGGTGTTGTTGAGTTTCCTAGTTAAGAGCAGGTCCAAAAAAGGAAGTTTCTTTTCTTCTTCGATTTCTAGCGTGAATTGGATTCTGTGGTGGATATTGTTCAGGTATATGAGGAAATCGTCCAGGTGTTCTTTTCCATGTGGCCATATTATAAAAATATCATCAACATAACGTTTCCAAAATTTCGGTTTTAAAGGTGCCTTTTGCAGTGCCTCTTGTTCGAAATATATCATAAATAGGTTGGCTATGACTGGAGAAAGCGAGGATCCCATAGGTGCGCCATCTGTTTGTTTGTATATTTGGTTATTGAACATGAAGTATGTGTTCTTTAGGCAGTGTTCTGCAAGTTCAACTCCGGGATGTTTTAAAAATTATCGAAACATAATAATATGGTAAAAGCAAGAACCAGACCTATCTTCTTAATGTATTATATATTAAATTATGCTTTTCAGTAGACACCTTTTAGTATCGAAAAATAATAACAATAAAAAATAAATTTACTTCCCTGCAATGATTCAAATTCCTTTTATTTTCACTTAAAACCTTAATTTGGGGTTTTATGTTTAATAATTCATAAAGGAGAGTTATAGGTTAATAAAATTAGGCAGGTGTTTTACTCGTTAGAGAAGACATAATATTTATTATCAGGAACATTAAGTACCGCAGTCGTTGCTGTCTAATTAAGATTATTTAACGGCTAAATATTTTTTAAGCAGTAATCTTATTTCGTAATAATTCGATCGATTAATGAGTCCAAATTTATAAATCTAAAATTTAATTATTATTTTTGACGTTGAGTTTAAGGAATGAAAATTATTTTCGTATATTTTAAGGCTAGTTAAAATTTAGACTAACTGAAGAGAACTTATATAATTTAGCGTGTTTAATGAAAATCCTCTAAACTTAGTCATCCGACCATATTTAATAAAGACTAGGTTTAATTTATATTAAACAATGTTTCTATTTCAAGTAGTCTCTGATAAGTTGCTTTCAGATTTCAGAATCTACACCAGCATAAATAATTTCATTTTCTAGATAAAATATTACTAACTTTGCTGCTAATGGCAAGTTTATTCTCTAAAAACTAAAAAGTTTCTAAAAAGTATGTTTATGGCAGCTCTATAATTTTAAAATAAATCATTGTTTGTTATTATTTTCAACAGCATAACCTCAAATAGGTATTCTTTTCCTTATAATCAGGCGAGTTATGCAGATTTTAATCTGTTTTTTGGATCCGATATTCAGTTCTTTCTTCTATGGTAGATCTGACCAGCAATAAAAATTATTTCTCTTTTTAACCGAGTTTTAAAAGAAGGAGGTTTTCAATTCGTCGAGTATGCATGTTTTTTTTTTATGTATGTACACCGATTACTCCGGAACGGGTGCACCGATTTGAATGACATTTTTTACGTTATGCTGCGGTGGTCCCATATTTTTTTGAACGAAGTTGGTGCAGACGGCGTCCTAGACACAAGTTATTGTATAGGCCTTTTAAAACAGTCATCAAAATTGATTTTTCACTGTAAATCATGCAAAATTGCTCTGCTGTTATCCAAATTCCTTCTTCAATAATAAGCCAAATAAAAGTGTACTTGTCTTTACTTGAGTTTTAATATTGCTGGAATTTAACAAATTCCTTTTTTTGTAATAAAATTAAATATCCCTTGATATTATTTAGGGAAAAGAATAGATATTAAAATCGCTCCAAAGGTAAAGTATTCATATCCAAAAAATAAATTAACTGAGGCGTTTTTTAGTAAATCCAAGATTTAATTTAAATTTGAGTTTAAGGGTCTATAGAACGTCCTCAAGCATATTTTTTTTAGTAAGATTGAGGAAGTTCCGCAGCTGTTTCGACATTTTACTTGCGTTGCCGATATTAGAAAATAAAAATTTAATTGGATTTTTAATATAAATTACAATTTTCTGATGTTATTTTGTTGACAATAGAGGCTTGTGAAGGTTTGACGGATGTTACAAAAAGGAAATGAATCATATAAATATAAGGTTTGAATTTATAAGAAATATACTACGTTTTCTACCATATATAATTACGATATACACACGAAGTTTGGTATTTTTTTATAAATTTCCAAGTTATAAAAATAGTTATTGAGGGCCATGCTTGAAATTTAGGCAAAAGGTTTGGATATCTACAATATCTTCGGACATGGTTTTGATAAATCACATACAGTTTAATCACCCTAAAAAACGTCACACTTCCATTTTGCCTCCAATTTTCTTTAAAACCATTATAACTACAGGATGTCCGGAAAATACGTGTACATTTGATGGCAGACTCTTGACCTCAAAATAGGTCGATTTAAGCCCACTTAGTTATATCCAATACTGCTTCGTCTAGATTGTCGAAGACATCAAAGATTTAGGAAAATATTAATTTTTCCCAAATTTCTTGAAAACCTGGTAAGTTTTGGTGTATGGACTAACACTATATTACGTTTTCTAGTGCTATACCGACCATCTTTAAGGAAGTTTGTTATAAAAGTATTATCACTTGCAAATATTACTTTAATTTTTTATGTTGTTAACGTTATGACGACCTAGTTATTTTCTTCGAATAATTGCATATATTTGGAAGCTTTTTTTCCTCTTGAAAAATTTTCCTTGGATGAGCGGTTTTGCCAGGAAAAAAATATTTTCAATTGCATGCATACACTAATTAACTATAATAATAAGAAATACCTGTAACAATGACTTTGTTGCTACGGTTTTTATTAGGTTGACTATTGACAAATTGTCATCACTGTTTAAGATGTATATTCTTATGTTATTGAGTGATCCATCGAGATGTCGCCACTGTGTCTTATTTACTATTTTTCAACCGTGAAATCTGTTTATAGGACACAGATACGAGATGATGGTTTGTACCGAATGCCATGCCCAATGAGTCCCACACTAGGACGAAACAGCGCTGTTGTCATTTTTCGGACCCTGAGTTTTTCCATGTTCTTTGTAGATATCTGCACTTTTTAGCATGACAATAATATTTATCAACGGTCTTTGCCCGCATAGCCGAGAATTTCTTATTTTATTATATATATATATATATATATATATATATATATATATATATATATATATATATATATATATATATATATATAGATAGATAGATAGATAGATAGATAGATAGATAGATAGATAGATAGATAGATAGATAGATAGATAGATAGATAGATAGATAGATAGATAGATAGATAGATAGATATTATATTTTCTTGATTCTTGAACCATTGATTATATCATTTTTTCTTTATTTTGTCTTTTCTTGGGTTTAGGTTCTATATTTAACAAAAAATGCCAAACAATTGACGTTTCGCCCTTTATTTAGGGCATTTTCTTCCTAAAAATATTTTTATATAATTAAAACATTCACATAAGAAACATACCTACAAGTTTAAAAAATAAACAAGACACTTTAAAAACAGTATTTAAATTTTTAAAAATATTTAATTTTACCGGTATACACCTTGACATTTTGTTACTCTATTACTAATGAAATTCAATCTTTTACATCGTCTACTGAGGATACATGGAATGCAAGTGTGTTTTATTTTTTATATGTTAAAATGCACCAAAAAACAAAATAAGGTATACGTTTACTTTTATGTTTAAGAGGATATTCAATTTTTGATTCTTATTTGACAGGATTGAATACTTAATATTTTTGTTTAAATTAGGCTTGTGTAAATGTGGCTCAAATCTTTTCAATGAAAAAAATATCACCAAAATAATTAAAAAACATATAAATTTATAATAACGTAATTAAAAAACATATAAATTTATAATAACGTACTAACATAGAAATACAAAAATATGTAGCATTACCTTACACTAGTGAGCTGTCAGAAAAAATAAAATACATTTTAAAAAAGCATGACATCGTATGCCACAAGCACATAATAAATTAAATAAATTCTTCACAAATTTTAAAAGTAAAACTCCTCTCATGAATAAATCAAATGTAATATATTCGATCCCTTGCACAAATTGTCCCAAAAAATATATAGGCATGACGAGCCAATTACTGAAGAACAGATTAAATGGCCATAAATATACGAAAAACGCCTCAACAGCGTTAAACAAACACCCACAGGACGAAAAACATACTTTTGATTATAACAGTACCATAATAAAAAACAAAGATATGAATTACCAAAAATTACAGATATAAGAAATGATTGAAATTAAAAAAGATAAAAACACTGTTAACGACAGAACAGATATGGGAAATTTGAGCCCCATTTACACAAGCCTAATTTAAACAAAAATATTAAGTATTCGATCCTGTCAAATAAGAATCAAAAATTGAATATCCTCTTAAACATAAAAGTAAACGTATACCTTATTTTGTTTTTTTGTGCATTTTAACATATAAAAAATAAAACACACTCGCATTCCATGTATCCTCAGTAGACGATGTAAAAGATTGAATTTCATTAGTAATAGAGTAACCAAATGTCAAAGTGTGTACTGGTAAAATTAAATATTTTTAAAAATTTAAGTACTGTTTTTAAAGTGTCTTGTTTGTTTTTTAAAATTGTAGACATGTTTCTTATGTGAATGTTTTAATTATATAAAAATATTTTTAGGAAGGAAAAAATTTTGAAAATGCCTTAAATAAAGGGCGAAATGTCAATTGTTTTGCATTTGTTGTTAAATATGGAACCTAAACCCAAGAAAAGACAAAATAAAGAAAAATTGATATAATCTATGGTTCAAGAATATATATATATATATATATATATATATATATATATATATATATATATATATATAAAGATGGAGAGCTACTAAGCTCGCATGACAAGTCGCTCCAGGCATAAAAATAGTTCTGGCGAAGTAGCGTCGGGAAATGCTAGAATATTTTTAACCAAAACCTTTCTCAAGAAATAGGCTAACAAAAACAAAAAATATATTATATTCAGTAATTACGCTAGAAATTTTAGTTCAAAAATAAAATGTTAAAAACATATATTTTATGTTATATTAATCCCCGAAAAGTTTTTAAACATTTTCAAGCTTTACCTACAGTTTCAAAGTTTTACTAACTTTAAATTAAATAGCGACTCTGAGTAAGCAAAAGTAAGTAAACAGTTAGTTCAAAAATATGAGTTTCAAATTTATAATTGGTTTAGTAAACAACAAATTTTATAATTAATTTAATTAACCATAATTACTATTATAGCTTAAGGACAAATTGGAAGAAATATATTTACCTAAGCAAGTTCTCATATTGACGATGTGCATAATATAAGCTGAAGTTTAATTAAAATTTGTATATGGTTAATTTGTGTTTTCTTTATGTGAGGTATTTAATTTAATTTGAACTTGCAAATATTAACACCAGCCGTTGTTACCTCAACAGTTATTATAGCTATAGGTTTCTTTTGAACAACTAACATTTTTTATGTTGATGGCCCAAAATTATATTTCTTCAGAAAAAGGGGCTTTCAACTAGTTCACAAGGACCGGACTCAAGTTCATGTTGAAAAAAATATGTATAAATTGGATTCATTAACCAGTGATGTTATTTTGGTGAGGTTGTTCAGCTGATTGATTAAATCATTTTATGTCATCGCGACGTTGGAGAGTCGTAAACATATCTAGGGGTACAACATTATCTCTACGGGGTCCACGTACAACGTATCAAGCATACAGGATCCTCAGAGCTGTCTGGAAAGAACCAAATAGCTCCCACAAATGTGCTTATGATTCCAATCTTACTTTTCTAGTTCGAACTTTTGAGGTTTACACCTTTGTAACAAAATGGTATTAAGTTGGGCCTGCAGGTCCATGAGATGCTCTTATATTCTTCGATGCATGGTCCATGATTACGAAAAAGGAGCTGTTTCAAATAGAATATCACAGCTCAATATGCTATAGTTGGAGGGAAAGTCCAGAATATATCATTGATTGACGTTGGTATTTATATGATCTGCTGGGTTCATAATTTATTTTCGCTTGTTAGCAAAGGGCCTTTAAAACCTTTGTCTATGAAAATCATACAGAGGGCATGTAGATCTCTAAGAACATATCCAAATCTTGCTTTTGATTACTAGGGATTGGGATGAATTAGTTATCAGCAGCAGAAGATGAAGAAGCTGAAACCTCCTAGGAAGATTTGGTAAGGGCAAGAAGAAAAGAGAAAACACAATTCGTAATAATTACAGGAGATTTTAACGCAAAAATCGGAAAGAAAGAGCACACACTATATTGGCCACTTCGGGCTGGGTGATAGGAACGAGAGAGGGGAGATGTTATACAACTACCTGAACAACGAAAACCTATTTTGCCTCAATACCTTTTATAAAAAACCCAAACAACGTAAGTGGACCTGGTCCAGCCCAGACAAAACAACTAAAAACGAAATAGACTATATTCTCTCTAATAGGAAAAACATATGTACCGACGTGACAACACTGAATAAGTTTTATACCGGAAGCGACCACAGTACGAGCGAAGATCAGGATACACATGAGAACAGAACGCAACAAGCTCATCAAACAAGAACGCTACCCAACCACGAAAACCCTGACACAAGAACCAGTCAACTATCAAAATGAATTAGAAAAAAGACTAACACCAATAGAAACAATAACGCAAATGCAAATAAATGAACTAGTCACGAAAATAAAAGAAACCATAAACACATCGGTTAAAAAAGTCTGCTCAAAATCAAAAATAACAAAGACCTCCAAACTACAACTAAATAAATACCTTGAGGCTTCTCAAAGAATGACGAGAAAGGACGGATCGAACAACAGACAGTTTCAAAACTCTAAACAAGGAAGTGAAAAGGGAAATTAGAAAAGACAATAGAAACTACACCAATAAACTAACAAAGGACACAATAAGTGAAAACTGCAACATGAAAGTACTAAAAACAAAAAACTCAAGAGGCAAAACAAGAAAAATAAAAATAAAAAACGCGAAAAACGTGACTTTCCAAGACGAAAAGAAAATAAGCAGAGCCATAGAATAATTCTACACCAAGCTATACTCACCACACGCACAACAAGAGCGACAACGAATAAAAAGAACCATACTCAACATAAACTCAGAGGAAATTCCAGAAGTAACAAATTCAGAAATAAGAATGGCACTAAATAAATTAAAGAACAATAAATGTGCAGGAGAAGACAAAATTACAGGAGGATGCTGAAAATTGAATGCAGAAAAATAGAACATATATTGAAGATTATTTTCAACAAAGAGAGAGAGAGAGAGAGTTATCAGCATGTTCGAAATATTCCATCTCAGTCGAGATTCATTGGCATAATTCAACACTTTGCCTATTCTATTATTATTTTAGACATGCATATGGTCCAGACAAGAAATCAGTGCATTCATCAACATAAGCATGCTACCATATCAGACGAACATCATACTTGTGGAATATTACTTCGTCGAGTTTTTTCTCAAAAACTCACAAACAACGAGTGAAAAGTGATCTGGTACCGTTTTCCTGTCATATTTCTGAACATTCTTTTTCGTTTAGTCCTCAGGGAGAAATTCTCGGTACATTATGTCTTCATAATCGCAAATAACAGTAAACAGACTCTAGTTTTTGACTTCTTTTAATTGGCTTTTTCATTTCTATACCAAAATAAAGTCAATAAATATCGAGTTTTCAGCAGCACTCGAAGTGTATATTATTTTGAAGTAGCAGGAAGTTGCTAACAAAATATGCTGATTTATGTTTCTAGCTTTGGATGCTCTACCTCTGTATTTTATGAAG
This sequence comes from Diaprepes abbreviatus, assembly GCA_034092305.1. Lineage (NCBI taxonomy): Eukaryota > Metazoa > Arthropoda > Insecta > Coleoptera > Curculionidae > Diaprepes > Diaprepes abbreviatus. The sequence continues at coordinate 4,231,991 of JASJET010000087.1, forward strand.
CTATTAATTGATATACCTAAATGAACATTTTGTAACTATGAAAAATTTTCTGCCTTTGAAATTCAAAAGTATAGTAGCATGTCCCATATAACTGAGTAATTTATTCATCGTAACCTTCTTATTTTAGAACTGTGTATTCTTGTTTTCCTAATGTTTCAAAGGTTATAAATAATTGCAGCTGAAGCTATACCTAGAAACCTATCGATTTATATATTGATAGAAAGCTGCTAGTGATATTACACCTATTTATTCTTATTATTCATCAGTTATGGTCATAAGATTATGTTTTTGTACTAATATGATAAATTTATTTTCAATTTATTTATTATTACTTAATTAAGTTTTTTATTTAGTAATATATATTCTTAAAGCCTAAAGGCCTATCACACCATCCGATATTGGGTTATCGTAACCGAGTTAGGAAGTGAATTCACTGTTGTGTCATGATATTGACGGCAGATAGGAATTTAATTAGGACGGTCGGTCGATGCCGATTTATTTTACTCAGTTCTACGGCTAGTTAGGAAACGATTTAATGTGATATTATATCATTTAGAATACTTAGTCGTGATGACGATGTATTTTAGATCAGGGTGTCTGAAAAGAAAGTTCACATTTAAAAAATCGATTTAAAAAAAAGTCAGGACTTTATTGAAAAAATGTTTATTACATATTAAAATACATTGTTTGGGAATTTATTTTTTAAAAATGATATCGTCCAAATATAATCCGTTGCGCTCACGGCATTCATTTAATCGAGCACTAAAATTGCCCATGACGGTTCGGCAGGTATTCTTCTGATGTTTGCCATTTCGTTGCGGATATTTTCTTTTAATTGTGCCAGGAAAGTCGGTTTGTTGGCGTAAACTTTTGATTTGACATAACCCCATAGAAAAAAGTCCATAGGTGATAAATCAGGACTGCGTGGAGGCCAATTTATGTCACCTTTCTTTGAGATCAATTTGCCAGGAAAAATTTCACGCACTCGTGGCAGAGACATGTTGGACGTGTGTGAAGTTGCTCCGTCTTGCTGGAACCATGTTCTTTGGTTATAGCCAGGAAAATTTTGCAGTTCAGGCACGAAGAAGTCGTCTAACATCTCCACATACCGCCTCCACATACCGCTCTGAAGTCACTGTTACTGTGCGTTCCCTTTCATCTTCAAAAAAGTACGGGCCGATAATTCCTCGCGCCGACATCGCAGCCCATACAGTCACTTTCGGCGAATGTAGAGGTTTCTGATGTTTGTGTTTTGGATTGTTTGCACTCCAATAGCGGTAATTTTGCTTGTTTACATTACCATTAAGATGAAAATGGGCTTCATCCGAAAAGAAGATGTTGGTAAACGTTGAAAAGCGTTCAGTCATCTGGTTTACGAAGTCAAGCCTCTGACCAGCATCCTGAGGCTTCAATTGTTGCACCAACTGAATTTTATGGGGGTTCAGCTTTAAATCTTTGTGTAAAATGCGGAATAATGATGACCTATGCACATTTAAAACAACAGCACGCTTACGAATCGAAACGTTTGGGTCGTCACGAGCAGACTGAGTAACACTCTCTACGTTTTCGACTGTTCTCGAAGACCTCGGACGCCCGGATTTTGGTTTATCTAGTGTTGAACCGGTCTCTTCAAACTTCTGGACCCATTTCCAATAAGCCGAGCGCTTGGCGCATCATTTAAGTGACGAATATGTCGAAAATTGCAGAATTTTCTACGCGCTACAGTCGCCGAATTACCGTTTTTGTAAAACTCACGTACGCACAAAGCACGGTCCGCTCCCGAGAAACGCTCCATTGCGACTAAATTCCCAAGAGCCAGACTACCGATTGACATACCCCCAGCGCCGCTCGGAATAGTTGCGTTCACGCAATAAGCAAAACAAATGTGTACTTTCTTTTGAGACACCCTGTATGTTTAATGATGTAATTGTATAATTGTAAATTTGTTAATGGGTTAGAGTTAAGAAGAAAACAGTCAGATTTATGCAGATGACATATATTTTTTATATGTAATATTTTAAGTAAAATGTTGAAGATTTCACCAAATTTTCTACATTTGTTAAGAACTTTTTTTTAATTATTTATTTGCAATAAATATAATACCGAATATCCGGAAAATACGTGCACGACGTTTGATAACAGACTCTTGACGTCAAAGTAGGTCGACTTAAGCCAATAGTTATATCCGATACTGCTCTGTTTAGGCGATAGAAGACGTCAGAATTTTAAGAAAATATCGATTTTTTTCCAAGTTTCTTGAAAAAGAGGCAACCGAATTTAATAATTTTTTGTGTGTGGTCGAACACTATAATAGGACGTTCATTAGTGGGTTGGTGACTCTAGAACTCGTAAGACACGCCTCATCAGTAAACAAAATTTTTCTACTAAAATTAGATCACGAATTCTTTGTTTCGAATCGGTCCTGAATCTTTTGGATGTGATATGGATGTAACAACTATTCTTTTAAAATGTCAGTTACAATAGTTTTAAGAATATTCGACTCACGTTCTAAACGGCGGGTACTAACACTTGGTACTTCTTTTTCTCTTTCCAAAATTTCCTCTTTTTTTTCGACTGTTCGTGTTGTTCGGATACGACCGCAACCTTCAAATTTTTTCTCAAAACTACTTGTTTCTCGGAGATGACGCTCAATATTGGCAAATTTTTGATGATTTGATATTCGGCGGTTAGGAAATCTCGCCATGTAAATCCTAACACTTCGGCACTCATTTCCTTTACAAACCCGTAAACTAGAAACATGTCAACCTTCTCGGAGTGCGTGTAATTGTTCATGTTTAATATTAAAATAGGCGTAGACATTTAGAATGTTAGTCTTACTTTACTCAACTTCTTAGATAGTGGTGGCAATTGGTCAATTGAATATGCATTATAAATATAATTGAAAATATTTTATTCCTCACAAAACCGCTCATCGAATGAAAAATTTTCAAGAGGTAAAAAACCTTTAACATATATGTGGTTATCAAATGAAAATATTTCGGGGGGAAGGATTCGAGCAGCATACACATTCCTAGTATAAGAGGCAGAATCCTGAACTCAAAGATTTTGGGAAGGGGAGGGGCGATCGCGAGCATACATATTCCTATACTCTATCCAAGAACTAGAGAGAGAGATAAAACTGTTACCGAAACCTCCAACATACCTGCTTCAGTACCGCAGATAACTGAGGACTACCGTAAATCTAATTATATTTAATTATATTTAAATATTGTAAGCTTTTATAAATTTACTGCAACAATAAAATTTCCAATAATTCAACTTAATTTCTGTCAGTGAGCAAAGTTCACCTTACAGTGTGTCCTTAGTAATTTATCTTGTTTGTGCTTATTTTTATATATTGTTTGAGATTATTGAGATACCCAAAAGAGATGGCGTCCACATCTATATTTATTCCAAAATCGTTAAACCAGGGTATTTTTTCCTCAACGAAAAAATTGTTACGATGAATGTTTATGATGCCTTAAGATATTATTATCTAAAAAATAATGTTAAAAGCTCTGTTGAGATATGTTCCAACATGACAGGAGTTGGAAAATCTACTATATACCGAATACTGAAGGAGAAAAAAAAAAGCTGGAATTGTTAGTACTCCCAAGCCACATTCGACCACAGGCAGACGAAAAACCTCGTTGGAAGAAGAGATGTAAATTGCAATAAAAGAGTTGTACATACATTTTATTATGAGAAGTAGATCCCATCCGTCGACAAAATTCTAACTAAAATCAATTAAGATCGGGGTTTACCTGAAATTAAAAGAACTGAGCTCTGGAAATTGCTCAGAAAACTTAATTTTTGCTGGGAAAAACCAGACAGGAAATCTGTTCTTATAGATCATCCGGAAAATGTCCGTTGGAGAAGGAAATATCTCTCTGAAGAAAAAGGTAGAGTTGCTAGAGATAACACAACTTGCACAATTAGTCATTTAACTGAACTTTTGAAAGATTTTTTTGGATAAAGTTACTGCAGAAAATTGGTCAAATCTATATAATAAAAGAATAAAAGAAATTGTGAAAATTCAATCTCATGATCGGTAAGATAGAGGAACCAATTATAGTTAATTTGAGAGAAGATAGCTTAACTGACTTTGATTATTGTATAGATACGTTTATCAGCTTAAACACAATTTATTATTTATATTTTCTGTAACATATAAAAACTAATTACATTTGAATCCCTTTTTAGTGTTTAATTGTAATTCTGCAGATGGTTTAAGAAATAAATAAACTGAAACGTCAAATGTCCTAAAAATGTTTTTAATTAATAATAAAATGACCGATAGCCCCAAAACAATTTTAATATTATATTGATGAATCTATTTTTTTATTTATGTTCAACTTCTTGTATTTTTGAAATTTATGCAAAAATATAATAGTTGGTTATCGAGTTGAGCAACCATACTGTTTAATATTTTTAATTATAGTATTAATATAATTAGTACCATTTTCCTTTTAATATAATTTATTCAACTTCATTACAGTTTGTTAATACACAAATTACATTAATTTTATGTGAATTTATTCAAAATGCAGTCTGGAAATAATCACGAATATAAATATAAATGTTATTAATTCACTAGCTGATATTTTAGAGCAAAGCAGAGGAGTTTTCTTATGATTATTGTATTTAATAAATTGCACATTTAATTTAAACTTGGAGCGAGTCGCTTCCGCGACTCTTGACAACAAAAAATTTTATGATTATATCGTACATGTATTTTATGTGTGTTTTTAACATGTTTAAAACAGATTGTTTTTAATTGTATTTCAAACATAGTGTGTATTTGTGTAGTGTTTTAATCAGTGTTTCAAACATAGGTTTAAAACAAATGTTTTAAACATTGCCAACCCTGAATATTACCATATACCTAAAATTAATAGATTTCAAAAGCTAAAAGTTTACCTTTTCTACTCTTCCTAGTACATAGTACTATCAAATATGACAAATTTTTCTGAGTAATCCCCTGTTTTCCATCTATTCAAACATAATAAAAAAACTCGTTGAAATTGATAAAAATAGAAAATAATTTATAAAAATATTGAATGTCTAAGAAAACATTTAAAACTGTATTGCTAATAATCGAAGGTAAACACAAAATTAGTAAAACTGTATGCTATATTTCTTATTTCAGTGTAAAGATACTTTTAGAAACTTAAATTTCTGTCATATTCCATAATATATATTTTTCGTGTCTCGTAAAGACTCATTCTAATAAAAAATATATAAGAAATACCCACTTCCGATATTTATCCAACACTTAAATTTTCCGAGATCGTATATATGCTTTTAATTTATTGGCTCTATAAATTTAGAGACCTCCCTCTTATTTTAGACTAGCTTCCGTAGTTGTAACTATAAATTGTTAATATATAGGTATATTTGGTACCATGTGCTCTGCACGTGATCTTTATTTAATGGTTTTTCTGCTTGAGGTTTATAACTTTCCTGCGGGATTCTTAATATTATTTAGCACAGAGTATTTCTTAAGATATTTTAAATTCACACTTGGGTAGCGATATTTAAGGTGGCATAAAAGTACTGGAACTGTTAAATAACTCAATAATAAACAGTTATAGTTAAAAACTTTAAAAACAAAAGTTTTAAAAAATTGAACGGTGCATTTTATGGTGATTTTGTCTTTGACCTTGACCATGACTTTCAGTATCATTTGAAAATCAAGTTAATTTTTCTAAACGGGCATCCCTTTCGTATTGCAAAAGTTGATAGTGAGGAAAATTTCCTATCCTATGGTATAAGTAGCATATAACATCTAAATGTTGATTGAAAGCGGGCTCGGATCCAAGGGGGGGGGGGCGATCACCCCGCCCCCAAGAGCTTTGCGTTCGGGAAAATAGACCCGATTGTGCCTCTTATACTATAGTTTATTCAAGAACTAAAGAGAGTAATAAATCATTTTTTACCCTTTTTTTCTTCCCAAACTACCCGTGTTCTTTAGTCCAATGTCTTTGGCAAAATCTGTTAGACACACATATTTTTCATAGGAATGGATTTATAATCAAAGATACCGCTATATAATAATGGACTATTTAGGTCGGATAACAATAGATATTTGGATGTGTGAAGTGTTTAATTCTTGTCATAGGCGTCGGAAGGAGGTTTATTATCACTAAGTATTTATGGCATAGAATATTATTTCGGTAATAAACTTAAAATAAAAAGTTTTTATATTATTTTATTTCTTATGATTTTTTAACAATTCACATACATTAGAAAATATAGATAATTTTGACATATTTAACACAAATCACAACTGTATTTTTATTATTTTTAATTTTGGCTTAGAAACCGTTTTAGGCACATTCAGATAAAACGTAGCCTTTTTTTCTCAAAAAATTCTAAGTTATAATTTAAATACTTACAAAATACCCATTGTCAAAAATATAAGAAGTTAAACATAAACAGGGTGATTCAAAAATCGATCACGAAACTTAAGGGGGTGATTCTACTTGACAAAATAAGGGTAGAGCTTCATATAATTTTTTTTCAAAATGTCATTCGTTTTCGAGTTACAAGCCGTCCAAGTTCAAGTTTTTATTTTTTGTTTTTTGAATTACTCGCTTACAGGAAAACCGATTTGACTAATATTTGAAAGATAGGCTAAGTCTTCTGCGCTTCATCATTTTAGTAACAATTCACATTGATTGTTTGCCGCTAGAGGGCACTTTACCTACATTGAAAATTGTTTTTTTGTCATAATTTTTTAGTGTTGACAGCTACAGTAGTTTTTGGCATAATTTCTGAAAGACTGATGCCAGGCCTTTAAAAAAGGTGCTCTTTATTTACATCGCTAAACCCAACGGTTTAGACGTAAATCACCCTTAAAAATTAAGTGGTAAATTTACTTTTCTCATTTCATTACCACCAGCTACCAGGTAAATAGCTATCAAAGTATACTAGAGTTGTCAGTTTAACATCAAATAAATTCGCTTTTTAAACTATTTAATTTATAATCTTAAAATAACTAATAATGGCTAATCACCAATATTCAAATATCGAATATTGTGATATCCATTTTTGTTATGGAAAAGCAAATGGTAATGCAGAGTTGGCAAGAAGATATTATATGGAGAGTTATCCGGAAAGAAATATCCCTTATGCTCAAACATTTTCCAGTGTGCACAGGAGGCTTGCGGAATGTGGTTCCTTTAAAAGTTATAATGGAAATAGGGGAAGACCTAGAACTGCTAGAAACGTGCAACAAGAAGAAAGAGTGCTTGAAATTATTGAAGATAATCCAGGTATTAGTACTAGAAAAATTGGGAATGAAGTGCGGCTCTGTCAGGCTAGTTCATGGAGGATACTAAGAGAAGAACAACTCTACCCGTTTCATTCAAAAAAGGTGCAGGCTCTTTATGACGATGATCGGCCGAGACGGTTGGAAATGTGCAATCAGATCCTAGCTAAGTATGAACACGATAATCGATTAATTGGCGTCATATTATTCACTGACGAAGCTGGTTTCACTCGTGATGGCATAACAAATCTACACAACATCCACACATATGCTTACGAGAACCCAAACAATGTGGTAGAAACGAAACATCAGCGTAGATTTTCACTAAATGTGTGGGCAGGGATAATAGGAGATTACCTTATTGGTCCTTATTTCTTTGATGGCCCATTAACTGGTGACGTATACTTAGATTTTATCCAAAATCGTCTCCCATTGTATCTGGAAGATGTGCCATTGGAAGTAAGGGCCAACATGTGGATCCTCCAAGACGGAGCTCCGCCCCACTTTAGTATACGTGTCCGACAGTATTTGAATGCAACGTATCCTGAGCGATGGATAGGACGAAGTGGACCATTGGCATGGGCAGCGAGGTCACCAGACCTTAATCCTATGGATTTTTTCTTTTGGGGTCATTTGAAACAATTGGTGTACGATATTCCAGTAATCAACGTCGAGGATCTTCGCTTCAGGATAATCGAAAAGTGCCAAATTATTATAGAAACACCAGAAATTTTTCATCGAGTTAGGCGACATTTTTTGAAGAGTGTTAGGAAATGTGTGGAAGAAAATGGGGGACATTTTGAGAATCTTTTTTAGTTTGTTTAATACTGTTTCATTAATTTTTATCAATTAAATGTATATCGCAATAATCCATAATATGAATATTTACTGATTAGCCATTATTAGTTATTTTAAGATTATAAATTAAATAGTTTAAAAAGCGAATTTATTTGATGTTAAACTGACAGCTCTAGTATACTTTGATAGCTATTTACCTGGTAGCTGGTGGTAATGAAATGAGAAAAGTAAATTTACCACTTAATTTTTAAGGGTGATTTACGTCTAAACCGTTGGGTTTAGCGATGTAAATAAAGAGCACCTTTTTTAAAGGCCTGGTATCAGTCTTTCAGAAATTATGCCAAAAACTACTGTAGCTGTCAACACTAAAAAATTATGACAAAAAAACAATTTTCAATGTAGGTAAAGTGCCCTCTAGCGGCAAACAATCAATGTGAATTGTTACTAAAATGATGAAGCGCAGAAGACTTAGCCTATCTTTCAAATATTAGTCAAATCGGTTTTCCTGTAAGCGAGTAATTCAAAAAACAAAAAATAAAAACTTGAACTTGGACGGCTTGTAACTCGAAAACGAATGACATTTTGAAAAAAAATTATATGAAGCTCTACCCTTATTTTGTCAAGTAGAATCACCCCCTTAAGTTTCGTGATCGATTTTTGAATCACCCTGTATAAAAAAATAAATTCGTCCATATAATGTGAAAAGTTTTTTGGGCTATCGGTCATTTTATTATTAATTAAAAACATTTTTAGGACATTTGACGTTTCAGTTTATTTATTTCTTAAACCATCTGCAGAAATACAATTAAACACTAAAAAGGGATTTAAATGTAATCAATTTTTATATGTTCCAGAAAATTTAAATAATAAATTGTATTTACACTGGTAAACGTATCTATTTCATAATCAAAGTCGGTGAAGCTATCTTCGCTCAAATTAATTATAATCGGTTCCTCTATCTCACACATCATAAGATCAAGTTTCCACATTTTCTTTTATTCTTTTATTATATGGATTTTTCAGAATTTCCTGCAGTAAATTTATTCCAAAAAATCTTTCAAAAGTTCAGTTAAATTACTAATTTTGTAAGTTGTGTTATTTCTTGCAACTCTACCTTTTACTTGAGAGAGATATTTCCTTCGCCAAGGGACATTTTCCGGACGATCTATAAGAACAGATTTACTATTTGATTTTTCCCAGCAAAAATTAAGTTCTCTGAGCAATTTCCAGAGCTCAGTTCTTTTAATTTCAGGTAAATCCCGATCTTCATTGATTTTAGTTAGAATTTTGTCAACAGTTGGGATCTGCTTCTCATAATAAGATGTATGTACAACTCCTTTTATTGCAGTTTACATCTCTTCTTCTAACGAGTTTTTTCGTCTGCCTGTGATCGAATATGACTGGGGAGTACTAACAATTCCAGTGTTTTTTTTCTCCTTCAGTATTCGGCACATACTAGGTTTTCCAACTTCTGTCATGTTGGAACACATCTCAATAGAACTTTTAACTTTATTATCTAGATATTGATATTTTAAGGCATTATAAACATTCATAGTAATAAGTTTTTCGTTGAGGGAAAAATGCCTATCTCACTAATCTCCTATAATATATAAAAACAAGCACAAACACGATAAATCACTAAGGACACACTGTAAAGTATACTTTGCTCACTGACAGAAATCAGAAACTCTATTTTTGCAGTAAATTTATAAAACCTTATAATATTTAAATATAATTAGATTCACGGCAGTTCTAGTACCTGCTGTACTGGAGCAGATAAGTTGGAGGTTTCGGTAACAGTTTTATTACTCTCTCTAGTTCTTGAATAGACTATAGGAATGTGTATGCTTGCGATCACCCCTCCCCTTCCCAAGAGCTTTGAGTTCGGGAAAATATAACCGATTCTGCCTTTTATATTAGGAATGTGTATGCTGCTAGCACTCCCTCGCGTGGACAACTTGTTTTTCTTGCGATAGCCACTCCCCCCAAGAGCTTTGAGTTCAGGAACATAGACATGATTATGTCTCTTATACTAGGAATATGTATGCTGCCCGCATCCTCCCCCCCCCCCTGTCGACAACTTGTTTTTTCTTGTGATCGCCCCCCCTCTCCAAGAACTTCAAATTCAGAAAAATAGACCCGACCCTGCCTTTTACACTAGAAATGGGAATGTTGCTGATGTCTCCCCCCCCCCCCCGTCGACAACTTGCTTTCGCTTGTCATTCTATACTTTTGTGATATCACCGCCACCCCCCAATGAGAGAGGCTGGGTCCGCCCATGATTGAAAGTCAAATATCCTTTTATCATGCATTGGTGTAATATCTACCAAAAACTTTCAATCATCATTTTTTTTATTGATTTTATTTTTAGATATAATCATAAGCAACTTGAACCTTTGACCTACGAAAGTCATATCAAGGTTAAATATCAGAACAGCAAAACAAATCGCCAGAAATAAATTTTCGGAAAAAATGTTTTAAACACAAGTTGTAGAATTGCTTTCTGGCTATCTAGTGGTGACCTTTAATTTGACCTTGACTTGCAGGCTCACTCCGAGATCAATTTAATTTTTTAAAATTAGAACACATACTTTTTACCCCAGAAACTCTGAATAGAAAAGGAAAGAAAGTGCGAATATTTTTCGCCGCAATAAATTTCCTTTCAAATATTTTGATTTTTCTTTCTTTCCCAACATTATCCCACACAAAAAAAAACAATTTAAATAGATTGTTCGGAGTTAAAAGTTGACCTTTTACTATCAGATATGCTGCTTTATGTTTCTAAAGAAATTAAATAATGTACAAAAGGTCATTTCAAATGAGTTAAACCTGTTTGTAATACTAATAACACATTTTATGAGAACAATGAAATTGTTGATTTAATGAAGGCATAAATATCGATACGCCATTAAAGTAATTACCGTGTAAAAGTAGTGATTTTTACCTATATTTACGGGGAATTATGTGAGGAAAATCTTTTCTTGTATTACAGTATTAAATCTTTACTATTCGAAATACATCATTATTATTATAATCATCACCTATTTATATTCTAGTATATGTCTGGAATATACAATATTATAATTTGGTTCATCTGTAATTTATAGAACGTCATGTAAACAATAAATGGAAGTTGTATTTATCATTAGATTGTTGAAAATCAAAAAATTTACTTATTTGAGTCTATTATATGAACAACATATCGACATTCTTATAGCTGTAAATATTTTTAATTTACAAATATGGTACGAGATATTAAGCCGCAATTTTATATATTCTTTATATATCCAGTACGCGCTTAATTTAGGTTTATACCTTATATGAAACAAAAAACCAAATAACGTTTCAGAAACAATACACGCCTGTGTCTTAAATTAACTATATACAGAGTGTCCGAAATAGGTGATGACATCATTGCAATCACGAAAACTATAAGAGATATACACACCGTTTAATGGGGAACGTTTAAGGCAATTATATCAGTATGTGTTTTCGAGATATTAAAAAAAGTAAAATGTCATATTTTCTTAAACAAAACATTCGTGCAGTTAAGGAGAAGTGGATGGGAGGCACAGGTGGAGAAATAGAGGCACTAGAGAGAAAATACGATACTTTTAACATGTATAAGAAGGTTATAGAAATTTCTGGTTTATTCAACAGGAGGATCCCTAATATAATACTAGTTGACACAACAGGCAAACCTCTCATTGATGAACAAGAAATTCTTGATACCTGGAGTTCCTACATAACTGAATTATTTAAAGACCAAACACCAAACATATCAGACACGGCATAAGACGTGCAAAATTCAGAAAAACAACTGGCCCAGACGACATTCCAGTGGAAATCTTGCAGTTGATTCATGAAGACAATATCGATATACTGGTTAAGTTTTTTTAATTCTGTGTACACCACTGAATAAATCCCGGAAGAATGTCTGAAGTCTCTTTTTATAAAGCTACCAAAAAAAAAACAACTTGCAAAAAAATGTAGCGAATACAGGTTAATGAGTCACACATTGAAGATTTTTTATCGATTACGAGAAAGCGTTTGACAGGGTGCAGCATGTGAAGCTCATAGATATACTGAAGAATGCTAATGTTGATGGCCAGGATGAGCGGATTCGAGAGAATCTATGTTGGCGTTAGAGGGCAGTGGTCCGAGTTAATGGTAAGCTTACCCAAGAATACCAGATTCAACGAGGCGTTAAACAGGGATGTATTCTCTATCCTCCTCCTCATCCAGCCCTTTGCGTCCACTGCTGGACATAGGCCTCCCTTATTTTTGTCCATTGTGCTCTATCTTGAGCGATTTGCATCCAATTTGTTGCAATTATCTTGAGATCGTCAGTCCAACGAGTAGGGGGTCTTCCTCTACTTCTTTTGTCTAATCTCGGCCTCCACTCGAGTAATCCCTTCGTCCACCTTCCATCACTGATTCGGACGACATGTCCGGCCCAGTTTCATTTGAGGGTGGCAATTCGGAGAATTAAATCGGTAACTCCTGTCTTTCATCTCAGGTCTTCATTTCTAACTCAGTCATGCAGCGATATACCTAGCATTAACCTTTCCATATTTCTCTGAGCTATTTGCTGCGTTTTAGAAGTTGCTGTTGTCAATGTCAAAACTTCGGCACCGTAGGTCATAACCGGTAATACACATTGATCAAATATTTTACGTTTTAAAGAAATTGGTACATCGCTTTTAAAGATGTCGTTAAGTTTTCCATAGACTGCCCATGCGAGATTTACTCTTCTCCGTTGCTCGCATGTTTGATTATCTCTTGTGATCTTTATTTCGTGTCCAAGGTATATGTATTTTTCCACAAGCTCCACTTTGTTGTCCCCCATATTGATATTTCCACTAGGTACCAGATTGGTCATAAATTTTGTTTTTGATATATTTATTTTAGGACCCACATTAGCGCACACTAGCTGAAGTTCATATCTCCTTGAGATTATCGCAAAACAAAACTATGTCGTCCGCGAAACTCAAATTTGTTAATCTTTGGCCGTCTACATTCAGGCCTCTTTTTTTCCAGTTAAGTTTTTTACAGGCGTATTCTAGTACTTCAGTAAACAGTTTAGGCGATAAGGTATCACCCTGTCGGAGTCCTCTGTCAATTGGGATGTGATCCATGTTTCTGTGTAGTTTCACCGACATAGTTGCATTCCTGTATATATTGTAAATTAACTTTGTGTATCGATAGTCAATGCGGCATGCTTGCAATGCTTCCATAATTTTGTCAAGCTCTACCCTATCAAAGGCCTTATGGAAATCTACAAAAGCCAGAACGAGTGGTCGATTGTATTCGATAGTTTTTTCTTTTACCGTTTTGATTCTCTGTAGGTGATCGTTTGTTCCAGACCCAGTACGAAACCCCGCTTGCTCTATTTGTTTGTAGAAATCAAGTTTTTCTCAAGTCGATTCGTTACTATTCTCGTTAGGAGTTTATATAGGTGACTAAGTACCTTTCCAGTTAGGTGACATATCCTGGAGTAATAATAGGCTGGAAATTAACCTGGAACAGCCACAGTGAAAACATTTTCCACAAGACGGTACCGACAAATTGAACATGTTGGAAAATCTTTGAAGAAATCTCGAGTTCAAGATCGAAAATGATCATATTAAACGATGATCAAACCTATAGTCACATATGCCTTATTAGTGTAGTAGCTAAAGGTACAGTAACAAGCAGGTCAAAGAGAGCTGCAAAAAATTCAAAGCTTGTCCTATAAGGAAGTTAAGAGGGCTATGCCATCATATCCACAGCGGCAACATAGGCAATGCTAGAGCTATCTCCACTGCGCATAGCTATGATAAGGGTGACAACAACAAATGCCTTTCATCCAGCGTGAACAGAACATTTCAAACTTCTAAACTTTGCAGAGCATATAAAGATTCTGACGAGAGTTTCAATAGAATCCATATCGAAACCTTCAGACTTTCATGTGAACTGTGAAATAATAACTGACTGCTACCAAGCAAATTGGGAGGGATTACTTCGACTAGAAAAAGATCAAGTGGTATGGTTTATAATGAATCCAATATAAAAAAGTTGAATCAGCTAGGCGGAAATGCATGCAATTCAAATCAGTGTCGACGAGTGTCTCAATAATATATCATATATACATAGTGTCAGATAACCAAGCAGCACTAAATGCTCTCAGGTCAAGTACCTATGGGTATAAATTGATCTGGGACTGTAGATAGATCCTAAAGTAATTGACAAAGAATAACAGGGTAACCCTAATGTGGATGTTTGACACAAGATAATCAAAGAAAATGAAAAAACAGAACCTTTTCATGAAGTTCCAAAATGTCACATACAAAATAAGCTCCGCAGCTGGGATCATCAAAATCATATAAAATTAAGATGGAATAATAGGCCTGGTCTGAGACAAGTGAAGAACTCAAAAATGATTTTTAGTCTCTCAAAAGGGTCATTTATGTAATAGCATATCTCTTTTCACAGGACACTGCCCTCTGAGATATTCTCTGAAAAAAAAGAGCAAATCTGAAAACAAGAGTTTCTGTTTCTGCGACCATACAGCTGGAACAGCTGAGCACCTTCCAAAAACAAAGCATTTACCCCCCCCCCTCAGAAAAATAATGTATCTCTTCAAAATTTTAAACATAACGTTAAATGGATCTTATAAGTCTAAGTGATGGGGAGAAAAGGAACCTTAACAGCTCATTCACAATATATCGTGTCCAATACTACCACTAATAAAATTAAGTACTTCTGTTCATCAATAACTTCTTAGTTAATATCACAAGAATGTTTTTCTTGTTTACGACAGACATAACAGCCAAAGTTTATCTCATCCTCCGCCAGTCTAACTTCTTTAAGTCCGACCACCCAAGACCCAGCAATTTGAAAAAACACCAGAAAATATCCTATTCCAGACGATATTGATGTTTATTTTGAATGATTTGTTTATAATGAAGTAAATTCATTGCATATTGCAAAGTTCCTCAGTCTTTTATTCTATTGTTCCAGAGAAAACTTTTTTAGTACCCCTCCTCTCTACTAGTTTTAATAGTGTAAAATCCTCGCTCTAAAATTTTTAAAAAATTAACTCACTCTTATTGCCAAGAATGTCAGATAGCGCCCCTCGTAAAAATATTATTTTTTTCAATACACCTGCTGTCAATACCAAAAAAAAACTTATCAAATTTGTTGTTAACCTCAAAATCAGATTCATAAAATATGAATCGAAAAAATATTTTCCATTGACATGTGCTTTTCAACGTCAACTACAGGCAATGTTCACATAAGAGATTGCAATTTAAAAATGCATTAGACGTTTCAATACCGCATCATTGAAAGTCGCAATAGTTTTTTTTAACCACTATAAATTTTAAAATTAGGTATTGTTTTGTAATGTACTTTCTCTCCAACGTCTTATTTTTTAGCGTGTTAAAAAAAATGTTTTTCTGCATGTTGTGATTATAAATTTTCACGTACATACTTATGCCTGTCCTAAAATAGGGAGATTTTGCTGGAAATTATCTTCGTCAGAGATGGGATTCTAAATATTGAGATTTACATGACTTTCAGGAACACATATGTTTGAAAATGGGTCAAACTAATAGCCAAAAAAAGTTGATAAGATAAATTGTACTATATTATAGTAAAATTAAAATAATTAAATATTTTCTTGTTAAAAATTGCAATTTTATATATTACTATTCATTAAATAACAATGTATAACGGTTTTAAGTCAATTTATTGATAAATATATTGAATATTAATAATATTTTTACATTACGTTTTTTTGCTGAAAAATAAAAATTGAGTTCCCATTCATTAGACACTTTATGTAACATAATAAATAAAAGTTCAATATATTCCAATCTCTATGGTAAATTTATAATTGTACCAATATTAATTTTATATGTTATTTATTTATTTCAAGTCTATGGAAATAAAAATTAATTGAGTAATGCCGTTGGCATTTTTAGTTCACAATTTCAGCATAATTACAAGGACAGTGGTTAAATATGAGTTTTTTGCGAGCTTATAGTTATAATTGTAAAAATATTTAACAAAACAATAACCTACTTAGAGAATATCTTATAATATGTTTGAAATATTGAGGCGTATATAAATATATACATGCACAAATATATTATGGTTATAAGTGAGGCATAAAAATACTACAGATTTTCGGTATGTAAAATAACTGAGTCCATTAAATTTTTCAGTTTATTTTAACATATCTCCTCAAAAACTTTTTATAGTTATTTTAAGCAATAAATTATAGAAAGCTATAGATTTTAAAGCATTTTATCTACTAGTAATAAGGAGAATTCTAAAATTCATAGTCTTAAACAATTAAGTCTGAAATAAGTGTTTTTATCAGCACAAATTTCACAAATGAAAATTTGTAAAAAATTTCAAACAAACAAATTAAAATAAGTAAACATTATTTTACAAATAAATAATGTAAACTAAAATATTTCACTTAATTCAACTGTATTAAACACTACATTACACTGCACAATTAAAATAAGTATTATGATTATTATTTATTGTTATTTATTAAGCCGTATCCATATAAACCCAATAGGGCATCAACCGACGTCCTTCAGCATAAGAAACTTATTTGTGGTTCATTTTTACAAACTTAAAAAAGAAGAGTTTCAGATTCTTTTTCAAATTTAATTGTCGGGATCAGGCACGGCTCCAAGGGGAAGGCGGTGGGGCGATCGCCCCCCCCCCCCCAAGAGCTTAGAGTTTAGGAAAATATACTGGATTGTGCTTCTTCCACTAGGAATGTGTATGCTGTTGGTTTCCACCCCCCGTCGATAACTTGTTTTTCTTGCGATCGCCCGATCGCCCCCCCCCCCAAGAGTGTTGAATTTAGGAAAATATACCTAGCTCTATTCTAGCTCTCATACTAGGAATGTGTATGCTGCTGGTTTCCACTCCCCTCGTCGACAACTTGTTTTTTCTTGCGATCGCCCCTCCTAAGAGCTTTCAATTAGGAAATAGACCCGATTCTGGCTCTTATACTAGGAATGTATAAACCGCTGGCTTCCACCCCCTCGTCGACAATTTGTTTTCTTGCGATCGCCCCCCCTCCCCCCTAGATATTTGAGTTTAGGAAAATAGACTCGATTCTGGCTTTTATACTAGGAATGTGTATGCTGTTGGCTCCCTTCCCCACGTCGAGAACTTGTTTTTTTCTTGCGATCACCCCCCTTCAAACTCAGAAAAATAGACCCGTGATATCACGCCCCCCCCCCCCAAAAAAAAAAGAGAGGCTAGATCCGCCCCTGGTTGGGACAGGAAGTTTTGCAGGAATAAGCTAGATCTTTGTCAATTCATCAATAATTGATTGGATGTTTTATATAGTGGATTAGTAGGATGTGAGATTTTAGTGATACTACGTAGAGCTATTGTTTCTGCTATTCCAAGGTTTTTCAGAGCAGATTTTCTATAGTTACTACATATAGCGCATATTTATTCCAATAGACGTCGGTATATGATGATATGATATCCCTTTTTCTTTATATATTAAACTCCCAAGGCGTTTAGCTCTTTATATGCATTTTCGTTGCAACAGTTATAGAATACAAATGAAAGTTAACTTTGTGGTGCATATTTACATCTAAATAATTAACTGATGGCTTGGCCTGCATTACTTGATTATTAGGTAATATAAAATAAATATAATCCAGGGAAAGAACAAAGATTTGAATGGTTATCGAAAACTAAAACAATGACAGCATTTTTGACTTTTAAGTGTTAATTATCAACAAAAGAAATATTAAAATTCATTGCTTCCAGATTAGTTTCCCATCGCATGGTACGCGCACACTAGTTATTTTTGGTTTGACAGTTTAATTTGAATCTATCATCCACAATATGTTAAGCAGTTCTGAAAAAAATGGTTTAGTTTAAATTTAGTCTTAGTTATTGATGGTGTATTTATCAAGGTATTTACATAATATTTCTTTTTCTGGTCGGCGTCTGTTAGTTTTGTTACTAAAAGTCGTTTGATTTGCCACTATGACTATGAACAAAGTTAGTTTTAAAATAACCCTTTTAATTCGCACTCTTTAAAGGAGAAACTAAGAATAAAAGAATTGGGAATTGAAAAAAAAAGTGGAAGTGATGAAAAGTCTAGCTGTAAAAAAATTTATAGATATGATAAAAATTGTTGGCGGTGGGGGTATAAGGAAACCCATATACTGTTTTTTTTTCTAGATTTGTGTTGTTTGAAGGTGATAAAACTTGGTCAAAAGAGGGATCAAATAATCTAATTCATTTATGGGATAAAATAAAGACACTTGAAATGTATGGGGTTCACAGGAATAATATTTTTTGCGTTTCTATACTTGGCAAAATAAACATAAACATTAAATTATTTTTACTGTATATATAGATAAGGGAATTGTTATTCTACATATTTTATAATGATCATATATTTTTTCTACTTATTGGCAATATCTGTCCAAACAGTTACAAGCAACCACTGTACTAACTATATAAATTTATTTAGCAGTAATATGGAAATACACTAAAAATACCTACTTTTTATATTTCTCTATTATCATTTATTTAAAATGAATTGTTTGTTGTTTTAATGGATATTTAAAACTGGGCATAGTGAAAATTTATATTTTACCCCAATAGGCTGTATTTAAATATTAAAATATGTACTTTTATTTGCTACGTGATAATTCTTTATGTTTGAAAATCAATTTATTGCCGAGCGCTGTTTAGGTTTTTATATTTTATTGATGCATTAGTGCATGTACATAGGATGTGACATAAATGTTAAAAGTTATTTTTTAGTACATTTGAATATTTGGAAACCTGTAATGAAACATTTACTGGTTTTCAAATAAACGATTCAACGAATAGTCATTAAGTTGTTATTACTATTACATAAAACATACATTAATATGTTTTATTAATATAATCACATGCGTCATTTGATTACACGTCGGTTATTTTACTTATTGATACGAGCATAGTCGTTTATTTTTCGAGAACTGGTAACCCTGGCGGTGCTATCCACAAGTTTGACATATATATATATATATATATATATATATATATATATATATATATATATATATATATATATATATATATATATATATATTCAGAATGTATTGACATACCGACGTTATTTATATCATTTACAGTAACTTTAAATAATATACAGGACTTAACTCCTATTTCAGTATGATCCCACTGTTCTGAAACTTTGTGAGTGGTTTCATTTTGACGTATCCGACAACTTTTTTATTTGCGAAAATTCTTTTATACGTTGCGTTTTCTAATACGCAATTGCAAAATACGCTAATATGGCGAGATATTAAATTGGTATGACCAACACTGTCTTTTGCACAGGATAATTTGATGAAAAATACTAAAGAAATGTGTCCGACAGAATAGATGTGCTGATGATTGACTCTACCGCCTATAATATGTGAAAATAATGTGTGCATGTTTTTTATTCCCAACCAGCTGTTTTTTTTTGCGGTTGGTTAATTAATATTTGTACAATCTAGTAGTTATATTGTGCGACAAATTTTAAGGACCATTTTTCCAGTCTGACGTTAGGAAATTGAAAATTTACCGAGAACCTTTAACTGATTACGATAAATATCATTTTTCATTTTTTCGCTTAAAATAAAGCATAGAATAAACTAAAATATATGTTTGACAATATAAATGCTGTTTATTTATAAAAATTAAAAAAACATAATTTATAAATTGTCAATGTGACTGCATTCGTAATTCAAGTTAAAAATGCGTATATTTAAAAAAATATTGATGATACGAAAATATTCCCCTTGTAAAATCTATTTTTTTTTAAATTCAATATATATATATATATATATATATATATATATATATATATATATTTCAGTATTCAGTATTAATCCAGGAATACATCGTTCGTTCGTTTGGTTTCCTGTAGAGGTTTGTAGATGTTTCGCCAAAATCCCATTTGGCATCTTCTGTGCTTGGTGGTTGTAGATCAACTGAAAGAAATTCAACGTGCAGCATGCTTTATACGCGGTCGCAGATGGTAACGGTTGGTTGGCGTTGGCTTTGCCTCCCTCTCGAGCTCCGCCGTTGGTGTCAGGTTAACCGTGGCATGCGTGTCGGTACAATTGTCCCGCTTAAAGAGAGCTTTCCAGAGTGGCGTTCTTTTCAATTTCCATGGATTCACGAGTCAATCTTGCCTTATAGTATTCTATATTAGCGATTTGCTGGCCGGTGTCAAAATCAATTTTGTATCCTGTCTCGTGCTGGTGTTGAAAAAGCGGCAATGTTGTCTGTTTGTTTCTTATACTGAGTTTATGTTCTTCTAGTCTCGCTGATATTCTTCTGTTGGTCTGGCCTATGTATGTTTTATTGCAGGTGGCACATGCGATTTTATATACGCTTTACTTTTCCAGATTGATTTTGTCTATTGGATTTCTTAAAGAAGAGCCAGTTGTTTTGTATGGTTTGTAGGCTGTAGATATGTTGTGTTTCCGGAGTAATCTGCCGATTCTGTCTGTTGTGCCTTTTATGTAAGGAAGTATGGTAATTTGTCTGTCCTCGGCAGGTGGCCTTGTTTCTTGCGTTGTTTTTTGTTGCAATTTTATTGCTTTATTTATTGTTGGTGTCTTGTAGCTGTTTTGTTGGAGGGCCCTTTTTATGTGTGACAGTTTCTTTTTTTTTTTCCTTTGTCATCACTTAGGCGAAGATATGTAGTGGGATCTCTTGACAAAACAACAAAGACCAAAATCATGGACTCACCCATAGAACTGGATCTCAAACGTAATTATCTACTATTGCTATTTTTAAACCAGTTATTATGTCCTTAGAAAATTTTGTTTGCAGTAACAATATGATTCTGACTCCTCAAAATGACAATATCTCTTGAGATAACGCAGAACTGTTAGATATCATAGCTGTCTTTCCGAAAATTCGGTTAGCAAAATACATAAGAGATTTTAAGTAAACAGAAAGCGAACTTAAATTTAAAGGTCATTTAGAGGTCAAGAAAAACGTTTCCGAAAAAATTTTTTAAACAAATGTTTCATATTTTGTAGCGGAGTATCCGATTCGGTTATAAAAATTTTTCCATTCCATTTAAAAAAAAAAACGAATTTCCGGTAGGAACCGGAAATTGTAAGGGCCACTATTCGAAAGAGCGTACCCGACATAGTTATACAAAAGTTTGAAATTCTCAAAAAATCCGTCTCACTAGATTTTAAAAGGGGTGGACGGATGGTCTGGGACACCCTGTATATATATATATATATATATATATATATATATATATATATATATAAAACAATTTGGTAAAAAAAATATATGTTAAAGGTCATGACCAAATACTAAACATTTTTAATTGAAAATTAAGACCTAGTATTTGTTGTAATATCATTTATGTAGGATGGCTTTTCAATAGCTTCATGGCACTGACTCCAAAAGCATGTCAATTATTAGCAAATCCATATTCATCCATATTTCCACCAAAGCCTTGAACAACTGGTCCTGACTTGTGAAGTTTTTGTTCTAATATTTCTCAAAGGTTTTCAATAGGATTTAGGTCTAAAGACTGAGACGGCTACTTTATGATAGAAACCATTTCTTCACTTGGGACCAACCTATAGGCATGTTTTGGGTTGTTATCATATTGAAAATGGAATAAAATGGACATTTGCTCTTCCACATATGGTAGCTTGCCTTCTATTCTAAACAATGGACCTATACCGTATTCTAAAAAGCATCCCAGACCATGGAGAATCTCCACCATATTTTACAGTTGGACGGGTGTACTTTTGCTAGTGTTTGGAGGACGTCACAAATATCGAATTCTCTCGTAAGAAAACAAATTAAATTTGAATTAGTCATTAAGGCACACACGCTTTAATTTTGCAATTGTCCAGTATTGATGGTCTGTGACAAATTTCAGTCGGACCCTTTATATTCTTCTTAGAAAAAATAGGTTTTTCTCAGGTCTTCTAGAGAACAATTGGGACTTCACCAGCATCTTGAACTAGTTGATGGCGTTCCAAGTTCCTCAATTCTCACCTTTATTTGATCTGATGACATAAAGGGATTTTGATAAGAAATCCATTTGATCATTTTTTAGGCTTCGTTTTTGATGAGATATCTCCACTTTCCCGATACTTTAGCAATATCTGATTGGCAATTTCCCGCCTTATGAGTAGCTATTTTAAGTCTTCGCAGAAATTAATTCCACGCGGCATTATGACAAATTATTTACTGCGTCTTACATATCAACAACAATATATATATATATATATATATATATATATATATATATATATATTTATATATATATATATATATATACTTGTGTATAAAAGAAAAGTAAAAGGTTTTTGTTTAAGTTAATGGTGAAAGTATTGATTTCACCTAAAAACACAAGAATAATTTTTTTGGTAATTTCAATGACGAGAAAATTTTGAGTCTTATAGTATTCATCGAAAGAGCGCACTCTTTCTCAGTATATACTAATCGATAGCAGGTATTTCGGCACGTGCATCATTACTTGTTGAGAAAATTTTGAGTCAAGAAAAAAATTATTATTATTGAGTATTTTTTGTTTATATTACGGCATAATAATTCTGAATTCAACCACAAAAAAGATAATGCTAAGAAGTTAAGTTACCTTGCTTGGGTATAAAACGCTTTTTGAGTTTTGAAAGCATCATAACAATAAATTTTACGACGCGGTACTGCCAGAGGGTTGGAATGGTGCATCAGCTGTAAAATGTTGTCACAAACTTCCTTCGTACTTAAATTTTAACTATTTATTTATTTTTAAAAACACATGCTGCTTAAATTTATTTTGAGATACATCAGTAGTAAATTAACTTTTATAAAAATAAATATTGCTACAATATATTAATAGATGACAGAAATATTTTTATTTTTTGAACAATATCTTTGGTTATGAGACACAATTCGTATATAATGAATTTGTAATAGCAAATATCTATTGACAAATGAAGCTACTAAAACTTATCGTTTAGCGCGTCAGGTCACCATGTTGAAATATTTGCATTTTAAATTTCAATTAGGGCCGAGCGCATTTGACCATTATATTTTTATATTTTATTGATGCGTTAATATGTAATAGTTAAATGTCAATTTTTGGTTCACATAAATGCTTTTAAACTAATGAACTTGCTAATTGAATTATTAAATAGAATGTCTAATTTTTTGGTTACTGTGTTTTAAACAGAGTAACATAGGTTCAAGCTTGGAATTTAAATTGACTTGTAGATACGCGACTGAATATACAACCGGTAAATAAACTTTAAATATGTTTGCTAGTAAGGAAGTGAACACTCTTGTTGAACGCGTACTAACTTGAGAACCTGAAAGATAGAAAAAGCTATGATGTTCTCCATTTCGTGGCCGAAGGAGTACCCACAAGGAATATTTATGTCATTCTGAGAATAACTTACCTGTATCGCATAAAGCTGATTCCAAACAAAACTAAAGCATGTTTTCAGTCACACGGTCAGGATTTAGCAGAACTAAGCTGCTTAATGGTTTCATTTTGGTACGGTAACCATTATTGCTCGAAAGAAGCTTAGTAAATAACGAGTTTCCGATATTTAAGGATCTTTATCGAAGATTTTTAAAGTGGATCCTGAAACATCGATGACGAGACTTCTTTTACCCTTTTCCATTCTACTATCAACAGCAGCAAAACATTTTATACCTTAAATATCCGACAATACACCAGTCAACCACCAATCAAGTTTTTTACGAAATTTGAAAAGATTCTTGTGTGGATGGACATGGGTTCAAATGGTAAAGAGTCAAAATTGACTATTAATAGGATTGCCCACTTATACGAACGTATAAAAAACGTCTGATTTCTTACATTTAAGCGAACTATGATCACAATTGCATATTTTTAGATTAACTCTCACTATGCCAAAAACATTGTTAGCTATTTGGAACAGGGGGGTATCCATTTCGTAGCGAAGGAAGACATCCCTCAAAATAATCTAGAAGACAGC
Source organism: Diaprepes abbreviatus (assembly GCA_034092305.1). NCBI lineage: Eukaryota > Metazoa > Arthropoda > Insecta > Coleoptera > Curculionidae > Diaprepes > Diaprepes abbreviatus. Next base: position 4,256,093 of record JASJET010000087.1, read on the forward strand.
TATTGAGGATTTCTGGAAAATATTGAAAAGCTCAGTTTGTGAAAATGCTGATTGGAAATTCAACAGTACCTATCGACTTTCCAATCAGGTCAAGTTATGCTTGAGAGAAATTATTCCAAACCTTTTTACAAAGTCTAGTGCATAGCGTCTAGAAAAGGATCGAACACAATCGCATTTTTCTTTTTCTTTCAAATAGGTTATAACGTATTAAGCTGTGTTATAAAATTTTAAGAAACACTGTTTAAATAAAGTTTGTGTTAATTTTTCGTGCACCAGTAATATATGTATTGAATATTGATCAAAGTGATCAACGAAATGACCTTGCTAGCTTAAAAATCTTCAAAATTATGCTCCCCCGATTTTTTAATGTAGTCTTCAAATGCATGAAAAACACTCTTTATGTATATTTAGAACAAGTTCTTCAAAGTAATACAAGACGATCTTTAAAAATACTTTATTTATAAATCAACACACTAAGAAAATAAAATTACAAAGATTTCCATATGGACCTACATTATACCGCAGCACCGCGGTGTTTAATTTTCACTCTTCCAGCTTGGAAAAAAATACCAAAAATACTACAGTTTTTGTATTTTAAATTTTATTCTGCCCTTTCAAACAAGACATTAAACGAAAATAAATTATTGCGTTGCATTAAAATTAACTCTAGCGCATGATAGTTTTTTTTCTGTTTATAATATTTAATTAGGCAAATTCCACAAGTATAGGAAAGAGGAGATAAAAGAAACTTCCCAATTTAGTACTATGATCTAACTTTAAAACTGGCATGTGCTGACAATAATAGGATTAAATTGACAAGTGGAAAAACAAGGCTACCAAGTTTTGAAAATAAAAAAAGAAAACATTAAAAAATAGCTATATTTTAAGCTTTTCTTATAGTGCCTATGAACGTTGGTGACCAGAACGGTCATCTGCATTTTATTAGCGGATGCTCTAAATAGACCTGTGGTTATCATGTTAAATCCTGCAGAATCAGTTATAGAAGACCATATACTTTACCAGTTCTTAGAATGTGTTCTAAGGGCTCAATTTTTGATGTCTTTATTTTTGGTTAACAATTCACTGTCCTTGTTTATCCGTTCCAACACTTCGTAATTCCACATGATCGGTCCATAGTCTCTTTAGAATCCTTCAAAAAATCCACATTTCAGATACTTCGATTTTCTTGCAACTTGTAAAATTCGAAGATGACAGTACCAGAAACACATGGTATCTTGGTAGCCAAATCTTTGTGGAAATGGAAAAATCATGGCATCTAAAAAGTTTCACCATTTTCAGAAATGACATGCTCATCCTCTCCGTCCTGCAATCTCCTTTTGGACTCCTTGCAAGATAAATGTATTTCTGTGTCCTTTCTATTAGTTGAGCGTTCACTATAAGTCGTCCAATTTATTTTTGTTTTTATAGATTATCATGTATTTGTTTTTATTCCTATTCATTGACAGTTCTGTCTTCTATCACTCTGTTCAATATTCAATATATTTAATTATTCAATATATTCTAGAACCTTTTTGAATATTTTAAGTAAATCTTGCTATAATAGTTCACGTTGTACATAAAATCTGTCTATAAAATAGCGACCTTGTGTTTTAAACCAACTAAAATGTTAATACTTCTGTTAATAATATTTTATTTTTAGCTGCTATCCACCAACTATTAATTAATGTGCTTACTTATGCGATTAGAAAGGCGGATTCTTATCATACCAAATAACGTTCCCTCGGGGAAAAAGTCAGGAAAATCATTGTGGATATCATGACATTGATATATTAAAAAATATCATGATAGTTAATTTTTTAGGCGATAACTTTTATTATTCATAAGTTTATAGTGTTTATAATAAATTATTAACGTACAACAATTTTTGTTGGTATTTTTCCACGAGTCCGGTTTGCATTGTTTATAAATTGTCTTTGAATTTTTTTTTTTACTTTTGTCCACAAGTAGATTGTGAGTAAGGTCGTTAAGGCTTTTCTTGCGCGTACAGCATTTCGATCTATAAGATCTTTTGTGCTTTACCCAATCTAATATAAGCCCGGGAATGCTTAATTGCTTCGAGTGTCGCAGATACGACGACAAATCTCATCATTAGCTTTACCCATCTTTTTCAAATGGTATCTCAGAGGACAGCATCCTATGAGAAGTTTCGTTATTACTCGAATATCTGTTTTTGAGACATCGAAAAGCATTTTTGTGTTCTTTTGTTCGCAGCTGCGAACCTTCTTCGTTTTCTGGTTTGTTGGTAATCCACAGAAAGGTTCCGGTGAAGAAACAAGTTTTTGCCACATCTTTTGCGAGGTTGCCCGCTTCCCTAATTCCTTTGTACCCTGGCACCCACGTAAATGTTATTCTATTGCTCCTTGACTCACAGATGACCTAAAAGTTTTTAGCCCTACTTAGCTATCTGACAACATGTATATTGTGGCTTTCTTAGTATTTCTATTCAGATAGTGGTCGCCACAGATTTAAATGGCATGCATTTCGGCTTGGAAGATGGTGGTTATATTTCCTAGAGACTTCAAGCCCGAAGCGTAGTTCTGATACTCCCACTCCAACCCTTTCTTTCATTTTGGATCCATCAATAAACCATATCATTAAATCCTTCTTTAATCAAAGTAATCACTTTCTCTTGCTTTGCTACTTTATAATTTCCGTGTAGTCATACAGATGAAATTTCTCTGTTTCGATATGATTCTGTTAGAATTGTATCCAAAATCTTCATATTGCTCAACAACGTTTCCAAATTTGAATTTTGCTATTTAGAACAGCTTAAGGTCATTTGTTGTAGCCACCCTAAGCCTATGTGTAATAAAGGAAGGTTCAGCATTGCTTATATTGTAGCTGTAAGGCATGTTAGCATAGCCTCCGAGAGTCCTATATAGACTAACCGCAAACATTTTTAAAGGTCTCTTTGAGCTACTGCTAATTGTTTTTTTGTGACCATGGGTTTGATGATCATTCCATATGACTATAAGGTTATTTTCGGTATCAAATCGCAGGTTTTTCCAGATATTCTCCGACATATCCAGTTTTTGGTCTATTATTACTCCCAGATACTTAACCTCTTTGGAAAAGCTCAGTGTGATTGCATTTAAACTTGAAATTTTCATGTTTAATTTTCTATCTGGTTTTTCCCAGCAAAAATTAAGTTTTCTGAGCAGTTTCCAGAGTTCAGTTCTTTTACTTTCAGGTAAATCGCGATCTTCATTGATATTATTTAGAATTTTGTCGACGGTTGGGATTTACTTCTGATAATAAAATATACGTACAACTCCTTTTATTGCAGTTTTCATCTCTTCTTCCAACGAGGTTTTTCGTCTGCCTGTGATCGAATGTGGCTTAGGAGTACTAACAATTCCAGTCGTTTTTTTCTCTTTCAGTATTCGGTACATAGTAGATTTTCCAACTCCTGTCATGTTGTGTGCTGCAACTTGTTTTTCTTGTGATCCCCATTTCAAGAGCTTCATATTCAGAAAAATAGACCCGACCCTGCCTTTTACACTCAAAATGGGAATGTTGCCGGTGTCTCTCTCTCCCCCCCCCCCCCTCCCGTCGAAAATTTGTTTGCGCTTGCATTACTGTACTTTTGTGATATCACCGCCCCCCCCCCCCAAGAGAGAGGCTGGATCCGCCCCTGTGTATATATATATATATATATATATATATATATATATATATATATATATATATATATATATATATATGTAATCGAAGGTTTTCGGGCATCCCGTGTATGTGCTGAGTCCCTTTCAGGACTGTAAGGCAGCTGACGTTTCGGTGAAATCTCATTCACCATTTTCAAAGCTCACTATATGGCGTCCACGAGCGAACTGACGCCTGCGACCCCGGTGTTGTCGGTACCGTGTGCGCGTCGGACGTGTTCGTTTTCCGAATGGTTCCAAACCAGGTGGCGTCACCTGCTGCGCGTCATCGGCCCTGTTGCCAGTGTTTGTGGTTGCGTTGCCGAGTTGTATTCTCTTTCGTTACTACTCGCAACATTTTTGCGAAATAATCAAAAACATACGTTTACAAGAAAAAGAATGTCTAGTTAGTTTTGACGTAACATCACTTTTCACACAAATACCAGTTAAAGAGGCTCTTTCTGTAATAGAAAACAAATACAATCTGCCAAAATATATCATCGAATTAGCTAGACACTTTCTTGATAACACCTATTTTACTTATGAAGGCCGACGATATAAACAAGTTGAGGGAGCCCCGATGGGATCGCCGCTGTCTCCTGCACTCGCTAACTTATTTATGGAAGACTTTGAATCAAAAGCTTTGGAGACCTCTTCACATAAACTAAGACTGTGGCTACGTTACGTGGATGACACATTCGTTATCTGGCAACATGGGGAAGAAAATCTCAAAAGTTTCTTGGAACACATAAACAGTATACATCCCAAAATTAAATTCACCATGGAGACAGAACAGGAAAGAGAACTACCGTTTCTGGATATCCTACTGAAAAGAAAAGAGGATGGCTTGCTTTCGCACACTGTCTATAGAAAGCCCACTCACACCAACAGGTACCTCAACGCCGATTCACATCACCACCCCGCCCAATTATTTGCAGTAATGAAATCACTTGCGTTTCGATCGCAGTCCCTTACAGATCCAGAAAATCACCACAAAGAGATGAACATACTGCAGGAAGCCCTAACAACGAACGGTTATAAAAAAGAACATATAGACAAGGTTCTAAAAAACAAACACTTGGTCCCAAAAAATCGCGAAAACCAAGTGAATAGCTTCAAGGCTTTTGTTCCTTATGTAAGAGGCACCACAGACAAGATCGCAAGAATTCTCAGGAGACACAACATTGAAACCATTTTCACCACAGACCGTAAAGTAAAAGATCTCTTGCCAACACCTAAAGAAAGAATCCCTCTAGAAAACCACGGAGTGTACGAAATTCAATGCGGAGAGTGCAGCTCATCTTACGTAGGCCAAACCTACCGTAAAATAAGCGCCAGAAGAGATGAACATATAAACGCTGTCAAGCAAAAAACAACTTCTTCTGCTCTGGCCCAACACTGGTTAAACACAGGACATAAGATAAATTTCTCGGGAACAAAAATGCTATCGAAATGTGAAAACCTGTCCACAAGGGTTATAAGGGAGGCTATTGAAATTGCAAAGAGGCCCAACAACTTAAATAGCAGAGATGACAGCCAACGTGTGCCTAAAACTTGGAAAAATCTGCTTACAAAACATCAACCAGTACCACTTAGTAACGAAAGAGAATACAACTCGGCAACGCAACCACAAACACTGGCAACAGGGCCGATGACGCGCAGCAGGTCACGCCACCTGGTTCGGAACCATTCAGAAAACGAACACGTCCGACGCGCACACGGTACCGACAACACCGGGGTCGCAGGCGTCAGTTCGCTCGTGGACGCCATATAGTGAGCTTTGAAAATGGTGAATGAGATTTCACCGAAACGTCAGCTGCCTTACAGTCCTGAAAGGGACTCAGCACATACACGGGATGCCCGAAAACCTTCGATTACACATCACACCCTTGAGAATATCCGACATAACATATATATATATATATATATATATATATATATATATATATATATATATATACTTTTTCGTAGTTAAATATCGAAAATAACAGTAACCAGCACCAATATTTGATAATGAAATCTTCTGTATTACATGTATAAAAAAAAATAAAATTTTTAATTTAAAAATTTGTTCCGCCTCCAAGCACATTTGTTCGTTGCCAACCATATTCTCGGAGTAATATTTGTGGAAAACAAATTTTTGGAGTAATTTACGTTTTACGGCTGGTTAGACTGTTAAAATTCGTTTTGTTGGAAAACAAAAAAATATATATTTTTTCGTGTTCAATGAGTGTGCTCAATTTTATTCCGATTTATTAATTGTTGACAGTTGGGTGGGTTATAAAACCTGAAGCGACTCCTACAAATTAAACTAAACCGGCCAAGTTCTGTAATTGACTCTACCGACATAATTATTTAATTTAGAATTTCTTAAAAATAGAAAATTTCAAATGACAAATTCTGAAATTTTTTATGTGATATTAAAGAAAGTAATGCATTCACTTATTAATTCATGCAGTTTTTCACTTTAATTGCATCTAAAATAAGACATCACGCTTTAGCAATTTTTAATAGTTAAAAATACTCAGATGAGTCACGAAAAGCAAAGAAAGTGAAAACAAAATTAAATACAAATATTTTGGTCTGTCAAACATCAAAAACCCCTCCCTCATCGATCATAAACAACGTCCAAACACATTTATTACTGTTTAAACCTACTGGCTCGATCAAGGTTTCAGCGCGTTATTTCAAAACATCAATGATTGTCATAACTATAATATTATAATTAAGAACGCCACCTGAACAAGCAGTCACTTGTTTATTCACTACTACTGTTTTACGTGACGCATCACAATACAACAGTAGCATTACAGTTTTTGATATGCTGCTTCGTAATTGAAAGGTTGAAAGTTGAAAGACTATATTATTTATCACTTATTTTGCGTCTTTGCAATTATTCCGTATTTATTACGCTTTTAATTATGTATAAATTTAAAGAGAAATAACAAAAATGTAATGCATTACTTTTGATACACTTGAACACTGAACCACGTGTTCAAATTTTAACAACAATAAAAACAAATTTAGATGGTATAAGTCTTAGAAAAATTCACGAACATGGATTGCAATAAAAGGGGAAGAAAGAATGCAGATCCTCAGGATTTCATTACCTCAAATAAACAAGCGTGCTTCCTACAATTGTTAAATTTTGATTGGTTCAGCTTAGGCTGCATATGTATAGAGAAAGAAAATCTCTGTACTTGTATAATGTCAAACTTTAAATGATGTAATCTCTGTAACTACATTGATGCCAATAAATGAAATGATAAGTTTCATCGTATTTCAGTGGTTTTCATTTTAAAGCTATTCCCACTCACCCATATAGATAGTCTAAGGGTGAAACAATGAAATCTAGAAACTTTAAATTAATAAGAAACATTTTATAGTGAATATTACCATTAAATGGTAAACGAATAAGAGTTTTGTTTAAACTTTACTTAAACTCAGTTTTATTTTTCAATTTACGTGACACTGTTGCACGCCATTGAAAATGAACCACTATTTTTTTTCCATAAACCGTATGCAAACACCCAACCTGTCAATATCTATTTAAGATATTTAATATTAATAGGGTCATAAAACTCACTATGAACATATTATCGGAAGTATTGAAACCCTACTTGACTAATCCCGGAAATTACTTCATAAAGTATAAAGTTATATCCACTTAAAATCACTAGTGTTTATAATGAAACTTAGTAGTAAGTAAAACAGACAAGTTGCCTGATAATATTATAGATTTTTAGGTGAATAAATTAAATGTTTGTTATCAAATTATTAATAAAAATCATGACTTCAAAACTAACGAGTAAAATTGCAATAAGTGAAGAACAACACGGGTTTAGACAGAACAGATCGACAAATGATGCGATTTTCATTATCCGACAGATTATTGAAAAATCGATAGAATGCAATAAACCTCTTTTCATCTGCCTAGTGGATCTTAAAAAAACGTTTGATAGAGTTCGACTTAAAGACGTCTTGCAAATACTTCAGGAAAATGGCGTTAACCACAACTATATTACGATAATTGAAGAGCTAAATAAAAACAATAAGACACGCATAAAGACACAACAAGGAGTAACAGAGGAAATACCTATCATGACGGGAATACCACAAGGCGACAGTATGAGTCCATTTCTTTTTAATTTAATTATGGACAAGTTAATACAAAATGTAAAAGAAGTCAATAGAGGATACAAAATGGGACGGAAATCTTTAAAAATCTCATGTTTTGCCGACGACGCCTTACTGTTAGCAGAAAATGAAGACGATCTGCAACGACTACTATACCGATTCCAGACCACATCAAAAAATTTAAATATGGAAATATCTACAGAAAAGACCGAAACGATGGTAATTTCAAAAGATCCTGTCAGATGCAAATTGGTGGTGAAGAACCATCCTATCGGACAAAGCATGTCTTGCAGATACTTGGGAGTTGATGTATCAAGCAATAAAAATCTATACCAGGAAGTCAGAGCATAGGTTAACAAGGCCTCAAGGATATCAGGATACCTGAGGGACATAATCTGGAAAAATAAGTATATGTCCACAGAGAGCAAAGTACGCATCTACAGAATTGTATTAAGACCAGTACTAACTTATGCATCGGAAACTCGAGCCGAAACATCTAAAACAAAAAGTATGCTACGAACAGCTGAAATGAAAACGTTAAGAACAATCAAAGGAGTAACCCTAAGAGATCAAATAAAAATTTCTGAAATAAGGGAAGAGCTCAAGGTGCCTGATGTGGTACGGTTCATAACGTCAAGGCTCAGATATTGGAGGGACCATGTGGACAGAATGGGTGATGATCGATGGGCAAAATGGGCTAAGAACGAAATACCAAACACCAGAAGACCCACTGGTCGACCTCCAAAACGATGGCACGAATGTTGGACATCAACATCACAGGAGGCTTAATATAGCAGAAAAACAAGACGTCGTCTTAAATAAAAGAGGAAGAAGAAGAAGAAGTTTGTTATCAAATTGAAAACGACTAAACAAAAAGAACCGAATTTGGTCCTACATTGTATTAGAAATGCTGCTATACAATTTTTCAACGAAATCAAAATGTCCAGTTTGCCACATATTTTAACAATACCCGGTGTGCCGAAAAAAACATCCTATTTGAGACCCGCAATTTAGGAAGGCCAGCCATATGGTAATAAAATTCACAAAAATATCGAAGTAACTTTAAAGTCTTAGGTGCCTCTAAAACAATATTTAAATAACGTGTTTTAAAAACTGGGTCACACAAAAAACATCTTTAGTGTTGTTGTTCAAAAGACATGACCTATATCCTTTTAAGATTTTACTTTACATTTGACAGGTTTACCTCATAATTTTCTAGAGTTTTTCATCTATTCAGTGCTTACTTAGATTTTTCCTTCACATTTGAACAAAAAGACCTTTCTACAATTGAAGCCTTTTCGAAGGCCCGGAAACCAAATCATACGGTAGTTTCCCAATAAACATTGGTCTGTTCACAGTGTTAATAGGGCAGTCAGAAGATTGAATATAACAATTAATTTTAAGAAAAAGTGGAACTGAAAGGCCTCGAAATACAGATAAGGATTTAAATGATTAGTTTCCTCTAGCTCAAGAAAACGACCCTGCTACTCATTTGTACAAATTAGGGACAGAATCGGAATTTCAAGCCAATGGGCTGATAGATGTTTAGATTGATGTTACAAAAGATTGCAGACTTTTATAATTTCAGCTACTGCCAACCAAAAGGATTTTTTCTTCCAAATTTCAAGCTACAGTCAAAATAATAAAAGTTATTCTGCAACCAGGAAAGATTAAATCCATGTTCAGCGCTTATAAGACGCAAACTAAAAATTCTCCCAAAAGCTAATGGTTTCCTCAGTCTTTTGGAACAGAAAATATAGAGTTTCTTTCACCAATTCACTATTAATTAAAACATTTGCCTATAAGTACATCGCACATCTCCAAAATTATTTTATGCTTAAGTTCCTTTATCGTTACCCTCATAACAAGCACAATTTTATGCAAGACAGTGCTCCTTCCGATAGAGCTTTATATATATATATATATATATATATATATATATATATATATATATATATATATATATATATATATATATATATATATAAAATATCAAATAATATTCCTGCATTCGTGGCAGCTATCCAATGGCCGCCATATTCACCAGATCTTAGTCTCCTTGACTGTTCCATTGTGGAATGCATTACAAGAAAAAATTTACTGCCATGAAACCTTTTACAAACAGTTGTAGGAAAAGATTGGAACCCGATATTAACAAATTGTTAAAACGCCATCACAACCATTTCACTAACTTTTTTAATTCTTATTGATTTTGATGTCATTTTTTAATTCATAATAAGCAATTTTTTAATTCATTTGGTAGTGGTTTCATTTTTAATACGATATCTTAATATTAGATATAACTATGATGAGATATAAGGAAGGGGTTGAATTTAGTTTTTCTTGCAAAAGATGCGGTGGTCCAGAAATGTGTTTAAAGCTATATTCTAGACTTTCATTAGTTATCGTTAGGTTTTTCCAAATATTTAGATAATTTTTTCTGTTTGTCACACTTTACCACCCCACCACTCTATTAATTCATTTTAAAAATTATTTTTTCCCTCTTTTAGTTAAACATTTTACCCATGAGAAATCTCCCTGCATACCTTGTTCAATTACATAATCAGGATTGTTCACTTTAGCTGGTTAATTTGTTAAAATTCTGTTTCTCTATAACCAAAACTATAATTCTAATAAAACTAACACTCACTATAACCTTAGACCTTATTTTCAAAAAATAGTCTTTTTATAAATATTCAGTTAAAAACGAACCCTGTAATTTATTAAAATAGTCTAATCTAAAAGTTAATCCACCACAGTTCATTTTTTAAATACTTTCATTAAGGGTGTAGTTATTTTTTTATTATTTTTTTCTGGAGATTTTTAGAAGCGTCGATGAAGTTTCTGAATCAACCCGGTCAAGCCTTGATTAAGGTAACTGACAGAAGTTCGATAAGGTGTTTTTTGCTGATTTTTTTTAGAAAATAGTATTATTTTTATCCCATTTAATAGCTAGTAATATAAATTAGTGCTTAAAGGCATCATTGATCATATTTTGCGAATAAAAAAAGTTACATTGTATTAAAAAGTTGATGCTGATAGCCGTTACTATGTGGTAGTTAATCATCTTCGGGAAATGTTTAAAAAGGAATATATATATATATATATATATATATATATATATATTCATTAACAGACTTTTTAAATATATAATCCCCCTAATCTCCGGCATGCTAGCCTAGGCACTTCTCTAAAAGAAAAGCCATAAATACACCAAAATCACTACCTGTGCTGACGTCGCATTTTAAAAGCATCACTTATGTCAGCAATAAGTTAAAATTTCTCCTTTTTAATTGTAGCAACCTCTACACTTTGTCTTGTTTTCATTATCATTTGAACAATGTAAAATTTTATATCCGTAGATGATTTAAACTAATTTACATAGAGAGACGTCAATCAAATCCATAAAAATAATGACTTTTTATCTGTATTGAACAGAATTTATTCGGTTACTTAATTCATTATTAAGTTAAAAAACTTTTGTTACATTTTCATGCATTTTGCATAAATAAGTTATTTTCTTAGCTAATAAAATTTTTTATAGTTAAATAACTTACTTTTAGAGTGATTAAATTACGATTGGCAAAATTTAGCTGCTTCAGGTAAGTTATCAGTTCGGTTTTTTTATTATTTACAAAAAGTCTATAGCTCTGTAAGCCCGAAAAAAGAACGAAGTTTCGACAATAAAATGGAATAACGATGTCACAGGCTAGTCATAAAAGCTGGAAAAATATCTGATTTATATCTAGCAATGCCACTGCTTTATTGCTGGAGGATAGTTTATTAAAAGACCTTTTCATAAAATTTGATGGAAAATTATTACCATTTTTTTTGACAGTAAAATGTACGTAAGCATTCAAAAGTGAATAATGATTGTTCTTTTAGACCAATAAAAAAACTGTTGTCGACTTCATTTTTAGTGTATGAACTAAAGTCAAATTTTAGTACCTCGAGCTACTTTTAGACCAAGACTATAAAAAAACTACAACTGTCATAAAACTCGCTATTTTAGGAGTAAATATTTAATAATCAATGTCATCAATTTTACCATTACGCATTGTTGTCATATTTGGTGAGCCTTAAATAGGAATTAACTGATGCCCACGAACATGTACTTAGTTTTTTATCGCGAAGATAATATATGTGGCAACACAAATACATGGAATGTCCATCTCGATTAGCATCAGGACCGGGTTCTTCCATTGTTGGAATATTTTATTGTTTTATTATTGATTCACGGATAGATTCTGTAAGTTCACATTCTAATTATTATACTTTCGTTGTATATAGATGGTATGTTGTCTAAAAAAAGTTTATTATAGTGTATTATAGTATATATTTGGTGTATATATTTGTGGTAAATTATGGATATTAATGAACCTTTAACTAGTGGTGCGCCTACAATAAAAATTAAACGTGTTTACCATGATATTCGAGAGTAACTACTTTGGATACTGCAAAAATATGTGGCACTTAAACGAAAATTTCTTCGCGCTCGGTGTTCAGGGCTTTAGATGGTCATTATAAAGAAAACGACAAAGAAAAAAGTCAAGCAGACAAAAGGACGGAAAAAAATAATCCTTGACAATGACACAAAATACGCAATTGTCGCAAGGTCCATGGTTTCCATTTCAAAATTGAAACACCAACATTAAAAAAAAAATAAAATGAAATTTAATAACGACATATCTTTACTTAAAATATCATTAAGAGTTTTGAAACGAACTATAAAAGAAGTGAATTTTAGATATCTTAAATGGAATCGAAAAAGCTCACTAATTGGGAAAAATAAAATTTTTTATGGAGGCGCTGATATTTCGAAAAAATACGGGAATTGTGGGAAAAAGTGAAAAAATTATATTACATTGACGAAACATGGTTCAACGACGAGCACACGGTAGGGAAGATATGGCAAGATCGAACATTAAAAGTTCGAAGCTGGTATTTATGGAAGGATTTTCGCAAGGACTACGCAATCCTAGTGGAAAAAGTTGTTATCCTATAATAATTCATATACCATGAAGACTTGAACGCCAATGTTTTTGAGCGATGGTCTTCTTCGATTTTAAATCTTGTGGAACCTGATTCGGTAATTGTAATGGACAATGCCTCGTATCATAATTGCAAAGAAAAAATTCCGATTTCTGCATCTGAAGAGGCGAAGATATGCCAATGTCTCCTCTCGAAAAGCATTGAATTTGACGAAACAAACTGAAAGTGGAGTTGCTAGATTTAGTGAGTGTAAATAAACAAAAATATATCAAATATGTTATTGATGAAATGGCTCGAGAAAAAACTATAACAGTTTTGAGACACTCGCCGTACTTAACCCAATTGAATTAGTGTGGGCGCAAATAAAAAGTGAAGTGGCACGGAAAAACAAAACATTCAAATTAGCAAATGTCAAAATATTATTGGACGAGGCAATTGCTAACGTGACGATCATTAATTAGAAAAAGTGTGTCGATCATATTAAAAAGAAAGAACAAAGAATATGGAACTTGGACATTCACATCGAGGCAGTGATTGAACCATTAATAATCACCCCTGACGCTGATTCCTCTGATTCAGATATATATCTTGAAAGCAATTCCACCGATGAATCTATGTTACACTCCTGAGGGTGACACTCGATGCACAAACCATAACTGAAATGCACTGGACGCCGCTCAGAGAAGCAGGTAAGTAACAAACTCGATTTATATGCATAAAACATTTTAAGGACGCCTAAAATGCAAATAAAATATCTCAAAATGGCAATCATACATTGTAAGCAAAATATAGCAAGAGTGCGAAGTAATGAGTGCAACCAGCACCTGGAGCAGCTACACTAACTGAAGGCTAAAGGTTTGTTAATGCTCAATTGCCCGGAAACCGGAGGCCTATTAAGTAACTTTGGACTTCCAGCAGCCACGGCAGACCAAAAAAAATTTAACTTAAAAAAAATGTTGGTATTCCCTCGAAATTTCATCATTTGTATTTTCTGAAATGGACAACCCGGGTCTCTCTATATGCGAGCGATGACTCATTGACATAAACTATGGACTTTAGGTATAGTAAACAATTGGATCAATAACTTACAAAGTTACGTTCCTATATTCAAAGGCTAGCAGAGTTTTCTCTGCTACACAGGGAAATATGCAAGGCAAACGACTCAGTACCGTTGACTTCCCATTATTAACCAGACCAAGAGAAGCTTCAAGCTTGACTACATTAGCCTCGTCATAAATAGCATTTAAACGAAGTCAACCAGGAAAATGTCAACAAATTAGCGTCGAAATACTGATTCATGCCAGGGCAAATGTTTCCCGAAACCAAAGGTTTCATACTAATTACCTAAGATCAAGTCATTCTAATGAGAAACTATCTGAAATGCATAATCAGAGACCCCAAAACAACCAATGCCAAATGGATGCCTAACATCAGAGACAATCCAGCACCTAACGGGGGGATGCCAAGCAGTTGCCGCATCGAAATCGTAAAAGAGGCACGATTCAGCCGTCAAGATTAACCATTAAAAGAGTTGGCTAAGAAATTGAAATGATTCCAGGTAGAGAAAGGGCAATACTATGAATACGGCCTGGAACCTGTACTGGAGAACGAATTCAAACTGTACTTATGAACCAGACCTCATTTTAATGATGATTCACCGTCTGGTATAATACTTTAAATTATTCTTTTTTTTGATCAAATATCTTTATTAACCTTATATTCTTTGCTACATTAGCATCCATAACTATTAACACCATACACTTCATGCAAGAGAACATCATCAAAGCAACTACGTAAATATAAAAAACTTCGTCAAAATTCGAGCTCTTCCAGTATTATTTGAATTTTCCGCTTACTTCTAAAGAAAATATACTGATAAATATGTTCAGGCAGTGAAAAAAAAAATCTAAAAGCAGTAAACATGGCTATCTGTTTTAAATACCAAAATCATAACATACATTGAACTTTTAAATTTGTTTTACATAGAAGTTTCTTAAATTAAAGGAGTCGTATTCACATTATATGAAAATTCATAATCAACTTTGTTTCATATTTTAATTTATTCCTATTTGGACAGGTTCTATAAAATAATACTAAAACACATATAATTGTGAAATATTACGCCCCTATCGGCATTGATTTTGAGATTGGGAGTCAAATTCGACTCCTTATTTGCAGACCAAGGCCTGTTATTTCATTTCACAGTTATAGTTTTTTGTTGTTATCTCCGGTTACAAAAGAGATATAGTCGCTCTTTTTGCTAAATCTTAAAGATTTTCTTCCAGACAGAAAAAGATATACCATGCTATTTAAAATTTATCAACACAAATATTTGTTGAACTATCAAACAGTGCCCTCTGCTGATAACTGTTAAACCACGCATTACAGATTTTGTAATGGCAAAAACAAGAAAAAAAATTTTTTAGTGTCCCAAATTAGTCATTTGCGTTATGCTAAACCGGAAATATCACTACTTTAAAGAAAAAAGTTTGAAGTTCCTCCACTGATTCATTCAATAGAATAGAGTAACAAATGTGAAACAGAAAAAATTAAAAATTTCTTTACAATTAAGACGCTCATATTTTCCATATAATTCCGTCGGGTAAGTTAGGGAAAAAATTTTCTTTTTGTAATTGGAAGTTAGTCATTATAATGTTCAAATAATTTTAAATGTTGAATATAAAGGGTGTTTTTTATAGAGGTATAGAACTTTTAAATGGAATAAAACAAAGATGAATTTTTTAAATTGACATGAAATTTACTTTATTCGAAAGATAACCTTCTGGCATTATAATTTAAATATGACTTCTGGCATATGACCGCCACGGCTGGCTCGAACGTAGTCTAATCTGGAGGTCCAATTTTCGATGACTTTTTCCAACATTTGTGGCCGTATATCGGCAATAACGTGGCGAATGTTGTCCTCCAAGTGATCAATCGTTTCGAGCCTATCGGCGTAGACTAGCGACTTCACATATCCCCACAGAAAATAGTCTAGCGGCGTTAAGTCGCACGATCTTGGAGGCCAATTCACGGGTCCGAAACGTGAAACTATGCGGTTACCAAACATTTCCTTCAATAAATCAATTGTGGCACGAGCTGTGTGACATGTTGCGCCGTTTTGTTGAAACCACAGCTCCTGCACATCAGGGTTGTTCAATTGATGAACGAAAAAGTCAGTAATCATGGCTCTATAGCGGTCACCATTGACTGTAACGTTCTGACCAGCATCGTTTTTAAAGAAGTACGGACCAATGATTCCACCAGCCCATAAAGCACACCAAACAGTCAGTTTTTCTGGATGTAACGGTGTCTCAACATACACTTGAAGATTATCATCACTCCAAATATGGCAGTTTTGTTTATTGACGTATCCATTCAAACAAAAGTGAGCTTCATCGCTAAACAAAATTCGCTTATGAAAATCGGGATCAACAGCAATCTTGTTTTGGGCCCATTCACCGAATCTACGCCTTGCTAGGTGATCGTGTGGCTTCCATTCTTGCACGAGTTGGATTTTGTAAGCACGCAAACCAAGATCTTTCCGCAAAATCTTCCATAAAGTGAATGGACACATATCCAATTCCTGTGCACGATGGCGGATAGACTGATTCGGGTCTTCCTCTACGCTACGCCCTAGAGTAGCAATGACTTCTTCTGTACGCACTGTACGATGTCTCTGTGGATGCGTATTATCTTTTAGAGTAAACGTAGTGCGAAAACGTTCCATAGTTAATCGAATGATGGACGATTATGTTGACCGTAAAATGGACGTAGTGCACGATACGTATTTCGAACAGAACCATGATTTTCAAAATAAATTTGCACAATTTGGAAGCGTTGTTCAGGCGTCAGTCTATTCATGTTGAAATGCCAAACCAAACTAAACATAAATCACTTGACAGCTGACAAAATGGCCGCCAGTTAAAAAAGTGTTGCCAACTTAAAGTTTTATACCTCTATAAAAAAAAACACCCTTTATAAACAACATTTCTAAAAAATATCTTTCCTCTTTCAAATACACCTGAAATGCATATATGAATGAGCGTTGTAATTTAATAAGTATAATATTAAAAAAGGTCCGAAGATTTGTTACTATATAAAGTCATTATACGTTTTTAATTATATTATGCAAATAGAATTTTATTACTAAACTTTCACGAAGCTTCCTCTTGTTTATATTGATTTAAAATTCTTATTAAAATGCATCCAAGAGGTAATTTTTATAAAGAGATCAAAGCTAAGCCAAATATTAAGGGTCTTGTTATTAAAATTAGTAATTAAAACTAAAATAAACAACAAAATAAATAATTAAATTTAATAAAGTCTGTATTATTAAAAAAATTAAAATAGTTATGAGAGTCAAACAATCGTTTTTTAATGTATATTCAATATACAGGGTGTCTCTAAAAAGTCTGCACAAAATGCTAGTAAACATTTTTTGGGGTTAAAATGTGAAGATCTAGTGTGACAGACTGTTACAAACGGAATATTTTGGTAGCGTATGGCCTTTTTGGTCAACGATTTACTGCTGTCCCATATTAGTAGCTATATTTTAAACCTATAAACAAATATATCGACGACAAGACACTCTGGAAGTTTGGTCATATTTCTTGGTTTTTTTCTGTCTTACTATTAAAGAACTACAGGTTATTTAGGCTTACCAGTACCAACAATCATAACTACAGGACTCAAGAAAACTGCTTTGTAGTCAATCAACTCAGGACTCTTGTATTTTGGAGCTCTATATCAGTACGCCCGCTAGATTAATTGCGTTAAGGTTTTTATAAAATTAAACTGAACACTGCAATTATATTAACAAAAATAAATAGAAAATGAAATTATTTACAATGAAAAACTTATAGTTAATAATGATTAGCAATTCCAAAGTAACTAAAATAATTACCCCTGTTGGAAGTACTGTTATTAAAAACCTATCAGACCTAATTTTAAAGATAAAACTTATAAATTGCTTTCTAAAATATAAATTAAGAAAATAATAAAAATGCGAAAACAGTTCTTCAAACCATATTAAAGTCGTTCTTTCCCAAGTGAAATAAAATAGAAATTTCTCTTAACTTGTCGGCGATAAATGAAAATATTTAAAATAAAGACCTTCTCAAACGCTAATTACGTAATTTTCTATGAACTGTTCTTAAAACTGTATCACCTCTAATGAATTTCAAATCCTAACTAAAGCTTATTAATTCTACAAGAACACCCCTGAACTTTCCTCCCCGGACTCCCTGCGGCGGTTCCCGATTAATACCCGAATGTTTCGGTCTTCCCGTCCGTAGAGGGCATCAGCCATTCTATGCTGGACATTTAACTCTTGAATTAGCCGAAATGTAAGCATGTTAATCTGATTTTTTATACAAAAGGCTTAATAAAACTATTCTACGTCTTTCTACAACAAAAAGGAAACGATAGAATCTGTAAAAGAAACTATTTACTGTTTTCAATACCTATATAGGTATTTAACTCGTTGTTTCTTGTGAATAGAAAAAACAATCATTATGCGAATTCTTTGTACATTTAATCAAATGAGTATATTGCATTATAGTGATTTTATTTCTTTATTCTTTTATTTACTAATAATGGAAAAGTCGTTCAATATTTAAGAACATTCTAGGCAGTTTAGGCCATATAGAGCTAAATCCATTCTCGACCTAATATATATTAGTTTCACATAATTTTGAATAAGATACAATTTCTTTGTCACATTTTTAACTATTTATGGTTGCAGAAAAACAAATAAATAACCCAAAAGTAATAAATTTGAATTTAGGTTTTAGATATAAAACTGATTTATTTTTCCTTTAGATTTTAGGGTGATAATATATATATATATATATATATATATATATATATATATATATATATATATATATTGTCTCATGGTGAAAATCGATCTACAGGGTGGTAATTTAATTCCTCCTTTTAGTGACATCTACTTCACGTAAATAAGCATAAAATAATTAGTGTTCGTTCCATTATACTAAGTCAGTTTACCATAGTCCAAAAGTTAATAGCTTTTATACCATGGGATAGGAAAATATTCCCGCTATTCCTTCAATAAAAAGGATGATTTATATTTATAAAAATTAACTTGATCTTCAAATAATCATGAAAGTCGGGGTCAAGGTCAAAGTCTAGGTCACCATAAACTGTGTCGTTTACTACAACTTCTGTATTTAAAGGTTTTTTTCCCATAATCCTTTGCTTTTGAATTATTCCACCATTCCGGTACTTTTATGCCACCCGTATATATATATATATATATATATATATATATATATATATATATATATATATATATATATATATATATATATATATATATATATATAATTGATGGATAAGTCCCATGTTTTAAAATTATTTAAAAATATTTTCTAATCGGTTTTTAAGATTCACCGTGTTGTTCGTAATAATATATCAATTATAATAATGAAATTTGATATTTCTCTGTATGACAGGCAATACTATTATAGTACTCATTACATAATATAAAATAACTTTATTGTTACATTATAAAACGTATAATATTTTGATAATAATTAAATTCCCAATGTAATATGAAGTAAAATTACAATGATTTTTATTGAAATTATTTTTGTTGCAAAAAATATTAATAGATTTTGAAATATAAATTTATCATTATTTTGCTTTTACTGCCAAAAAGGTTCGTTTGTAGTTTTCATTATTTTATTGTCCAGTTCCTAAAAATTTATTATGAAATCCCATTACAAAAGCTCGTATTTCAAATAATACGGGCAATAGTTTTCAATGGAATCTGTTTTATCTCTTGAAAGAGTTCATACTGATATAGATTCTAAAATTAGGAATACAATATTTTTTGTAATGATATAGAATCGATGAGATTTAATATTGGTTCTTAATTATATGTTTTTTTATTATTTCATTTAAAATATATGAAAAACTAATACTTAAACTTATAGTTTTGTTTAAATGAGTGAAAAGCATGCTAAAAGCTCTATTAGATAATCCGAGATTCGGGAATTCTAACAAAGTTTTGCACTAAATTCAGTACGGTCCAATAGCATTTAGGATACTTAGTACACTTGCAGCGAGCGACGTGAGCTGACGTATCGTTGTCTTGATAGTTGGCGACGTCCGAATAAAGAAAAAAAAGTTATATAGAAAATTCTCGATTCTTACAAAATATACCACACTTATTTATTTATTTATCGACGGACAATACTGTCCATTTTACCATAATTAATTACAGAGCTAGAGTGAAACATAACAATGTGATATCAATAATAGTATAACAAAAGAGTGTTTAAAAAGCAAAAAAAAGGAAAAGTATACATCTCTCTATCTGTAACAGCAAAAACATAATACATCAATCGACAATTAGTTCCAACAGCCTTCGTTGAAGGACGTGCCAAAGAAATTTAAGTCACCCAAGCCGATTAGCATATCCAACCACCCTTTGTATAAGAGAATGACTTGCATAATTTGTTCTGTGAAAAGGCTGATGAAATGTATGGGAAGTACGAGTACTCCTGGGAGGAACCCTCAGCCCAACATTGGACAACAGGCGCGGGCAATCGGTGATACTATTTAAAATTTTAAAGAGAAGTTGTAAGTCTCTACCCTCTCTTCTAGTAGCAAGGGGGAGCAAATTCAACTAGGAGCACAAAGCAGCATAATCAAGATCAGCACCCCCATGGAATTTCACGTTAATATATCTGAGAAATCTTCTCTGTACCTGTTCGAGCCGGTACACATGTGATTCATAGTGGGGGTTCTAAACACAAGAAGTATCTTCAAGGTGTGTTCGAACTAATGAGCAATGGAGTATCTTAAGCGACTTCACAGTGGAAAGCTCCTTTGCATGGCGTTTAATAACACCTAACATCCTGAGGGACTTACTCACAATGTCAGCGATGTGAGGAACGAATGAAAGGGTGGAATCAAAAAGGACTCCCAGGTCCCGCACAGAATCAACGGAGGTCACCGGCCTACCATCCAAGTGATAGCGACAAAGTGGACAAAGCAATTTAAAAAACTTAATGAATTTACACTTAGGAATATTCAAACTCATCCCATTCACTCCGCACCAGGAAACAGATCTGTTAAGGTTCCCCTTAAGCTCCAAGCAATCACTGTAACTGTTGATGATCTTATATACCTTCGTATCATCCGCAAAGAGTAAGAACTTGCTTGACTTAAAGCAGATGGATACATTATCAATGATTAAGTTGAACAATAATGGGCCGATGTGGGATCCCTGAGGGACCCCTGAAGACACCGATATCTCAGATACAAAATCATTCACCCACACTACCTGGCGACGATCACTCAGATAGGTCTCAATCCAGCCAAACAGTGGACCAGGGATACCCAGCCCCCAAAGCTTATCCAGCAGAATCCCATGAGGTACCCTATCAAAGGCCCTTGAAAAGTCAGTATACACCGAGTGGACCTCAGATCCGCCCTCCAATGCCTCAGACAAACCTCCCATATAAGAGACCAGATTCACCTCAGTGTTCCTGCCAGCACAAAAATCAAACTGCTCCTCAATGATGACAGACTTAAAAGTAGAGGTGAGAAAGGCATTAACCAGATAGGTCTATAATTTTGAATGTCAGCCCTACTGCCGGCCTTGTCAATAGGAACCACAAAACTCGTTTTTCAAAACTGAGGAAAAATACCCCTCCGAAGGGATTCATTGAAAATGTGATGCAGTGGGCGAGCCAGAACGAACGAGCAGTTGTTCAGTAGCATTGGATGAACGCCATCAGGGCTAGGACCCTTATAGGAGTCAATACGATTCAGCTCGGCGTAAATGTCAGAAATAGATATGATGAAGTTGGAGCCATTCATATCAGCTGAGACAACTACCGGGCACTTCACTGTTACATCAGTGTACACTTTGCTGAAATATCTAGCAAAAAGTTCAGCAACCTCAGGACCCATGACCGCTGTCTCGTCATCCAAAAATAATTCAGATGGCATACCGTTCTAGTGAAGTTTGTCATTCACAAAGTTCCAGAATGGCTTCAGACTTCGGCCGATATCAGATTCCGTTTCACGAATATAATTATCATAACAAAGGCGTGACAGTCTCTTTCATTCTGCACGCAAACCTGTAAACACCTCAGAGTCATTTCGAGAACCACTCGACATAAACTGTTTATGACATATTTTTTTTTGTATAGTTAACTGAACGAGCTTGTTAGAAAACCACCTAGGAATCTTTCTTGCAGAAACTCTCTTTACAGGCACAAATGCCTCCATAATTCATTGTAGAAAATATTTAGCATAACATCAGCACTATCCACAGAAGAAAAAAGGGTCTCCCAGGGTACAGGGAATAAAAATTATAAAGATTATTTGAACAAAAGTATTAGATTCAGTGGTTATATGGTGCTGTTCGCACAGTCCTTCCTTTATTTTATTTTCATGTAACTAACGACTACAGCTAGGACAGGTCTAATTTTAACTGCTTAGAAAGGGCAAGCGCCAACTGATTTAGGATTCTTATTCAGGACAGTGTAATTGACACCCTCTATATTTCTACTACATCTTAGTTAGGAATTTTGATTAACGGGTTTTCTAATATCCCTTTAAGTGCCATATTAAAAGAGCAGTAGCTTTGCATTCACGACAACGAACTTCTGATGATTTCTCCAGCCGTAGTTAATATATATATATATATGAAGTGATTCGAAACTCACACCATAGAAACAATGATGGTGTTTAAGTTAAGATATGTCAATGATACTTCCACCATATGAAAGTATATCAACCAAGAGCTAAACGACTTCTTAAAAACATCATTGCAATGAAATTACTAAAGCTTTATCTATGAAGTCAACATACTATATATTCAATTGTAACCAAGCAATTGCAATCTTTTTAATCGGGAATATCTAATATGTAACAATACAAGCTCACTTTAAAAAGAGGCAGTAAATATTAAAACTGATTTGCAACAAAATAGTTACCCTTTAAAATTGACAGAAGATGTTATAACCACCCATTAGACAAAGGCCACTGGGCAACAAGAAGCACATTCTCTCTCACTAATTCCCTAAATTAAGACATGCGGAATACAGCTGAATCATCACTCGTTATAACATGAAAACAGCCTTCAAATCAGAAGATATACTTAGGACCCGAACCTACACATTTTAATTCCGTTGGGAAAATTGTTATTGGAAAGTAGATTTATTCAATCGTAGAAAGAACCTTCGGGACTGAGGTGTACCAAGGAACATATAACTAGACCTGTGACAGGATATTGTCACCTGCAGGGCCATCTTCATAACATTGCTGTCATTAATGATCAGATGAACAAATGGTATCTAAAGGAAGACTAATCTGTTAATCATGTCAGAGAGTGCTTATGACTGTAGTTACACGGAAACACGCCAACCTCTGCACTCCATTTAGCTTGGTTACTGCATTCCTCTACCTCATTTTTATGTACTAAAAGGGGTCTTAAAAGATGATTCCAAAAATATACTATACTTTAAAATTTTGAGCAAATTGGGGGCCTTCTGGCCAGCGTTTAGAATATTTTTCTATATATTTTTTACTGTATTTTGTATATTTTCCCGAGATTCAAATCCATCGTTTTATTTTATTAGTAAAAATGGGTCCAGCAAGTAATACTTTTTTAACTTTTAAAAAAATTTCAAATTTAAAAGCAAATTAAAATTACTCTTTGTACTTCACAATATTAATAAACATACGTTATGTTTTTATATCGGTATTATGCAAATTATAATTTTTTTGTATTACATTAAGGGTATCAAATTTGATAGGGATCTCGAAAAACTTTTTAATAGGTGATGAATATTGAATATGTGCCCGAGGATCCTATTAAAAGTATGAAAATATGTAATTTGTGAGTAAATTAATATTGTCATTATTTGCCTCGTCCATATTTTCGTAAGAAACTTATTGTTTTTTTTTTCTAGGTAAATTTATATCATGGGGAAATTCAGTGTCATAGCGTGGGGGAGGCCAGAGGGGGCGCTCGACTACATTTTTTTCCACTAGAATTTAATTTTTTCGTTGATAAAGAGAATTCTCTATTTGTATATTGGTGGGTATAATTATCTTGCGAACCCATAAACTTATAAATTCAATGAGTTTTTTGTTGGAATTAGGATTTGTGGATTTAGGTTTGTGAATTTGTAGGCTAAAGGGCTGAGTTTTGTGAATTTGCGATGTGTGTATTTGGGGTTTTATGGTTTTCCGCTTTGTAATTAGTAGGTTCAAGTTTTGTGGGTTTGGTGTTTGTGAGTTTGGAGTTTGTGGTTTGTATCGACTTTGAAAGCGAGTTCGAACCTGCAAGCAGAATCTAAAGCGGTCAAAAACACAGTCGAATTCGGTTTAAATCGAATGGAAACTCAAATCTGAATTGAGATTGGAACTGGATCGACTGGAAGGCGAAGAAGGATCGAAAGTAGTCGAGCGTTAAACTGAATATAGTTGAAAATGCGACGCCCTTTTAACCTCGTTTTTAATGCGCTTTAAACTTTTAATTACCCTTGCGCTATTTTTGGCTGCATATCTAGTTTATTCTTAAATCTGAAACTCCCAAAAAAAAATATAAAAACTACTCATCTTATCCCAGAAAATTCATAATTCTGACGACGAGAAGTTCTGTTGGATAAATAAGTATGCAGTACATCATAAATTCAAAATCAAAGAATAAAACATACTTACAAATACCACCAAATACTAAAAGAAACTCAGCTGAAATATTTAGTCAATTTTCGATAAATTCTAGAAACAAATTGAGTTCTGTAAAATGTAGCTGAAGATTATGCAGATAAAAGAGCACGCTACTTTAGATACTGCATTATATACTTTTAAAATATACCATTAGATTAGAAAGTTGTGCGAACCAGTCAGTATAATGTATTTTAAGCCCCCAACAGCTTTTTTAGCTGTGTAACTCGTTTAATGTATAATTAATCTTGTTATTTAATATTTATCCCCTGATTATTTCGAACATGAGCTAGATAAGAATTAATAACACAGCGAGAGTATTAACAATGTTATTTTAATCTGACTACTTATACCACGTCCTTATTGTATGAAAAATTCATTATTTGTAAAGCATAGTGTATGTTTTTTTGTGAATCTGTATTTATAATTGAGTTATTGTTGTTTGCCATCGTTCTGGATATAAAAAAAATTAATAAACCATGCCACAATCGACATTTGTGCTTTGGTGCTTAAGAAATACTGTGGTTTTTCTCATGTGGGCTGTTAAAGAAAAACAGGTAGACAGACAGTCTGGCATCGAAAATAGTCAGGGAGCCAAGTAGGATTTCACTAAAGTTTTATATATGTACTTTGACTCCCTAATTACAAAAATCGAAAAATTGTCAGGTAATTTGTTAAAAACAAGAGAAATTGTTAATAATAAATAAAATCCTTTTTTGTAAAATAAAAAATACTGTCGTGTTTTTCGGAGGATTGTAAGCAAAAAGTGTGTTTCGGAAAGGGAAAGTCTACTTACAGACGCTTACCTAGTGTACACAATCGATTATAGTTTTCGCTAATCGTTACACTAATACATTTTAATATATATATATATATATATATATATATATATATATATATATATATATATATATATTATCTCAGAACTCAGACCATATATGGCGTCAGTAGTACACACTCCCTCTGAGAAGCCAAAGTGATTCCCCAATAAAATGCCATTCATTTTTAGAAAGTTTACGAGTCGATCCTTTAGACATTTCTCAAATATTTTAGCAAAGTTATTTATTAGGCTTATTGGATGGTAATTTTCTATTGTGTTTTTAGGTCCTGTTTTATAAATTGGAGATACTATTGACTGTTTAAAATAAGCTGGTATTTTATTTGTATTAAAAATAAGATTAATAAAATGTGATAAAGGTTTATTAGTTATTTCTAAATGTGTAAATTTAATAGTTGTAGCACTAATACCATCCTTACCTGGGGCACTATCATTTTTTAATGAGTGAATTTGTTTAATAAGTTCGTTGTCTGTCACTGGGTATAAATACATAGAATTGTTTACATTACTCGCAAGATTGCAAGAAATTAGTGGAATATCAATTTTTTTCCCCATCTCAACGCCAATGTTTATGAAGTAATCATGACAAAAGTTAGCCGTGACGATATTATCAGTAAAATCTTGTTCATTGTTATCAACTACTTTAAAATCAGGAAGGTTATTTTTCTTTTTTGCATTTGTGGTATCATCTATAATTTTGTAGATTTTTTTTCATGTTATTTTTGTTATTTTCAATTTGATTTTAGTAGTAGTTAAATTTTTGTTTTTTTATAAGCCTGTTTAATATATTCCTGTAATGTTTGTAATCATTTTCTGATTCAATGCTAAAATTATTTGACAACTTTTTTTTTAGTTTATCTCTATGTTTAATTGTCACCACCAATCCTACAGAAATCCATTCTTTTATTGTTTTATGGTTTTTATTAAAAAGATATCGTTTAGTAGTGCAGTTTTTTAAAATTTTAGTATAGGTATCAACAAAAATATTTGTATACAAGTCAGGATCAGGGGTATGTAAAATCTCTTACCAATTCACATTCGAGATTTCTTGCTTAACTTTATTATAATCTATGTGTTCATGAATATATGTTTTTCACTCAGTATCAATTTTATTCCCATCGGTACATATATTAAGCATCACCGGTAAGTGATCTGTTACATCTGTGTCCAATCTATAAGAATTAAAGGACACGTTTTTAAGTTTTAACTTATTTCTCACAAAAATATGGTCAAGGCAAGAGTTCGCCCTTGTAGGCAAAGTAATATAAGGAATGAATCCATATCGCCCCATTAATGAAAGATATTCGTTTACCATTTGACACTGATTATTTTTTAAATTAATATTAATATCCCCCGTAAAAATTTCAATATTATTTGATATGTATTTTTCAAAATAATGTTCTAAATCATTAATAAATAAATTCTCACCAATCGTAGGCGATTTGTAGACAGCAGACACACCAAAATTCATATTTTCTAATTTAAAAGTCACTCTACTTATTTTCAAATGACTATATATATATATATATATATATATATATATATATATATATATATATACACAGGGTAATTTTCCGGGAAATTTATCGATCGATTGTGGGAAAACTATAATTAGGACGAATCTGAAAATTTGACAGTGTATTAACGGGCAGCCGGCTAACATATTTTCAAGATTGCGGCACTTACAGTTATACGAGAAGCAGAGGTCAACTTGCTTATTTTAAGTGGAATTTCCTATATATTAATGCATTTTTGATTTCTACGTTAAATTCTAGACATATTTCATGTACAATATTTTATACTTAGGTCTCATCGTTTTGAACATGTTTAAATTTTTATGTCAAAAATTACGTTTACTGACCAAAACTTAATTATAAATTTTTCCTATAAGGAAGTCTTTATTATTTAATTTGGGTTAGTTTTCTTGCAGACGAAGATCGACTTTAGTAGTCTTTTTATGATATTTTGAACATTATTAGTACAGTGCGATCAAAAAAGAAGAATAAAAATTATATTTAAAAAATCGTCAATAGTTAATTTTTTCAAATAGCAATTTTTATAATTTAATCATATTAAAAGTTAAAAATAAGGGTAACTTTGTATAAGGTTATCTATTCTAAAAATTTGTAATTTTCAAAATATTGACAATTCAACATTTTTCTACTGTAAAAATGCTATACGGCTTTTAGTTTTGTTATTAGTTAGCCATGACGGCGAGGCGTGGCGAAAATAAAACACATACATTCACGATCCGATATCCGAAGAAACAGAAACCAACACTACCAACTGTTAAAAATTTTATAAAAAAAACTTCAAGAACTTTGGATCTGTAAAAGCTAAAAGAAATAAAAATAAACCAGTTGTTGATAAAATAAAGTTACAAAAATTAGTTGAATAAATGTTTAAATTGAAGCCCTTGAACTTCCAAACATTTTTCGCACCTAAGCAGGAACTCTTCAAGTGGCTCTTCTCATTGACTGAAGATTAAGTTCTTTGAATGCTATTCTGACTCGCTGTATGCAATCTTCCATAATGGTTAATGCGGTATTATAGACTTTATATTTGATTGTCCCCCAAATAAAAAAATAAAGTACTGTTAGGTCGGGGGAGCGAGATGGCCAAAGATATGGCCCATTCTTGGCTATCCATTGATCATAAAACAAGTCTTACAGATGATTGTTAACTAAATAACTATTAGGTGGCAAGTTATCTAAATAGTTCACTTCCAAATTTCTCAAAATGTGGAAGTAGCGCTCACCTATAAGTTAAAAAACGTATTTTGTATCTAGAAGTCTTCAAAAATGGCTAACTTACCATTCTGATTATCTTGGTAGAATTCTAGGACGACGACGCCATCATTTCTTATAGCACAATACACGTTAAACTGAAAAGACTCTGGAAAATTTAATTTTCTAAATGAATGTACGTTTGAGCCGCTCCAATAGTGGAAATTGCGTCGATTAAACAATCCATTTTTTGTGAATTTGGCTTTGTCCGACCAAATAATATTATTCAAAAAACCAACATTTTCTTGTGACCGAAGTAAAATAAATTGACAGAACTCGACTCTTAGTTTAAAGTCAGTGCTTTTTAAATGTTGTACTATGGAATATACATAGGGATGAAAATTGTGGTTCAATAAAATCCTTAAAACTAATGTTTGAGATAATCCAGACTTTAATGCTACTTGCCTTGTAGATATTGTCGGATATGCGACGAAATATCCTAAAATTGTAGTTTCAATATTTTCATTTAACAACTGGTTTATTTCTATTTCTTTTTGCTCTTATGGATCCAAAGTTCTTGAAGTTTTCCATAATCTTTTTAACAGTTGATGGTGTTGGTTTCTGTTTCTGAGGATATCGAATCGCGAGTATACCGCATGTTCTTGAAATAATTCTCCATCAATAATAAATAAGTTTAAATAATCTTCGTGCGTGTAATTTAATCGCCCCGGCATGATTATTATTTATGAGTGTCAAAGGGCGAAAAATAGTGACAATTCTGTAGGGTTCAAGTGTTTTATTTTCAGCACGCCTCGCCGGCATGGTCAACTAGTAACAAAACTTAAAAGCCGTATAACATTTTAACAATTAAAAAATGTTGAATTGCCAATATTTTGAACACTACAAATTTTTGGAATAGACAACCTTATATAAAGTTACCCTTATTTTTAATGCTTAATATAATAAAATTATAAAAATAGGTGCTATCTATTTGAAAAAATTGACTTTTGACGATTTTTTAAATATAATTTTTATTCTTCTTTTTTGACCACTCTTTACTAATAATTTTCAAAATATCATCAAAAGACTACTAAAGTCGATCTTCGTCTACAAGAAAACTAACCCAAATTAAATAATAAAAACTTATGAAAAAAAATTATAGTTAAGTTTTGGTCAGCAAACGTCACTTTTGACATAAAAATTTAAATATGTCCATAACGGGGGACTTAAGTACAGAACATTATACACGAAATATGTCTAGAATTTTATGACGAAATCAAAATGCAATAATATATAGGGTGTTCCATTCCAAATACACAAGTTGACATCTACTTCCGGTATAACCGGACGTGCCGCCATCTTAAAAATATTTTATCCTACTGTACCCTATGCACGTTAGTACACTGTCAAATTTTCAGATTCTTCCTAATTATAGGTTTCCCACAATCGATCGGTAAATTTCCTGGAGAATCACCTTGCATATATATATATATATATATATATATATATATATATATATATATATATATATATGTTTAAAGTATTAATACAATGATCAGCAAAAGATATAATGGATTATGTGCGCTAGGTGAGCGCCTGTAAGGAGATCGTAATCGAATGACTAAGTGAATAAGATTATTGCTTTCTTATGAGTTTTTCACTTTGAATTTGATTGGTGCGATTTTCTTCGAATACACTTCCTAGGTGTGTAAATTAAGTAATAAGACTAGCAACGTAGCGTTTGATCTGGCAACAATTGCAACACGGGACTGGGAAGGGCGGCGGGTCAATATGCGATAAGCAGCAGCATATGAGTTTAAAATCGCTGGGGTCATTTGGTTGTCCGTAGCGATTTTTTTAAGTAGTTTTTTTTTTCTAGGGCGTTCCAATAATCAGTGGCATTAATTTGGAGCAACGATTTGCTATCAAGTTTTACTTCAGACTTGGATACGGTACAACGGAATCTTTTGCGAAATTACAGCATTTTTACAGAGGCAGGGTTTTGTTATCAGCCTAGGTTTTTCTGTGATTTAAGGCATTTTCCGAAGGATGAAAGTTGATTGAAGATGAACCATGCAGCGAAATGCCTTTATCTAGAAGAACCGACGAAAATGTCGATAAAATCCGGATCATGGGTTGGCAGTCAGAATGATCGGGAAATAGGTAAACTTTACTCAACCACCGTTCAACAGATTTTGACTAATGAATTTAAATGAGCAAAATCTGCGCCTGAATGTTTCTAAGAAAAAGTTTCGAAGCAATTTTAATCAACAAACAAAAATTTGGTCTGCGAAAATATTTCTGTAGCTCTTCAGCCTACTTATTCACCTCACTTGAGTCCTTGTAACTTGTTCGTCTTCCCGAAATTAAAAATCACCTCAAGGGACATCGTTTTGAAACAGTCGAAAATATTTAAACGACTGTAATACACCAGCTGAAGGCTATTCCAGTATTCGAGTTCCAGCACTGCTATGCAGATTAGAAGGACCGTCTTCAGCGCTGTGAGGCTTCCCAAGGAAGTTATTTTGAGAAAGACAATACTGAATTTTACTTCGATTCGAATAAAAAATGGAAAAAAATCGGCCTCATTACTTAATTTACACATCTCGTATACGCGTGATGGTTATAAGTGGGAAACGCGGAATTGTCCTTTCCTTTGGGTGAGTTATTTTGGAAAAAATCACTAAACAGGCATATTTGGAAGTCTGATGTAGCCACTGACCTCATATTTTTACTATTTTTTCACAGGTTATTCCACTAATCACGGATGTAAGTTTTTCTAAACTTATTTTTTAAACAAAAAGTAACGTTAGTCCTTTATGTAACAGATAAACCAAACAATCCGTTGTGGAATATCTAGTCTGCCTTCTTTAAACTCTGCCACCAAATATTTTCTTGTTGTATATGAAAGAGCATACTCCCCCAAAGTACCATCTAGCTCGGCTTTGATATTGACTGATTGAGACCTTTTAAATGAAAGTGTTGTATTACATAACGATGAGTAATTTTTTCCAGATTTACAAATTCACTGTGAGAAGTCAATACTGATGGCTGTCAAACAAATGCTAAGCAACGTAGCGTCTTCAAACTTTAGCTTTATTAGATTGATATTTTCGACCCAGTAATTTTTTTCAAACAATAACCTTAATCTGTACCTTAGATCGGGTACTTCTGAGACTACCATCGTATTTTATTGAAGGTCCATTTAGGTTTATAAAAAATATGTAAGTTATAAACTGTAGTTTCTTGGCAAAATGGGTGGATGCCATATCTCAAAAAGTAAAGCTAACAGCAAATAATTAATGCCATATTCATATTCCG
This sequence comes from Diaprepes abbreviatus, assembly GCA_034092305.1. Lineage (NCBI taxonomy): Eukaryota > Metazoa > Arthropoda > Insecta > Coleoptera > Curculionidae > Diaprepes > Diaprepes abbreviatus. Next base: position 4,287,487 of record JASJET010000087.1, read on the forward strand.
CGACATCAACTTCAAAGAGCATAATTTGATCAATTTTGTTATCATGTGTAATATGTATGTTAACTAAATCATACTTATATTAGTCCCAAGCATATTAGAGAGCCCTTTTGTTTTAGGGTGCAGTAAGTTCGAAATCTTTTAAGGTGTTCAAAAATAGGTACAGATTATTTTCAGAGATAAGAATGTTAATATATCGTTGAGGTTCGTCAAAATCGTATCAATCTCTTGCAAACAGAACGTCTAAATATTGTATAAACTAATCTTGGAATCGCACGTTGTATTATGTGATTCAATATCACGAAAAGTAATTATATTAGTATAGATATAAAATGCCCATTTCTTTCCGTATGTTAACAAAAAATGTTCGGAAAATTTTTTGTATTTTCTGACAAAACTCAAGTTCATTACAGATAGTGCCGAATATTGGTAAAAGAAATTCCAAATCCGATAAATTTATTATGGTGGATTCAACAGTATTAATAAGTAAGATTGATTACATATTTTTTTACATGTGAAGATAATGTGCTATATCAAATTTGGTTGCTTTACAAGAATGTTTTACATCCAACATGCGACGAAATAATATTGTTTTTATTAAAAATTTTTCTTCTTGGAAATAAGTTTTTATCTATATAATATATTCCTATTCGACCTCTCTCTGTGTCTATTCTTTTATATACAATAAATGGAACAGTATACAAGAAAGTCAATTTTCAAGGAAGAATATCAAGGTGTTATTAGTTAAGTTGTTATATGATCGTAAATATTATATTATATACCTCTTTAGTGTAGATCTATCTTATAATGTTATATGATTGTAAATCAAGCGCGGATCCAAGGCGGGGGGGGGGGGCGATCGCCCCCCCCCCCAAGAGCTTACTAATCTTAAATAATATATAAAAACAAGCACAAACAAGATAAATCACTAAGGACACACTGTAAGGTGTACTTTTCTCACTGACAGAAATAAAAATGAACTATCAGAAATTTTATTATTGCAGTAAATTTATAAAAGCTTATAATATTTAAATATAATTAGATTTACGGCAGTCCTCCGTTACCTGCGGTACTGGAGCAAGTACGTTGGGGATTTCGGTAACAGGTTTATTACTCTCTCTAGTTCTTGAATAGAGTATAGGAATGTGTATGCTTGCGATCGCCCCCCCCCCTCCCAAGAGCTCTGAGTTCAGGAAAATAAAACGGATTCTGCCTTTTATATTAGGAATGTGTATGCTGCTGACACTACCTCCCCGTTGACAACTTGTTTTTCTTGCGATAGCCGCCCCCCAATAGCTTTGAGTTCAGGAAAATAGACCAGATTCTGCCTCTTATACTAGGAATGTGTATGTTGCTGGCATCCCCTCCTCTCCAAGAGCTTCAAATTCAGAAAAATAGGCATGACCCTGCCATTTACACTAGAAATGGGAATGTCTCCGGTGTCCCCCCCCCCCCGTCGACATCTTGCTTTCACTTGCCATAATGTACTTTTGTGATGTCACCGCCCCCCCCCCCCAAAGGGAGAGGCTGGATCCGCCCCTGTCGTAAATTATATATTACCTCTTTCGTGTAGATCTATCGTATAATATATGGTTTGGCCCCTTTCCAGGCATACGTTTTAGAAGTTTAAATAGATATTTCAATACGAATAATGAACAACAGTGAAGACGTCTAAAGTTCGTCGTGGCCTATTGAGGTCGATGGAGTTTTATGATTATTTTTTATGAATTTTGAGTTGCCGAATTCGAATCTTTAATACAATAAGCGGTCACATGGTGAGGTAATTTGGAATTAACGATTTATTATTTGTAACGCTTTAAAATTGTTAATAAATAATGAATGGATTTCGAATACACGTCATTTTATTTTAAATTTTCAGACGCAAACCACAGTATTTTCAAAACTGGAAAAAGTTAATTAAAATCTGAGATAATGTAACATTAGTGCGAAACTAGTGGGAAAAATGACATTAATGCACTCGGCGTCTTATTAAAACTTTGAGACAAGTAATAAGGCAATGTACATAATTTGAAATGAAACAATATTATCACTCAAAGGATACAATATAAAAGATCATCATGAGATTAAATATTCTCAGAAGTAATTTAAATTTAAAGGAAGCCTTCGGTTAGAAAAATATGAGTCTTTGAAACGCTTTGAAAGTAATTGTTATTTAAGAAAGTAAATGCTGAATGGAACCAGAAACTCGTATTAGTTTCTGCGTGGCTCATTCAATAGCGAAAGCAGAGAAACCATTTTCGTATGGCGAATTAATTGGGGATAGCATGATTTATTTAAAAACATTAGTGTATCATACTCTGGCTTGAAGAAGTATAGTGGTTCTTTTTGAACCTGGATGAGTCAACAGATGTTTCAGTTACTACTCAGGTGTTACTTTTTATTCTAGGGGTAGATAAAAATTATGACGCCTATGAAGAACTTTTTGACGTTCATAACATTCAGGACACGACCATTGGAGAAGACATTTTTAAAGGATTTCATAATGCTGTTCAGAAAAACCGTCTTCAACAGAGAAAGTTGAAATGTATCATTATTGATGGTGCCAAAAACTCGTGTAGGAAAATAGAGTTCTCATTGCTCGCGAATCAAAGGCAGCAGCAAATGATGATGGTGGGATAAAGAAAATATAATCTTTGATAAAAGGTATGGTTTTTAAAAACAAAAAAAAACCAAAGGAATTTACAAAAAATAAATTTAAATAAAAAATATCTTGGAGTATTTTTGTTTTTCGCCAAGGCATTTGATACGGTATGCCACACGAGACTTCTAGAAAGACTGGAAAATATTGATGTGAGGAATGGCCCTCAGGAACTTTTCGCGAACTACAATACATTTCCGGCAGAGAACAAAAGGTTAGAGTTAATGATATTGGTACAGTACGATTAGAGAGCCGTTATTTAGGGAACCCTGTTTTAGATTTGCAATTTAATGTCTTGAAGTGACATAAATTTATATAAACTGACGAAGTGAATTTAAAGTCAGGCCCTGAACCTTACACCAACGTCGTACTAACTGGTAAGATTTAAATAAACCAGAACTTTTAAACAGTCAAAATTTCAGTAAGAAATACAGAAATCTTTCTGCCGTATTTAAATAATTATATATGTAATTCTCCTTTCAGGCAGAGAATATGCAAAATATATGTACAAACAGTTTATTTCCTGCAAATATCGCTCTGGTCCTCTCTCCATACGCGTTTCGATCACCTCATGATCTCGTCAGTGGAGCTGTATCGGACCGAGAGCAACATTAGCAGGAAATAACTGATATATTAACAATAAATTTCAAGGTATGTCGGCTGGATATTACACCTGCCGTCTGCCAACTTCGATGTCAGACTGAAAAATATCGCCAGTCGAACGACATCTATCAATCAACGGAGTAAAGTGAAATTTTAAACAATCAAAATTTCAGTAAGAAATAAAGAAATCTTTCTGCCGTATTTAAATAGTTTGTTATATATGTAATTCTCCTTTGAGGCAGAGAATATGAAAAATATATGTACAAACAGTTTATTTCCTGCAAATATCGCTCTGGTCCTCTATCCATACGCGTTTCGATCACCTCATGATCTCGTCAGTGGAGCTGTAGTGGACCGAGAGCAATATTAGTAGGAAATAACTGATATATAAACGATAAATTTTAAGGTATGTCGGCAGGATATTACACCTGCCGTCTACCAACGCGTATGGATAGAGGACCAGAGCGATATTTGCAGGAAATAAACTGTTTGTACATATATTTTTCATATTCTCTGCCTGAAAGGAGAATTACATATTTAACAAACCAGAACTATTTAGGTCTATCACTAATGTCATATGTAATTTTTAAAGTTATTCAGTACTTAGACTATATCGTTTCAGCAAAACAGGCGATATGGCGTTGCTCCTAATTTATATTTTCTAATAAGTTGTAAAAGCTTACTAAACAGCTGAATGCTAGTGACAATGTTTAAAGAAAAATCAGTATCCCGAATTTTTCATGCACAGTCGATTTTAAAGAACTTCTATTATAATTTTTCAGCGTAAAATTGGGAACTTAACTGGGATTTGTTACTTTTCCTCGGTGAGCAATATTAATGGGAAAAGTTTTTTGGAGGTAGCAAATTTTGTGACAAATTTTATTTCAAACTTCTGTACTTTTGATTTATGGCACTTTTTAGCATGAGTAAATATTTCTGTATTGAAGACAGAAGTCTGTTGTTTAATTTTAGTAAAGATGGTTAAAAATACATTAAAAGAAAATGAGAAAATATTGATTTTATGGATAGAACCTTAGTTCTTAGATTTTCATTTTTAGCTTTTAAACTCTTTGAGGTTTTTTTATGCATATATTTTTTATATCACTCATTGATCATGTGGTACTTGAACAAATCTAAAAATTATATCAATCGCACGCAATAATCACATCATTTATTGAATTAATACTTATTTAACGTTACTAGAAATAAAAAAAATGTTTGAAGCTTTAAATTATATGCATAAATTTTGTTATAAAGTAATTTTACCTTCTTTGGCTATTACATCCATGCGACAAATCACAATGTCCCGATGTAAATCGGCAGCATCGCATATTCGACATTTACCTTGGTCCAGGGGCGGATCCAGCCTCTCTCTTTTGGTGGCGAGTGATATCACAAAAATACAATATGGCAAGCGAAAGCAAGTTGTCGACGGGGGGGGGGGGGCACCAGGAACATTCTCATTCTAGGGTAAAAGGCAGGGTCAGGTCTGTTTTTCTGAATTTGAAGTTCTTAGAAAGGGGGAGAGGCGATCACAAGAAAAAAGAAGTTGCCGACAGGGGGGAGGATGCGAGCAGCATACACGTTCCTAGTATAAAAGGCAGAATCGGGACTATTTTCCTGAAGCTCTTGGGGGGGGGGCTATAGCAAGAAAAACAAATTGTCAACGGAGGGGGGTAAGGAGTGACAGCAGCATACACATTCAAAGGTATAAAAGGCAGAATCGGTTCTATTTTCCTGAACTCAAAGCTCTTTGGAAGGGGAGGGGCGATCGCAATCATACACATTCCTGTACTCTATTCAAGGACTAGAGAGAGTAATAAAACTGTTATCGAAATCTCCAACATACCTGCTCCAGTATCGCAGATAACTGAGGACTGTCGTAAATCTAATTATATTTAAATATGATAAGCTTTTATAAATTTACTGCGACAATAAAATTTCTGATACTTCAATTTAATTTCTGTCAGTGAACAAAGTACACCTTACAGTATGTCTTTAGTGATTTATCTTGTTTGTGCTTGTGTTTATATATTATTAGAGATTAGTGAGATACCCAAAAGATATGGCTTCCACATCTATATTTATTCCAAAATCGTTAAACCTGGGCATTTTTTCCTTAACGAAAAACTTATTACGATGAATGTTTATGATGCCTTAAGATATCAATATCTAGATAATAATGTTAAAAGCTCTGTTGAGATGTGTTCCAACATGTCAGGAGTTGGAAAATCTACTATGTACCGAATACTGAAGGAAAAAAATGTATATGAATTAATAATAAATCATAAAAAATAAAATAATATTATAAAAACTTTTTATTTTAAGTTTATTATCGAAATAATATTCTATGCCCTAAATACTTAGTGATAAAATAAACTAAAGAACACAGGTAGTTTGCGAAGAAAAAAAGAGTAAAAATGATTTGTTACTCTCTCTAGTTCTTGAATAAACTATAGTATAAGAGGCAAACTCGGGTCTATTTCCTGAACTCAAAGCTCTTGGGGGAGGGGGGGATCGCCTCCACCGGCCCCCCTCTTGGATCCGCGCCTGCCTTGGTCCGTCTTTTTTTTATTTTTACGCACAAATCAATGTTGGAAAAATAATCGTTTTCGGATTTACCTTTATTGCTACTTGATTGATGCTTGAGCCAAGCGAGATAGTTCATGTGACTTAAAATCACTTCATTTCTCAAACCCTAAGAAGGACTTTCCTAGCTAAGTCTACCCTTGATGTCCGAGTTAAGCGAGATAACTCATGTGACTTAAAATCACTTGATTTCTTAAACGTTAAAAAGGACTTTTCTAGTTAAGTCAACTTTGATGCTTGTATTAAGCTAGATAGTTCATGTGATTTAAAATCACTTGATTTCCCAAATATTAAGGACTTTTCTAGCTAAATCTATCTTTGAGGATTGAGTTAAAAGCGAGATAGTTCATGTGGCTTAAAATCACTTGATTTCTGAAACACTACGAAGAACTTGTCTATTTTCAAAGTAAAATTCAACAGTGTGCGTGAACGAAAGTAAAGGCAGTAGTGTCATTAACAGGTTGCAACCTGATTGGCTATTAGCTCTCGAAGACATTAATGAGATCTTAGTTGTTCTAATCGCTGAATATCAGCTTAAAAATACTATCTAACTGATTTGATGTTACTGAAATGTGTACAATATAATTACATATTAAACAGGGATTGTAATTAATATGCAGAACAGTTATCAACCCGCTTGCTCTCAAACATAATTATAATAACTGAAATTCCGTATGATAATGTATTGTTTGTTTTATGCTTAGATGCTTATAATTAATAAATAAATAAATATATGTGTGTGTATAGTATTATTGCAATGATCAGCGAAAGATATAATCGATTATGTGCACTGGGTGAGTGCCTGTAAGTAGACGTCCACCTCCCTTCATACATGGCGGCCCGTACGTTATAATTGATAATAGGCCATTTCTTTATTGCATTAAAAACAATAAAAATAGTACATTTCTGTATTGCGATCAATCCTAGCTTGTAGTTCTTGACTTGTCCTATCAATTGCAAGGTACAGAATTTGAAAATATATATTTAATCGAAAGTTATTCATATTGAAAAGTAACAAAATATGCTATTTTTCAAATATTTATAGATTTTTAACTGGTCACTCCATTTCCTGACCTGATTCGAAAAATCGAAAAATATGTTTCTCACTTTTGAAATTTGTAACAACGAAAATTTGTAATTGGTGTGTTTTGAAAAAGAAAAAAAATATTTTAGATGCAATAAAAACATATCCTCGAAAAAAAGATATAATATATATATATATATATATATATATATATATATATATATATATATATATATATATAGTTAGAGGTCGCAAACCTTAGAGTAGCAAGTTTCGTATGTCGAGTTTTGATATATATTTTTTTTAATTTACCATCGGGTCACCACATGGCGGTTTTATACAACATCGTTGATTTGTGTTATTCTTGTGTTATTGAGTGAACCATCGAGATGTCGCCACTGTGTCTTATTTACTATTTTTCAACCTTGAAATCTGTTCATAGGACACAGATGCGAGGTGATGGTTTGTACCGAATGCAATGGCCTGACGAGTCCCATATTAAAACGAAACAGAATTGTTGTCATTTTTTGGACCCCGTGTTTTTCCATGTTTTTTGTAGTTCTCCGCACTTTTTAGCATGAGAGTAACATTCATCAACTGTCTTTGTCCGCATTGCCGAGAATTTCTTATTTTATTTTAAAATTACACGGACGATAACTTCTCCTTTTATATATATATATATATATATATATATATATATATATATATATATATATATATATATATATATATATATATATATATATAGGATGCGCCGAAATAGTGACAATGTACATTGAAAATAGCAGTTCAGTTGTGTTAACTCTCAACGTGCATATAGTTGAAAATATCGTGGCCAACAGGCACCGTCTGACAACACTATCCGTCCTTTGGTTTCGAATTTTGTTGAGTACGGGAGAGTGGGAGATCGTCAACATACCGTTCATCAACGACCAAGACGTTCCGATGAACTGGTTTAAGCGGTCAGGGAGAGCGAACCCAAAAGTGTCGTATCGTCACCGTGCTCAGCATTTTGGCGTCAGTGGAAGCACTTTAGGGCCCATTTTGAAGGATGATTTGCGTTTTTTTTCGTATAACGTGCAGTTAACACAAAGAATATTGCCGACAGACCGTCCACGTTGCTTGAAATACGGCCAAAAACTCGCTCGAATTGTTGACACTGAACCTGATCTTTGGAAGCAAATTTTGATGACCGACGAGGTCCATTTCACACTCTCTGGCAGCATTAATAAGCAAAATTGCCGCCTTTGGGACGAAGCAACCACACAAGATCCACGTAACGCCCTTGCATGACCGAAATGTGACTGTTTGGACCTGCGTTTGCGCCAAAACCATCATTGGGCCTTTTTTTTCAAAGAAAACGAAACAGTCGATGGAAATCGATATCGGTGGATGTTAGCTCATTATGTCTGCCCACAAATGCGTGAAAAAGGTCTTGATGGTTAATGGTTTCAACAAGACTGTGCGCCATGCCACACTGCAAATCAAACAATCCAGTTGGTGCAACGGAAATTCCCTGGACGCCTGATGTCAAAAAGAGGCGACATTGACTGGCCACCCAGATCTCCAGATTTGACCGCTCCGGACTTTTTTTGTGGGGTTATTTAAAAAGCAAAGTGTACGCCAGCATGCCTCAGACCATTGACGAGCTCGAGGCAAACATTCGTGCCGAAATCACCGCTATACCACCCGAGATGCTCGAAAGGTAATGGAAAACGCAGTAAGAAGATCACATTTTGCTTTGGCCAATAAAGGTGACCACTTGATCGATGTAGTATTCAAGAACTAGTCCCAATAAATTGTAAAGGACCAAATTTAATAAAAAATACCTCATATATAGAAATCAGTTTTTTTGTTACATACTGACATAAAAGTGGCGCACCCTATATATATATATATATATATATATATATATATATATATATATATATATATATATATATATATATGCAGAAAATAAAAATAACTTTCTAAAAATGGCTTAAATATTTCCACTTGCCACTGTAAGATCAATATTTTTTTCTTCCCTTTTTATACAAAAACAATTCTTATCAGCTTTCTCTCCTGAATAAAACTCAATCATTTTTCAAGCACGGGCTTATAGCCGGCTAAGTACGTGCTAAATATGGAAGTAAAAATAGTTCTCCATCATTTTAATAATAAATCAATAAATCATAGCTTCGATAGCTGTAATAATAGCATTATATTACTATATTTTATTTTATTTTCGGATATATATCCAGTTCATATATAGGTACTAAATTAAAACAATATAATCCTTATTTGTACCTTTTTGTCACGGACAACGTATAAACAAGAAAATTGGAACTAAAAAACAGCTTTTCTTTATACGATAGAAGGATATTTATAGTGGCAATAAACCGTTTATTACGTTATTTAACCTTTATTCGTCTTAGTTGAATCTATATACGTTTCTATTATTTATTCATTTAAAAATAATAGTTTCAGATACTTATAACATTCACAACTTACTTGTCAATAAAGCTTTAAGTTCAACAAATTCTTGGTATTTTAATGGAATTAAAGATATTTAGTTCTTCTTCACAGGTTAAAATATTTATAGGTTACTAGCATCCTCCTTCGCAGCTTCGCCCGCACCATGTTTCTCAACTTTAAAAAATTTCGGCCAATAAAAATAATTGGCCTATATTTAAGATCTCCAGGAGTCAACTCAACTGCAGTGCGGCTTACTACAGGGTTACCTATGAACTGCTTCACACAGAAGTTCATTGGTTTTCTAAGGGTATTGGTCTGTATCGTTTTTATAGTCTGTTTGACTGTACTTAATTTTCTAGAAATCGGAGACGAAGGACTGCACGTCAACTTAATTAAATTTAAAATGACTCGACGCCTATTTCATAGACCTATATCAGATATATTATGAAGTAAATTTACAAGTGCAAGGTAATAAATAGAGTTTAATTAAAACAAAATTGCCATAACTTCTTTTGCAAGGAAACACCTTCTGTTCAAGCTGAATCTCGGTAGAGTGAAATTCAGCCCCTTCCCAACATTATCAGCAGTGGCTGAAAAACCGGACGATTTACTTACTGCCAACACTTGGACGTTCTTCATGCCTAAGAGGTTCCAGTATATTTTGAAGATGAACATACCAAGTTGGGTTCAAGATCCTTTCTCAAATGCAGACACATCAAAATCATCAAAGGACCCCGCAGTATTCTTATGAAAAAGTGACTTGTATTAAATTGATTTAGTTTTTGATACGTTGTTTATCCCGTTTCTCTGATTAAATGTTTCAATTTGCACAAATTTCCAAACCAGGGCTTGGAGATGAAGCTGGCTGAAGTAAAAATTATAGTGCATTTGAGGTGTATAGGCCTGAGTTAAAACGGTACTTTTATTTGCTTATAGGGTCTTAGAGTGGTTTAAAAATACGCCATAACTGCTATTATTAATTGAAATATTGTGTCATATACTCTCAAATTTCATCATGTTATGTGACATAGCAGATAATATCGTGTCAGAATATTATGATTCTAGTGACATTCTTGTCTCTTTTTTTTTTTATATATTCCCGGGTCCATCCTAAAGCCGGATGCACTGCGACCAGAGTAGGCCTATTGTGCTCACCCTAGACATTATAGCCACTCTGTCAACCTAGCCCCCTGGCTCAATCTGTACAGTCCTGCTAAGGAGTGAGTGAGTATTTCTCCCGGTTCCAGTTTTACTGACCCGAAAGTTTGTTGTCTAAATCTCACCAGTGACTCACAGTCACATATGATATGCTTCACCGTTTCCTCGGCTTGTCCACTTGTCTCTTAATTGTGGGGCTCAGATTTGTTTAATATCACTTAATATGTACAATTGACTATCTTATTATGTTATGTCATATCACAGAACATCATAGCATTCACTTTGAATTATATTGTGTTTCCTTCAAAAGCATCGTATATTTCAGTCAATCAAACACTCAAATCATATTGTATTAAGTCATTTCATTGAATATTCCAATGATACCTGTACGCAAACATACGCAACAATCATTCCCTCATATAAGATTTTCAGATTTTGAGGAAGCAAGATAAATAATATTACTGACAGCTGTTACCGCTAGCATTAGCTTTACCCAGAATTTACCGCTTGGTGGCTTAGTCGTTCTTAAATTCCTCAGTCGCCATCTGTCGGTTGTTTTTTATATTCGTCAAATTATTTAATTTTATTCTGAAATTCGGTCTCAGTGATTTTTAATCGAGGCAGTTATTCATTCGTATTTTGATCAATATATATATATATATACATATATATATATATATATATATATATATATATATATATATATATATATATATATATATATATATATGTTTATGCGGATTTCACGGATTCCTCCGTGTGAGATGCAATAGCAGTGGATATATCCACATTATGCCGTTGTAGTGCTGAAATCACATTCAGCAAACGTGCAACTATATGCAGCTCCGCGTATGAATGAAGTAAAATGCGAACAGTAAATGCAAACTTCTCTCCATCATATCCCTTCTGTGTTAGAGGTTGCAGAGTTAGGACAAATTGTTATAAAACGCAATTTATCCTATTTCACCACCATCGAGATGATGGCCTACCTGTACCACCATACCGAGAAGAAAGTCAAAACTTACCCTCCCCGCCACAGTGATACGGCAGAGGTACATGTTTCGTCTCTACTAGACTCATCAGGGTACCGACATGCACCTGGCTGTGCAAAGAACAGATCGGAAGGAAGCATGCAAATACTGAACACGGCTTCTCCGACCTCCCGCGGGATGGCGTATATATGTTTATGCGGATTTCACGGATTCCTCCGTGTGAGATGCAATAGCAGTGGATATATCCACATTATGCCGTTGTAGTGCTGAAATCACATTCAGCAAACGTACAACTATATGCAGCTCCGCGTATGAATGAAGTAAAATGCGAACAGTAAATGCAAACTTCTCTCCATCATATCCCTTCTGTGTTAGAGGTTGCAGAGTTAGGACAAATTGTTATAAAACGCAATTTATCCTATTTCACCACCATCGAGATGATGGCCTACCTGTACCACCATACCGAGAAGAAAGTCAAAACTTACCCTCCCCGCCACAGTGATACGGCAGAGGTACATGTTTCGTCTCTACTAGACTCATCAGGGTACCGACATGCACCTGGCTGTGCAAAGAACAGATCGGAAGGAAGCATGCAAATACTGAACACGGCTTCTCCGACCTCCCGCCGGATGGCGTATATATGTTTATGCGGATTTCACGGATTCCTCCGTGTGAGATGCAATAGCAGTGGATATATCCACATTATGCCGTTGTAGTGCTGAAATCACATTCAGCAAACGTACAACTATATGCAGCTCCGCGTATGAATGAAGTAAAATGCGAACAGTAAATGCAAACTTCTCTCCATCATATCCCTTCTGTGTTAGAGGTTGCAGAGTTAGGACAAATTGTTATAAAACGCAATTTATCCTATTTCACCACCATCGAGATGATGGCCTACCTGTACCACCATACCGAGAAGAAAGTCAAAACTTACCCTCCCCGCCACAGTGATACGGCAGAGGTACATGTTTCGTCTCTACTAGACTCATCAGGGTACCGACATGCACCTGGCTGTGCAAAGAACAGATCGGAAGGAAGCATGCAAATACTGAACACGGCTTCTCCGACCTCCCGCCGGATGGCGTATATATGTTTTTGCGGATTTCACGGATTCCTCCGTGTGAGATGCAATAGCAGTGGATATATCCACATTATGCCGTTGTAGTGCTGAAATCACATTCAGCAAACGTACAACTATATGCAGCTCCGCGTATGCGTTCTTTGCACAGCCAGGTGCATGTCGGTACCCTGATGAGTCTAGTAGAGACGAAACATGTACCTCTGCCGTATCACTGTGGCGGGGAGGGTAAGTTTTGACTTTCTTCTCGGTATGGTGGTACAGGTAGGCCATCATCTCGATGGTGGTGAAATAGGATAAATTGCGTTTTATAACAATTTGTCCTAACTCTGCAACCTCTAACACAGAAGGGATATGATGGAGAGAAGTTTGCATTTACTGTTCGCATTTTACTTCATTCATACGCGGAGCTGCATATAGTTGTACGTTTGCTGAATGTGATTTCAGCACTACAACGGCATAATGTGGATATATCCACTGCTATTGCATCTCACACGGAGGAATCCGTGAAATCCGCATAAACATATATACGCCATCCGGCGGGAGGTCGGAGAAGCCGTGTTCAGTATTTGCATGCTTCCTTCCGATCTGTTTTTTGCACAGCCAGGTGCATGTCGGTACCCTGATGAGTCTAGTAGAGACGAAACATGTACCTCTGCCGTATCACTGTGGCGGGGAGGGTAAGTTTTGACTTTCTTCTCGGTATGGTGGTACAGGTAGGCCATCATCTCGATGGTGGTGAAATAGGATAAATTGCGTTTTATAACAATTTGTCCTAACTCTGCAACCTCTAACACAGAAGGGATATGATGGAGAGAAGTTTGCATTTACTGTTCGCATTTTACTTCATTCATACGCGGAGCTGCATATAGTTGTACGTTTGCTGAATGTGATTTCAGCACTACAACGGCATAATGTGGATATATCCACTGCTATTGCATCTCACACGGAGGAATCCGTGAAATCCGCATAAACATATATACGCCATCCGGCGGGAGGTCGGAGAAGCCGTGTTCAGTATTTGCATGCTTCCTTCCGATCTGTTCTTTGCACAGCCAGGTGCATGTCGGTACCCTGATGAGTCTAGTAGAGACGAAACATGTACCTCTGCCGTATCACTGTGGCGGGGAGGGTAAGTTTTGACTTTCTTCTCGGTATGGTGGTACAGGTAGGCCATCATCTCGATGGTGGTGAAATAGGATAAATTGCGTTTTATAACAATTTGTCCTAACTCTGCAACCTCTAACACAGAAGGGATATGATGGAGAGAAGTTTGCATTTACTGTTCGCATTTTACTTCATATATATATATATATATATATATATATATATATATATATATATATATATATATATATATTCTTGAACCATAGATTATATCCTTTTTTCTCTATTTTGTCTTTTCTTGGGTTTAGGTTCTTTATTTAACAAAAAATACAAACAGTTGACGTCCCGACTTTACTAAAGGCATTTAAAAAAATTTTTATGTAATTAAAACATTCACACAAGAACATATCTACAATTTTAAAAACAAACAGACACTTTAAAACAGTATTTAAATTTTTTTAAAAATATTTAATTTTTACCGGACATACCTTGACATTTTGTTTATTAATTATTAATGTAATTTAACCCTTACATTATCTATTTAGGTACTGAGGATACGTGGAATGCGAGTATGGTTTATATTTTATATATTTTTTTATATTTTACAATGCACAAAAAACAGAAAAAAAAAACGCATTCATTTAATTTTATGTTTAAGAGGATATTCAACTTTTGATGCATATTAACAGGATCGAATCCTTAATATTTTTGTTTACATTAGGCTGGTATAAATGTGGCTCAAATTTCCTATATCCGTTCTGTCGTTAACAGTGTTTTTATCTTTTTTAATTTCTATCGTTTCCTTTAATTGCAATTTTTGGTAATTCATATCTTTGTTTTTTATCATGGTACTGTTATAATAAAAATTATGTTTTTCATCCTGTGTGTGTTTGTTTAACGCTGTTGAGGCATTTTTCGTATATTTGTGGCCATTTAATCTGTTCTTTAGCAATTGGCTCGTCATGCCTATATATTTTTTGGGACAATTTGTGCAAGGGATCGAAGATATTACATTTGATTTATTCGTGAGAGGAGTTTTACTTTTTAAATTAGTGAACAGTATATTTAATTTATAATGTAACCTGTGGCATACGATAATATCATGCTTTTTTAAAATGTGTTTTATTTTTTCTGACAGCTCACTATTGTAAGTTAATGCTACATATTTTTGCTGTTTATGTTCTATATTTCTTGTTATTAGGTTATTATAAAATTTATATGTTCGTTTATTAATTATTTTGGTGATAGTCTTTTCATTATCACGTCGGAAACCGAAAATAATAATAAAAAAAAAATTCTAGATATACGCAGAAAAAACAAAATTTTAACTGAATGATACACCAAACCAACTTGGTCAGGTAGATATCTAAACTGTTTCTCTAATCATTCAAAAAGTCAAAAAAAAAGTTTTATAATCGGTCTGGCTGATCGTGCTATCTCTCTAACGTCTCCAGAATTCCGAGCAAGAATACTGCAAAAAGTGAAAAAGACACTAATAAATAATAATTTCGATGAAAAGACTATCACCAAAATAATTAATAAACGAACCTATAAATTTTATAATAACCTATATATATATATATATATATATATATATATATATATATATATATATACATATATATATATATATATATATATATATATATATATATATATATATATATATATATATAAATATCTGTTTCTCTATCTGCTTGTCTATGTTTAACTAACCTGCTATGACATCATATGGCAAGATGTGATAAAACAGTCAGTTGTAGATATTGGATAAAAATATGAGCTCCTAGAATTGAACGAAAAGATTGACATTAGAATCTTCCTGTTTGGGACACGATATTACCCGCTATGACGGACAACTAACGAAGAACTTTGTAGCGTTTATTTTAAATTTTATATTTTAAATAACGAATTTGTGATTATTGATTCCTAACACAATAAAGTTTGGAATTGTATGAAGGACATTTATAAAATGTGTGGTTAAGAAGCAATAGTGTGTGTGCAAAATCAAAGTCATTATAAATAAACAAATCTTCTTAAAATTAAAAGACTGCGATTATCTAATCTTTTAAAATTAACAAAGATATTTATAGACTGAAAGTTACAATAGTAGTAAAACAAGACAAGAAAGTTGGTTAGAGGTTAGCGGAATACAAAAAAACAATGGTATGTTTTAACAGAACTGGGTCTGTCTTTCCGCCAGTTATATCAAATATATACTTGAAGATAAAAAGTATTTAAAGATATATGGAGATAATAATATAAAGCTTGTTGCTTCAAGACAATATGTTGCTAAAGGTAGTTTAAGATAAGTTATTTTCTACTAAGAAACGACAATATAATATACGAAGAATAGTCAAGCTCCGTAAACTTGAAACAGACTACAGATAAGCTTCAAATAAGCCAAAGATAAAATATAAAAATTAAGACTCACCTGTAGTCCTCCTGATGAAGTAAGTTGGAACTCGACTATCCTTTTCCCTATGGTGTTGGCCCCAATATGCTCTGTAGAGCATTTGTTAGCCAAATTCCCTCAGGCAAGTATTCTATCATCTCAGAAATTTGTAGATAACATAGTGACAAATACGTTTTAAATAGGTTTTACCCTGGTGATAGTGCTAAAAAATATAAAACTAGGAAGTACAACTCTTAATACAGTATTAGGTTGCCAAAACACTTTAGCAACAGGTAGTTTAGATTTAAAAAATAGATAGTTCAAACCAGCAACGTGTTTAAGATAGTTTTCATGAATTGGTGTTGATATGACCGACCACAAATTAAGAAAAATTGCTGTAAAATGGATATTGCAGATATATTCAAACATGCTTAATGAAAAACAAAAGGTAATTTGTATCTCAAAGAAAATAATGTTTGAAGTTTTGAAAAAAATCTTTATAGAGAACAAAGAAACATACCTCGGTCTCTCGCAGTCGGCGAACGAAGACTCAGGATTCATAATTCGAGTCTCCTCCCACAGAAAAAACTTTCAAACAAAAGATGTTTGACAGATTTTTAAATTTGTCTGAACAAACCAACCGAATAAAAAAGATAACTTAAACAAGCAAAACTAGTCCAAAACTGAATAAGTCACATTATAACACACTAAAACACTCTTTTGAAAACAAAATCCTGACAAATGTGAAAAATGGTTCAATCAACTGACTTTTACTTGCAATCGATAAAGCATTCACGAAATTATATCAGCCAATTATGACAGCTGGAACTGGCGGAGTAGTTATATACCCTTTCACGGGTTTATAAGAGGTGTCAAAAAATAGCAGAACTTCATTCTGAATTATAGAAAATAGTTCATAAATGTTCGGTGCGATCACAAATTTATTTTCCAAAAAAGAAACATAGTACAAATCATCAAACCTGGTGATTTGCCGCTATTATTGTCAGAATTGGAATCTAATATTAAAAAATTATTAAAACTCCATCAGCATCAACCAGCTCATTTATTTTTTTATTACTTTTTGATGTTCATGTCAACATTCTGATTCATTATAAACAATTTTATAATACATTTGATAATGTTTTAATTTTTAATACGATATTGTAATATTAGGTGCAAGTACCATGAGGAAGGGAGACGTTGGATTTATTTTTTCTTGCAAAAGGAGCAATGGTTCAGAAAAACTTAAAAATCTTGTTTCTAAATAATAAGATCCAACCTCAATTAATTTAAAGTTTCATCGTATTTGTCATAAAAATTATTAAATCCGCTTGTGTCCTGTACACGGTAATCTTCAAAAAACATACCAAAAAAAATGTTAAACAAAAGTAAAATAATAACAAATAAATTAAGTCAGCAAATGAACCTGTAATCCTAAAATCCTTGTTTAAAATTTTTCAAACAAATAGCTCGAGGGCACACAATTTGAATAAAAATAATAAAAAAGTTGTTTATTTTTCTCAAACGAAACAGTAATTGCATTGGAAAAAGTTTGTTTACGACAATATTATGTGCCCTTTGATATTTTGTTGAAACCCACGTTTAGAATGAACTAGGCCAGCCTGGTACGTTAATTAAATGAATAAATTTCGAAAGCTTTTTCAGTAACAACGAGCACTTAATGAAGTAATTCTAAGAAAAATTAGAAAATATTAAACAAAACGAACAACGGATATAAAAATGTTTTGTTTCCGGATATAAAAAGAACGTAAATAAAATGTTAAAAAGGATGAGAAATCAACTCAAATAACAAATTTGTTCATTCGCAGTACGTACTTTTTTAATGCAGTTTATTTTATTTTTACTGACCATCAAGCTTGCCATGAGTACGATTAGGATTTTAAATGAAAGCGACTCAATAACGATGCGTTTTGTATGCATAATGTGATGAATAAACATGTAAAATAACCATGTTAAAAGGGTAGCTCGAATTTATACTTATGCCGAATTCACATGTAATTTTTTCTTTAAAGTTGGTACAACTGTAAGGGAGAATCATAGATATAGACATAATTTATTGACTGTTTTTTTTTGTAAAGTACAAATTGTAGCAAAGTCATATAGAAGAGTACAAGCAAAGCTTACACTAAGTGTTTTACACAAGGTACAAAATACATATAAAAGCAAGGTTCAAAATACATATAGAAGAAAAACTAATACAACAATAATTTAGCGAACATTGATTTGTGAACTTCCATTAAAGTATTTAGTAACTGAATCGAAAGCTTGATATTCTAGAAAAGATATAAGTACAATTTTAAAATTTCCATCTTCCACATTTCTAACCTTATCAGGGAGGGCATTGTAAAATTTTATATTTAGTTAATTTTTTATCGATTTATTAAGTCTATGTTTATTAGTGATATATATATATATATATATATATATATATATATATATATATATAAAGGATGTTTTTTATAGAGGTATAAAACTTTAAGTTGGCAACACTTTTTTAACTGGCGGCCATTTTGTCAGCTGTCAAGTGACTTATGTTTAGTTTGGTTTGGCATTTCAATATGAATAGACTGACGCCTGAACAACGCTTCCAAATTGTGCAAATTTATTTTGAAAATCATGGTTCTGTTCGAAATACTTATCGCGCACTACGTCCATTTTACGGTCAACATAATCGTCCATCAGAGCAATTAGTTCGATTAACTATGGAGCGTTTTCGCACCACGTTTACTCTAAATGATAATACGCATCCACAGAGACGTCGTACAGTGCGTACAGAAGAAGTCATTGCTGCTGTAGAGCGTAGCGTGGAGGAAGACCCGATCAGTCTATCCGCCATAGTGCACAGGAATTGGATATGTGTCCATCCACTTTATGGAAGATTTTGCGGAAAGATCTTGGTTTGCGTGCTTACAAAATCCAACTCGAGCAAGAATTGAAGCCACACGATCACCTAGCAAGGCGTAGATTCGGTGAATGGGCCCAAAACAAGATTGCCGTTGATCCCGATTTTCATAAGCGAATTTTGTTTAGCGATGAAGCTCACTTTTGTTTGAATGGATACGTCAATAAACAAAACTGCCGTATTTGGAGTGATGATAATCCTCAAGTGTATGTTGAGACACCGTTACATCCAGAAAAACTGACTGTTTGGTGTGCTTTATGGGCTGATGGAATCATTGGTCCGTACTTTTTTAAAAACGATGCTGGTCAGAACATTACAGTCAATGGTGACCGCTATAGAGCCATGATTACTGACTTTTTCGTTCATCAATTAAACAGCCATGATATGCAGGAGCTGTGGTTTCAACAAGACGGCGCAACATGTCACACAGCTCGTGCCACAATTGATTTATTGAAGGAAACGTTTGGTAACCGCATAGTTTCACATTTCGGACCCGTGAATTTGCCTCCAAGATCGTGCGACTTAACGCCGCTAGACTATTTTCTGTGGGGATATGTGAAGTCGCTAGTCTACGCCGATAAGCCCGAAACGATTGATCACTTGGAAGACAACATTCGCCGCATTATTGCCGATATAGGGCCACAAATGTTGGAAAAAGTCCACCTCCAGACTAGACTACGTCCGAGCCAGCCGTGGCGGTCATATGCCAGAAGTCATATTTAAATTATAATGCCAGAAGGTTATCTTTCGAATAAAATAAATTTCATGTCAATTTTAAAAATTCATCTTTATTTTATTCCATTTAAAAGTTCTATACCTCTATAAAAAAACACCCTTTATATATATATATATATATATATATATATATATATATATATATATATATATATATATATATATATGTTTATGAGGCTTTCACGGATTCCTCCGTGTGAGATGCAATAGCAGTGGATATATCCACATTATGCCGTTGTAGTGCTGAAATCACATTCAGCAAACGTACAACTATATGCAACTCCGTGAATAGATGAAGTAAAATACGAACAGTAATTGCAAACTTCGTTCCATCATATCCTTTCCGTGTTGGAGGTTGCACAATTTGAATGAATTGCTACAGAACACAATTCATCCCATGACACCACCATCGAGATGATGGCCTACCTGTACCACCATACCGAGAAGAAAGTATAAACTTACCCTCCCCGCCATAGTGATACGGCAGAGGTACCCTGATGAGTCTAGTAGAGACGAAACATGTACCTCTGCCGTATCACTATGGCGGGGAGGGTAAGTTTATACTTTCTTCTCGGTATGGTGGTACAGGTAGGCCATCATCTCGATGGAGGTGTCATGGGATGAATTGTGTTCTGTAGCAATTCATTCAAATTGTGCAACCTCCAACACGGAAAGGATATGATGGAACGAAGTTTGCAATTACTGTTCGTATTTTACTTCATATATATATATATATATATATATATATATATATATATATATATACTATGAGTACTTCCTGCTAATTTTTAAAATTTGTGCTTCGAAAAAATGAAAAAGATGAATGAGTGCCACATTATCAAAAGTGAGTCTTTCTTTAGGTAAACGCATATCTTTGCACAAAAAAATTGCAGTTACTCGTTTTTGTATCAAGTCTTTTTGGAAAACTATTTTTTATTATTTTTTGCTACTATACGCAAATCAATTATTCTTTGTTGTATTATATGGGTTCGCAGAAGAAAAGAGTTTACACTAATAAAAGTAATGTAATACCAAGTATTTTTTCAAACTGAAATCAAATCTGAGGTCCTAATTCCACGTACACCCCCAAAATCATCCTCTACAGTTGAAAAACCCTCAAACGTCTGAAAGAGGATAGAGCTTTTAAGATTTTTGTTCCATCTCAGAGTCGAATTGATCATAAATTTGAAAGTATGGGTGAAATAATTAAGTACGAACATACAATAGATTTACAACAAACCCTCAAAATAGGGTGAAAAATGGCCTCAATCACCAAAAGCTCGGAACAAAATTATTTGTTTTTAATCTACAAGGAACTAGAATTCTTATGAATAAGCAGTTAAAAAACTGCCCCAAAAAAGAGAAACAGAACAAAAAGAAATAACAGTTTCTAATTTACAGAGGTGGCTTTCAACTCCAAACTACATTTTGACAGAATACGATCCATCAGCATTTCGGAATTGTTGTTGTTGAACATTATTCAATAGGTCCTTTAAACAGGTGAAAATGAACTTGATAAAAAAGTGAGAAACCACTCCTTCAATATATATATATATATATATATATATATATATATATATATATATATATATATATATATATATATATATATATATATGTAGATAAGTTTTTGTCCGTGTAATTTAAAATAAAATAGAATAAAATATTGGCGAAGCGGACGTGAAAATTTGTCAATCTACATGATTCTCGTATTAAAAAGTGCGGAGCACTCCAAAGTATGGAATAACTCCGGGTCCGACAGATGGCGACAGCGCTGTTTCGTCCTAATATGGGACTCGTCAGGCCACCGCAGTCGGTACAATCCATCATCTCGCCTTTGCATCGTATAAGCCATACTTATAATCAAAATACGGGAAATAAGACGAAAAAGGCGACATCTCGATGGTCCACTTGATAATATAAGAACCATACAGATTAACAAAGTTTGTAAGAGAACCGTCATATGGTGGCGCGACGGTGAATTAAAACAGAAATATGTAAAATCGAGTACACGAAACGCGCTGCCCAAAAGATAGGGGTCGCATTTTTCGGTACTGGCAAGCAAGCATACCGCTATTTAAGCAGCCAAAGCCATGTGCCGCACCAAACGATCCCACCATGAGAGCATCGTTTAGCGTGTTTCAAAGCCAAACAAGTAAATAAATATGTAGATAAGTTTTTGTCCGTATAATTTAAAATAAAATAGAATAAAATATTGGCGAAGTGGACGTGAAAATTTGTCAATCTACATGATTCTCGTATTAAAAAGTGCGGAGCACTCCAAAGTATGGAATAACTCCGGGTCCGACAGATGGCGACAGCGCTGTTTCGTCCTAATATGGGACTCGTCAGGCCACCGCAGTCGGTACAAACCATCATCTCGCCTTTGCATCGTATAAGCCATACTTATAATCAAAATACGGCAAATAAGACGACAAAGGCGACGTCTCGATGGTCCACTTAATAATATAAGAACCATACAGATTAACAAAGTTTGTAAGAGAACCGTCATATGGTGGCGCGACGGTGAATTAAAACAGAAATATGTAAAATCGAGTACACGAAACGCGCTGCCCAAAAGATAGGGGTCGCATTTTTCGGTACTGGCAAGCAAGCATACCGCTATTTAAGCAGCCAAAGCCATGTGCCGCACCAAACGATCCCACCATGAGAGCATCGTTTAGCGTGTTTCAAAGCCAAACAAGTAAATAAATATGTAGATAAGTTTTTGTCCGTGTAATTTAAAATAAAATAGAATAAAATATTGGCGAAGCGGACGTGAAAATTTGTCAATCTACATGATTCTCGTATTAAAAAGTGCGGAGCACTCCAAAGTATGGAATAACTCCGGGTCCGACAGATGGCGACAGCGCTGTTTCGTCCTAATATGGGACTCGTCAGGCCACCGCAGTCGGTACAAACCATCATCTCGCCTTTGCATCGTATAAGCCATACTTATAATCAAAATACGGCAAATAAGACGAAAAAGGCGACATCTCGATGGTCCACTTGATAATATAAGAACCATACAGATTAACAAAGTTTGTAAGAGAACCGTCATATGGTGGCGCGACGGTGAATTAAAACAGAAATATGTAAAATCGAGTACACGAAACGCGCTGCCCAAAAGATAGGGGTCGCATTTTTCGGTACTGGCAAGCAAGCATACCGCTATTTAAGCAGCCAAAGCCATGTGCCGCACCAAACGATCCCACCATGAGAGCATCGTTTAGCGTGTTTCAAAGCCAAACAAGTAAATAAATATGTAGATAAGTTTTTGTCCGTGTAATTTAAAATAAAATAGAATAAAATATTGGCGAAGCGGACGTGAAAATTTGTCAATCTACATGATTCTCGTATTAAAAAGTGCGGAGCACTCCAAAGTATGGAATAACTCCGGGTCCGACAGATGGCGACAGCGCTGTTTCGTCCTAATATGGGACTCGTCAGGCCACCGCAGTCGGTACAAACCATCATCTCGCCTTTGCATCGTATAAGCCATACTTATAATCAAAATACGGCAAATAAGACGACAAAGGCGACGTCTCGATGGTCCACTTAATAATATAAGAACCATACAGATTAACAAAGTTTGTAAGAGAACCGTCATATGGTGGCGCGACGGTGAATTAAAACAGAAATATGTAAAATCGAGTACACGAAACG
Organism: Diaprepes abbreviatus; assembly: GCA_034092305.1. NCBI lineage: Eukaryota > Metazoa > Arthropoda > Insecta > Coleoptera > Curculionidae > Diaprepes > Diaprepes abbreviatus. Next base: position 4,310,873 of record JASJET010000087.1, read on the forward strand.
CGCTGCCCAAAAGATAGGGGTCGCATTTTTCGGTACTGGCAAGCAAGCATACCGCTATTTAAGCAGCCAAAGCCATGTGCCGCACCAAACGATCCCACCATGAGAGCATCGTTTAGCGTGTTTCAAAGCCAAACAAGTAAATAAATATGTAGATAAGTTTTTGTCCGTGTAATTTAAAATAAAATAGAATAAAATATTGGCGAAGCGGACGTGAAAATTTGTCAATCTACATGATTCTCGTATTAAAAAGTGCGGAGCACTCCAAAGTATGGAATAACTCCGGGTCCGACAGATGGCGACAGTTAATTTTCATCGATCGAAGCAGAAACTGATGTCAAAGTCAAATTTCAAATAAATCTATTAATAAAAAAAATCCCATATGATGCGAACTTTATGGCCACACTGTATATATATATATATATATATATATATATATATATATATATATATATATATTAAACACTGTTTAAAATATTAATGCAACAATCAGCGAAAGCTGTATTGGATTATATGCACTAGGTGAGCGTCTGCAAGTAGACTTCAACTTCCCTTCACACACTGCGGCGTGTACGCTATAATTGAAACGTTATTTATTTATAGCGTTAAGAGACATTAAAACACTAGTTTTTCACACTGCGATTAATCCTAGCTTGTAGTTCTTAACTTGAACTATTAACGATTTTTAATCAGAAACTATGTGTCGGACGGAAAATACATAAGAGAAACGCGAAAATATTTTACTTCACAAAAAACAATTTTTTGAATTATGTCTCTTCATCAGCTATGAAAACCCACTGGGCCCCCCCAAATAATAACTTATTCTTGATTATGGCTGTTATGGTGAATTTTTTAATGTACGAAGTTGCCTGTATGATTTTACTGCATTAATTAATATATTTTTATATTAAATTCAACAATTTATAGGAACTACTATAAAAAAAAAACGTGAAGCAAATTTCCTCCATATTTATTCTTTTCTAACACCCTGTATATTTCAGTGTTTCTATAAAATTTAGTTATAAACCGTAATTAAATCGCCTTATAATCAAAGGAAAACTTGTTAATCGCTAATTGGATTAGAGCCTAACAACCCATACTGTGATAAATATAAAGTTTGGCACTAAATTAATCCTTTTTAGTCAGTCTAGTCTGTCCTTGTTAAGTGTCATAATGTATATAAAGACATTAGATTTCCTAAAATAATGTTACTTTGTGTAAGCCAAGATTAACATATATTCACAAGCCGGCGCTAACGAACTTAATAGCATGCTGTAAAGGTTTCCTTATTAAAAACTTGTAAATCAGGCTGTATTATAAGCTAAAATTATCGGCATAAACTTTGTTTCTAACCTAAAATGCCGATCAAATCTAAATCATCCAATATAATTTCACGAATGAAAAAGAGAGACATTAACCGTTCTTTGTGTTCTTTTGATTTTGATCATTTTTTGTATCTGTTGATATATTTCCTTTCTTACCTTTGTATTCTGTTTTCAGTTTCTGATTATCTTGAAGTGGCGAAAAAGGCAATTTAAGCTGTAACACGTTCTTCTCAAAAATAAAATAATAGACAATATAATTGTAAGTTTCTAGAAAGTGCAGAGATAAGCTGTTTCTCTACTTATCACAGGGGCGAATCCAGCCTCTCTCCTTGGGGGGGGGGGGGGCGGTGATATCACAAAAGTACAGTATGGCAAGAAAAACAAGTTGTCAACGGGGGGAGAGGGGTGTAAGCAGCATACTCATTCCTAATATAGAAGGCAGAATGGGTTCTATTTTCCTGAACTCAAAGCTCTTGGGGAGGGGGGCGATCGCAAGTATACACATTCCTATACTCTATTCAAGAACTAGAGAGAGTAATAAAACTGTGACCGAAGCCTCCAACGTACCTGCTCCAGTGCCGTTGGTAACTGAGGACTGCCGTAAATCTAATTATATTTTATTATATTTAAATATATTTTATAAATTTACTGCAACATAAAAATTCTAATAGTTTAATTTAATTTCTGTCAGTGAGCAAAGTACACCTTAGAGTTTGTTCTTAGTGATTTATCTTGTTTGCGCTTGTTTTTATATATTATTTGAGATTAGTGAGATACCCAAAAGATATGGCTTTCACCTCTATATTTATTCCAAAATCGTTAAAACAAGGGCATTTTTTCCTCAACAAAAAACCTATTGGGATGAATGTTTATGATGCCTTAAGATATTAATATCTAGATAATAATGTTAAAAACTCTATTGAGATGTGTTCCAACATGACAGGAGTTGGAAAATCTACTATGTACCGAATACTGAAGGAGAAAAAACAACTGGAATTGTTAGTACTCCCAAGCCACATTCGATCACAGGCAGATGAAAAACCTCGTTGGAAGAAGAAATGAAAACTGCAGTTAAAGGGGTTGTATATACATTTTATTATGAGAAGCAGATCCCAACCGTCTACAAAATTCTAACTAAAATCAATGAAGATCGGGATTTACCAGAAATTAAAACAACTGATCTCTGGAAATTACTCAGAGAACTTAATTTTTGCTGGGAAAAACCAGATAGAAAATCTTTTCCTATAGATCGTTCGGAAACTGTCCGTTGGAGAAGTAAATATCTCTCTCAAGTAAAAGGTAGAGTTGCTAGAAATAACACAATTAACAAAATTAGTAATTTACCTAAACTTTTGAAAGATTTTTTTGAATAAAATTACTGCGAAAAATTGGGAAAAATCCATATAATAAAAGAATAAAATAAAATGTGAGAACTCGATCTCATGATCGGTGAGATAGAGGAACCAATTATAATTAATTTGAGCGAAGATAGTTTCACTGACTTTGATTAAGAATTAGATACGTAATGTTTACTAGTGTAAACACAATTTATTATTTAAATTTTTATTTTTGTTGTATTTTATTGTTTAATGTTGTTATGTATTTTTATTTTAATGTGTCCCACTTTTTAAGTTTATGTATATTTAATTCTAATTAGCTGTGAGTTTTTTATTATTTTATTATTGTATTTGTGTCGTTTTCTTAAGCGTGTAGAATTAACATGTTTGTCTTATTTCTTTGGGGCTATCGTATTTCCATATAATAAAGTAAATTAAATAAGATATCAGATCAATAGAAATAAAAATAAGTAGGTCTAATATTATTTACAACATAAAAAAGTAATTACATTTGAATCCCTTTTTAGTGTTTAATTGTAATTCGGCAGATGGTTTAAGAAATAAATAAACCGAAACGTCAAATACCCTAAAAATGTTTTTAATTAATAATAAAATGACCGATAGCCCCAAAAATATTTTAATATTATATGGACAAATTTATTTTTTTATATATGTTTACCTTTTTGTATTTTTGACAATGGATATTTTGTAAGTATTTAAATTATAACTTTGAATTTTTTGAGAGAATAAGGCTACGTTTTAGTCCATTATTATAGACCGGTAATTTTGATTATAAAATTTCTAACCCATTCCTATGAAAAATATATGTGTCTAACAGATTTTGCTAAAGACACCGGACTAAAGAACATAAGTAGTTTGCGAAGAGAAAAAGGGTAAAAAATGATTTATTACTCTCCCTAGTTCTTAAATAAACTGTAGTGTAAGAGGACAAATCGGGTCCATTTTCCTAAACTCAAAGCTCTTGGGGGGTGGGGCGATCGCCCCCACCGCCCCCCCTTGGATCCGCGCCTGACTTATCATTTATTAGAGTGGTACAGTTTTCATCATGGCAATTACGATTTTCATTTCATGCATACAAAGGATTAACGGTCTAGATTCGCTAGTTTTTATAAGTTATATAAAATTATACAATTCAATTCAAAAGCTACAAATCAAAAAGTAAATCATTGTGTATCCCTCTTGGGACCCTTATTTCCGTTATGGGGAATCTTAGGGAAAAAATGACATGAAACATTAAGGTAATTTTTACGTCTTCTCACACAGCCGAGAGTTTGCTATATACTTATCGGACACTCTATAACTTAATGTAATGAAGCAAAAACTGATATTTTTATTTTGTAATTTTGTCTGTGTAACCAGTCTTAGGATAGCTAGACTTTCCTTCGACGCCCCTTGGGTAACGACCCAACAACTAATTAACAGCAATTTATAGAGCCAATTATTTTGCAATTAAATTATGAGACGCTGTTTTGTTTCATCGCAACCAAATGACTTGAAATTATTTGATATAAATAATAAGTCAAGGGAAACTTTAATTGCGAGCCTTTGGATATAAATAATAGCCTTCATCAAAAATAAATTGTTTGATTTTAGTAGATTGCGAAATTGAAATAATGATCCGCAATTACAAATAGCACTCAGAAAATAGTAATTATTGTTGGCCTAAAATGGCTTTAGGAAAGTTGCTTCAAAAGAGCCGATTAAGGTGTGCGGACTTTTTGTGAATGAACCACATTGGCTTGTTTTATGAAAATATGTGCCTCATTTATTTTCTAACTTTGAAAGCTAGATTTATTTTTAACCAGATCTAGTTGTCATATTTCGATATATATATATATATATATATATATATATATATATATATATATATATATCTGTGTGTGTGTGTGTGTGTGTGTGGAATCGAAGGTTTTCGGGCATCCCGCATATGTGCTAAGTCCCTCTCAGGACTGTAAGGCAGCTGACGTTTCGGTGAAATCTCATTCACCATTTTCAAAGTGAGCTTTGAAGAACACCAGTCTAGCCCTGCTTCAAGAAAGAATACAACAGACAAGAACAAGTCTAAATTCCATCGACTGTCAGTTATATAGATTACGGCTCCGCTTAAGCAACACTATACACGTGTCACTATGGTCTACTATAGACACTCTAGCAGAATTCAGGGCCGAAACAGATTTCTCAATAAGAACAGAGAGACAGAAAAGGAAAATCATCCAATTAAAAGAGTCATCAAGGGCACCTTTAAAGAAACAACTAACGGAGGAACCAGAAGTCGTACACAACTTATCTGACAAAGTTTTGACACCTGCCGCCAAAAGTATTTTAACCAAAGGTTTTAATTTCGCGATAGCACCATCACGTATCTCAACCGATAACATAATATGTGGAGTTGAAACAGCTCTAAACAACATAAACAACGACACACCAGAAACTATCCGCCAAGAAATTTCAGCCGTTTTGCGCAAAGCAAAACCTCCAAAAAGTAATCTATCTGCAGAAGAACATCGAGCCTTACAAGATCTGCGCAAAGATACCTCGATCATAATACTTCCGGCGGACAAAGGAAATTCAACAGTGGTCCTAAACAAAACAGACTATTATGATAACATGATCGCCCTGTTAAACGATCCTGCCTACAAGCCGATAAACAGAGACCATACCACTTATCTAGAAAAGACCACCAAAACATTGATCAGGGCATCTCCACTTACCGAAGAAATAAAGAAGAAGATCACACCAAAAGAATAATCATCCATATGTCCTAAACTTTATGGCTTACCCAAAATACACAAGCCCGGAGCCCCCTTGAGACCAATTGTAAGTTCTGTTGGCTCTCCAACTCAGGCCCTAGCAAAACATCTAGCCACCATTCTCCAACCCTTCGTCGAAAAAACGGCCTCCTACGTTAAAAACTCGCAACATTTTTGCGAAATAATCAAAAACATACGTTTACAAGAAAAAGAATGTCTAGTTAGTTTTGACGTAACATCACTTTTCACACAAATACCAGTTAAAAAGGCTCTTTCTGTAATAGAAAACAAATACAACCTGCCAAAATATATCATCGAATTAGCTAGACACTGTCTTGATAACACCTATTTTACTTATGAAGGCCGACGATATAAACAAGTTGAGGGAGCCCCGATGGGATCGCCGCTATCTCCTGCACTCGCTAACTTATTTATGGAAGACTTTGAATCAAAAGCTTTGGAGACCTCTTCACATAAACCAAGACTGTGGCTACGTTACGTGGATGACACATTCGTTATCTGGCAACATGGGGAAGAAAATCTTAAAAGTTTCTTGGAACACATAAACAGTATACACCCCAAAATTAAATTCACCACGGAGACAGAACAAGAAACTACCGTTTCTGGATATCCTACTGAAAAGAAAAGAGGATGGCTTGCTTTCGCACACTGTCTACAGAAAGCCCACTCACACCAACAGGTACCTCAACGCCGATTCACATCACGACCCCGCCGAATTATTTGCAGTAGTGAAATCACTTGCGTTTCGATCGCAGTCCCTTACAGATCCAGAAAATTATCACAAAGAGATGAACATACTGCAGGAAGCCCTAACAAAGAACGATTATAAAAAAGAACATATAGACAAGGTTCTAAAAAACAAACACTTGGTCCCAAAAAATCACGAAAACCAAGAGAATAGCTCCAAGGCTTTTGTTCCTTATGTAAGAGGCACCACAGACAAGATCGCAAGAATTCTCAGGAGACACAACATTGAAACCATTTTCACTATAGACCGTAAAGTAAAGGAACTCTTGCCAACACCTAAAGAAAGAATCCCTCTAAAAAACCAGGGAGTGTACGAAATTCCATGCGGAGAGTGCAGCTCATCTTACGTAGGCCAAACCAACCGTAAAATAAGCGCCAGAAGAGACGAACATATAAACGCTGTCAAGCAAAAAACAACTTCTTCTGCTCTGGCCCAACACTGGTTAAACACAGGACATAAGATAAATTTCTCGGAAACAAAAATGCTATCGAGATATGAAAACCTGTCCACAAGGGTTATAAGGGAGGCTATTGAAATTGCAAAGAGGCCCTACAACTTAAATAGCAGAGATGATAGCCAACGTGTGCCTAATACTTGGAAAAATCTGCTTACAAAACATCATCCAGTACCACTTAGTAACAAAAGAGATTACAACTCGGCAACGCAACCACAAACACTGGCAACAGGGCCGATGACGCGCAGCAAGTCACGCCACCTGGTTCGAAACCATTCGGAAAACGAACACGGTACCGACAACACCGGAGTCGATATATATATTATATCGTAGGATGGGATGATTCAAGGATGAGAATATGTGATTCAAAGACAACAACATGCAATTAGCTTTTGCAAGGACAACCTATCACACCACAATAAGAATAATTTCAATAATGGAAAAATCTCGAAATGTCCATCTTCGAGAAGAAATACGACAAAAAAGGATACAACTAAGCATAATGAAACACACCCTCTACCAATTTAAACTATCTCTGAGTAACTTAATGCAACAGTATCGGAACTCTGCTATTGGTGAAAAGAAACCACAAAAACTACAAAAACAGAAAGGCATTTTCAGAAATTCGAAAATATCATGAAACACCACCACAAACAAGAGAACAAACAAGCTATAACCAGCAACAACAAAACCGTTGACAACATATCCAAACATTAACTGTCTGAAACCGAAAAAACAGTTTTAAGTAAAGGCTTCAACTACGCAATAGCACCAAAAAAGATTTCTACCGAGGAAATAACTGCACAAATCGAGTCTACTCTTTCTTTTAAATCCACGAAGCTGAACAATACTGCAGGATGTGTTATAGGTTAATAGGTTATAGGTTAATACTGGCTGTATATTTAATATACATAGTCACCTTAAAAGGTAATGATCAAACTTAAATTTAATGCATTTCCTTTTTACAGTGTATGTTAACAAATACATGCTAACATATGGATAGTATTGATAAAAACTTAGCGATAAAGCCTTAAAATCTCCAAGAGAAATGGTTGTATCCCAAAAATAAATAAAATTCTCCAATTTTGCTTACTTACTTACTTACTTACTTCGTGGCGTTATAACCCCGTGTAGGTTTTAGCCGACTTGACAATATGCCTCCATTCGTTTCTGTCCTTTGCTAGCTCCATCCAGTTCTCTACATCCATAGCTCTAAGGTCTCCTGCTATATTATCCCGTCACCGGAGCCGGGGTCGTCCAAGTGGTCTTTTTCCAGTTGGGGTTTCTTCCCACACCAGTCTCACTATTCTTTCGTTAGAGTGTCTTATGAGGTGGTTTGTCCACTGGAGTCTTCTAGACTTTATTTCTTTTACTATGTTGGCGTCTGCGTATAGCTCTTCTAACTCTTTGTTTGTTCTTATTCTATATTGTCCCGTTGCCCCATCCAGTAACGGGCCAAAGATTTTCCTTAGGATTTTTCTCTCCCAAACTCGCAGTCGCTCTTCGTTTGCCTTTGTTATTGTCCAAGTTTCGCTGCCTCTCTCTTTGTTCGTCTTGTTAGTTGTTTCGATTTTATCAGGTCTCGAAGGGCGTAGCTACATCTGTTCCCAGCTTGGATCCTATTGTTTATTCCTTGTGACCCGTTATTATCTTCAGTTATTGTTGTTCCAAGATACTTAAATTCTCTGACGCGCTCAAAGTTGTAGTCGTCGATGGTGATGTTCTGTCCAATTCTGTCTCTGTTTCGAATATTGCGGCTCGTGTACATATATTTAGTTTTATTTTCATTTATTTGTAGCCCCATCTTCTCTGCTTCCTTCTGGAACCTGATAAAAGTTTCCTTCATTTTTATTCTTGTGTTTTCTATTAGATCTACATCGTCTGCAAATGCCAGCAGTAAGTTTAGTCCTTCTCGATGTATCAATTCTTGCATTTCTAATTATGTGTTCTAAAGCTACGTTGAAGAGTTGTGGTGAGAGTGCATCTCCCTGCTTCAGTCCATTGTTAATCTCAAATGTCTCCGAGTACTGTTGCCCAACTCTTACCTTACATCGTAGTCCTTCCATACTCATCCATATCAAGTTGACTAGTTTTTTAGGAAAGCCAAGTTCTTGCATCGCTCTCCACAGTCTCATCCGGCATACTCTATCGAAAGCCTGTTTAAAGTCTATGAACATCTGATGAAGCTCTCGATCGAACTCCCAGTATTTTTCCATTATTTGTTTTATAGTGAATATTTGGTCAACAGTAGATCGGCCGGGTCTGAATCCGCATTGATACTCTCCAATGATTTCTTCTGTGTACGATTTGGTTCTTTCTAGCAGAATGTTTGCAAGGATTTTGTAGGTAGTATTAAGGAGCGTTATTCCTCGGTAGTTGTTACATTGCTTTTTGTTACCTTTTTTGTGAATTTGTACGATAACACCTTCTTTCCATTCGTCTGGCATTGTTTCTTCCTGCCAAATACCTTGAATTAGCTTGTATATAGATCTGTATAGTGCTTCCCCTCCATGCTTCAGACACTCTGCGGGTATACCATCGCTGCCTGGGGCTTTATTATTTTTAAGTTTTTTAATTGCTTGGGTTACTTCATATGTCGGGCAATGGTTTTCTATTTCAGCTGTATGTACCTCTATATTTGATGTATTCGTGCTAGCTCCACCGTTTAGCAGTTAGCAGAAGTATTCCTTCCAGGTTTTTAAGATTTCCTTGTCATTAGTAATAAGCTCTTCGCTGTCTTTTTCAAGAAAGTTTCTTGTTCTTGCTTGGTACCCTGCTTTTATACTAGAGACTTCTCTAAAGAATTGTCTTGCTTTGTTGTTCTTCCGATTTTTTTCTATTTCTCTGATTATTTGTTCCTGGTAATCCTTCTTTTTCCTTTTCATTAGTTTTCTTGTCTGTGTTCTAGTATATTTGAACCATTCAATATTTTTGTCTGCTGGATTTTGTAGCATGTCTCTTCTAGCTAGGTTTCTTTCTTCTATGGATTTCCGGCAATCGTCATCGAACCATTTTTTTGTTGATCTCTTTTTGTTACCCAGTATTTCATTAGATATGCTTGTCAAAGTTGATTTTATATTCTTCCAAGTCGAGTCTATGTTGTTACTTTCTTCTGTCTGTTTCAGTTTTATTTGTATAGCGTTTTGAAATTTCTCCTCTGTCTCCTTATTCTGCAGACTTTCTGTATTCCATGTGGTTGCTGGCGTATTCTTATGGGTTTTTTGGGACGCTATTGTTGTTCTCATCTTCGTTTTTACAAGGAAATGATCCGTGTCTCCATCCGCCCCTCTTAGGCTTCTCACGTCTAAGCAGTTACTACCTCTTCTGGCATCTACTAAGACGTGATCGATCTGATTTCTTGTGTATTTTCTTATGTTCGAACATTGTAGATTTTATTAGCAGGTTGTGAGATGTTGCAAAGTCTATTAGCCTTGTTCCATTATCATTACTGACCTCATGGAGACTATGGTTACCTATTGTTGGTCTATATGCTGTTTCCTTGCCAACTTTCGCATTGAAATCCCCCAAGATAATATGCATGTCCTGTTTGGAGAGATTATTTGTTAATTTTTCTAGTTTTTCAAAGAAGTTGTCTTTTATTTGCTCTTCCTTTTCCTCTGTCGGTGCATGGGCGGCAATTAGAGAGTAGTTACGCAGCTGCCCTCTTAATCTGATGTAGCACAGCCTCTCATTAACCGGTTTGAAGGTCATAACTGACCCCACAAGACTCTCCTTGACTACGAAACCAGTGCCGAATTGATGTTCCCGTTCACTTCCACTGAAAAATACGACAGATTTACTAGTTTTCATTGTGCCTTCTCCAGTCCATCTAATCTCTTGTAAGGCAGTTATGTCCATGTTTCTAGATTCAAGTTCTTTAACCACTTGGGTTAGGGCTCCAGGCCGATATAAGCTTAATACGTTCCAAGTTCCTATATTCATTGTCCTTTGTCGTCGCTTTTGTCGTCTTGAAAGATCCGTCCTTGTCCGAGGCATGTGTTTCGTTTTCATAACTAATTGCTTTTTACAAGGAGGAATAGTTAGTCCCTTGCTTAACCCTCCTCCTTTCTCATCCTGGACTTGGGACCAGGCAATGGCGGAGTTCCAATTTTACTTGTTCAATAGTAAAAGAAAATTATTTTTTTGTGCTTGTATTTTTAGAGTTTGGAAATTTCTTGACTTGATATTAATCTTGTCAGATTAAACACTTTGCTGTCAATTTAGAATGGTTTTAAGGTTAAACCATGTTAGTGAATTCGAGGCTGCATGTTTTTTTAACTGGATATAAAGTTAGCGAAACACCTAAGGCAATTGTTATTAAAAAGTAATTTTTTAACAAGAATTAGCTTGCTGGGAATTTGTCGTCAGTCTGCCGTGACAGAACGGCAATACGCGGAACTCAATTGAGACTAATTTCATCATGTATTCGTGATTATTTTTGCTGAAAATCCCCAAAAGTTCTTGTATTCGCGAATAATTCCCGAAAATCGCATACGACAAGTTTTCATAGCCAGAAACCAATTCCCGAAGACCCTTTGATAGAACGGCGAATACTTATAGTGTATTATAGGTCAACACATCGATTGCACTGTTTGTTTGGGGAAGTGTTTGGCGGAAAATCTGAAAGAGTAATTAAACTTTGAAAATAACTAGCCAAAACAGATCGCGACATGTTCGTATGTGCAACAATTAATTTTCCTGGACGAACGACGAATTTCCGTGACGATTACAAGTACAAAATATCAAATGGCATCTCTTAAGGGGTGGTGTTTTGTAGGATGAAGGGATATGTGGTAGTCCGTGGATAACTCTCAGTGGTTCCTCGAACCTCACGACTAACTCGTCCGGGGTGAACGACAAATTTCCAGTACTAATTCGCTCGCGATAAATGAAGAAAACAAATAAATAGGTTGCGAATAGCTACAATTACATGAAAATAATTTGAAGTGAAAGTGAAATACCTGATGCAGTTTGAAGTGACTCGCTGAGAAAATTTGCTAATTGATGGTCATCGAATCAATTAAAATTATACTGGTTATCTTACTCATTACTTTCAGGACTAAAAATCATGGTATGTTCCGGATAACCATTATTTTAGATACTTCTAATATAATTGTCTCTGCAGAATTGCTGGAGTAATTTAGAAGGTGGTGGATTACTTTCATCAAAGTTTTTCACACGTTTGATGTTAAATTCTTCACTTATATCGGAAACTGTGCACACATTAATGAAAAGCTAAAGCTGGGCAGCATCTACATCAACTACTGCCGCAAAATTGCATATATCACAACTGATTTTATGTATTATATCAAATATATTTTGTTCCGTGTCTTAATAATGAAGCATAAAATTTTCACGATGGTAACAATCAAGATTAATAGTCGATAATATAATAATTAATAAATAATAAATAACATTTTTTACGAATTATTTTGTATATTTCCATCCTTGATGTATCATTGGTTGTTATAAGAAAAAAATATCAATAAATCATATCACTGAATTTATTACTGTTATAAAATATTAATTTTCATAAATTTATACAGTAAAAATCTTTCGCCATTGCGTATAAAAAGTACGTGTATAAATTTAAATTTAATTTATTATCGTTGTCGTGTGCCAATTAAACACAGTAAAATATAATGAATGATTAAATTAAACAAAGATGACGATACTCGACCATCAATGTTTAGGCTTTGTTGGAACTTTTATATCCCACCATAGCTGCTAGCCATTCGAGGCCTTTGCAAATCGAAGCAGCCTCATTAATTGAATTTGACTAACTGCTTCCGGTAACAAAATTGTATCTCTGAAAGATCTCTGTCTCAATCCGTTGAGTGCTAGGCACTCTCTGAGGACATAGTCAACAGTTTCATCCTCCAGACACCATATGCACGTCGGATCATCTGCGACACCAGTTTTGTGAAGATGGCCCCTCAGGTGATAATGTCCTGTCAACAATCTCACCACAATTCGCAGCTCTTTCCTTCCTGTGTGCTAGGTCCAGTTATATGTTTCTTGGCACACCTCATTCCAGGAGCTCCTTTCCACTATTCAATAAATTTACTTTCCAGTAACAATTTTAGTTCGCTATTGCTAACTGCAATTGGAATCAGTAGACGTGTATACCCAAGTGACTCGGGACCCACAAGAATGTTCAGTACATCCTTGCACCCCGTTACCAGTCGCAAACTTACGACACTGGACTTCAGTGCCGTTATCGTAGCTCTACTGTCTGAGCACATGTTTATTACCCTATTCCTGCTGATGTTCCTCTATCAGAACATAGAATTTTTTAAAATTTTATTTACCTAAAATTTTATAATTATTAAACAATTCCATTAAGACAAATAAACAACTTAAATTTCATTAAGCTGTCTAATAAAGCCATCTAAGGGATTGATCTGGCCGCTAACAAAAGATCTTAAAATAGCCACCCACACAATATATAAAATTCAGGCTTACTACTGTAACGTAGATGCCCCAATTTTTTCTCGAGCTCTCAAACGTCTGGCAGAAGTTATGGTCTACGGAAATCATCTGGCAACATATATAAAAGCTAGCCATGTAACTTTAAATTAAAAGAGTAAGATTTTTATATATCTTTTGTACATATTACCTCTAAAAGAGCCCTGGTTTCAAGCTAGTAAGTATGCACAGGCGCGGATTCAAGGGGGGGCGGTGGGGGCGATCGCCCCCCCCCCCCTAAGAGCTTGTAGTTCAAGAAAATAGACCCGATTTTGCCTCTTATACTATAGTTTATTCAAGAACTAGGGAGAGTTTTTCATTTTTTACCTTTTTTTTCTTCGCAAACTACCTGTGTTCTTTAGTCCGGTGTCTTTGGCAAAATCTGTTAGACGCATATATTTTTCATAGGAATGGGTTAGAAATTTTATAATCAAAAATACTGGTCTATAATAATGGACTATTTGGGTTAGATAGCAGTAGATATTTGGATGTGTGAAGTGTTAAAAAGGATTTTAGTCCTTGTCATTGGCGTCGAAAGGAGGTCTATTTTATCACTAAATATTTATGGCATAGAATATTATTTCAGTAATAAACTTAAAATAAAAAGTTTTTATAATATTATTTTATTTCTTATGATTTTTTAAGAATTCACATACATTAGAAAATATAGATAATTTTGACATATTTAACACAAATCACAACTGTAGTTTTATTATTTTTAATTTTGGCAGAGAAACCGTTTTAGGCACATTCAGACTAAAACGTAGCCTTTTTCTCTCAAAAAATTCTAAGTTATAATTTAAATACTTACAAAATACCCATTATCGAAAATACAAGAAGTTAAACATATATTAAAAAAATAAATTCGTCAATATAATATTAAAATTTTTTTGGGGCTATCGGTCATTTTATTATTAATTAAAAACATTTTTGGGATATTTGACGTTCCAGTTTATTTATTTCTTAAACCATCTGCAGAATTACAATTAAACACTTAAAAGGGAATCAAATATCATTAATTTTTATATGTTACAGAAAATTTAAATAATAAATTGTATTAACGCTGGTAAACATTACGTATCTTATTCGTCATCAAAGTCAGTGAAGCTATCTTCGCTCAAATTAATTATAATGGATTCTTCTCTCACCGATCATGAGATTGAGTTTCTACACTTTCTTTTATTCTTTTATTATATGGATTTTTTTGCAATTATCTGCAATAACTTTATTCAAAAAAATCTTTCAAAAGTCCAGTTAAATTATTAATTTTGTAAATTGTGTTATTTCCAGCAACTCTACCTTTTATTTGAGAGAGATATTTCCTTCACCAACGGACATTTTCCGGACGATCGATAGGAACAGATTTCCTATCTGGTTTTTCCCAACAAAAATTAAGTCCTCTGAGCAATTTCCAGAGCACAGTTCGTTTAATTTTAGGTAAATCCCAATCTTCATTGATTTTAGTTAGAATTTTGTCGACGGTTGGGATCTGCTTCTCATAATAAAATGTATGTACAACTCCTTTTATTACAGTTTACATCTCTTCTTCCAACTAGGTTTTTCGTCTGCCTGTGATCGAATGTAGCTTGGGATTACTAACAATTCCAGTCGTTTTTTTCTCCGTCAGTCTTCGGTACATAGTAGATTTTCCAACTCCTGTCATGTTGGAACACAGCTCAACAAAGCTTTTAACATTATTATCTAGATATTGATATCTTAATGCATCATAAATACTCATCGTAATAAGTTTTTCGTTGAGCAAAAAATACCCTGTTTAATGATTTTGTAATAAATATAGATGTGAACGCTACATGTTTTGGGTATCTCACTAATCTCAAATAATATATAAAAACAAGCACAAACAAAATAAATCACTAAGGACACACTGTAGGTGTACTTTTCTCACTGACAGAAATTAAATTGAATTATCAGAAATTTTATTGTTGCAGTAAATTATAAAAGCTTATAATATTTAAATATAATTAGATTCACGGCAGTTCTTAGTTACCGGAGGGCACTGAAGCAGATACGTTGGAGGTTTCGGTAACAGTTTTATTACTCTCTCTAGTTCTTGAATAGAGTATTGGAATGTATATGCTTGCGATTGCCCCCCCCCCTCGCATCTTCCCACCCCCCTGTCGGAAACTTGTTTTTTCTTGTGATCGCCCCCCCCCCCCTCTCCAAGAGCTTCAAATTCAGAAAAATAGCCCCGTCCCTGCCTTTTACACTAGAAATGGGAATGTTGCTGGTGCCCCCTCCCCCCAGGGACAACTTGCTTTCGCTCGCCATACTGTACTTTTGTGATATAACCCCCCCCCCCCCCCAAGGAGAGAGGCTGGATCCGCCCCCTGAGTATGCATGCGTTTTTAACTAAATAGTACACATTTATTGAAAAAATCTTTACTAAAATGACGTAGATCTGAGGCTCTGGGATCTTGGACGTTCTTTCTAGGTAATTATCTAAAATATCTAAATTATCCAGTATTAACTCGAGAAACTGACAAGACTCAAAATTTTGGCCTACGTCTTTAGTGGGGAGTCCGTTCCTGAATTCCTTGATAATATCAAAGATCGTTTATGACCTGGATTTATGAGTCTTTATTAGTTATAAAACATGCCAAAATTCATTAAATTATACAACTCTGCTCAAAAGCTACATCCCAAGAGGTAAATCTGGGTGCCTGTATTCATCATGGGGAAAAATAATATGAAATACTACGGTTACTTTGACATTTTCTGTACAATGCCGAGAATTTGACATGTACTTATCGGACACCCTCTTAATTTTGATATTATTGTAGACTATTAACAGAAATCACTTTTGTTTAGTGGTATTTCTCGTATTTATTTAGCCGTATTTTATTAATAAATAAACATATGTCTATAGACAAATAAAATAAAAATGAAAGTAATTTTATTGCCGATTCGTATAGGGCAAAGGTGGTGTTTAAACTACGCTTTTAAATTTTTATAGCTTCCAATGCGAAGTCTCGACAGAACAAGTCCAAATTCATGTTAGTCTCGAACACCAAGTAAAATTCTTTACAATCCAAGCCATAGGTAAAAATAGTGACAAATTCCGAGATGGATGTGACCTATCCAGGGGGCAATGTAAAAAAACAAACCATACCTAAAAAGTGGGGTCAAAGTAGGCTAAAATGGGGTTTTTGAATCTACAAGCCAAAAAACACATTTTGAAAAAAGTTTCAAATAAAAATTGTAGAGATTTTAAAAACCTACAATTTGAGCCTTCGTGCCATTGGTTTTGTTAATTTGTTATTGCAAAAATGCCAAAAGACCTTCAAAATCGGTCATTTTTTTCATATCAATTATTTATTGCAAAATTAACTTTTTTTGCACTTTTTTACTTTTAAAGGCTCGTCTTTCTAATAAAACGATATTTTTATAATAGTAAATCGGATAATCTGTTGCTGAGATATTGTTAATTGTTTATCCCAAGACGCAAAATGTTGATTGCTATAACTTTTTTTTTGAGTGAACGTTTCGTCCTCCAAAAAGGTTTAATCTCTTCGTAAAGGCCTAAACTTTCATATCTTTTTAGGGGCAAATGAAAAAATTGATTTTGAACCCCTTATATGTCGCTTTAAAAAAGAGGGTGTTTTTATAAACAAATCAAGTTCTCGCGCGTGCGAAAAAATTGAACTCAAAATTGAACTCGCAGTTTCAAATTAGCAGTGCTCGGAAAACTCAACGAATTGGCCAATTTCGGTATTTTTTTTTAATCTGGGGTACCTCGAAATATTATGAATATGACTCTTTTTTAGAGCGATATTTAAAGGGTTAAAAATTATTTTTTTTTTATTTCCCCCTAACAAGATATGAAAATTTAGGCCGTCACGAAGAGACTAAGCCTTTGTGGAGGTCAAAAATGTTCACCCAAAAAAAAAGCTATAGCAATCAGCATTTTGCGTCTTGGGATAAAGAAATAACAATATCTCAGCAACAAATTATCTGATTTACTATTATAAAATAATATTTTGTTCAAAATAACAAGGGCTTCCCTTTAAAATCAAAAAAGTGCAAAAAAAGTTAATTTTAGAATAAATAATTTATATGCAAAAAATGGCCGATTTTAAGGGTTTAACATTTTACAATACCAAATTGACGAAAATGATCGCACAAAAGCTCATTGTAGATTTTTTCCAAAATGCGTTTCGTGGCTTTTAGATTCAAAAAACCTGTTTTAGCCAATTTTGACCCCAGCTCTCTAGGCCCCAACCTACATTTTAGGAGAGTTTGTTCTTACATTGCCCCCAACATCCCTGGATAGGTCTCATCCATCTCGGAATTTAAGTCAAAAACAGCACAAATTTTCACCTACGGCTTAGACTACTAACATTTGTTAAAGAAATAATAGTAATTATTCTTTCAACTTGTTTCAGTTCATGTTCCGGAAAAGCATATGCGCTTACAACTGTAAAATAGTAATTCATGTTCGTTGTATCGTGTAGTGTATTAAAGTTAAGTTTATCATAATCAAAAACAAAAGAGAAAGTATTAAATCAAAAACCGTGTTCAATATAGTAAAAATTTTTTCAACTAAACCAGTTAAAATAGCCCGCGAAAGCCTGAACATCGAGGGAGAACCAAATCCACATCAAGAAGGTCAAGAATGGAGAAAATTCGTCGGTTCCATTAGAAGAAAAGTACAAAGACATGCCTCCTCTTCTTCCAGTACTGATCAGACTTCTACCCAATCCAAGGGCGAATCGGTCTCTCGTAAAAATTCCTTAACGAAGGCCGATCTCAAGAAAGAAAAAAAGCGAAGAAAAGGAAAAGCGTAAAAGTGATAAGCAGCCCCTAGCAAAACAGAAATCAATCGGCCTAGAAGGTGCTTCAAAAACTGATTATTTTAGAGCTTTAAGTTTTAGAGACAAAACCAAAAGTGTTTCGTGAAACACGTCGATAACTTAGTCGCGCCTAAATCTGGCGAAAAAGGTGTTCGAAAGAGTGAAAAGAAAGACATCAGACCTAGTTTAAGTTTTAGTAGATGTAAGAGTAGCACCAGTAGTCCTAAGGGCAAAGAGGGACTGAAGCATCAGGATGATTTCCTTAAGGCGACAATGAGGATATTTTTGGTGGTATCTCCTCCAGTTGGAAAATTACAGGTAGGCAATTAGATGTTGTTTCAGCATGCTTTTGTGTTAATGGTTAATTGTATAAGTAGGAAAGAAAATATCTCCCAGTGATGAAATTTAATGCCTTATGCGGAAGCAAGAGCAAAAACATCTTAGTAAAGTATTAATAAACATATATACAGAGTGTCTCTAAAAGGTCTGTATAAAACGCTAGCGCAAATTCCTGAATCTAAAATATGAGGGCCCAATTTATCTTACAAGGAAGGTACCTAAAGTATCCGGCTCCAATTTTAATAAAACATCAATATATTATAGAGGGTACAAAAATAAGAAACACGTATTGTTTTATCTGCGGAGATTCATTATAACAGGGTGAAAATTGCCCCTAAAAAGAGTGTTTTTGAAATATCTCAGTTTCTAAGTGAGATATTTTTACGGAACAAAATGAAAATTACTTGTTATTCGAAATGATGTTAAACTATGGTATCTTTAGCCCTAAGGATATCATCGCCTATTTTTTATTAGGATATACAATATATTTACGCGCGTAATTTAATTCTAAAAACTTCGGAATTGAATGGAATTGTTTGAAAATATTTGTTAAGGAATACCATAAGTAACTTAAGTTAACGGATTTGGAAGTTTCTAAAAATAAACTAGAAAAAGAGTGTGAGCCACACCTAAATACGTTTTTTTAAAATTTCAAGTTCTAATTAAGATATCTTAACAAAACAAAATAGAAATTACTTGTTATTTGAAATTGTGTTGAATTATGGTATTTTCACCTCAAAGATATCATCCCTTATTTCTTATAACGGTAAACCATCTATTAGTGCGCGTAATTTAATTCTAAAAATTTCGGAATTGAATGGAATTGTTTGAAAATGTTTGTTAAGGAATACCATAAGTAATTTAAGTTAACGGGTTTGGAAGTTTCTAAAAATAAACTAAAAAAAGAGGGTGAGCCACCCCTAAATTCGTTGTTTTTTTTTTAATTTCAAGTTCTAATTAAGATATCTTAACAAAACAAAATAGAAATTACTTGTTATTTGAAATTGTGTTGAATTATGGTATTTTCACCTCAAAGATATCATCCCTTATTTCTTATAACGGTAAACCATCTATTAGTGCGCTAATTTAATTCTAAAAATTTCGGAATTGAATGGAATTGTTTGAAAATATTTGTTAAGGAATACCATAAGTAACTTAATTTAACGGGTTTGAAAGTTTCTAAAAATAAACTAGAAAAAGAGGGTGAGCCACCCCTAAATACGTTTTTTTTTTAATTTCAAGTTCTAATTAAGATATCTTAAGAAAACAAAATAGAAATTACTTGTTATTTGAAATTGTGTTGAATTATGATTTTTTTACCTCAAAGATATCATCCCTTATTTCTTATAACGGTAAACCATCTATTAATCCGCGTAATTTAATTCTAAAAATTATGAAATTTAATGAAATTGTTTCCGAGTATTTTTTTCACAAATACCATAATCATCTCAAGTTGATATGTTTTGGAGTTTCGAAAAATTAAGTAGTGAAAGAGGGTGAGTCACCCCCAATTACATTTTTTTCGGATCTCCAATTCTAATTGAGATATCTTTAAAAAAACAAAGCGGAAATTAATTCTTAGTTGAAGTGAAACTATACCATGTTGTTATAACCCTATAGATATCATCTCTTACTTTCTATGAAGGTTAATCTTTTAATTCATTTACGTAATTTAATTATGGACATTACGAAATGAAACCAAATTTGTTGATAATATTTTTTACGAATACAATAAGTAACTTAGTTGATTTGTTTCGGGATTTCAGAAAATAAACTAGTAAACGAGGGAGAGCTACTCCCAAATACGTTTTTTAAATACTTCCAGTTCTAATTAAGACATCTCCACAAAACAAAATTAAAATTACTTATTATTCAAAATGTCATTAAACTATGGTATTTTCTTTTATTAGAACTTGAGATATTAACAAAAAAGTATTTGGGGGGTGGGGGGGTGACTCACCCGCTTTTTCTAGTTTATTTTTGGAAACCCCGAAAGATGTCAACTTGAGTTAATCATGGTATTCAAAAAAAATATTTTGAAGCAATTTTATTAAATTTCGTAATTTTTTACCCTTATATAAAATAAAGGATAATACTCTTTGGGATGAAAATACCTTAGTTCAACATCACTTCAAATAAAAAGTAATTTTCATTTTGTTTTGTAATGATATCTCAACTAGAACTTGAGATTTAAGAAAAAAAAGTATTTGGGGGTGGTTCACTCTCTTTTACTAGTTTATTTTTGGAATCCCCGAAATATGTCAACTTGAGTTAATCATGGTATTCGAAAAAAAATATTTTGAAGCCATTTTATTAAATTTCGTAATTTTTTACCCTTATATAAAATAAGGGATGATACTCTTTAGAATGAAAATACCTTAGTTCAACATCATTTCAAATAATAAGTAATTTTCATTTTGTACTGTAAAGATATCTCAATTAGAACTTGAGATTTAAGAAAAAAAAGTATTTGGGGATGGCTCACCCTCTTTTACTAGCTATTTTTAGAAACTCCGAAACCCGTCAACTTAAGTTACTTATGACATTCTCGAAAAAAATATTTTCAAACAGTTGCATTAAATTTCGTAATTTTTAGAATTAAATTACGGGCCCGACAGATGGCTTTCCCTTATAAAAAATAAAGGATCATATCATTGGGGATAAAAAAAAAACATAATTTAATTTCATTTCGAATAACAAGTAATTTTCATTTTGTTTTGTAAGAATTTCTCGCTTAGAATCCGAGATATTTCAAAAATACTGTTTTTAGGGGTGGACTTTAGAGGCGGTTACACCCCGTTAAAGTGAATCTCCGCAGATAAAAAAAATACGTGTCTCTTATTTTTGTATCCTCTACAACATATTGAAGTTTCATTAAAATCGGAGCCGGACGCTTCAGGTACCTTCCTTGTTAGTCCAAAAATTGATACTTTCCGAAATACATGATTTAAAAGTTATAATTTTTTAAAACTTTTTTGTAAATATTTATCTTAATAATGGCTTAATTTACACCAAATTAGATACGTGGAGATTTTTTAGGATGAGATATTTAGATCTGATTACAGTTTCGGTGTACATTGCAGAGGACGCCACCAGCAGTACGGGGTGTCCCATTTTCGACCGTTTTAAAGGGTATTGGAGTCATTGTCAAAGATAGAGTGTTGCGGTTTTCACTTTAGTTTCAAATTTTTTTACAAAAGATTCCGATGTCAAATTTGTTGTGGCTCTCTTAGTTTTTTATCTACAGGGTGATTTTGAAAATCTTCGTTTTTTAAGCGCATCTCGTATTTCCGTTATGCGTTAATTGTTGAAAAAGGTAAAAACCTGTTTTCATATATAGTAGTCATTTTTTTTTTCTAAAAAGTTCAGTTTTTGAGATATTAACCAAAATTATGATTTTTTAAATAGGACACCCTATATATTATTTTAGAAATTGATCAAGTATGATTTGGACTTTTTAAAAATATATGTGTCTATTTTATTTTGAAAAACGAGCTCGGAATTCGATATTTTCAATAATTTATTTTATTTGTAATTGTAGGCCATGGCCAATTTACAAGAAACAAATGGAAAGTTTTGACAGTAATAATCATATCAAAGATTAGACGCTTTAAAAGTTAATTTTTATATATTTTTTTTTATTTTCAATTGTAAACACTTAATTATTATCACATTTTTTACTTTAAACAACACTGTTTTTATAAAACCAGAATATTGAAATTTGATTGCAAAGAAAACTAAAGTAACAAAACAAAAAGAAACACTGAAACTAGAAACAACCAAGAGTTTTTTTTAAGATGATTTTCAAAATGACGGCCGTTTTCTCGAATGCAATATCGACACAATTTTGTTATTCTTCTAGTTGCATTTAAAATAGTCATAAGTCTATTATGAAGAGTTTGGAAAGCCAAACCAATTGCCTCACGAAGTTCCGCTATAGATTCATATCGTGTCTTAAACATTTGATTTTGCATAAAACCCCACAAAAAAAATCCAAAACGGAAAGATCGGGAGACCGTGGGGCCATCTCACTGGCCCATTGGTACCTATCCATCTTTGAGGAAAGTTACCGTCTTATCGAAGATAAATGGAATTGAAATGGGCCAATGGAACATTTTTAAGCAATTCTGTAAAAATTTCCTCAAGGATTTCTAGGTATCTACGTACTGTAAAATTCCCTTCATTTATCCTGTAGGCTATGCGTGGACCCTAAATAAAATACAAGACACCAATCCTGACGCGCCCTTGTTGTGCTCTTTCGAAAATTAAATAGTGATTTTCTGCAGACCAGTGCCTCGTGTTGTGACGATTAAAAATTGCCGCGCTTGAAAAATAACATCCTTCAGACCATATGACAAATCTGCGAAAAGACTCGTTGGTGCGGATTTGTTCTAAATACCATTGACAAAACGTTAGTCGGCGCTCATCATCTTCGGGGTGTAAATGTTGCACTATTTTAAATTTATATGGATACTTTTTCAAAATTCTTTCAGCGGCAGATTTTGCTACACCAACTTCTTCCTCTATTTTTCTATAGGATGATGAAGTTGTTGCCGCTGCGTAAAATAACACATTTGTTTCTTTTCTCCCCCTCTCTTTTTTGACGTACGTTTTGGGACGCGACTGAATAAAAGATCCGTGCTCAACTAGATTTATTTTTACACGAGCAAATATGCCTAGGAAGGGTTGCCTTCTTTCTGGATACCTAACATGAACAAAAACGACCGCGAGATATGAGAAGGTATCCTAATAATAACGCTTTAAATATATTACCTATTGAAATATAATTGAGAAGCTTTTTGAGGACTTTCATTGCTTTATATAAAACATACTAACGTATCATTCTTTTCATAATTATCATAAACGGCCATTATAAATGCAAAATAAATAAAAAGTAAAATAAAAGCATCTACGTAATGAAAGTATTTCATAAATAATAACAATCTGAGAAAACTGTGAAGTGTTGGACATCTGCCTTCTGTTTCTTATAAATTAACCATGGCCTATAGTTAAAAAATAAAGTAAACTAATGAAAATATTGAATTCTGACCTTGTTTTTGAAAATAAAATACACATATTACATATTTTTGAAAAAGGCTAAATTATACTTATTCAGTATCTGATTATACAGGTGGTCCTGTTTAAAAATCATAAGTTTGGCTAATATCCCAAAAACTAAACTTTTTAGAAAAAAAACGCAGATTTTTTTTAACAATTTGGACACCGGAATCTTTCGTTTCGTAGAAAAGTACGACACTAAAATGAAAACTGCAACACTCTATCTTTTATAACAACTCCAATACCTCCTAAAAGTGTCGAAAATGAAACAATCCATAAGTTGAATGTAAGACTCGTATAGAAAAGGGCTTTGGTTAACAATACCACGGGTAAAATTAAACATTAGAAAAATATTGACTAAAATGTGGTTGTCGGACTTGCATTGTCTTTATTTTTTATTTATTTTTACGACATTTCGATTAAGTTGTATCTCTAATCGTTATCAAGTATAAACTGAATGTTTTGTCTTAAGACTACGACCTTATATAGGGACTGTGTCCATTGAAGCGCAAAATTTCGCTTCACTGTACACACCTCAATGATTTGATGTTACAAAGTAGTCGTTGCCAAAGATTAGGTATCTCAACACTCGGTTTACTGAAGATTCCATTATTGTTTTTAATGTAAGCTGCTTCTATAAATTTTCTTTTTTTCATGTTGGGTTCCATATATATTGCCGCAGCCTCTGATCATTTTATATGGTGTTGTTTACCCCAGGAGTGCTCTGCAATACCCGATCTCGACGTTTCCCCTTTATACATTTCACCACACTCACATGAAACTTTGTAAACACCTTCTTTCTTATCGGTACTTTTTGGTTTTGTTTTTCTTAAATGAGCTCTAAGTGTATTCCCTTATTTAAAGGGTTTTTATATTACAACTACTGACAATCCGTCTCATTTTCTCCGAAGTTCCCTTAATGTATAGAATTGTGAAGAAGGAATGTGTTTCTTGCTGTCCAGTGTTCGTTGTTCTAAAGTTATTTATAACATCGTCAGTTAGTTTCAAAGGATAACCATTATGTTGTAAATCGGATTTAATATTTGCTAAATATTACTCGACATTATTTCATATAGATAAAGCGCGATTATAGAGATTGCGTATAATTCCCCGTTTTGTTACAATAGAATGATGGGAACTATGATTAAGGTATTGTCCAGTATGTGTTGGCTTTCTGTATACTGAAGTTTTAATAGTTTCGTTTGAGCAATTCACCATGACATCTAGGAAAGGCAATTGATCATTTACCTCTTTTTCTATGGTAAACTTAATTGTAGGTCGAATGTTATTTAGATGTTTCAAGAAATCATTAAGTTTTTGATCATTGCCCTTCCATACGATGAAGGTATCATCGACATATCTCAACCAGACTTTCGGTTTTACTGTTGCCGTTTCTATGGCATGAGTTTCGAACCATTCCATGTATTGGCGACGACCGGAGAGAGTGAAGAACCCATCGGAAGCCCATCATCCTAAGCGTAGAACCTGTCTTTTACTTAAAGTAAGCACTACGCAGGCAACACTCCAAAAGATCCATCACCCCGTCCAGTGGTAACGTGGTTCGATCTGATAAAGTAGTATCATTTGAAAGTCTAATTTTGATTATGTCTAGTGATTCCCCTAATGGTACATTAGTATACAGACTTTCCACATCAAAGCTTATTAGTCTGTCGTCTGGCTCTAAATTGATGCTACTAATAAGGTTCACGAAATGTGTGGAATTTTTAACATATGTATTCGTCTTACCTTCTAAAAGTTGTATAATTTTTAAAACAAACCGCCAGTGCATTTGTTGGGTATCCTCTGGAGCTGGTTATTGGCTTCAATGGTATGTTCGTTTTATGAATTTTTGGTAGTCCGTAAAGATGTGGTGGCTTACTGTAGTGTGGTGTGAGCGCCGATCGTAGGTTGTCAGGTATATGGTCTTGGTATTTCCTTAGTGTTCTGTTAGATTTTTGACTCTATAGATTTAGTGGGATCATGAGGTAATTGTCTATAGTTTCCTTTTTCTAGAGTATCTCCTATTTTTTGGTCGCACGTTACGATGTCCATTATCACCGTTGCATTTCCCTTGTCCGCTGGTAAAATCTATGAATTTATCCTTACGAAGTTCTTTTAAGGCTGATCCTTCTAGCTTGGAGAGACTTTCAACTGGATTTTTCTTGTCTTCCAAAGTTGATTTTATTTTCCACCTAAACTCGTCAGAATGGTTTTCGTTGATTTGTATAGATTCTACAGAGCTTATGATGTCTAGAACAGGCATGCTTTTTGGTGTTACTGCGAAATTAAGCTCCTTGCTTAGTAGTTGTTCTTCTGCTGTTGAAAGTGTTCT
This sequence comes from Diaprepes abbreviatus, assembly GCA_034092305.1. Lineage (NCBI taxonomy): Eukaryota > Metazoa > Arthropoda > Insecta > Coleoptera > Curculionidae > Diaprepes > Diaprepes abbreviatus. The sequence goes on from JASJET010000087.1 coordinate 4,336,534, forward strand.
TGAAGATAAATTTATGATGGTTTTTCTTGAAGGTGTTTCAGGAAGGGCAATGATCAAGAACTTAATGATTTCTTGAAACATCTAAATAACATTCGACCTACACTTAAGTTTACCATGGAAAAAGAGGTAAATGATCAATTGCCTTTCCTAGATGTCATGGTGAATCGCTCAAACGAAACTATTAAAACTTCAGCATACAAAAAGCCAACACATACTGGACAATATCTTAATCATAGTTTCAATCATTCTGTTGTAACAAAACGAGGAATTATACGCAACCGCTATAATCGCTCTGTATCTATATGCAATAATGCCGATTTATTGGAAAAAGAGGTAGCAAATATTAAATCCAATTTACAACATAATGATTATCCTTTGAAACTAATTAACGATGTTATAAATAACTTTAGAACAACGAACACTGGACAGCAAGAAATACATTCTTTCTTCATAATTCCGTACATTAAAGGAACCTCGGAGAAAATAAGACGAATTGCCAGTAGTTATAATATAAAAACAGTCTTTAAATCAGGAAATACATTTAACAAAAGCAAAACCAAAAAGTACCTATAAGAAAGAATGTGTTTACAAAGTTCCATGTGAGTGTGGGGAAATATATATTGGAGAAACCAAACGACCACTAGAGGTTAGAATTAAAGAACATAAAACTCATACACAAAAAGGGGAAACGTCGAGATCAGGTATTGCAGAACACGCCTGGGATAAACAACACCATATAAAATGGTCTGAGGCTGCGGTACTATACATGGAATCCAACATGAAAAAAAGAAAATTTATAGAAGCCGCTTACATTAAAAACAATAATGGAATCTTCAGTAAACCTAGTGTTGAGATACCTAATCTTTGGTAACCACTACTTTGTAACATCAAATCATTAAGGTTTGTACAGTGAAGTGAAACTTTGCGCTTCAGTGGACACAGTCCCTATATAAGCTCGTAGTCTTAAGACAAAACGTTCAGTTTGTACTTGATAACGATTAGAGATACAACCTAATCGAAACGTCGTAAAAATAAATAAAAATAAAGACAATGCAAGTCCGACAAACCACATTTTAGTCAATCTTCAACATTGTCTACAACCTTCAAACAAACGTTAGAAAAATATTGTTAAGAAATTTTCTTTGGCAATTCTTTTCAACTATTTGTATGCTCAAGTAATTTTTCCATATATACAATATTTTGTGCTTAAAACAAATTGCAAATCTTAACTTCGAAAAATATTTCTATTTTTTTTACGTCTCAAAGATCTAAAACTATACGCATACTCTCACCTTGTAAATACCCTTCAACATCCCATTTCTTCAAGAACAGATACGACGCGACGCAACGCCGAACTTTGAATCTTAAACGGGGCCTTTTTCAAGTCCCTTTTCTTTTCGTCAGTTATTACCCAAACTTTGGCCATTTCAACGAAAAATCAACTGTAAGAAAATTTTTCGTGACGGTAAATGATACCTTTGAAAAAGAAATGTTCTGAGATAAAGAAAGAGGAGAAGGTAATAAGCTTTCCCTAGTGAAACAAAAATCAATCGGTATTGATGAAAGTGCTTCCTAAAATTATCATTTTACACATTGAATTTTTCGGATAAACAAAGTTTGCTTGACAGCTTGCCCGTACATAAATTATTACGATGAAATTTTAAAGTTTTAAAATTTTCAAGAGTTAGAGAATCTTCAACTTGTTTAGGAATTACAACGTCGGAAAGCTTAGGTAAGTCATATTTAGAAAAATTAGTATACCCTTGTTGTTGTGAAAAATATATGTACATGAATTTAATTTGCTTCATAATTGTGCGAAGGAGAAAGACAGTTGACGAAAATATTATATAAGGGGTATACGTTGGCTGTCAAGTAATTTTTAATATGATCTGTTTAACAAAAAGTAAGTTAAAGGCGAAATTATCTACAATGAGAAATTTAAAATTAACTCGATGTACAATTCCAAAGTAACTTTTAAATTCAATACACTTGTCGGCCGTTATTTTAATAACAATGTAATAAACCCAATTTTGAAAATAATACGTTTAAATAGCTTTCTAAAATATTTATCTCGAAAAGAATAAAAACATGAAAAACAGCTATTAAAATTGTTTAATTGGGCAATTGCAGTTAGAATAAAACGGAATTTTTCTTTAATTTTCTCGAAGATAAATGAAAAATCAAAAATAAACATTCCCTTAAGCAACCCGGTTATACGCGAGGCGTAACTTTTTCTAACAGATATCAAAACGTACCACCTCTAACAAACCCCAAATCGTAATTAAAAATTTTTATTTCTAAAGAAAATATTCCCGAACTTTCCTCCTTGGACTCCTCGCGGCGGTTTCTGTTAGTACCTATCTCGCCTTGATTTCATTATTTAAAGTTTCGATCTTTCGTTCGTAGAATATAGTAGCTATTCTACGTTGGATATTTAATTCGCGATTTGATCTGAATATAAAAAATTACTAATGTTTTTTATACGAAAAGGTTAATAAAACTATTCTACGTCTTTCTGTATATAAGAGCTTCGATAATAGCTATTTATCCATTTTTGAGGTGTTTAAAATTATACGAAAACTTTATACATGTAATCATAAGAATATATTGCATTATAGCGATTTTAATTGATTATTCTTCCCTTTCCTAATAATGGGAAAATTGTTCAATATAAAAACATTCTATCGGCGTTCGACGACAACACATGTTAAACTTACCTTTAGCACTTCAGTTTTAATTACATAACCGGACTAGGATTTCCTAGACCTATTTTTAAATATGTATATGAGCTACACGACTTACGAACCCTCGTCAAATGTTTAAGTTTATGGTTCCAGAAAAGTAAATAAACGACCCAAAGGTATTAAAAATGAGTTTATGCTTACCTTTGATAATTGATTTATTTTTTCAAGGTAGTATATAAGATATACACTTTCTCAGTTTCTATGACTAAAATTCATCTACAGAGTGATTATTTAATTTCTCCTTTTAGTGGAATAGTGGACAAACAATATTTAATAAGACTAATTCATAATTAATGTTTGTTCTATTATAAAAAATTGTATTTTTTATTATGATTTCAAGACAAACGGCTTCGCACTCCCTCCAGGAAATATTGACTCATACCAGGTATACAAAGATACTAAAAGTAAGAATCTCTGTGTGAACCCTTTCCGTGTTATCGGGTCCTAGGTGACGAGGCTGCTATATTTCCTACGAACTTTCGGGCGGTTCGCGCGATTGCAAGGAGAACTACTTTATAAATCGGCTAATACAGATGCTCACTAAGGCTTAGTCCCTTCATGTTCTGCAGGAGGTTCTTTAGTATCACTCCAGTTGTTGATAAAATTATGGGAGTCATTTGGGCGCTGTTCATTGTCTTCGGACTTGCACCTCCAGATCTCTGTATTTGGCGATCTTTTCATTGTATTTTGGCCTTAGGTTGCTGTTGTCAGGTACAGCCATGTCGGTTAGTGTAATTCGCCTAGAAATTTTATCTCTTAATATAATATCTGGTCTATTATGAGCAACTGTCTGATCCGTCAGAACCGTTTGGTCCCAATATAACTTGAACTGGTTATTCTCAAGAATAGGCTCCAGCCTGTATTTGTAGTAAGGCACTTTTCCTACCTGCAGTAAGTTTAACTTATCTGCTAACTTCTGGTGGAGTATCTTAGCGACTGAGTCATGTCTTTCCTTATACTCGGTTGCGACAAACGCTTGGCATCCTCCAGTTATGTGCTGGATTGTCTCTGATGTTCGACAGCCAATCTCCATTGGTCACTTTCCATTGAGAGATGTCTGATGATGAACTTCCGATAGTTCTTCTTCGGAATAACTTGGTCTTGGATAGCTAACAAGAAGCGCTCCGTTTCCGAAAACGTGTGTCTTGAAATCAATCAGTAGTTCGATGCTGAGTTGGCGATCCTGTCCTGATTGACCTCATTTGGATGCCATCCATGAAGTAATTTCTGTAGCCAGGTTTGTTACTTCTCTTGGTTTGTTTGGTGGTGAGAAGCAAATTCCGGTTCCCTCAGCTGTAGTGATGTTGAATCGTCTGCCTCGCATATTGTTCGATATAGTATGAAAGAGTCCGCTAACCTGTGGAAATAAGAACGTAAGTTTATTATTTGTTGATCAAGCTGCTTACCAATATGCACCAATCCTCTTCCTCCTTGATGTCCTGGAAGTATTGCACGTTCAATAGCACTCCGAGGGTGATATTTTTGTGCTTTTATTAGGAGTGTTCTTATTTTGCTTTGCAGGTTTTGGATGTCCATCCTGCTCCATTTTACAATTCCAAAAGAGTAGCTAAGTGCAGAGCAAACTTACGTGTTGAGCGCCTTAAATAAATTTTTACTATTAATTAATAATATTTTTTGTTATTATTAAGTATTTGTTAAAATTTAAATATTTTAGAAGCATAATGTACTAAAAACAACACGAAAATTGCCTGGTGAAATTTAAAACCCTCGTGAACGCAGTGCAGTGGTAATAGAATTATAATGCTGCGTTCTCAAAGGTAAGCGTTTGGATTTGAATTCACTGTCATTGTTTTCGAGCAGTCAGTTACCTGATCACTGCGCAGGAATGTTGAGGCCACTTTGACAACTATGTTTATTATGTTCAAAAAATTATCTTACATCAACATCAGAAATAATACAAAAAAACAACCTTTTAATATTCAATGCCGCCGGGATGATTTTCTAAATGTTAAAAACAAATGCACAGTGATTTTTTTGAATAAAAAATCTATAACTCTTCTTCTACTGATCATAAAAAGTTTAATTTTCTTTTAAGCCTGGGAAAAATCCTTGGATTTCGGAATATCGAAATTGAAATACCACGCAAGCAATAGTTGAGGCTACAACTCTATTTATTTATAGCAAAAATTACCAATTTTTTCGACAGTAAAAAACAGTATGTTTTTATTTAAAAAATCGACTTGCTAATAATATTTTATGAAAATATAAGGTCTTAGAAGTAAAACTGAGTTTCGTTTAGGTCAAAAGAGTTCTTCATTTTCCTACAATAAATTATTAACAAGATCTCCGCATAAACAAATTAACGTAGGAAGTTATGAATACTGTTATTTTTTGTTATTATGAGGAATTTTTTTAAAGGAATAAAATCAACGAAAGAGTTATTGTAGCTATGACTATTACATAGACAAAAAGGTCAATTTTAATGACATTGTCGCTTAAAAAGTCAAATTGTAAGTTTGCTGACTACCTACAACTTACTATTTAAACTTTTTTGTATTTAATGAAGACCTAGGCTTCTAAAATAAAAAAAAACTATTTGACATTTTCAGACCCTGGTAGTCAATTATTAAACATTATTTGTTTGTCCAAGCCTTTAGGGGCTTGGACTGGCATGACAAGGGAATTAACATAGACGGAACACGACTAAACCACTTAAGATTTGCTGATGATATTGTTATAATCAGTGATTCACCAGAACAACTCCAATGTATGATACAAGAACTTCATCAAGCATCAGCTAGGATAGGACTCAAAATGAACTTGTCAAAAACAAAAATAATGAGTATAGAACAAATACAAATTAAAGTTGAAGATAAAATAATAGAAGACGTAAGAGAATACATATATCTAGGTCATAAAATACAAATAGGGAAGGAAAACCAATCGGCTGAAATTCCTAGAAGAATAAGTCTCAGCTGGGCAGCTTTTGGCAGACTCGGATTCATTCTTAAATCCAGTAACACCCCTGAAAAGAAAAGTCTACGAGTCGTGCATCCTGCCAGTTCTTACTTATGGTATTGAAACAACCTCCCTAACATGTAAAGCCATTAATAAGCTTCGGGTTACACAACGAGCAATGGAAAGGGAATTAGTTTACGAGATAGAGTTCCAAATGAAGAAATCAGAAGAAGAACGAAAATAACAGATGTGAGCAAACGAGTAGCGCAGTTAAAATGGAGATGGGCTGGACATATCGCAAGACATGACATAGACAGATGGACATACAAGATAACAGCATGGCGGCCAAGAGAGAACAAGGGAAGTGTTGGCAGGCCCCAAAAGAGATGGCGTGACGACATCCAGAAAATTGCCGGAAAAAACTGGATGGGGATCGCTACGGACTGACAGAAATGGAAAAATATGGAAGAGGCCTACATTCAGGAGTGGATGAAAACGGGCTGATATGAATGAAATGAATGAATGAATTTGTTTGTATTTTTCCCCTTTGCAACCTCCTCTTACTCTTACCCCAAAATGTCTGAAAATGTGTTTACTGACTAGTGTATATTTTATATAGCATTAACAATGAACATGTTAATGATTAATCATAAAAAACTATTTTAATTTTATTGTTCTTTTATGTACCTTAGGGCAACATAATATACTAAGCCTAAATAAATATCTAGCTTGATCGGTTCGTCTTATTAATATAAAATTTCATTACATGATTTCTTTTAATAGAATATTGATTGACTTGACCTGATTCAGTTCTTAAATTAGCGAGCGAAAGAAGCGATCTGAATATTTGCTTACTAAATTTCGAACTTTTGGAAAAATATTCGCTTAATTAAATATTATTTTAATATGAAAAGTTTATTTTATGAATAAATTAAACATATATGGTTATGCTTCAACAACTTTATATATGCTAAAATATATTTAGACTGGCGGAGTTAACATCTGAAAAAAATTTAGTTTTAGTAGACTTCTGACTACGTAAAAACATTGAGAATGATAATAGTAATTATGTAGTATATTATATCTTATTTTCTTTTTTGGGAAAAATTTTTTATTTAACAATTAAGATGTGAAAAAACAGTTTTTTCGAGTTCTAGGAAATGCTATTATTTTTCAGTAAAAACGTTTCAAGCAAAAATTGTGCGCAAGTATCTACAAAATGAGCTAAACCACATCCGAATGGAATGATTTGTTCGTTAGTTATTGCAAAAAAACTTACAGAAATGACTGTTTTTTCAATTGTTAACAAACAATAGAAAAATATATTACATTAATTTTATACTGCACTGAAAGGAGCCTCTTGTTGCATACAACAAATTTCAAGTAAAAATATTCAATATTTTTTTGCACAGTGAATTTGTTTATAACTTTTTATCTTCTTCTTCTTCTAGGTAGAAACAAGTTCTGTTATCTACACAATGCCTCATCGATCCTCGTTTGAGGTCGAAATCCAGCTGTCTCTCCATCTTTTGGGGGGCCGTCCAGGGGCCGTTTGGTATTTGGTTTCTCTCTCATTACGGTTTTTGCTAGGCTCTCATCGCCCATTCGTTCCACGTGATCTCTCCACTGCCTACGACGGTTTCGAACCCACTTCACAACATCCCCCACTCCGCTGTCCTCGCGTATTTTTGCGTTTCTTATTCTATCTCTTAAACTTGTTCCCGTGATCATTCTCAGCGTTTTCATTTCTGTGGTTCTCATAATTTTTTTTGTCTTTGTTGTTTCATTTCTTGTTTCTGAGCCGTAGGTCAGTATCGATCTTACACAGACCTTGTAAATTCTTGCTTTGCTCTCAACCGTCATATGTTTGTTGTTCCGGATTATGTCTCTTAGTTGGCCTGATATCATGGCCGCTTTGTTGGCTTGTGTGAGTACTTCTTCCGTTACTGCCCTGTTACTTGTTATATGTGCTCCCAGGTATTTAAACTTCTCAACCTGTTCGATACGTTTGTCATCAACCATTAGTTTGCATCTTACCGGTTCTTTTGCTATTACCATTGCTTTGGTTTTCTCCACAGATATTTTGATATTATACTATTTGGCCGTTCGATTGAGATGGAAAAGCATTCTTTGTAAGTTGTCCTCGCTATCTGCTGTCAAGGCAACATCATCTGCAAAGCATATAATCTGAACGGTGTTGTGTCCCATTGGGTACCCAATATTTGTGCTTTTTACCTCATCAATGATTTCGTCCATGATTACATTGAAAAGTGTTGGACTTAGGCTATCACCCTGTCTTATTCCTATGGATAGTGGAATTTCCTCTGTTAGAGTGTTATTTGTTTTAATTACCATGATGTTTTTGGAATTCAGTTCGTATATTGTGCGTATGATTGCTTCGTCTACTTATTTTCTTCACAGTAGTTCTGTTATGTGTTCCAGTTTGACTCGGTCGAACGCTTGTGTAAAGTCCACAAAACAAATGAACAGCGGTTTATCGTATTCGATAGATTTTTCAACCAACTGTCTGATAATATATACCGTCGATAGTAGAGCGGTTATTCCGGAAGCCCTCCTGTTCTTCGCACGCCCCTAACTTGTCTACGATCCGTTGTGACAGTATTTTCGTTAATAATTTGGCAGAACTGTTCAGTAGACTGATTCCCCTGTAGTTTTCGGGTTGTTTCTTTGATTCTCTTTTGTGGATCGGAATTGTGAAGCTTTTCAGCCATTCGTTGAGTACTGACGTTGTGCGGAGTATTTTTTGAAATAGAACAGTGAGCTCTGTGACAAGGCTGGGGCCTCCGTACTTTAGCATCTCATTCGTAATTTGATGGATACCAAGTGATTTTCTATTTTTAATCTCTTAATTGTCAGATGCATCTCTGCTTCACTGATGTTAACATCTATGAGTTCTGCGCTTTCTTGGTGGTTTTCGTTTACGTTGTTTTCTGTAGCTGGTGCCTCGAGTAAGTCCTTAAAATGACTAACCCATTGTTGGCTGTCGATTGGACTTAGTTGAACGTATTCATTGATTGGTTTTTTTCTGTTCCTCAGCATGATCCATATTTTCTTTTATCCGCCATAACTTTTTATGATTTTTTTATTGTTCATTCTCAGCGATCTAGAGGCTGTAGAGGGATTTGCGGATGTGCAAATGAAATTTCGACACGAACCAAATTAATTGTTGATTTTAAATTGTTGAAACAGATAAACAAAGTTGGGGTTTGTTTTTTCATTATAATCACACAGAATAACTCTTGGACAATTATTGATAACGAAATGCTGATAAGTGGACGTGATAGGTGAGATTTCGGCGAACATTTTTTAAAAAAAATGTTCTGTACGACCATCAGAAGCTGAGATAGACTTTTTTTTTCAAAAAATTGCTGCTGCGTTGTTTATTATTAAGAGATTATTTAAGTTGAAATTCATAGGGAGAAGGTTAAACTATTGTATGAGGCAATTTTCAGCTCAATTATTGCAAAATTGTGGATATTGCAATAGTTTAAAGTTACACCTACTCCGAGAATCAGAAAGTGAGCCGTGAAGGAGAAGGCGTATTTTTCAGCTTGCGGCGCGAGGAAAAAAATGTGACTCGGACGCTTCAAATTCGTTTCGCCGGAAAAATTTGGATTATCTCGGCGAATGTTGGTCATATAACCTTTTTTTTAATTTGTGGTTTCTCGGCCAGACATGAACAATGGATATGTTTATGTAATGATATTATTGTTAAACATGGCAATAAACAAATTGCCGCACTTTTATACATTTTATGTGTAATTACAATTTTACCGTACGTACGTACTTTTCAAATTGCGAAAAATTTATTTATCTGTTTCAATAATTTAAAATCAACATTTTATTTGGTTCTTTTTTGTTATTGTTAGTATAAGTCTCGAACTTTCATTTGCGTACCCGCAGATCTCCGTACGACCTCTGAATCGCTGAGAACGAACAATAAAAAAAAAAAAACATAAAACACAAATTCACTGTGCAAAAAATTATTGTATATTTTTACTTGAAATTTTGCACACCTGTTGTATGCAACAAGAGGCTCCTTTCGGTATAGTATAAAGTTAATGAAATATGTTTTTCTATTGTTTATTAACAATTGAAAAACAATCATTTTAGCATGTTTTTTTTTGTTCATTCTGTAAGTAAAGGGTGTTTTTTATAGAGGTATAGAACTTTTAAATGGAATAAAACAAAGATAAATTTTTTAAATTGACATGAAATTTACTTTATTCGAAAGATAACCTTCTGGCATTATAATTTAAATATGACTTCTGGCATATGACCGCCACGGCTGGCTCAGACGTAGTCTAATCTGGAGGTCCAATTTTCGATGACTTTTTCCAACATTTGTGGCCGTATATCGGCAATAACGCGGCGAATGTTGTCCTCCAAGTGATCAATCGTTTCGGGCTTATCGGCGTAGACTAGCGACTTCACATATCCCCACAGAAAATAGTCTAGCGGCGTTAAGTCGTACGATCTTGGAGGCCAATTCACGGGTCCGAAACGTGAAACTATGCGGTTACCAAACGTTTCCTTCAATAAATCAATTGTGGCACGAGCTGTGTGGCATGTTGCGCCGTCTTGTTGAAACCACAGCTCCTGCACATCATGGTTGTTCAATTGATGAACCAAAAAGTCAGTAATCATGGCTCTATAGCGGTCACCATTGACTGTAACGTTCTGACCAGCATCGTTTTTAAAGAAGTACGGACCAATGATTCCACCAGCCCATAAAGCATACCAAACAGTCAGTTTTTCTGGATGTAACGGTGTCTCAACATACACTTGAGGATTATCATCACTCCAAATACGGCAGTTTTGTTTATTGACGTATCCATTCAAACAAAAGTGAGCTTCATCGCTAAACAAAATTCGCTTATGAAAATCGGGATCAATGGCAATCTTGTTTTGCGCCCATTCACCGAATCTACGCCTTGCTAGGTGATCGTGTGGCTTCACTTCTTGCACGAGTTGGATTTTGTAAGCACGCAAATCAAGATCTTTCCGCAAAATCTTCCATAAAATGAATGGACACATATCCAATTCCTGTGCACGATGGCGGATAGACTGATTCGGGTTTTCCTCTACGCTACGCTCTACAGCAGCAATGACTTCTTCTGTACGCACTGTACGACGTCTCTGTGGATGCGTATTATCATTTAGAGTAAATGTGGTGCGAAAACATTCCATAGTTAATCGAATTAATTGCTCTGATGGACGATTATGTTGACCGTAAAATGGACGTAGTGCGCGATACCTATTTCGAACCGAACCATGATTTTCAATATAAATTTGCACAATTTGGAAGCGTTGTTCAGGCGTCAGTCTATTGATGTTGAAATGCCAAACCAAACTAAACATAAATCACTTGACAGCTGACAAAATGGCCGCCAGTTAAAAAAGTGTTGCCAACTTAAAGCTTTATACCTCTATAAAAAACACCCTTTACATAGTCAGAAGTCTACTAACACTAAATTTCAAAATCACCCTATTGTGAGGCCAACCTGCCCCGGCCTCATTGTAAAATCACATTTTATTTGGAATTATTAATTTACCATAAACTTAAAAGCATTTTAAGCTTTTTCGCAGATAAAATGTCAAGCCAAAAAATTTGTGAAGGTTTCTTTTTATTAAAATTTCTAAATGTTATCAGAGAGATAAAAATAGAAATTACAAATTCCTTAGTAGCCTTTCAACAACAAAATTTTATACATGGTGGTAATCTTACATATTGTTCTATCAAAATTCTCATATATTTACAAGTGTGCACGATCCCTTGTGCCTTTTTGACGTTATTTCATATATAAATCATTCACGAACGATAAGACTGCTCTAATTACGAAATTTTAAACTCGAAGAATTGATAAGTTTTTTCCATACTAGTGATTTAATATTCGGTTCAGTTCAGTGAATTACACACAGAATTAGTTAGAAGTTAATGATTTTTTGGAGAATCGATTTTTTGTATATTATTAAAACTTTCAAATTAATGGGTCCCGGTTATTTTTTAATGATTCGCTTTGTAATTTATTGCATTAAATACAAATAAGATTAATAAAATTGAGTATGACATCAGGATTTTAAGATATATATATATATCTAAAAAATCTGAGATGACTGGCATGTGGCTGAACAGATTTAAATTCTACACGAAAAAATCTATGAAAATCAATCGTAAACCATAAGCTTAAAATCTGAATATAAAGTCAAAGAATAAGCTGACTTAAAAACCATTTTGTGAGTAGAAGTAGCTTATAAATGCGTTAAAGAAATAGCTAAAAGGGTTCTTGAGGAAAGCAATTTTAAATTCGAATTTAGTCTCCTGTTACAGTAGAAAATTTTATGTTATTTTTTTTCCTGCCCTTTCACAGTTTTAAACAATCATCTATTTTGAGAAATGCTTTAAATATTTTTATTATAGTTTGTCTATTTTGTTTTAAAAACTACAATAGTAAAATTTTGAAACAATTCAACTTAAATGTAGGACGTATTTAATGAAAAATGTCTAGAATTTATTGTAGAATGTAGAAAAGTAATGATATCTAATGTATTGCTACAAAACTTTGAATGTCTGTAGAAACTTTGAAGAGACAGGAATCGACGACAGAGACAGAGAGATAATATCAAAGCTATATTCACAACAAAAGGCTATTGTACGAGTTGAGAATGAGACAACAGAAGAATTTAATATAAAGAGAGGAGTACGCCAGGGCTGTATACTGTCGCCACTTCTATTCAACGTATACTCAGAACATCTCTTTAAAGAATCACTGGGCAACATAGAAGATGGAATTATTGTAAATGGAGAAGTAATAAACAACTTAAGATACGCGGATGATACCGTTCTTATAGCCGATACTGCAGAGGGACTTCAAAGAATTATCGACCGAATAGTGACAGCTTGCAACAGATATGGTATGAAGATAAACTGCAAGAAGACGCAAACGATTATTGTCAGTAAAAACGACGTCGGCAATATACAGTTTACTGCCAACAACGTAACTCTCACTGAAATGCTATGTACTCTCAACTCTCTTATATGGAGCAGAAGCCTGGACCCTTACCGATGCTTCATGTAAACGTATAGATGCATTTGAGATGTGGTGCTACCGTCGCATGCTTAGGGTTCCTTGGATACACCACGTATCAAACGAAAACATTTTACAACGTATCGGTGGAGAACTGGAATACCTTACAAATATCAAACGCAGAAAATTGGAGTACTTTGGACATATCATGCGGAATGAGAAATGTCGCCTGCTCCAACTTATCCTGCAGGGGAAGATGGAAGGCCAGAGATCAGCTGGACGAAGACGAATATCATGGCTGCGCAACCTACGAACATGGACTGGAATGACATCAACAGGTCTGTTCAGAGCAGCAGTGAATAAAGTAATATGGACCAATGTGATAGCCAACATCCAAAGAGGATAGGCACTTTAAGAAGAAGAAGAAGAAACTTTGCGGGAAAAAGATGAGGTACAAACCCAGCAGTGGATGTACACTGCAATAGTTAGACCAATCATCACATACGGGCTGTGATCTCGAGCAAAAGAACCAGTCTGGCTAATACTTGAGCTAACCTCTCGAAAGTTCAAAGACTGGCCTGTGCATGTATAACCGGGGTAATGAAAACCTGCCCAACGGCCGCTATGGAAGTAATCCTAAACCTCACACCTCTACATATATTCCCAGAGAACATGGCGAGGAGGACAATTTATAGGATGATGAGAGATGAGGTCACAAAACGAAGGCCCAATCTCTCATCCAGAAATCAACAAATCTGGAACATGCCCCAAGATGAAATGAAAAAGAAATTCAACTTTGTGAAAAACTTCAGACCAAAATTGAGTTGCAAGAACGAATGGAACCATTGTAAAACTCAGCAAGAAATCCACTATATGATATACAGATGGCTCCAAAACAACGGAGGGAACTGGAGTTGGAGTGTATGGACCCGGCACCAGACTACGAAAGCTTAGGTAAGTCACTAAGCAATTTCCAGGCAGAAATACATGCCATTAGGATGTGTATTCAACATTTTCTTAACAAGGAGAAAAACTATCACCGCCAAGAGATTATCATCATGACGGATAGTCAAGCAAGCATCAGTGCACTGAGCTCTCAAGTTATCAGTTCTAAGATGCCTGAAGAAATGAAATAATCTGAGTAAAAATAAAAAAAAATCACCCGGGGCATACCGGGATAGAGGGGAATGAAATGGTAGACAAGCTCTCGAAGAACGAGGATGATATACCTTTTCTGGGGCCAGACCCTTACTGTAGAATCAGTAGCAGCATAATGCTGGAAGAACTAAAGATAGAAGAAGAAAGCAGGAGATCTAATTATTGGAGGGAGCTGCAAGAATTGAGAACGGCGAAGATACTTCTGGGGTACTACGACCATAAGAGATTTAAATAATGCATAAGCTTGAGTAAAAACCAGCTCAGAGTTCTGGCACGGGTCCTGACGTGGCGTTGCCACCTGAAGGGACACTTCAAGAAACTCGGACTGGTAGAAAGAGAAAAATGCAGATTCTGTGAGGAGGAGGACGAAATTTCTGATCATATCCTTGCAGAGTGTAGTGCTCTAGAAAACCCTAGGATGCGGTTTTTGGGAGCACACCAAATCGAAGGAGGGGAGCGACCCACCTTGAAGCCGTCCATCATCCTGGGATTCCTGAGGGAAATGAGACTGGGGCAACAGGGGAGCACAATAGATCTACCAAGTCGCAGCGTACAGACCCCTAACCCTATGCACATACATGCACAATGTGTTTCATTAAACGAATTTAAGTTGATACACAAAGCACTTTTCTGATCTACCTTGAATATTACTTTCTTATCCTAAAAACTACATTTAAAAAAAAGGAAATCAAGGGAGTAGGCAAATTGAAAGGATATAGAATGGGTTACCGCGAGATTAAGATGTTACGCCGATGACGCTGTACTGGTGACAGAACATGAAAACGATTTACAAACACTATTACAAGCTTTTAACCGAACATTAAAATCTCTTAATATGGTCATATCTGCTTCTACGACAAAATGCATGACCACCTCAAAGTAATCGATAAGATGTAAACTTGTGGTTGACGCGAAAATCATTCAACAGGGTATAAAATTTATGTATCTGGGAATAGAAATATCCGGCTATGGATATGTCGAAACAGAATTTCGAGAATAAACTAACAAAGCAGCTAGAATAGTAGCAAGCCTAAATAACATTATTAGGCAAAATAAACATATTAGAATGGAAACGAAGGCCAGAATTTATAAGACCATGATTAGGCCAATAACGATATATACTGCATAGGATGGAAAAAATCGAAATGAAGGCACTACGAAAGATAGCTGGAAAAACGCTAATGAACAGAGAGCGAATCAAGGCCATCAGAGAACTGTGTGAAGTGGACTGGATATTGAAGAGAAAGATGGAATGTAACAACCACAGCAGTGGCATGGACGACTCGAGAATAGTTAGGATAGCACGTGACAAATCATCCCTATTAATCAAATAAGTGGTGTTGTATAGAACAGGGTGATCCATTTCTTGATCACAACCCTGCATATTAAAGTTCTAGTTAGTTTATCATTTTGAAGCTAACAATTCTTTTAGTGTTCATTAATTTATATATAGATCTTGTAAATCTGCAAAACGCAGGTTTTGAATATTATCAACCCCATAGTGAGGAAATTAGAGGAGAGAGAAATGATGGGACTAATGTTTTTTTTATGTCAAGAAGGGATTTAACTGCATGACATTCAAATTACCAGTTTGCTGTGTTGCTTCATCTAGAAGAAGAGCTTTTTGAATCGGTGGTAATTTATTTGTGTTCGTAGTACTGCTTCGCTAGCGCTATCCAGAATACGACGTGCGTTATTATCTGATATTGGTGATTTTAATCTGTAACTAATAGGAATAATGTTACTGTCTCCAGCTTTTCGCCGGGATCTATCCTTGGTTCAATGCTATCCTCCCAAGTTCTAAACGATATAAACTTTCCTCACCCTATGATTCCTCAAACTCTTTTCTTCGCTGACGAGACTTGTATTGTAAAAAAAAACCAAAGAATTTAGATACTTAGTTAATTATATATCGTAGATAGAACAAAACATATATGATTGGTTTACGAGCAACCAATTGAACTTTAAAAATATTAGAACTAAAAGATTCATAATTTAACATAAGAAAGGCACGCAGATTTCCTAGCAATGATTGATTTTCCTCTTACGGTCTGTCAAAAATATCATACCCAGGTAGTCTTGCTGACCACATAGGTACTGTTTATTTCTAAGTGCTACTTTGGCTTGATGGTTTGGTGTCACCCTTCTCATCTAAACAGAACATTTGCTCTTCATCGCAAGGCTATCGGTTTCCTACCATGATGACGTCAAAAGAAAATTTATTTCTTTAAATTTATTAACACTGCCACAGATGTATATTTGTTTATGTTTAATACATTTAAACACAAATTACAATAAATGTAATATAAATTCGAATATCCATGATCATTTAACAAGATACTGAAATGAAGTTATATCTTCCTTTATTAAAATGCAACATATTAGAAATGCATCTATAACAAAGTCGATAATTTCTGTCAGTGACTGTTTAATTCCGGTCACCAAAGCGACGAAGCGGCTGATTAAACATCTCATGCAACTATAAATGATTTAAACTTTGCCGCTCTATTAAGAGGATAAGGACTAAAAGCTTAAAACGCATTGTTGTCATATTTCGCAAGCCTTAAATAGCAATCAGTTAATCGCATTTAAAACAGCATAGTGATGCCGACCAACATATACTTGGCTTCTTATCGCGAAGGCAATGGATGTGGCAACACACAAACACAAAATTTACAACGTAAATAAACTTGTAAATAAGCGTCTCTACTCGGTTTTCGCATTGTTTGAATATTTTATTGATTTATTTGTATAGATTCTATGAGTTCACATTCTAATTACTATACTTTCATTGTATATTGATGCTGTGTTAAAAAAGTTAATTATAGTGTATTATACATTTGGTGTATATAGTTTTGGTAAACTATGGATATTAACGAACTTTCAATTAGTGATTTCGCATTCTTAGAAATTTTGGTCCATATCGGCAAAAAACCGAAAATTTACCATTCAAAGAGTTCTGCGAACTTCGAAATAAATGGTCATCAGATGGCGCCAGGTCAGGCCTGTATCGGAGATCGACATCACTTCCTAACCAAGCTCCAAAAATTTCTTACGAGTTACTAAATATGAGTGAATTTTTGTATTATCATAATGGAACTCAGTTTCTTTGCGATTTGCCAATTCTGGCCTTTTTTTTTCATGGCTTTATTCAGTTTCATTAGTTATTGACTGTAAACATCCGAATTGAAGCAGTTCAAAATACACAACACCTTTGTAATCCCACCAAGTTGACAGCATGACTTTTGTTGGATGTAATCCAGATTTAGATGTGGTTTAATATAATCGTTTTTCTATCATCGGTAGGTTTCATTACTCATAAGGCAAATATTGATTCATTGTGTTAAGTGAATCCATCTGAATTCATGCGGAACGCCAATATCCAAGATATTTAAAATAATTTTCAGTTGTTATATGGGATACATTTAACCTATCTGCAATCTCTCGAGGAGTTATATGACAATTCTTTTCAATTATGGCTTTGATTTGGTCATCATCAATTTCAGTAATTCGATCAGAATGTTGTCAACTTTGCGTAATAAATCTCCAGAACCGAATTTTGTAAACCATTTCTGACACGTGCGTTTTGTTATGCAATCAACTCCATAAACTTCACATATCTCTCTGTGAGCCCAGCAGCTTCCGTTACTTCACGAAATAAAAAAATAAAATATGCCGAAAATGTTTGTTTCAGCACTGGTATCAAATATTGAAAGGAAAACACCATAACACTGGCAGAAGCCGTTCAAAACAAGTATAACGCTCTCTATGTGTGATAATCAAAAATACTTACTTGCCGCCTAATAGTAAAAAAAAAATTTATGTACAAAACTTCTTTATATAACGGCGTACTTATTTTGTATAAATTTCCATTCTTTTGGTATTGGGAAAACGGAAGGTTTCCCTTGTCTTATATGTAGATAAGGTACATTGTTATATTTCTATATTATTTCCGAGTTTCTTTTGTCCTTATAACCGAAATACGGGAAAAAGCTTTTATCTAATCTCGGCCAAATACTGGGTAAAATTCGTACGAAGTGCAAATATTTATACATGCGAATATAAGAGCTTAATAAAACACAACCGAAAGGATGGGAGATCCAACTTTTTAGAGGTTTAAATCATTAATTCCAAAAATTAAATAAATCTTTGTTCAAAAAATATTTCATAATCGAGGAATACAGAAAATTTTAGTGAAGTCATAAAACCATCAAAATTTTTCATGGAACTGGATGCTTTGGGTATAAGATTCCTGTATTTTTTTACCACATATACATATTTTAGGGGTAATTGCTTCTATGGCACGTCTCTGGATTTGTCCTTGATAATACATGTTTGAACTAGTATTACTTTCAATTTTTTGCAAAATGTCTTTAGGTAACTGAGAGAAGTTTTTTTCTTAGGATTTGTTACTGGTTGATTATTTTGGACCTATATGACAATAATTTTAATGATATATTTCCACAATAAAAATTAATTAACAAATGACCTGTTTCTGTATCACATTTTATCAAATGGTCACTTTGAGTTAATTTAAACTGAAAATGGATCTTACTGTGTCATAGAAGATGGAAATTCTTATGATGATAGGACATGGCGATAGGGTAAGAACCCAAAAAGTGTGTCATTTACTTCAAGAAAAGATCCTATTCTGCAGGCAGTTTCTTGAAAGATATTTAGAGTTTCTACAAGTAAATTTTATTCCTCCTCTGTCGACGCTGTTTCCTGAAGAAGAAAATTCAGATTTACTCCATCAAAATATCTAGGTTCAACAAAATCTTGCTCAGCCACATTATGCGGCATATGTTTACGCCCTTCTTAACGGTGTTTTCACAAACAGATGCATTCGAAAAAGGAGACCTATTGAGTGGCCGCCAAGGTCTCCAGATTTAAAGTATCCTAACTTCTTTTTGTTTGATTACCTGAAAAGTAAAATTTTCCAAACTAAACCTATTAACTTGGAAAACGTTAAGAATCGTATTATATATATATATATATATATATATATATATATATATATATATATATATATATATATATATATATATATATCTTCTTCTTTAGGTGCCATGTCTGTATTCAGATGTTGGTGGTCATCATATTTACAATTTCCTGAAATTTTTCTCTATCGGCTGCTGCGCGAAATAGTTCTTCTACCGTGCAATCACACCACTGCCTGATGTTACGCAGCCATGAAAGCTTCTTTCGGCCTATTCATCTTTTTCCTTCCACTTTTCCTTGTATTATAAGGCGAAGTAGCTGGTATTTAGGTCCTCTAATTATGTGACCGAAGTATTCTGTTTTCCGCCTCTTTATAATGTTCAAGAGTAGTCGATCTGTATCCATCATTCTGAGAACATCCTCGTTGGAAGTGTGGAAACCCATGATATCTTTAGGATTCGACGATAGCACCACAATTCGATAGCTTCCAGTTTGTTTAGCGTTGTGGTTTTTAGTGTCCTGTCTCGCAACCGTATAATAGAATAGACCATAGGTTCCTGTTGCATAGAACTGGTTTCTATGTCACAAAGGCCTTCCGCGATATTTCTATCCTAGCTATTATCTATTATCTGTTCATCTGAATCCCCATTTACATTCAACCAACTGCCAAGGTATTTGAAATGGTTTACACGCTCTATCCTCTTCCCATCGAGCCAAAGTTGATATTCATCTACAGTAACCTTTTCAGCTGTCATCCACTTTGTTTTTGAGATGTTGATTTTAAGGCCTCTTCGGCAACTCGCTTCATTGACTAGGTTTACTAATGTTTGGAGATCCTCGATGCTTTCCGCAAGAATGGCCGTATCATCAGCAAATCTAATATTGTTGATTACTTCTCCACCTAGTCTTACTCCTTCTTGTCTGTCATCCAAGGCCTCCCTAAAGATTTCTTCAGAGTATACATTAAAGAGACAGGGCGACAGAACGCAACCCTGTCTTACTCCACGTTTGATGGGTAGGTTTTGAGTACGACTGTTTTCAATTTGGATAGAGGCTGCTTGATTGTAATACAGATGTTTTAACAGTCTTATATCGTAGTGCTCTAGATCTGCTGCTTGTAGGCACTTAAAAAGTTTATCATGTTGTACTCGGTCGAATGCCTTTTCAAAGTCGATGAAAGAGACGTAGATGTTCTTTCAGAATTCACAGCTCTTTTGTAGGAGAACGCGCATACAAAATAGTGCCTCTCTTGTTCCTAGACCATTTCTAAATCCAAATTGCTTATCACTCACTCTATTTTCGCATAGAAGGAATATTCGGTTCTGTATAATTCGTAGAAGTATCTTAAGTGTGTCGCTCATTAAACTAATCAGCCTAAAATCACTGCATTTGGTGGGTCTACTTTTCTTTGGTAATGTTACAAACAGCGATTCTAACCAATCATCTGGTATTATTCCTTCGTTGTAGATTTTATTAAAGAAAGTGGTTTAGTAGGAAATATTTTCCTCATCTAGAAGTTTAAGCAACTCAGCAGGGATTTGATCTGGTCCAGGTGCCTTATTATATATATATATATATATATATATATATATATATATATATATATATATATATATATATATATATATATATATATTAGATACTTTTCAATAGTTGTCAATATCTGCGACCCTGGCTATTATTTTGTGCTATGCCATAGAGATAAACCAGTTTAATTATTCACAAGTATCGTAAAATCCATTGTAAAGCCACAAAATTGAATTGTAGGTAAAAAAATCTAATTTCATACTGCCACAGTTTTTCTATTTATCATAAATTTTTTAAATAGTGAACATTTTCCTGTTATTAATACTCTAACCTTAAGGCTTTTAACTAGTAGTTATATAATTATATTTTTAATTTCTGCTCAAAGTTATATGTCAGATATTTCCCTATTTCTTCTTCAAGTGCCATATCAGGTCCCCCTGACGTTGACAATTACATTGGCAAGTCTTTCACGGTCCTGTGCTAGCTGGAACAGTTCCCCCGCGCTACGTATACCTGTCCATCCACGAATATTCCTCAACCAGGAAACCTGTCTCCTTCCTACCCCTCTACGTCCCTCTACTTTACCCATTATAATTAGCTGAAGAATTCTATATCGCTCCCGTCTGAATATATGTCCAAGATATGAGATTTATCTACACTTCACAGTGTTTAATAGTAGACGAGTTGTGTCGACCCTATTGAGTACCATTTCGTTGGTCTGCCTAGCTGTCCAAGGTATTCTCAGCATTCGCCGGTGTAACCACATTTCGAAAGCCTCCAGCCGATTAATCGTGGCAGCCTTAATTGTCCAGATCTCTGCCCCATATAGTAACACTGAGGTTACCATTGCAGAAAAGTGGTTTCATTTTTTGAAAAGTTGCTCTAGCAGTCTCTGTTCTACACCTTATCTCTTTATCTGGGTTTAGATTTTCGGTGATATAACATCCAAGATATTTAAAATGAGTTACCCTGTCTATACTTTTTCCTTTTATTTGTATTGAAGCGTTAAGATGAGGTTGTCTACTAAAGACAATAAATTTTGTCTATTCTACACTTTATCTCTTTATCTGGGTTTAGATTTTTGGTGATATAACATCCAAGATATTTAAAATGAGTTACCCTGTCTATACTTTTTCCTTCTATTTGTATTGAAGTATTAAGATGAGGTTGTCTACTAAAGACCATAAATTTTGTCTTTTTGATATTTATGTTGAGCCCCATTTCTTGACCCTCAGTGTTAACAAAGTTTAATAGATGTTGCAGGTCTTGTAGTTTGTCGCTTAGGATAACAGTGTCGTCAGCATATCGTATTGTATTTATATATTCTCCATTGATTTGTACTCCCATTCGTTGTCCTTGAGTAGCCTGTTTAAAGATTTTATCTGAATATATATTAAAAAGCAGTGGAGATAGTATGCAGCCCTGTCTAACGCCTCGCAAAATTTTACTTTCTTCTGTGAGTTTTCCATTTAGCCTTACTGTTGCTTTCTGCCGCCAATATACATTTTTAATAATTCTTACGTCTCTGCTGTCTACCCCTACGTTACGTTTGTGCTGTGTACCCCCACGTTACTTAAAATGTCTACGAATTTTCTGTGCTGTACTCTGTCGAAGGCTTTCTCGTAATCGACAAAATATACGAATACATCCTTATGTTGGTCCCGGCATTTTTGCAGAAATATATTTAGTGCGAATAAAGCCTCTCTAGTACCTAGGACGTTTCTAAATCCGAATTGGGTTTCATCTAAATCTGCTTCGCATTTAGATCTTATCCTGATGTGGATGATTCTGAGAAAGACCTTTAAAGTGTGGCTCATTAGACTTATTAGTCTGTACTCTCTGCATCGCTTTGCTCGCTGTTTTTTTGGGAATGAGACGAATAGAGACCTCAGCCCAGCTTCCGGTATATCTCCAGTCACGTGAAACAGTTTGACCAAGATTCCTATATTTTCCTCATGGATCATTTGTAACAGCTCGGTTGGGACATTATCAGGCCCGGTGGCTTTCCTGGTTTTTGCAGATCTTATGGCAGATAGAACTTCACTGTTTAGAATTTCCGGTCCCATGTCTATATTAGCGAGATCATCGGAGTTGTGTTCATTCGATCTGTCATCATCAAATAATTCTTTCACATATTTAACCCATGTTTCAAAAATTTCTTTTTCGTCCAAGATAATTTTACCATCAGGGTCCACAAGGGTATTAGTGGTATTCTTATTATATAGACCTGCTATTTCTCTGACCTTTTTGTACATGTTGAATGTGCCATGTTTCCTTTCTAGATCTTCTATTTCGATACACTTGTCTCTCATCCAGTTCTCTTTGGCTATCTGAATTTTTTGTTTAATTTCTCTTGGTCTTCTTTTATATTCCACTCGATTTGTTTTCTACTGTCTCTTTTGTTCCATGAGGTCCAATATTTCTGCTGTCATCCAATTCTGTTTTTTCGGTTTGTTCTTCCGTACAGTATTTTCAGTTATTAGTTTGTTGGTTAGTTCCTTAAACGATTTCCAAATTTCTTCTACGTTGTCGTCAGTTCTTGTGTTCTTTATGTAGTTGTTCAGATCCTTTGTAAGCAGTTCTTTATCGGTTTCCCTATTACAAAATATATATTATTTAAAAAATCTATATTAGTCAGAATAGTACAACATTGTGCCTACCACCGTTGGTGTATTTGTCAGCCGCAACTGATTTCTAGAATACAAAGAAATCCACATAACTTCAGAATTCAGCAGTAAGATAAATTTACAATGACTTTAAATCGAATTCTGGTAAACAAATGTAAATCGTATAATTACCGATTGTGATCATACAAATTGTCTGTAAATATAATAAGAAGGTAAAGTTTGTTTGCTCAAGGTCATCTCCGGAACTGTTGAACTAATTTTACAAATTCTTTTACTGTTGTCAAAATAACATTCTCCGTTTGAAGATAGACTACATTTTGTCTAGGTTTATAACAAGGGAATGGCACAAAAGAGACTGACAATAAAAGTCGGAGGAAACGTCCGGTCCTCCGAGCTCGATGTTTCTTAAGGACTACGCGTGTCGTAAATTGAAAGTTGATATAGTTGAAATTTAGCACAGGCAAAAAGGTCAAATACGTATTTCTTAATTGGCAATCTAAGAGGAGATTTTGGCGGTCAAATAAATTACATTTCTTTTTGTTCGTGTAGGGTATCCAATAAAGTTTATCATTTAGGATTTAAACAAATCTTTTCAGCGTTTTTCAAAATTCGACTAAAGAGAGTTAAAATTGAAAAAAGAAAGGCTTATATTATAAACGTATAGGCGTACTAGAAAAAAACATTATTCAAAACACATATATGATCTACTTCAGCATATGCGAAGGCGCGCACAACACAACCAGGAGTCAATAAATAGTAAAATTTGCTGAATTATCATAATCAATGTGATTTTTATATTTCAAAGTACATTGGATAATTTTTTAATGTTAAAGTTGTTAGTTGCCGACCAAAAAAGGAGGATGTAAAAAATATATGTTTGGAAACAGGTGATATAAAAGAACTGATCTCTGAAATTGCTCAGAGAACTTAATTTTTGCTGGGACAAAACAAATAGAAAATCTGTTCCTATAGATCGTTCGGAAACTGTCCGTTGGAGAAGTAAATCTCTCTCAAGTAAAAGGTAGAGTTGCTAGAAATAACACATTTGACAAAATTAGTAATTTAACTAAATTTTTGAAAGATTTTTTTGAATAAAGTTACTGCCGAAAATTGGGAAAAATCCATATAATAAAAGAATAAAACAAAATGTGCGAACTCGATATCATGATCAGTGAGATAGAGGAACCAATTATAATTAATTTGAACGAAGATATTTTCACTGACTTTGATTAGGAATTAGATACGTAATGTTTACTAGTGTAAACACAATTTATAATTTAAATTTTTGTTTTTGTTGTATTTTATTTTTTAATGTTGTTTATATGTTTTTTTATTATTTTATATAATTTTATTTTAGTGTGTCCAACTCTTTAATTTTATATATATTCTATTTAGCCGTAGGTTTTTTATTATTTTAGTATTGTATTTGTGTCTTTTTCTTAAGCGTGTAGAATTAACATGTTTATCTCATTTTTTGGAGCTATCGTATTTCCATATAATAAAGTAAATTAAATTAAGATATCAGTACAATAGAAATAAAAATAAGTGGGTCTAATTTTACTTACAACATAAAAAAGTAATTAAATTTGAATCCCTTTTTAGTGTTTAATTGTAATTCTGCAGATGGTTTAAGAAATAAATAAACTGAAACGTCAAATACCGTAAAAATATTTTTAATTAATAATAAAATGAGCAATAGCCCCAAAAATATTTTAATATTATATGGACGAATTTATTTTTTTACATATGTTTAATTTTTTGTATTTTTGACAATGGATATTTTGTAAGTATTTATTAAAAACTTTTGAGAGAATAAGGCTACGTTTTAGTCCATTATTACAGACCGGGATTGATTATAAAATTTCTAATCCATTCCTATGAAAAATATATGTGTCTAACAGATTTTGCTAAAGACACCGGACTAAAGAACACAGGTAGTTTGCGAAGAGAAAAAGGGTAAAAAATGATTTATTACTCTCTCTAATTCTTAAATAAACTGTAGAATAAGAGGAAAAATCGTGTCAATTTTCCTAAACTCAATGCTCTTGGGGAGGTGGAAATTATTCCTATAGGGAGTGTACCATCATTTATACACCGGTTTCAAACTTATTGGTCTCCGTCAATACCGGCAGACATGTACACCTCATCATAAGAAAATTGAGTATTTTAAGCAACTTATATCATACTAAATAAAAAGTTCAATACAAGTTGCGCCATCTCCCGGAATCTCGTTCAGTGTACCATCAGTATTCATGTAAATTCCTTTAATGTTAAGGTACATATGAATTAATTTTAATGTACAACGAACTGATATTGAATTTGAATATGAATTTGCTTTAAATTTAAAGTAAATATAAATTATTCACGATTTAAAGTAAAAAATCATTAAATTTAATGTAGAATATACATTAAAATTAAATTTAAGGTTATTTTTAACAGTGTACGTGACAGCACGCAAATCTATTACTGTTTTAACACAAACAGTTACAAATCGCCAAAGAAGATGGCCCTCAAATCTTGAAGGTCAACAAAAGTAGTAGAGCTCACACCATATAACGCGTTTAGCTGTTTGTTGTATAAACTTATTTATTGTCCAAAAGGATATCGAATAATTTATTTTTTAACAGGATAATGTATCCTTATGTCACCAGAGAGGTTCGAACATTTCTTTATGGATTGGTTAACCAAAGGCCTTGAATTAAATCTCACAGGACATGTAGTATTTAAATTTACCAGTTTGCATCAATGCTACAGTAATATTAAATAATTTGTATATTTTTACCTCATTAAATTTAATTATTTATCCTGTAATTTGAAATTTGTAAACATAGAATTCGTTTTTGAGTCACAACTCTTTTGATCTTATAATTTATCACTCATTCTTTTTAACAGAGTTTGTAAAATGCTGTAGTTTATATATTACATTATTTGGTTTGAATTCGAAGGTATTAAGGTATTTTTAATAAATTCCCATTTATTTACATTCCATTTCCGTGTTAAAAATGTTAGGTTATAGTCAGTAATATGGTTCAGTTAGCACCGGTTGTGGATGTAAACCCGATTCGTTTGACACTAGCACGGCATGTAGAGTCTGATCATTTAATGTTGCGTATACAGTATGGAATTTGTAACATTTTTTGAAGTGTGTCTTAATCATGATTAGTAACTTTGGGCTGTTTTGATCATAAATTTGTTTTTGATAGTTTTCCATGGCTTGTCAATACTTGATTTATTAGCTGGTAATGAGTATAAGTTCGGAACTAGGTAAGACTGCTCCAGGTTGAGAATACTGCTGACAAAAATTGAGAACAAATATCCCTAAAGCTTGTCATGTGAGGCTGCGATGAAGATTTTCATTTTCGTTTATTTTACGGTTGAACCGTCGAAGGCAGTAGACAAGTTTTTCCATAGATCTGATAGTATAGATTGCCATGTGTTTTTGTAATAGTCTACTAATCAATGAGATAAGATTTTACCCTCTTATTTTAACCTGGACATTGATTTTTTTAATACATCTATATAGAATATGATATAAATCTATTCACATATAATATGATATAAACTGTAAAAAAACATCTTGGTAACTTTCTTTTTTAAGACTATTTTTCATACTTGTGGCAATTATAAAGATTCTAGAACGTTTTGCAGCCAATTCTCTACATAATCTTTAAAAATTAAATAGCATCTATAATTACCAAGAAAGGGTGTAAAAAATTGTAGATACCATTCTTCTTTATGTATATATATTTTTATGGGGATTGTTATTGTATTTTAAATGGTCGTTTTATTATCGAGCTATACACCAGCAGTCAGTAAATTAACATTATTCCTAAAACCTATGTGTTTTCCTGTTTTATCACTAAATAACATAGACAATGTAAAACACATGGCGCCTATTAGGTAATCAAATCAAAGCATTACTATCTCTATAAGAGATACGAACCTAGGCTCCAAAATATTAAGATGCCGTACGCATCCGTTGCTGTACCCTAAAAAAATGGAGAACGCAACGGACACCCGTATTATAACTTAAAAAGACACATGCTGCAGAGCGAAATAACTAAAAACTTATAACAACCAGCCTTACTTCAAAAATAGAAGCATCTACATCAAGAAAAAATTCAACATTTTATGAGCAGGATACCACGTCGATACCCGGAGCTAATAGGAATAAAAAGGGTACATCCCCGTTGCTAAAATGTGGTTCGTTATTTTGAAAGGCAAATGTATCTCCATAGAAATTAATATTTTAAAATATATTTTTAGAAATTCAAATGACTTTAGTATAAAATTATTTCTTTATAATATTTGTTTTCATGTCTTGTATGACAAAACACATATTTATTTATGTTATTATAACACTGGGAATAATATATTGTAGTTTAAAATCGAATTGCTAGTTATAAGTTATTCTATAGATGTTTAAATGTGATCCGTAATTCATATTTATAGTGTATACAAAATAGAATATATGTATACATACTTATCGAGTCAACATGATGTTCATCCAGTTGTTTTGTAGCCTTCAGTAACATTCTTGTGTCACCACATTGACATATTAGGAGCCGCGTGGGCGACATAGGCGTTTTTATATTAAGGGTGCCACAAATTTCAATCTATATATGTAGGAAACTTATAGATGTTGAGAGATACAGGTCGCTCCCACGTTAATAAAAATGATTATATTTCTGGATATATATAAAAAATAATTTTTGCTGTTTGATTTGTATTTCATATTAAAGTTTATTTTTAAGTATATTAAAAAACCAAAATACATACCCATGTTTAAGATTGATGATATTACACAAACATTTTTTGGTAATAAATTGAATTAGAGTAAGTTAAGGAAAACGACGTTTTTTTTTGAAAAAATTTCGATACTTACCCCTATTTCGAGGTCGTAGAACATAATTCTGATCTCAGCTTTCCATAATTTTTTTTCAATTTTTCAGAAAACAGGAAAAATCACTTTTCACTTTGAGTTCAATTTTCTTCACTAAATTGTTAAAATTTTGTTTCAACCACGAAACTACACTGATAGAAGCATATGTATCATATAAAAATTCATAAATTTGCATCTTTTTTGTCGGAAAAGTTAAGGAAATTATCAAAACAAATAAAAACAAAATGACTCCTCAATAAATAATGGTGTGACTCGCTCCTAAAACCCAAAAAATGAGCGTTGTTGCCAGATTGCAAATACAATTTTGTGTGAAATTCACTTATATTATTTTCATTCTATTTAAATTGGAAAGAAAAGAACCAAAAAAAAACATTTTACCTTCCCTTTGATGTACGATTTTGACTCTAAATATTAAATGTTTTAAGGATTATATTTGCATTTGTCTGTTTCCATTCAAATAGCGGTTTTAAGAAAATCATGCTTTGTCTCTACTAACATAAAGTATTACGGGAAAACAAAATGCAAGAAGAAGAAAGGCAGGAATTGTGTCCCGGTTGAATTAATAAATCCGGGTTAGTTAGTTCAGGTTAGTTAAAGTTTTTCAAACTAACCGAGCCCAAGCTAAACCTTTACTAACGAAAAAGAACCAAAAATTTTGGGTGGTTAAGATTAATTTTACCCGTTCGTATACATTACAAAAATTAAACTATTTTGTTGACTGAAATGGATAAATTTTATAGTTCATACTACGAAATTGTAAATCTAGGTCAGTTTGGATTAGTTCAAGTTAGTCTCCGTTTTTCAAACTAACCAGAACCAAGCTTAACCTGAATGAATCTAAACTAGCCAAAAATTTTGGGCGGTTAAAATTAATTTTACTCAGTACTAAAATTTAACTATATTTTTGCCTAAAATGGGTAAATTTTATCATTTATACCACGCAAGTATAAATCTAGATCAGTTTGGATTAGTTCAGATTAGTTTTAGTTCTCCAAATTAACCAAAATCAAGCTAAACCTGAACTAACCAAAACTAATCAAAAATTTTTGGTGTTTAAGATTAATTTTAGCCTGAAACTGTATAAAATATTACAAAAATTAACCTGTGTTGTTGACTGAGATGAACAAATCTTATAGTTTATACCACGAAAGTATTTTACATCTGGCAACATCGCAAACGAATATTGGTAATTGTATGCAAAATATTTTAACTAATAACGGTGAAAATAAATATGTAAGTTCGGTGTTTTCTTTATAAATAAAAATGCTTTGTGAAGTGGCTCTTGGCGTTTTTTGAGTTTTCCTTGAGGAAAAATAGTGAAAAGTCAAGGTCGAAATTGAAGGTTGCCCTCTTGCCTATACTCGTGCGGTCCGCTGTTGCCCTCTCGCTTATAGCTGACCTACTGAATCTGTAGGGATCTGTTTAGATACTATTATAAAATAACAGTTAAAATAAACCCACCAATTTTTGTTTAGAGTTTAGATGTGTTTGCTAGAAGTAACACCCTGCTAAGAGTGTCTAATAATTGGTAACAAGAGTTTATATTATTGTCGTCTTAAATATATTCAAAAATAAAACTTTATACTGAACCTTGGTATGTTTGGTACTTCGTGATATCTGCCAAAGCCCCCATTATTCAAGATTTGGAAGTCACAAATATTCTTACTTACCATAGTGTGAACACAAACACCAATTCTCAAGCTTTAAACTATGATATATGTCTGGCAAACGCGGGCTTTTCCTCTATACCCCGTTCAAAGATCTTAAAATAATCCTGTATCTGATTTATGTTTATACCATTTTTTTTACATTCTGTATATATCACTAATATCTGTTTTTTTTTCCAATTTCACTTGTCCGTTACACATTTAAAACCACGTAAGAACTAAAAAAAACACATCCATCTACGTAAAGAAATTATTAGCTAACACTTAAAACTAAATTTTCTTCTTTTTACTTACCTTCTTAATTGGTAAATATGGCCCTTTTTCCACCTAAGATCAACATTTACCAAATTAACTGTCTGAAATATATCATTTTATTTGCTCGATATAAGAAACTAACCTTTATTGCTTACTCATAAAATAGATAGCCTATATAACTGCTCTTTTTCGATATATAAAATATCCATTGAACCATGTCAACTTTGGGATACAATAAAACTTGATAAATATAGATTCACCGCCTTGTGTATTCGATAAATTTGAAAAATTGATTGAATTATAACCTGTTTATTATTAAAGCCAAACTTTTTCCGAAATGTCGGTATTATATCTTGGGAGTGGCCTACTTCTTCTGGAAAACGATTAAAAGTCCATAAAAACCATTGGTCAATTAATTTTCGAAATTATTAATTTATTTTATTGGGTGATAATAATTATAACATTTTTAAACGCCTCGGTGGAACAATAACATCGTATCATTAGACAAAAAGCCTATTTAGATATACAAATAGCCTTATTGAGGGCGATCTAAAAGTGACAGCGGATCCGAATGGTCATCAAACTATAGGACTGCGATTCTTCTATTGCTTGTATATTCCATATACCAGTACGTTCATGGCATAGCGTTCTAAGTCATCCGATCCGATTAGAAATATGTCAGTCGTGTTTGAGTAAAAGGTGCAGCAAAGTACAATATCTCTTTTTTTTTCAGTCCAACCTCTTATCCACACCATCGGAGTGTTAAGAATTTGGCGCGTTATAACCTTACTTCTTATAATTTTTAAGGAAACAATATAAATCAGTAATCCAGTTAATAAATTGCAGAAAACAATAGGGCTGTCTTAATTTCCAAAAAGCCATAATAAATCGATTTTTTGAAACATATAGACTGTTGATTCTTAGTCGTATATGAAATTTTTAATCCTGAATTATAATTCTTATGAGTCTTTATGGGAACGTGGGCCTTTAATGCAAGATTTTACGAATTGGGATTTTGGATGGTTCAGTCAAACTTTCACTTAAATTACTCCCATAATCCATAATATGCATCATTTTGTGACCATTAGTCATGTACATATACATATATATATATATATATATATATATATATATATATATATATATATATATATATATATATATATGTATATATATATAGACATTAATACAAGCAAAACTGAACAAAAAACTGGTTTCTGGTGGCAACATAAACGGCTGATGATAATAAACTGTGGAAACTTTACCTCTTGTTATCGAAATATTAATTTGTTAAACTCAAACTTGATAATACCCCGAGATTTAAATCGAAACGTGTTGACAAAGCCGAACAGTCCCGGCCTGCAGTTACTATATATACCATTAACAATCAAACTATTTCTAACTTAAATCGATTTAATTCCCTTTTCGTTTCTTTTATATTATTTGTTCTAAAAATTCTAGTTAATTAGGTGATTTACATCATTATTCTAAGCCCTCCGGTCTCCACTCTCCATCTTCCACGATCTCCCTGTGTTACATTCCTTTAGAACATAGCTCTTTGTATGCCTGTAGCCCCAGCTTACTTGATCTGACTCTTTATTACGTCCCGGGAGTATCTAATTCTTGTTTTGTTTGAAGTCTCGCATTCTTCAGACATGGCCGGACCATCATAATTGTCTTTTTTGTATCTCATCCGTACATGTGTCCTTCACTCCCACTATGTCTCTAATTCTTTCGAGTCTTAATATACCAGCTGATTATCGCTAACAATCCAATTTGAATGCTTGGTTTTGGATTGATGAATTTCTTGACAATTTATAGCTCCAATAACAATCTTTCTTTCGGTAAGTCTTTCCTGGATTTCTTTCCTGTTCGCTATGGCCTATCATTGTTCCCAAAGAAAGTATATGGAGAGGGAAAGTCTACTGATAAAAGTCCGAAACAAATAAAGATATCAAATTATTTTTTTTATATTATCTCTTGAAAATGTATTCTATCTATCTTGACATTTAATTCGGAGTAAAATTGAAAAAAAGAGAAGGATTTCAAACTATGCTATCTAATGAGGACCGCGAAAGTCATTCTAATATAGCTATTAACTCGTTTTAATTGTGAAATCTTCCTTTCTTAAACAAGACCAAGTTTATCAAATTCAGTTCAGCCAATCCAAACTTATGGTAACTTTAATAAGTAGACTTTCCCCCTTCTTTCCTGTCTTAACTTTACATCTTACAGCAAAAAGTGTAGAATTGTATTAAAATTATCACTGCAATATTTTTTTAAGAGCTTAAATAGAAAAAATTTCCAAAAAAAAATCTCTTTTTATATGACAATAGCAATTACGCCCACTTGCGACAGAGTTAGGAATTTAAAAATTATATCCAGCAATTTGTCTTGGCCACTTTCCTTGACGGGATTTTTTCCCCAAAGGACCCGGCCACCCTTAATGAAACACCCTGTATATATATATATATATATATATATATATATATATATATATATATATATATATATTGCAGTGTATATATAGTTGTTTGTTACTGAAGAATTTTATATATTCCAATTTTCCTTGAAAAATTTTCCAGATATTGGCGAAAAACTGAAATTCGCCCTCTTCCACCAACTAAAAAACTTATAATTCCAATTAAAGGGAAAATAATCGAGCTTATTATTGTTTTTTCGAAGTAATAGCCTAATTTTACTGGCCTATATTTGAATTATCTGTTTTTAGATTTATAACGAAGTATTGTAAGGCTTTTTATTGTTACACTATAAATTATTTTAATACTGTAGGAAATTGGTTTACAGACCTTGACTCTGCTTTATTGGCCGGCAAGGCATTTTAAATTTCCTAATGGAAGAGCAAGAAAATTGGATCACTTTTAGTTTTGCTTCTATTTTTATATTAAGGAAAGTATGTAATGATACTTCTAAATTTATTACCGGAATATTTAAGCTTATTTTGTATAAAATCTGCAACCACCAAGCGACGGTAAAATATTTATTTATAAAAATTTTGAAAACACCCAAAGATTTTGATATAGCAACAACAATTTTTGTTAACAGTATTACTATAAAAAACATTAAATACATTTAAGAATTAGAGTAACTATACCTAAAATCCATAATTTCTGTCAGTGACTCATTTAATACCGGTCACCAAAGCGACGAAGAGGCAGAATAAACATCTCATGCAAGTATGAATGATTTAAAACTTTGCCGCTCTATTAACAAGGCAAGGTCTAAAAGCTTAAAACGCATTGTTGCCATATTTCGCGAGCCTTAAATAGCAATCAGCTGATCGCATTTACAATAGCACACTGATACCGACCAACATGTACTTGGTTTCTTATCGCGAAGATAATTGATGTGGCAACACACGTATACGGAATGTCCATCTTGAATAGACTTGAAAATAAACGTGCGGATTGGGTTTCCGCATTGTTTGAATATTTTATTGATTCATGGATAGATTCTGTGAGTTCACATTCTAAATACTATACTTTCGTTATATGTAGATATTGTGTTGTGTAAAAAAGTTTATTATAGTGTATTATAGTGTATATTTGGTGTATATATTTGTGGTAAATTATGGATAATAACGGACCTTCAACTAGTGGTGCGCCTACAAAAAAAAATTAATCGACGTTAAAAGAACCAATAATGCTTAAAAATCTTTATTATGGTATTCAGAAATGAAACCCTGAAACACTTTAGATGCTGCAGAAATATATGATACTTTAACGAGAATTGCTTCGCACACGGTGTTCAGGGTTTTAAATGGTCATTATAAAAAAAACGACCAAAAAAGCAAAGCAGATAAGAGGACGGGAAAAATAATCCTGGACGATGACACAAAATATGCCATTCTTTACCAGGTCCATGGTTTATCTTTAAAAACTGAAATACCAACATTAAAAAAAAATTAAGACATATTTTTACCTAAAATATCATTAATAGTTTTGAAACGAACTTTAAAAAAAAAGAATTTTAGAGATCTTAAACGGAATCGAAGAAGCCTATTAATTGAGAAGAATGAAATGTTTTATGGTAGCGAAAATATTTAGAAAAGGTACAGAAGTTTCGGGAAAAAGAAAAAATTGTATTACACTGCAAGGACCACGCAATCCTAGTGGAAAAGGTCGTTATCTTATAATAGCTGATACTGAAGGTGTGTCTGATTTCTTAAATGGCGGCCTTAACGAATCTCAAAAAACAGGAACTACCAAGAAGATATAAACGCCGATGTTTGTGACCGATGTTCTTCTTCGATTTTAGCCCTTGCGGAACTCGATTCGGTAATTCTAATGGACAGTATCCCGTATTATAGTCGACGCCAAGAATATATTCCTACTTCTGCGTCTAAAAAGGCGGAGATATATCAATGGCTTCTCTCAAAAAACATTGCATTTGACGAAACAATGCTTAAAGTTGCTAAATTTAGTGTGGGTAAATAAAATGGCTCGGAAAAAAATATAACAGTGTAGAGACTATCGCCGTATTATTGTGGACGTAACCCAATTGAATTAGTATGGGCGCAAATAAAGAGCGAAGTAGCATGGAAAAACAAAACATTTAAATTAGCAGATGTCAGAACATTACTGGACGAGACAATTACTAACATGATGTCCAGTGATTGGAAAAAGTGTATCGATCATGTTAAAAAAGAAGAAAAGGAATGTGGAACGTGGACAATCACGTTGAGGCAGTGGTTGAACCTTTAAGAATCACCCCTGACTCTGATAGTTCCTCAGATTCAGATATGTCTCTTGACAGAAATTCTGCCCATGAATCAATGTGAGCTAAGTGACCTACATTTACCTAAGTTACACTCCTGAGGATGACACTAGACGCACCCTTGTTGGTCCAAAACGAACAAATCAGAAGGGAAATGCACTGGACGGCACTCAGAGGAGCAGATAAGCAACAAACTTTCGATTAATATGCATAAAATACCTTAAGGACACCTAAAGGACATACAAAATATCTTAAAATTACAACTCTACATTGTAAGCAAAATGTAGGAAGAGTGCGACGCAATAAATGCTTCTGGCACCAGGAGCAGCTACACTGAGTGAAGACCAAAGGTCACTAAATAACCTTGGACTGCCAGCAGCCACGTGCTAACGGTATACCAAGGAAAATCGATAGGACCTTCAGTCCGGGAAGTTCCACACTTTATGAGGATGGCTATGCAAGGTTTTCTTTCCAGAAAAAAAATCAAGTATTGATAAAAATGTAAGGAAATAAATTTAACGTAAAGTATATTTTGATATACTTAAGAAATTTAATCATTTATTAGTTTTTGAAATGCATACACCACTGGAATTGATTCCCCTAACGACATACAAGCCAGGCGAGCGATGAGTCACTAACAGAAATTATGGCCTTTAGGTATATTTTGAGAATTAAATTTCTGGGATTTATTTCACAGCAACAGTCAAACAGCGCTCCGTAAATCCAAAGCCTCACAAATTCAGGTTTGTAATCATAACGGAATTCCTAAATTTAATTTAACCTTTGTTCAAAATCAAAAGCCAATTATAGAGAAAACCGAAGTCATATTAAAAGTCGAAGCCAGAGAAAAAAATCAAAGTCGGAGCTCTGATATAAAATCCGTTTTTAGAATATTGTATTTAAAGACATGAAGGCAAAATCTTACCCAATTAATTTAGTGGACTGGTTGAAATTAAACATATTTTCACATGGCCAGTATACCCTTACAGATCATAGGGCAAAGAAATATGCTGCCACATGCTTTCGATGGTTCAATCGTAAAGAACGAAACGAAAATTCTTCTCACAGCTTCCCGTAGCAAATTTTAAAGATTTTCGTTTATCACACTTGCCAACCTTATTCTGAACCTGGAGTATTCTCATTCGGTTCCAAATTTACACAGGTTAGTGGATAATAAATAAAATAACAGTAAGCATTAAACTTTGAAAAATATTACCAATTCCATTGGTACATGTCGTGCTCACACTGTAATGAATTACTTTAATTTTAGTACATTATTGATAAGTTTAGCATGAGGTAATTAATTATATCTGATCTATTTGCTTTAAAGCTATTAACGTAATGGTATTTCACTGGAACGTATGCAAGAAAAGACATATGAGAATGGGGTTCAATGAAATTTTGGAGGCGTTCTTTCTTCAAATACACGGGTAACTGCCAATTGCTCATAAAATATACGCCGCAAAATCACCTTGGCCTTTCCTTTTATCGAAAACATTCTTTTTTTGAAAAATATTTAGATGTTGCTTTACTTTTGAAGTATTTAATTTTTAAAAGTTCACAATAATAATTCATTTGTTTTTATTGTTGAAAATATTTGTTATCACCAATAACAGCAGCCTACTTGGATATTTTAAAACACAATAATTTTAATGGGATCTTATGCATTAAGTATATTATAATAACAGAATTTATATATCTTTCGAAAGTATTG
Source organism: Diaprepes abbreviatus (assembly GCA_034092305.1). NCBI lineage: Eukaryota > Metazoa > Arthropoda > Insecta > Coleoptera > Curculionidae > Diaprepes > Diaprepes abbreviatus. Next base: position 4,372,775 of record JASJET010000087.1, read on the forward strand.
TTGCACTTTTGTCCTCTATTGTATTCATCTAGGTATATATTTTTTCAAGTATTCCTCGTCCAAAATTACTCATTTATCCTAACTCCGTAATTGTTCGAAGCAGTTTAACCAAGATAACATTTAAATAATTACCTAAAGATCGTACCAATAAAAAAATAAACCAAAATTAATAAATATTTCTCTCTTTTTCAGGTTAGTTCACACAAAGACAATATCATGATGTATGTCAGGGTGGTAAGTGCCCGTTCTTTAGTTTTATTTTTTGATTTATGCAGTGATAATTTATTTAAATGTTTGATGGTTAACAGGAAGTCGATAAAGGAAAGAATTATATACATGTTTTAATAACCTGCCGACATGCCTCAGAATTTATATTTTATATAGACAGTTGTTTCCTAGGAATATTGCTCTCGGTTCGATACAGCTCCACTGATGAAACTATAAGGTGATCGAAACGATCATGGAGAGAGAACCAGAGTTGGATTTGCAGGAAATAAACGGGTTTTATATATTCTTTCCTTGATATATATATATATATATATATATATATATATATATATATATATATATATATATATATATATATATATAATCAATGATTTAAACATATCAAAATAATAAATTTATTTCTTACTGAAATCTCAATTTCGCACTACTACGGTAAATGTATAGGTGTCATTCGCCCGGCGATTTTTTTCAGTCTAGCATTGAAAAGTCGGTAGGTTTTAATATCCTGCCGACATGTCTCGAAATTTATATTTTATATAGACAATTGTTTCCTGTTAATGTTGCTCTCGGTTCGATACAGCTCCATTGACGAGATCATAAGGTGATCAAAACGCATATAGAAAGGGAACCAGATTTGTGTGTGGAAGAGATAAATTCAATAATGAAATTATTCACCAAAATCCTTGAACTGACTATTGCAGAATATCAGAAGAACAGCAAGGTTTCCGCAAAAACTGATCTACAGTAGATGCCATATTCATCGTAAGACAGATCGCAGAGAAATCTATTGAATTTACTAAGCCGGCTTTTATGTGCTCTATAAGATCTCACTAAAGCCTTTAATAGGGTGAGGCTGGATGATATTCTGCAAATAATGCGAATTAAAGGCATCCCAAACAATTTAATTAACATAGTTGAACAGCTAAACTCCAACACCACAACACAAATCTCAGTAAGCGGCAACCTAACTAAGGATGTACCGATAGCGTCGGGCATACGACAGGGAGACTCTCTGAGTCCATTACTGTTTAACATAGTAATGGACCAAATAATTGAGAACATCAAAAGAGCGGCACCAGGGTACAGAATGAATACCGGGGAAATAATAATATGTTATGCTGATGACGCCGTCATAGTCTCGGAAAATGAAGACGATCTCCAAAGACTTCTATTTGCATTTCACACCATAAGCAAGCAATTCAACATGAAAATATCCATCTATAAAACTAAGTCAATTGTAATAAGCAAAGTGCCCTTAAGATGCAAACTAGTAGTGGATGACAAACCAATAGAACAACTCATGACCTTTAATTACTTAGGAGTTGAGATATCCGCAAACCAAGACAGAACAAGAGAAGTAAGAAACCAACTAAACAAGGCAAATAGAATCTCGGGAAGCCTGGCGGATATAATATGGCACAACACAACATGAGCAAGGACGCAAAAACAAAAATCTACAAGACCTGTATTCGACCGATAATGACGTACGCAATAGAGACGAGAGCTGACAACACAGAAACAAAATCAATTCTAAGAACTGCCGAAATGAAAGTACTAAGAAGAATATCGGGATACACATTAAGAGATCACATACGCAATTCAACAATACGCGAGGAACATGGAATGCAGGATATAGTAAGATGAGGACGGAAGCGCAGAAAAGCCTGGAATGAGCACGTAGGAAGAATTGCGCAAAATAGGATAGCGAGAATCGCCCGAGATGGAACACCGGAAACTAGAAGACCATTAGGTAGACCACCTAAAAGATGGAGAGAGTCCTGGATTTCAACATCAAATGAGATGAATGATTGAGTTGGAAAAAACAGGCTGTAAGCCTATAACAAGAGGAAGAAGAGGAAGAAGAAGAGATAAACCGTTTGTGTATATTCTTTCCTATATATATATATATATATATATATATATATATATATATATATATATCAAATCATATTTTCATCATATAAATTGTTGGATAAGTATTTCATTCTAAATTAGATCGACAGTATTAAGAGCAAACTCACTTGAGCTTATATTTCTGCGACGTAAACAAATCCTGCCAATATTTCCATAACCTCACATCTAGGTAGCTGTCTGCACTGGTGCTAATTATTAATTGATAGATGTAATGTGAGTATAAGTTAGTAATTATAAAATGCATGTAGATTCCTTATTATTATTCGCGTACCTAAATATGTATGCATTCAAAGCTCGTAAAATGTTAACCTCAAATAGACAAGGTTGAATTTCGCAGTAGTAGGCGCATATTATTAGATGTTTCCACATTATTTGGAGTGTAATAATTCATTCATTTTCCCAGTAAAACCAGCAAAATTAAAGTATACTCTACATATTCGATTTTTTATTTTGGTCAGCATTTTTTTTTGTGTAATTAAACTAGAGCATTCAAACTTTCGGTAAAAAAAGTTGATGTCAAAAGATTGATTAAAAATAAGATGAATGTCAGAAGTATTGAATTAACTGCACTAATACTACCACTGACCCTATTAACTTTAATTCAACTCAAGAACTATGTTTTGGCAACTTTTGACGCTCGTGCCTCACAGGGGAATAATCTCAAATGTTTTTTTTTACGTTCTGAATTGCATTTTTATGGATAAAAACTACCCCCATAGTTCATCACTAAAAATCGCTTACTGAGAAAATAATATGTGTAAAATTATTTTTGTAAACCAGGACGTAAAAAAAAATACGCTTTGAATATTTTTTACTATACTTCAACATATCACAAAATGAGACAAATTGGAGGCGGACTCTTGAGAACGTCTCCGTATTAGTCCCTGTAATCAAATTTCTCCGGCAAACTCACGAGGGAGTCTTCCCTCATCGCTTTTTACATCACAAAATAGCAGTACATTCGGATTAGGATGGACCCATGGAAAGAGTATATAATAGAGAAGCTGAAAAGCCTGCTAGTAATTTATAAATGCCTTTAGTAATTCACATTTTTATTATATTTTTAAAATCTCTCTCATAAATCATATTACCATTAAAGGTAAATCATTTTAAAATATTTTCTTTGGCAAATGAAACAACTGAATTTAAACATATTTAATATTTTCGAAAATATACTCAAAGATTTCCCACTAATAAGATAAGGCTGTCTGTCTTTGAGATAATTAAAAGCCCGTTCTTACAAGATTATTAGTTTTTTCTTTTTTAGAAAGAATTTAATTTTTCCTTACTATCGCATTACTTAAACTTCACTGAAAATCTTGTTAATAATCAATGTTGACATGACCTCGTCTGTTTTTCAATGGAGACAGGAAAATAGAAAGGATATCGTTCCTTTTGGGGTCGGATTTTTCCATGTTCCATTAAAATAGCAAACAAATTTGTTTACATTAGCCTGTTAAATTTTGAAAGATTCATAAATCATATGTCCTGTATTGGATTCCAATCTAAACTCGATAAGCCGTAGAATATTTTTTTTTAAATGACACTTTTCCGTTAATTAAATTTTTCCTAATAAAAGAAGAATTATGTTTCCTTTATCGTTTATTCAGATATATTTTATATAACTAATAAACTGTTATTTGTTTTAAATGAAATGTTCTGTTAAGTTTTGTTTTTGACACATATACCATGCGTATTAAAGTAATGTTACTTATTTTAGATATGCATTATTTTAATTTCATTTCAAATCTGTTCCACAATACCTTTCTTTATTTTTTAATTTTATTTGTAATTTAACGTAGTTTGCTCAATGTTCAAGGCTTAATACTGAATACTCAATACTGGATACTTTGTGCTCGAAACTCGATACTCGATACCCTATAATCGATACTCGATACTTGATACCCGATACTCGATACTCAATACTCAATAATCATATCTCAAGTTATTCATGTCAGTACAAAGAAAATGCCTACACACGCCAATAATCTAAGATCATTTATTTGCAATTACACAACTTACAAAATACATCTTATAGATTCAAATTTTTAATACAAAGTAAGATTTTAAAAATTCATTTACATTATAAAAAATGTTTTCAATTAACATTTGTTTCACTCTAGTTCAGGTTAGTTCAGGTTAGATCAAACTGTAGGGATGTTCAACGTTTTAAAAGCTTGCTTGCAGTCCCTTGCTTGTATATTCCTGGTTGAGAATCAATCTCTTGGCGCTCAGCCATTGCTCAACTCCTATACACCTCCGCAAACACAATGTATCTTGCCGCTGATTCATTTAATGACAGGTCATTTATATAAATGAGAAATAAGGTCCAAGCACTAAGCCCCGTGGGACTCCGATATTAAGAAAACTCTTTATCGATGACACACCAACAACTCTCACAACCTAGGCTCTGTTTGTCAGGTATGAACGCAGCAGTGCGATGCTATTATTGCTAAAATTATAATGTCATAATTGTTGTATAAGGATGCTATGGTCTACACAGTCGAAAGCCTTACCCAAGTCTGAAAACAACACCACATTAAATTTTAGTGTGTGAAAAGATTCCAATATGTTGGATATAAGATCTAAAGTACCCAATGCAGTGTTTTTATTCTTTTTGAAACTAATTTAACAATCTGAATGATAATGATTAGGTTCTAGAAAGCTTACTATTTCTAGCTCTGCATCTCCAGGTTTAAAAAATTACGTTACTATAGCCTTTTTAACAACACTGGGAATTTTTTGCTTGAAACGGATATTCAGTTTAGTCAGTGAAATTATAATTTTATTTTTGGTTGATTTGATTAGTCTGGTATTTAGTTCAAATACATCCCGGCCAATCTTATTTTTTTAGGTTATCTTTAATGCCCGTAGCTTGAATTGTTGAATTCTCCGTAAGATTTACTTCTTCTATGAAGTTTAAGTTTGACTTTGATAAATTTGGAAGAAATTTGAGAGAAAAATTTATTGAAATCATTAAGGCTTTAGTAGATTCTTAGAAATACCTCCTTGTTTATTAACAATTTCTCAGATCGCGAGTATTGAAGTTTTATATGTACATATTCTAGCATAATTTGTCCTAATCTTAGTTTCTCGTATTCTAGTTTGAATTGATCTTTAAAATCCCTTACTCTAAAATGTGTAGATGTTCATGCATTTTTGATAGTTTCTCACTAAACCAACCTAACTTAACATCTATAAACTAAACTATTTTTGAAATGTACCAACTTTAACCTCATTAACAATTCACCTATTAAATGTTTTATTGATGTAACGTTAAATCAGCAACCGAACATAGGAGTGCTAAATGGACTGTGTATGTTTCAGATTAAATGAGTATATCTGTAATGAGTTCTGCTATTTTGCAAGGAATGTTTACAGCATGTTCCCGCGCCACCCAAATCATTTTAAAAATAAATGAACACCCTAAACACTGGAATTTGATATTCCTTCGCCATCTCTATGAGTATTTTCAATATTTCAAAGAAATACCAGCCAGTACTTAATCTTTTTCTGAATCCAAGTTGTCCTCGAATATGGTGTTTGTCAAATTTTGGTGTTAATCTATCTCTTAGTGGTTTTGCAAATAATGTATGCGTGGCTCTGAACCAGATTAACGGGCAATAATTTTCGAGTTTCGTTTCATCTCCTTTCTTGCTAATTCTAGAATAAAAATTTTGCTCCATTTATGTTGCACTTTGCAACAAAATTCCACTTCTTTTACTAGAAACTCTCATTATCACATTTACGGGATTTATTATTATTAAAATTATTTGAGAAAGCACTGAAATTGTGAACCTCTCCACATGGAGATACGACATTCCTAGAACGTTATTCAACTGGTAGATTAGAGAAAATCGCCCTACTTTCATTTCAAACTTCTTATCAGAAAGAACCTTCCAAATCCGTATATCAGACTGTCTATCTAACACCTATCTACTGGAAAATTATCTGCCTCAGGAATCCTTTTTGAATCTTTCTCTTTTCCTAATAGCAATAAAAAGCATAAGATCCTACATTCCCTCGAACATGTCATACCATCTATTTGCTGATGATTTGGTAATATATCACTTATCTTCCTCTCCTAGAACTAGTCAAAAGCTTCTCCAAAATTGTTTGAATTCCCTTTCTAGATGTTCCAACAATCTTGGGTTTACCTTTTCTCCAAATAAATCATCATACACACATTTCTGTAGAAAAAGAAATTGTTCTAGACTATTATATTCGCTAACAATTAAATTTCTAGGGCTAATTTTTGATAACAAATTGAACTAGAGGGAGGATATTAAATATTTAAGGAGAAAATATAGTAAAGATGTCAATACTCTAAGAATGCTATCAGAAATCTCTTGGGGCTCAGACTCCTACTACCTTCTAACTATTTAAAAATCACTGGTAAGGTCCAAATTGAATTATGGTAGCCAAGTATACAGATCATCTCGCTCATTCTATATCAATTCTCTAGAAACCATGCAAAATACTTCTTTAAGGCTAGCCCTAGGAGCATTTAGTACCAGTCCAATTCCTAGTCTAAACTTTCTGAGTCGAATTATTTCTCTTTATTATAGAAGATTAGCCCTCCTTTTTAGATATGCAGCGAAACTCTGGTATAATCCATCTAAGCCTCGCCACAATCTATTCGTTGAATATGCAATATCGTTAGATATGTTTTTTCTATTACAGCAATTATGAGGACATATAACATGGAATTTCCACCCTTTTTAGAATTACATAAAACTTTTCCGCCCTGGCACTTCTCTATTTTGCAAACTAACTTATCATTGCTAACATATGATAAAAAATCTACTAAACTAACCACAAACCTATAAACTCACTTTTTGAGGACTATATGAGGAATAAATACTTGGGTTTTAAGGTTATGTATCCCCAAAATCCTCATCCTCAACTGGATCTGCATAATTCTAATTTGCTCATTCGGAATCATACAGGATTAATAAGTGGTCAAGTGTTCTTTCATCGGAGCCGTTTGCTATAAAAATAACAATATCATTCATTCATAAATCTGCTCCTGATAAATAATGAATAGCCTCAACCTGCCTAAATTCAATCCATAAACTAAATTCATTTCCATCAACACATCCCTCTACAGATAGATACACTATTTGTTTAAAAAATGTGAAAGTAATTGAATTTATGTGGATCCCTAGCCACACATGTATATGGGGCAATGAAGAGGCGGATAGGCTGATAAGATTAGGTACCGTTTCTACTACAAACAACATCCTATTTTATGAAGATCTTCATCCTATGATTAATGGATGTATTCTTAACCTTATTGAATCAGATTGGGATATTCTAGAGGATAACAATAAATGATTTTCTAGATTTAAAACTTCGAACTAAGAATCAAACAAAAATTTGTCGTCTACTCATTGGTCACTCGATTTGCTCATGCTTCCCTTGTTTCTGGCAAAATCCATCCTTTTTGTAGCTACCGCAATACTATCCTGATATATATTTAATGAATGTGAGGAATATAAAAGAGTTTTGTAAAATCATTTTAACCGCTTCAACGGCTGAATTTCTCACAATTAATATTAATAATCTATATTATGTTGCTAAATGTTTAAAAACAACAGACATCTATAGTATAATCTAATATTGAATTTTCAATCAGTCTCAATTTATTTATTTATTTATTTATTTATTTATTTAAACTCATTTCACAGTTCAAAAAACCAATTAACAAATGGGTACAACAGGAAAAAAAAACTTAAATATTTACAATATCAAAGCAAGCATACACAAATTACTATAAACAAATCTACAAAATATTACATACTTAATTTTTTTTATTTGTGCCATTCTGCAGCTAAATATGTCGAATTTATTTTGATTCTCGTTGTAGTTTCTACACATCCTATATAAGGGAGAGTAGTTACACACATTTGTAAGAGGTGTAGGACAATAGAATGTGGCAGATTGGCGAGCTGAAGTCCTAGGTACAAGAAAACTTATTCTTTCCAGTATATCACTACATTCCACTCTGTTATGCAAAACCTTATAAAGAAATTTGAAGTCTGTGACGATACGTCTATGTTCTAGAGAACAAAAAGAATGCCGCTGAAGTAAGATTTCATGCGGAAACCCTGTTTCAGGATAATGTCCATCAATCCGAAAGTTTAGGTATTTCAAGAAACGCCGCTGAACTCTCTCAAGGTCATTAATATGGTTTTGATAATAAGAAGACCATATTATGGAAGCATATTCCAATTTAGATCTTACAAAAGCGTAATAAAGTAAAATGAGCGTACTTTGATTCGAAAATGTTTTTGAGTTTCTAATAATAAAGCCTAATGATTTAAAACACACCTGTATAAGATCATTTATATGAGGAAGAAATGAAAGTCTGCTATCCAATGTCACACCCAGATCTCTAAAGCATTCTACTCGTGGAACACATGTTCCATCAATTTTATAATCATACACCAGCACATTTTTCTTTAATGTGAAAGTCATGACTTTGCATTTACCAACGTTTAGAGGCAGTCTGTTTTCGCTACACCAATCGGTGACGGTATTTTTTGCTATTTGTAGTTTGAGTTTGAGTATTGACCCTTAAGGAACTCCCGAAGTCACACACAGGTTTCCGAGGACTGACCACAGCATTCTACTATTTGCTGCCTATCGCAGAGATATGATTTAAAAAACAGAATTAATTTTTGCGACAATCCAAAACAATGGAGTTTATCAAGCAGAATGCCGTGATCAAGCCTATCAAACGCCTTTGAAAAGTCTGTGTATATTGTGTCTACTTGACCTCCCTTGTCCAAGACATCAGCCACAAACGGAGTAAAGCAGAAAAGATTGGACGCTCTGGACCTACCCTTTATAAAGCCATGTTGGGAATCACTAAATAGGTGTTTCAGCTTGAAAAATATATGTTCATGCAGAAACATTTCAAAACATTTAGAAAAATTATTTATTATACAGACTGGTCTGTAGTTTTCTATATTTTGTTTGTCTCCTTTTTTAAACACTGGAGAAACTCTGGAAATTTTCCATTTATCAGGAAACTGTGAATTATTTAGACAGAGATTAAAGATAATGGAAAGAGGTTTTGCTAATACGCATGCACAGTCACGCAGGAAAAAGGATGAAATTTTAACCGGACCTACTGTTCCCTACTGTATTTAATGTGACTATAGCTAAATTGATAAAAGATAATCCGAACATACTGTGACGCTAAATGGCCATAACTGCGGATGCGTGAGTAATTATAAATTCTCCCTCTCTCTCTCAATTTCAAAAATTTTAACTTCTGAGTAATAAAAAAAAATTTTTTTTAAAAACTTTAAGTTTAAACTTGTTTTAGTTTTATACAAAAAGTAACATTTACAAAAATTTATAATTTTTTAAAATTTAATTCAGTAATAGAATAATCGCAAACTTAATAAAAATAAACATAATCATAGTTTTTCTGACACAGTTTTACTTACTATACAATTTCTTAATTTACGTATTATCAGTAGATTATATTGGATACCCTTTTAAAAATAAATTTTATATACTCAAATAAAAATTATTACTCCATTTTTGATGTACAAGTTTTATAAAGAATTACATATTCAGTTAAAATGTACAGAACTTTCAAAAACATCAAGCTGTTTGCTGGAAAAGCAAGCTTACATTAATCATTCTTTACCCCTTTATTTGCCTTTATGTTTACCATCTTAATTATGCCAGACTACTTCGTCTCAATATGGTTATTAAGACCATGACACGGTTACCTTACGTGCTTGTAAATTAATGACCTACTAAGTACCAACATAAAACACTTAACCAAAGCCTTTTGGGAACATTTTTTTGGTTACTTGTTTTGTCTGTTTTGTATTGCTGTGGTAATGAATAGGGGTCACGTAAAATATATAAAGGTTTTCGTATAAATCACAATTCTAATCAATATCCAATGCCAGGATATGTTTTTATGTGATAATTTCGGTTTAAAATTGGGTTTAAGTAACTAATAATGAGGTTTTGTATATATATATATATATATATATATATATATATATATATATATATATATGTTTTTTCTTATTTTTTTCTTGGATTTATCTATTTGTATATTTTTTTAAAGTTTTTGATTTTCTTGGGTGTAAAATCCGTTTTATTAATAAAACTGCATATGTTTTATTTGTTATGCATATCTATTGACGTTTCGGTCACACTTGACCTTCTTCAGAATGATTTTTTATAACTATAAGAGAAAAAATTTTTTTGCCATATTATAACATAAAATTAATAAGTTAAATTTAAAACATCCCTTATATAAGTTATTACCGAGCAACACAACATAGACTACATATTGTTAACACATGGTTCACTTTTTGACAAGATACTACAAAAACCTAACTTTATTTAAACTGAATTTTATTTTATGGCTTCCGGTGGTCAAGGGTTTGGATTTTTTTTCGCCTTAAGGATCCTTGCCTGACTATTATTTTTTTCTTATTTTTGGAGTGATTTATTATTGAAATCATTATGTGTATATTTAATATTTACTTAATATTTAATTACATCGGCCAAACCAGTCAAGATCTTAAAAACAGGATTAATGGACACAAATACGACAAACATAATAAGACCGCATTAACAAACCACATTACAGAAAAACAACACACTTTTGATTTTGAAAATATAAAAATTCTCAAAACAGAAAACAATAAAAAAAACGTGAATTTTATGAAATGATCGCAATTCAAAAAAATAAGAAATCTATAAATACAAAAGCTGATATAAAACACCTAAGTAAAATATATTACATCCTAAAATAACCCCCCAAACAAATTAAATATACTCAAAATGATTTCAATAATAAATCACTCCAAAAATAAGAAAAAAATAATAATCAGGCAAGGACCCTTTAGGCGAAAAAAAATCCAAACCCTTGACCACCGGAACCCATAAAATAAAATTCAGTTTAAATAAAGATGCGACACAAAAAGCAAGGTTTTTGTAGTATCTTATCAAAAAGTGAACCATGTGTTAACAATATGTAGTCTATGTTGTGTTGCTCGGTAATAACTTATATAAGGTATGTTTTAAATTTAACTTATTAATTTTATGTTATAATATAGCAAAAAAAATTTTTCTGTTATAGTTATAAAAAATCATTCTGAAGAAGGTCAAGTGTGACCGAAACGTCAATAGATATGCATAACAAATAAAACATATGCAGTTTTATTAATAAAACGGATTTTACACCCAAAAAAATCAAAAACTTTAAAATATATATATATATATATATATATATATATATATATATATATATATATATATATATATATATATATATATATATATATGGGACAATCCGCGTCAATCGGATCGGAGCTATTACCAAAATTAGAAGCAACCAAAAAATAGACAAAGGTCTCATTTTAAAGCGTAAAGCGTCTTCTTCCAAATGCCGAGAATGCCTTCAAAAAACTCAATATGGCGCCTTAAATATGGCAGTCGGAAGCCGTAGAAAAATCGAGTGTCTAACAAAATGAGCTTGTAAAAAGCAAAAATTCACAAACCGATCTGGTCATTTTTGGCTCAAATTTTAGCTGATGGACGCTCTAAAAAGCTGGCGTGGTAGATTGACAGAATCGAACATGGTGGATCCAATATGGTGGCCGAATTTTTGAAAATCAACCAATTTGCTCCAAATTTGGTATACAGGAGTTTTTGGAGCCACTGATCACAAATTCGAGATTGGATTTTCAAAATTCAGGATGTTGGATACAATATGGCAAACGTATTTTTTTTAAATCAACCGATCTGCCCCAAATTTAGAATACGGGGAGTTTTGTGGTCGCTAATCACGAATCCTAGGTCGGATTTTCGGAATCTAAGATTACGGACCTAAACTTTGACCGCCAGCTTGAATTTTGAATATCTGACCTTGGATTCGTAATTAGCTACCCCAATAACTCCTGTTTAACAAATTTTCTACAAATCGGTTGATTTTCAAAAATGCCGTCCGTCATCTTGGATCCGCCATTTTAAATTTGGCAAACCTGATCTCAAATTCGTGATCAGCAACTCCAAAAATTCCCGTATACCAAACTTGGTGCTAATCAGCTGACTTTCAAAAAATACTTCTGCCATCTTAGATCCGCCATATTGAACTTGAGGATTTTGGAAATTTGACCTCAGATTCTTAATCGGCATCCCCAAAAACCCCTGTATACCAAATTTGGTGCAAATCGGTTAACTTTCAAAAGTTCGGTCACCATTTTGAAACTTTGACCGCCATGTTGAATTTTGTCAACCTACCATGCCAGCTTTTTCGAGGTAATTTGAGTCAAAAACGACCTGATCGGTTTGCTAATTTTTATTTTTACAAGCTTTTTTTGCTAGACACTCGATTTTTCTACGGCTTCCGGTCGCCATATTGGAGCCGTCATATTGGATTTTTCAAAGACGCGCTCAGCATTTAAAAATAGACACAGCTTTAAAATAAGCCATTGGTCGATTTTTTTGATTGCTTCAAATTTTAGCCATAGCTCTGATCAGGTTGACGCGGATTGTCCCTTATATATATATATATATATATATATATATATATATATATATATATATATATATATATATATATCTTCTTTCAATTCTTATTTTTTCTCTTGTATCATCACCTGATACATCTGATTTAAACTAGTTTGAAGTTGCTCTTCAATTTTTGCTTTCTGTTTTCTGGTTTCTACTAGCATACAACTTCAATTCACTTTTTTTTTTAATTCTTCTGGATTTTATCCCACTTTCGAAACCAATTTGTTCTGGACGGCCTTTTTGCAGATACCACAAGGTTCCCGAATCTTCTAAAAGGATTTTTATACTCAATGGTGTGATAAAAATAAGAAAAAGAAATAACCTTGTAATTTTTAGACCTTCTGTCATTTTTTTCAATTTTCTAAAAAATCATAACCTCGTAGAATATATATATATATATATATATATATATATATATATATATATATATATATATATATATATATATATATCTTTGTGCATTTGTACGTACAAAGCTACTTTCAGGAGGAAGGATACAGATAAATATACCATAACTTTGAAAAAGCTCACTATGTAGAGGGGAACGTCAGATAAATTTCTTTTAATCTTCAAATAAGAAAACCTATACTCAAGAAAATATTTAAAAAAAAAAATTATATATTCTGTATATATATACATGTATATATATATATATATATATATATATATATATATATATATATATATATATATATATATATATATATACATGTATTATATTTCAGTTATAATTTCAAACTGTATTTATCATCGAAATATTACTGCCCGCGATCCTTGCTGAGACACTTTGTATAGTTAGGGTCGAGCAATTTTTTTTCAAATATTAATATAAATAATTTATTGCCATGATCCAAATGATCTCGTCAATAAGCTATACCATTTTATATTTAATACTATGAGAGATAATAACATATAATCTTATGCTAAATATGAACATAAAACGACTTATATAAATATCATTTTGTGATTAGAATACATCTGGAAAAACCCTTTAATATATATCATCCACATCCGCAACTTAAACTTGTCTGCAAACTTTATGAATCGAACAACAAACAAAATTATGGTTTCATGAACATTTTTACGTAGAAAAGGTCCCCTAGGTAAAGGAGCTGTATAATCGACGGTTTTGGCGAAAAATGGACTTTATAGTTCAAATAATTTTTTACAATAATTTTATTAATAAAAATACCAACAATTTGATAACAAAATATTAAAAAATTATATTAGTGAAATCCTTAATTGAATTTAAGAGTGTAACCTGTAGCACATACAGATGTTTAATCATCTAGGTGCTATTATTCTGTTCTTATAAAAATGTCATATGTTATGTTATATGTTATAGGAAAATCTGTTGAGTTCGTGAAAGTGAATTGATTAGATTATAAAAATAGATTAAATAATGATTAAATTAAATAAATTACAATTAAATCAAACAGTTCAAGAGTAAATTAAAACATTTCCTCATTTCTGAGTGCATTTATTCTTTGGATGTGTACAAGTGTGTATTCACTGCGAGATGTAGTGTGTTAGTTTCTTCTACATGTCTTCTGTAACACATGTGTTCATATTGCATTTCGTTATTTTTTTTTTTGATTTGTTTGTTAAGTAGTTTGGTTATTTTAGTTTATTTTGTAAGATTTTATAATTGTGACTATTCCTATAAAATTTGTTATTGTCGTACAAGAAGATGAATAAATAAATAAATAAATAAATAAAATTAGAAAAAAAAAACATATTTTAAAATTGCTTTCAAACTCCTTTTTATTTTTATTATATAATACGTTTTCTGCGTATACGTCCAGCAGTCGCCCTTTTAAGTCCAACTATCTTGAAAATAGTTGACTATATGATCTTATATCAGGCCCTTTCTTTTACATAAAAATCTATACATAAAAATATTTTTATAAATATTTTACCACCTCCTTATTTCCACTCCACTGATTGCACTATGGATTACCCAATATTTTTAGAAGTGATCTCTAATAACTTATACCAGAAAGTCCATTTCCGCGTTGCAAGAGAATCCTAATAAATGAAATAAAAATTACTATATACTATAATATAGAGTCTGTAGCTCCCAGTAGATAAAAGCATTTTTTTAAGTAAAATTATACCTTAGATTTGTCATCATCGTTTACAGACACCGTGTATTGCGTAGAAAGGTGAGAAATTGAAGTTATAGCAAAAATTAGAATAGATCAGTAATTCTAAATAAGTAAGGCATATCTCCTTGGGGAGACACCCTGTCACAAAAGAGGGGCACATAGTGTTACCACTTGCAGGGAGACATTGAACTTGTGATGGAAGAAATCCAAAAATCCGTTAAACGGGGAGTCCGATTAAAACTGATATGGAAACTCGGGTCGTAAATACTGGTACGTTGAGAAACATTGCATTAAATAGTAGGTGTAAGAAATTTTCAACATTTTAGTCCAAATTATTTTTAATATTGTGTGGGAAACGGAGAAAAAGCGAATTATTCTTAGTATAAAAATTATCATTATTGCCTTTATTAGGGAGATTTACAAGCCTTCTAGCAGCTTTAATCCAGCAAGCAATACGAATTATTATAGTTATACAGAAAAGGGTTCGGGTTTATTGTTATTTAACAGCGGAAAACAAACACAAACAATTGGGTCTGCAATTTAATTATTTTAAGCAAAAGGTAAGGTATTCTCAGGTCTAGTGGAAAGTATTCATGTTTATCGAAATAATTTGCCCTCGTGAAAAGGAAGTAACAATATATATATATATATATATATATATATATATATATATATATATATATATATATATATATATATATATATTCCGGTTTTCAATCCGTTCGTCAGTTGAAAAATCTTCACAACGTTTCGCCAACATCAAAGCTGGCATTTTCAAGTGATGCTTCCTCAACAGATACTTTCGAAAAATCGATTCTCCTGGGAGCCTACGAGATGGCTACGAAAACATCTCTTAGCGCCCGAACTATATAATTAATGTACAGTATGTCAATTTATTAGCATAATAGACCAGGGCTTATCTGTAAAATATCGGGGTTTCGTGGATGTGAAATGGCACATGGAGATTTTTGCATTAGAGCCTTCAGAATAACCTGAATAACGATAAATTTGATATGCGTCATTGTTTAAACAATGATTGTTTAAACAATTTTGATAATCAAAGTAAATATATATCGTTATAGTATGCTTAATTATATTAATAAACTAAGATTCGCTTGGAAAGTCCAATACTATAGGGTACAGTATGCTGTAAGTATGATGCATAAGTAACGTCATTTGTTTATAACAAAATGAATGAATGATGGGCACATGGCATTATGATATTTGAGCTCCATTATTCGCGGTACATCGGTTTAAAAAAAATTATCAAAATCGGTCCATTAGAAGCCGAGAAAATGAAAATTTTTTTCAGATATGTATTTTAAATCTTCGAATTTAATTTTAAAATGAGAGCTCACCGCCTCTCTTTTTTTCATTTTTCGCGCGCGTTGGCGATATTCTTTGAATTTTTAATTAAATTTGCCGATAAAATAAATATTTAAATATTAGTATCAAAAAAGAACTCGACAAGACAAAGTTTTTGGTTCAAGAATCAAGTATATATTGTTTATAGATTTACCGTAGCAGACTGTCAGCTTTGACAGTTTGTATCTCGGAAACCAATTGAGGGATTCGAAATTTTTTTTGACGAAAAGAAGCATCTTTCCAAGTACTTTCAAACCATGTATTGCAAAAAAAATCCAATGAAAATCCACCGAGATAATCTATTTGTTTATAAACAAAAATATCAACAATACACAATTCCTGAAGGTGTCCAAATCATCCGATTTTGATTCGGAAAAAAGTGTTGGAAAACTTGAGTTTCATACTATATATTGAAAATAAGTTTAAACATGTTAACGTGATCTTTTGGACTGACAAATTTGAAAAATGGTCAATTTTTTTAAACGAAATTATTGTGCAAAAATTATCGATTCGATCCTAACGAATTTTAGCGCGTTATTTTATCATGATAGAAAGTTTTTTTGTTCAAATATGAAGGTCCTCAGAGAAATTTAAATGGCCGAAAAAAATTGAATAAAAAACTGCTTTTTTACCTTTTTTTTAATTATTGCTATTTTGCAATAAGGGAAATATATTTTGAGATTTCCGACCAACCTTATCTTATGGAAAATTTAATAACGAAACTTTTTTTCCTTTTCAACTTTCCTCTAAAATGAATACCTTCCAAGTTACACGAGAGAAAAGTTGAAAAAAAAAACGTTTTTTTTTCCGTTAATTTTATATTTTCAATAATAAAAACAATGTTGCTCAACTTTTTGAAATGACATATCAAAATTATCTTTATTCAGGTTATTCTGAAGGCTTTCATGCAAAAATCTCCATGTTCCATTTCACATCCACCTAAAAACAGATAAGCCCTGGTCTATAAATCAAAAAGTCACCATTGACGTAATTTAATTGAGTTTAATATTAAAACGTTTTTTATTCATAGATTTGTAACAGTGTCGTCTTATAAAAACAATACCTATCAAATTATAATCGCTTCAAAAAAGCGAGCGAAGCTGCGAGGGGTAACTGCTAGTCATAAATAATTAAATTCGCTCCATGTTTAATTCTACAAATGGCTCAATATTGATACGAAACGGTGGAGCGATCCAGCCATACTGCGTTACATGTTTGTCTTAAATACTAAATTATTCACTTTCCTGGAAATCAACACGTCATGTTATTTCTTTGTAGGATTTCTGTAACGCCCCTTGTGAATAAAATAATATAACTATAAGGTTATCTCCTAAGAACCTAATTTAATGCTGACTACTACTAATCATATTTCATATAACTATTACGCTGATTTTTCTTATCAGTAAAAAGAAATGAAATTGGAGTTATCAATATGGCTACCCAAACAGCCTCGATATATCAGTGGAAACTCAATAAGCAGGAAGCAATATCTTAGTTTACGGAAACTGATAGCATATCGAAAGTGATTTACTCTCAAAATGTTGGGGCAATCTCGTATGGGAAATCGACAGTCGTAAATTTAACCTCAAACTAATACAATAAACAAACATATAGCTAAAAATGTTATATCAATAAATTTAACTGAATTAACAAATTACATTTGGGGATTCATACAAACCAAAGAAATTTTATATAAAAATATAGACGAGTCGTAAAATAGAAAAATGTTATATCCATAAGTAATTCTAGTATGTAGAATGATAAGGGTTTTAACCGTTGTCGTATTCTATGCAATAATCGAATGTAAATCGTTTTAAGTTTATGTGCACATCGATGTTAAATGGTTTTCCTGATAAGTAATTATATAAAAAGCATTTCATAAAGTAAAATTCACAATTATTTGAAATTATATTTATTATGGCGTATTTCTTTTCAGATACGAACAATTTGCTGCAATATATGCTCCAGCAATTGCATCTACATGATTTTGTATTGCATACGGAACAATTAACACATGTCACTATCAATTAATATGCCGGAAGAATCAGAATCTTATTTTTTTTGCTGGATTAAAAGATCATCTTCTAGAATAAAGCCAAATAAAGTTTGATTTAATGTACCCATATGTAATATCAAACAATGAATCTGAATAATTAAAAGGTAAAATACCTTCAAAATATACAGACGACTGTACATTACGTTCTGAAACAATATAACATCAACGCAGGCTGAAACAAATGAATACTCAAAATAAATATAACATAGTCTGCTAAAAAGCTTACTTAACTGATAGAAATATTTGAAACAAAGCAATGACATGAAACGAATTTTTTGGCAGTGTCACTATTTCATTAAATTAATCCCTATGTCTGAATATTTTGCAGTGAAGCTTATGAAGTGATATTAGTTTCTTTCTTATACATAAATAATAAAACGCAACGTATACTTACTGAGCGACAAGGATAATTCAGCGTTGTTCCAATGCCATTGTGTCACAAAATTCCATAGATTTCATTATTTATCAGGAAAACCAATTAACATCGATGTGCATATAAACGTAAAATGACTTATATTCGATAATTATATAGAATATGCCAATCATTGAACTATCATCATTAATAGAACTACTTATAGAATTAACAAGTTTATGTCGGTTATATTTTAATAATCATAATGTATATTAACGGGCCAGCCATTTTACAGATAACTAATATTACATAAAAAACAATAAAATTACTTAAAATAATACAAATGAAAGCACACACCACCCTCGCCAATCAGTATTGGCGAGGTTATAATAAAATTAAAAATTAAAAGTAAAACCGTATAAAATTACTTAAGCCTTGACACAATTTTATAAATGCTAATGGGAATGCTAAAACACATATTCTTTGACCTTTTCCTTCAAAGACCACAACCCATTAAAAAAGAAATTGATGTCAGTCTCCTTAGCCACCTTGTTAGCTTTAATGCAACATCTAGTCACAGCAGATGAAACATCATAATTCAGAACAATCAATATGACAATTTATTACCTTAAACAATGTACAAGTATCAGTAAAACTTCTTCTATTCTGTAAAGAGGAAAGTCTTAGGAGTTGCAATATCTCGTCGTAAAAAATATCCTCACTCAAAATACCCAACCTATAGCCTACAAACTTCCAAAATTTTTCTGAACTTTTTCAATTTGATCAATATAAGTTTTGTAATATGAGGACAAATATAACAGTCTAAAACAATCGACATTAGAAAAATCAGTCAGTTGTCTCTTAGTGAAGCCTAACGGTTTCAATACTTTGTTAGTTACGTAATTAACATGACAATTAAAATTTAAATCCTCATCAAAAAATACTCCAAGATCCTTTATGAAATTCATATTCTCCAAAAGACTGTCACTGTATAAAATTTTTCTTCCTGTAGAACTTCATTACTTTACACTTATCCGTATTCAGCTACATACCATTCATTCTGCACCATTCATTCAATCTCCTTAGATCTTCTTACAATTCCTCGCAGTCACTTAACTTATTAATCACTCTATTAATTTTAAGATCATCGGCATGTAATAAAAACTTAGAATCAGTAACAAAATTACCTATGTCGTAAATATACAAATTAAAGAGGAGTGGAGCTAGATGAGAATCCTGTGGCACACCTGATGTGATCAGAACCTCCTCAGAAGCGTAATTTTTAACGTTAACTATTTGTCTTCGATTTTACAGATAACTTTTGAACCAACTTAAAAGACTTCCAGAAATACCATACTGTTTTATTATGTTTATTTACCAGTAAACTATGGTTAACACGATCGAATGCCTTTGAGAACTCTGTGTTTATGGAATTCACCTGACACAATTCCTCTAAAGCCCTTACCAAATATTGCTTATAAACAAGCAAGTTAGATACCGTCGAACGCCCCTCCACAAAACCAGGCTGAAACTCAACTATAACATTCCGGAAATCAGGCTTAATCATGAAGTCAATTGTTGATTCAAAAACTTTAGCAATCAATGATATTTTACTAATAGCATGATAATTAATTACTAAAGATTTATCTCCATTCTTGAAAGCTGGTGTGACATATGAGAGTTTCCAAATATCTAGGTATTTGCCACTGGAAATGGAAAGATTAAAGAAGATTCCAAAAATATGCGCAAGAACACAACACGTCTTCAAAAATACCACTTAAACCTGATCTGGACCAACAGAGAGATTGGTATCCACATTATTTATCGCATTATAAACATCCACAGTATCAATATCAGAACTTTCAATTTCAAATGTTTTTCATAATCTAACTATCACATTCTTTATCACAGTTATACTAATGAACTAAACATGCTCGGCCATTAGGGAGACGCTTGTGAATAGGCTTCCCTATGCGCGCCATACAGGACGGCGCATGCCCATAAGCGGCCAAAAGTTATTCGTTTATAGCCAAAATATACAATTAGGGCGTAACTTTTTTGTATGACATTTTATTATAGCTTGTAAACAATAATTCGAACTTCCGATCGCTGTCAAAAATAGCAAGAAAAATTGATTGAGTCAACCCGTATAGACGATCAAAAATCGCAAAATACTAATTTTTTAATTGTTTACCATAAATTATCTCAAAAACTAATCGTAATATTCAAAAATTTATAATGATCTTTTTAGTTAAAATCACTCAAAAAATACGATCCAGTAGTTAGTTTTGCGAAAATTGTATTTTTAAAAGTTTAAACTATTTTGTTTATAACAATCTTATGACCACTCTGGCGGACCTAAAAAAACTCATGTTCAGCGGCTCAAAACACATAAAAAAAACTTGGGCAGATCCATATAAATTAAAGGGGCGACTGGAACTCACCTTGGCCCCTACACTATAGATAATTGCAGAAAACTAATTAGTTATCCCCTTTCACTCTTAGAAGTAAAAAAATATTTGCAGAAATGCTATCGACAGAGTCTTTTTATGATTAATTTAAAATATCAAAATAACGAACCACACAGATATCTAGTTTATTAATAATTATTGCATAATCAAAAAAATAATTTTATTTAAATACAGAACTTACATAGTTCATATTAAAACTGAAACAGAGTATACGATTTACGATATAATAGCTGCTATTTGAATTTAAAATTAAATAAAACATATTTTCATTCATTATTCACCGACACCTTTCTTATTCCAATAAAAACCTGCTTGATTTATTAGAAAACTTATGGCAATAAATCATTTTGCTAGTAAAATGTGATTAAAGAAATGTATTTTATATAACTTTTTAGGGGCAATAGTGCCTCGTCATTAATACTCAATATCTTATAGAAACTTTTCTCATATTCTGTTCGAAACAAAATATTATTAGTAGAATGTTGAGATGTGATTTTTATTTCAATTATTTTTTGACTATGATTAATTATTTTGAACTGAAAACACTAAATGGTTAATCCAACAGATTATGTAACTAAATATAACTTTGTTAAGTATCCGAAACTACTAGATTTTTGGATAACACAGGCCGACAAAGATCCAAGAACCAGGCCATACTTTTCCGAAGTTTTTCGAAATGCTGAATCCGAATCTGAAGCCAAAATTTAACTATTGCTTCAGGTTTTCGCGATATTCTAATCTAAAAGTGCAAAAATTAAGGGTTTTCACTATTTTTCCAGTCATGTTTATCACTAAACTAAATATGGTAGTTGAAAGTACTAGTCTTTCCCTTCAAAATCTAATTGAATTTTGATATATTTTTTATCTCCCCGTTAAGGAAATCACGAACCGACCAATTTTGTTTTCGCGTTTCTAGTTCACGAAACCTTTTTTTATAAAATTTGTTATATTTTTCTGAGTAATTTTTTTTTTGTCCGAATAGGTCGTCAATTGTTATTAACAGAAAACATGTAAAAAATAAAATGCATGAAGTTAGCTTTTAAAACAGGTTAAAATAAACATTTTTTGTCTCTTGATAAATTTTCGAAAAATGCTTTTTTTCCGAGATATTTGCGATTATAGGCAAAAAAATTCAAGAAATTCGTCACTTTTGGATTTTTTTTTCTCAAAAATTGCTAAACGGATTGTAATTCTGAAAAATGCATAGCAATCTTTGAGCCTTCAACTTCAACAGAGATTTTTTTAGTATGGACAAATGAAGTCTGTGACGGTGAGAGTGGAGCTCAAAAATACCCCAACGATTTATGCCCGACAAATCGAATTATTGATGAAAATAATCAAATTATTAGCGATGAAAACAATGAGCTCCACTTTCAGCGTCACAGACTTCATTTGGCCATATCAAAAAATCTGTGTTAGTGTTGAAGGCTCATAAATTGCTATGCGCTTTTCAGAACTACGATTCCTTTAGTAATTTTCGAGAAAAAAATTTTCAAATATGACGAATTTCGTCATGTTTTTTGCATAAATTCGCAAATATTTCGGAAAAGATATTTATTTTAACATGTTTTATTCAAAAAACCGATTGCGTGTTTTTGTTAATAACGATGGCCCACTCGGACAAAAAAATTTTATAAGAGAAATTACTCAGAAAAATATAACAAATTTAATAGAAAAGATTTCGTGCACTAGAAATACGAAAAAAACTGATGGGTACGTTGCGTTTCTAAGCATCTTTTTAGGGATAAACCGCTGGCCTATTAATTGAAACGTTGTATAAACAAACAAAAATAAAGACGATACAAGTCCGGTCACCACATTTTAGTCAATCTTCAACATCCAAACTAACTTGTTTGAGATGGACCCCCCGCCATCCAGATCTGGCTCCGTCTAACTTTTCTTTATTACGAAATTTAAAATACACCTCGGTCATTTGCAGCCGATAATTTGTTTAAAGAAGATATTGCATATTTTGACCACCACAGGAAATATTTTTTTATGGAATGAATCTTTCCAGCACAGGGGATGTAAAAGCGTCAGAGTTACTGAAGATTATGCCCAAATAATCGATTAAAAATCATGATTTTTGGGTTTAGACCGTGTCAAATTGGAATTATTATCCGACGTTTCACCTGCGATTGCACGAGGTATCTTCAGGGATCTTTACTCTACGAGATTAGAATATTAAATGAGAAACTTCAAACGTTGTCCAACTTTCTTATATGTGTTGAAAATCTTCCGAACTTTTGATTTTCAGTGTAATCTGGCAACCTTGTCGGTGGTTCCGTGTATGTAAGGTAAGACAACACTATCCATAAGAGGTACACTTATAACATTTTGTTGAAGAGTTGGGTTTTTATATTTATTAACAGAACGTCTTATATCTTCAGCATAATATTAGAAAAACTGACTAATGCTCTGAGAGGCAACGGATATTGTGTTGAAGATATAAGACGTTCTATTAATAAATAAAAAAAAAACAACTCCTCAACAAAATGTCATAAATGTACCTTCTGTGGACAGGGTTGTCTTACTCTACATACACGAAACCACCGACAAGATTGCCAGATTGTTCCGAAAGTCAAACATACGAACAATTTCCAATACATGTAAGAAAGTTGGACAATGTTGGAAGTCTCCAAAGGACGCAGTTCCATTTCAAACAGAAGGCGTTTACAAGATACCTTGCTGTTTTGGTAAAGTGTAAGTAGGTGAAACAGGACGGTCTATATCCACTAGGCTTAAGAAACATGAAAGATGTATAAAAAAGAAACAAAGTGTGCAATCTGCAGTAGCTGAACACCAGCATTCCTCAGGTCACACTTTTAATGTAAAAGAAACTAAGGTGCTAGCATCAGTGTCTAATCTCGTGCAGTAAAGATCCCTAAAGATGTCTCGTGTAATCGTAGACGAAACGTCGGATAATAATTCCAATTTGATACGGTTTAAACCCAAGAACCATGATTTTCAAATTGACCAAATCCGTGAAAGCTTTCGTTCTTTAAAATAATCGATTATTTTATCTCAATGTTGGAGAAAACCTTTTTTTACACTGTAAATAATTAAATTCTCTATCGATCCCGAGGATTCGATTTTCGATTTAAATCTAATTTTTTTAGTTTGGTTTCATTGTGCGACTTTAGAAAAAAATAATTATGTATTTATAGCAAAATCTTGTAGTCGATATATCTCATTTCTAGCTATATCTGAATTATCCATTGATCAAATTTTTATGCAATTCCGACAAATGCATAACAAAGATATTATGCATTCAACATTTCCATCTGCTCGTGGCAAGACTAATCAAATTAAATATCTGTTAATTATTTTGCCTCCACTTTTTACTTATATCAGATAGGCGTCTAAGTATGCACGATAAAAACCAATAAAAGGATAAGAAACAGGACACTATCAAGAAGTATTCTACCCTCGAGAAAAATCAAGATATTCAATTAAATTACTTTGGTATAAATAGGCGTAGCAAGCACGTATTCTAGAGTAAACGAAGAAAATTGGGTCAATTTCACATAAGTGTTTTGTAATGTATTAATTTTCTCAATTTCCAGTAATCGCACTTTGCTACAAAATTTTTTTAAAATTCGGATTTAAAATAAAACTCTAGATAAGGAAATTAAAGAAGACTTCAATTACCTACATGAAAAAAAAAAGACACAGGGATAAAGCAAGAAATAAACTCCTGATATTGACTTGATAAAAACTCCCACTGTAGATCATTGGGCCATCCCCAAAAAAATTTCCATGTTTAGTTGTTCAAATATATCCAATTAAAATGTTCATATAATGCTTTCATAAAGTAGCGGATCAATTCGATACAAACTAGATGGATACTTGTTTGGAAAAACGCTCGGATCAGTCGAATTTTATTTTTAGTTAAGAGTCTTTTTGCGTGATGCCGAAATATACAGGGTAACTCACGAAGAAACTATGACATCATCAATATTTTTTTTTCAATTGTAAACCCCATTTTTTATTTCAGAATCAAAGAAGGCACATATGTTTACATACAACAAGGTAAAATCGATGTTGGTTATTGTTAAGAAAAATTTATTTAATTCGCAAGGTCTTCCACCTGCCCACCTCTAATAACATCAACGATATTAAATTTGTGTTGAAAGTTTTTTATATCCAATGTCACAAAAAATCAGTTATGACATTAGATGTTAGCAATGTGTATATTAAATAAAAGTTTAATATTCTTGATAGGCGAAATAAGTGCATTAGAACGTTTATTTAACTTTACTGCTATTTTGTGGGAAAATAATAAAATTAGTGGAACGTGAAAGAATTGAAATATTATGTACGATTAGTTTTGGAGATAAAGCGCGCACATAGACAGATGTGATTGAGTTTTTATACTTTTAATGTAGCATATGTGCATAAAATACTGAAAAAGCGAAGTATCACCCTACAAAATAGGCTTAGTTCAGGAGTTGTCGGAAGATGGTTGTAATCGCCGAAATCAATTTTGCGAGCAAATGCAACAATTATGCAATAGTAGCAATAATTTTGGAAAAAGAATTATTTTTTCTGACAAGGCAATATTCATTTTAAATGACCATGTCAATAGACAAAATTGTCGCTATTATACACATGAAAATGAATGTGTGGTGCGGTATAGTTAACGGAAGAGTCTTAGGTCCTTATTTCTTTGACGATACCCTCACTGGTGCGAGATATTGGAGTTTCTTCAAAATGACCTCACTCCTGCACTAATAACTTTGTATCCAGACCCACAACAACCCGATATGTTCCAGCGAGATCTTTTTTCCAAGAAAATGGATCGTCGTCTTGCTATGCTGCCCCTGTCCGTGCCGAATCGTTGAATAGGCACTAGAGGGACAATTGAGGGGCCAGCCAGGTCACCAGATTTGACCCACCTTGATTGTTTCTTATAGGGATACTTAAAAATAACATGTATATGCCTCTTTATTGCCAACCAGCTGATTTCAAAATTATTTAATTAATGTTTGTACAATCGAGTGGTCATTGAAATAGAGGCTACGTCCTGTAGACTACAAGAGCAAACATACTCTGTTCCAACGCAGGAGCAAAGTACTATCTCAGAATCTAATATATTCAATTCCATGCCTAAACTGTCCTAGAGAATACATCGGCATGATTACACAATAAATTGAAAATAGATTTAATAACACCCACATTTTAGGTACAGACAGAAATTACTACAGACGTCATCGAAGAAATGATACATATAAAAAGAGATAAAATGCTGTAAATGACAAACAAGATGTCAAAAACCATAGTCAAATTTCCTATAACTTAATTTTTTAAATACGACGTACACAGGTATATGTTTAGCTGTAGCTTTTCTCTCTCTCTCTCTCTCTCTCTATATATATATATATATATATATATATATATATATATATATATATATATATATATATATTAGCTAGTATTTGTACATATAATCTATAATTTCTGATATTTCCCATACTACCTTTCTTGTGAATGTGGATTATATTGGCACTATCCCATTGTTTCAGAAGATGCCTTGCTTTTAGACAGTCTGTAAAAGTTATTTCCCCAACGTGCTCTAAAAGTTCAGCTATAACACCGTCATTCCCAGCAGCCTTACCGTTCTTCATGATCTTAAGAGCTTCTTCTACTTCATTCATGAGAACATCTAGAAAATCTTCTTGAACTGTAGTTGCATCTTCCCCTACTTTTTGTATTTCTTGTGCCCTGCATAGATCCTTCTAGAATTTGGTTACGTGTTCTATTATTTCATCCTTATATGTAATTCTTTCATCATCATTTATCAAGGCTATTATTTGTTTTCTGTCGATTGTCCACGTTCTTTTAATCTTTTTGTAGCTCTTACGATTTTCGATTGCGATTTCTACAAGGCTTTGGTTTTTATATCTTCTGCGATATTTTTCCTTATTATTTTGTACAGTGTATTCTATTTTGTGTATATTGGAGGTAACTTTCATTTATCTGTGTTGTTTCAGAAGAAATTTTCTTTCACTCAAAGTTTTCTGTTATATTTGCTTTGTTGTGCTCTTCTAATTTATTTCGTCCAATTTAAGATCGTCTCCATTGTCTTCTATCTGTTGAATCTTATAGCCTTTCTTCGATAAGCTCTTGATAGCGTTCCGAGTTATTATTTAAATTAGTGATGTTTCTTCCTGATGTTGATTTCTGGAGTAATTTTATTCGTTTTAGTTTTGTGATCAAAATTAGTCGAGCTCTAATTAATCTATGATCACTACCTGTTCGAGATTTGTAGAGAATGCTTACATCTTTTGCAATTTTTATTTGGTTTGTTAGGACGAGATCTATTTCATTTTTGATAGTTGCATTTGGAGCTTTCCATGTTCATTTTCTATTAAGGTAGGCGATTGATAAATTTTGGTAATATGCATATTGAACCCATTTTTTTCCCCTTATATTTTTTTCCGAATCCCAAATTTCCCGCAGATTATTTCTGATTGGATCTTTTCCCTACTTTGGCATTGAAGTCCCCAATTAGATACTTAAATTGACTTTTGTTATTGTTTAACGCCTGTGTTATTCCATTGTAGAATTCCTCTATGTCTTCCTCTGAGTAAGAGATGGTTGGTGCATATATTTGTACGATTTGATGGTGTATCTTTTTGATAGTCGTGGAGTTAAGTTAGCTACTCTATCTGAAGTACTTATTAGATGTATTATCCTATCTTTCCATTTTTTATTAATTAAGAATCTCAGAACTTTGGATATATGTTTTATTAGTACTAAATTATATTTAAGGTATTTATTATTTTAACTAATTCAAAGATCTACCTTAGTTTACAGCTTCATGTTCCATGAAGTTTCAAATGCTCTTGGTAACTTTGGACTGTTACTCTCGTTGTGTGTAAATACTAAAAGTGGAGAAAAATGCTAGCTAGTATCCTTATTATTGGATTCTTATTAATTTTATTTATTATGATTTCAAATAAACGATGAGAAATTTTTTAGGCTTTATGAGAAACACGAAAACTTGTGTTGGGCAATGGTAACACCACCTATTTCCTGTTGATAATGCAATTCAACATCATGTGTCTCGACATATCTTTAGATATTTATAACTATAGTCTTACAATTCCTATAAATGTAGTTAAAATTATAGTATAGCGAAGTTTAGCAAGCTAGAATTTGGCCATGCGTGAATTATTTAGTTTGTTACATAATAAATGAGTTTATGATTTCCATCTAATGTA
This sequence comes from Diaprepes abbreviatus, assembly GCA_034092305.1. Taxonomy (NCBI): domain Eukaryota; kingdom Metazoa; phylum Arthropoda; class Insecta; order Coleoptera; family Curculionidae; genus Diaprepes; species Diaprepes abbreviatus. The sequence goes on from JASJET010000087.1 coordinate 4,401,055, forward strand.
TTTTGTCGCGCCGTTTTGCTCTATATTTCCATAATATGTAACAACATTTTGGAAAAAAAAAACTTATTGACAAGGATTTCCAAATGCATTTGCAAAAATAAAAATCTAAGTTCATTAAAAAAATCTTAGTGATATATCGAAGATAAAATCTTATAAATACATATGAGAATAAGTATTCTCATTTCGCAGAAAAATAAATCTACCTTTTTGTGTATAAATCAGGTCAAAAAATGTTCGTATCCTCTTCACGTTGCTAAAGAAAAATGTATTTCTTATAATCCGTTTTAAATGACCTATTCTCTTCTTGCTGGGTCCACAATTAGGTACGAGAGAAAAACAATACTTTTCTGCTCATATGTTGCGTCTACACAACTGACATATGGGATAAGATAGTTAATTATAATATGGACCGAAAACAGTATTAGCCATTATTGTTTCAGAATTTCGTTTTCCATGATAACAAATTACATCCCTTCTCGCAGACACATATCGGAACAATTATTTTCTTCAGCGCTTGTAAAGTTTTATAGGGAATATTACTAAAGTTTGATATTATTGCTGATGTCAATTGAATATTAAACTTGTAACTGACAAAATCTGGAAATGGTTTAATATTAAGCACAAAACAAAATCTTCCAGCTTTTCCAATTAGGGATTCCTTTTATGGGAAAATTTTTTGTTACGCTTGATTTTTGATCGAAAGTTAGGTATCCTTGTTTTTAAAAATACAGAAAAGAATTGCCGAGAAAAGTTATTTAAATTTTTTCAGTTATCTTTAACAAAATGACCTATAACCTAAATTTTACCCAGAAATAAGCAGATTCGGTAAAAAAATCTTTTATAATAATTTAAAATTTGTTCTTGTGATAAACTGTGTTGTGATTTTTATTTTAAAAGAAACAGTAGAGGTAGTAGCCCAGCAAGAATACTTATCGAAATTCCTAAAACTGGATCTACAAGACACTAGTACATGTTGTACAAATTACTGACCAATTACATCCATGATATTAATATTCATGAAAAGGTGAGAAATTATCTACAGCAACTACTAGTGCATATTATCTACAAACACTTCTGATCGCCAAACATTGTTAAAGAAGAATTCAGTATTGATCGATCAGTTATTACCTCTCTTTGTCGACCTCACTAAGGCTTATGACACGGTCACTGTCAAACAATTGTGGGGGGCGATTTAATACTCGTATCAAAGTCATTAAACAGCTTGGAGCAGCAGCCGAGGAAGCATCACTTGAAAATGCCAGCTGAGATGTTGGCGAAACGTTGTGAAGATTTTTCTACTGACGAACTGATTGAAAACCGGAAAAACACCAATGCATATATATATATATATATATATATATATATATATATATATATATATATATATATATATATGTTAATGCGGATTTCACGGATTCCTCCGTGTGAGATGCAATAGCAGTGGATATATCCACATTATGCCGTTGTAGTGCTGAAATCACATTCAGCAAACATACAACAATATGCAATATATGTATATATATATATATATATATATATATATATATATATATATATATATATATATATATATATATATATTGTATAGGTAAACATTTTTTTCAGATGTGATAAGTTCTTGATAAGGAAAAAGTCAAACAAAATGGCCATAAATAATAAATTAATGTATTTGTGGGGTAAATGCGAATGATAGGATAGTCATTAGTAAACAGTATGTAAGAATCTACACTAATATCATATTTTAAAAGACATAAAATGCCAAAAATTCTGTAACAACATGATAAAATGTAAAACATTAATGTGGAAGTTTAGACATTAATACATATAAATTTAGAATTATAAACATATTGGTCACAAAAAGACATGAATCTTATAGAATAATAAATAAGGGATATTTTGAAAAAAGTGAGAAGTGTTGTTATCGAGAAATAGTGACTAAAAAAGCAATTTAAAAAACAATTTAGTGAAATCCACGAGAACGAGAATCTTCGTCACCATTTTAATAAACAGTGCGGGTAAAGATGAATTAATGAAAATAAGCCTAAAATAATAAATATTTAATGAAAAATAGACACTATTTATCAATAGTTATTAATAACATAATAGTTTCTACGCATTATAACAACAGTATTTGTAAACTTTATAAGAAACATTCTAAATGTACAATAATAGTGTAAGAAAATATAGATTATAAATTTATTATGATAAGAAACTAGGATTAAAGAGTACCTAATTATAGACAAAACTTTGTTAAATAGGATTATAATATTAATTAAACCAGAATTATCAAATTCAGGAAGTAGTAATTAAATATATAGGTAAAATTTTCTTAGATGTAATTCAATTTTATTTATCAATTTTGTGTAATAAATAACAACCAAAAATAGAGTTTAAGTATAGAAAAATGTCAGGAAAAATCTAAAATTTATATAAATTATAATTTTTAGTCATCAAATATAATATTTATTTCATAATATTAATAAAACAACAAAATTTTATGATATTTTGACAAATAGGAATCCATTTTGATTTTGGGTTTCAAAGCTTAAAATTTCATCTAGTTGCCAGTTCACGTCAGATGGCTGACCAATCAGAAAAATATTAAAACAAAAATTTATACCACGTGATTACTCACTATAAAAGCTGAAATTCTTTTTTCGAGAAAGAGTACAGTTCCATCATTTGTACGGTTAACATCGTCGGTCTGGTTCATAAATTCACAACCTCAATTTTCAGTTGATAATTTGAAAATAAAAGTAGTAGTGACTATTGATCGGACCTAGTAAAAAATTCGCTAATTTTTTTAACGGGACCATAACCTAAAAAGTTTTTTCAATTGTTATTTATAAATAAATTAAAAGAAGACAGTGCAGAATAATCTATATTGAAGAAAAACATTGGTGGTCTCATTTATTAAAATACTCATATAAATAGTAGTAGTAAATAAAAAAAATTAATTATTGAATTTGCACTGCATCAACATCACTTTAATAATAATAGCAGAACTGACAAAGATATTTTTGATTGTTTAAATAAAATTACATATTTTAAGATACCACACATTCGTAACCGTTTAGATATTTATGCTAGTTTGTCAAATTTTAACAATTCAAAATCCCATAAAAGAATTCAGTGCAAATTGAATAGTTTTTATAATTTAATTACTTTAAGATAAAGTGTTTTATAAAATTCTACATAGAAAAATTGCATCCACTGACTTTTGTGTATTTTTTTTCCTGGATAGAGTTTGTATTTGTATTTTGAATCATTGGTTTACCTTTTCTGACAATCATATTTTCATCTGAACTCACCTGAGAGAGAGAAATTTGCCATCAATGTTTCAAATGTCAATTCACTAAATAAACGGAATACACTCAAAACACATCGCATGTGTAATATGTATATATGTAAATATATATATATATATATATATATATATATATATATATATATATATATATATATATATATATATAGAAGTTTGCATTCACTGTTTCGCATCTTACTTCACTTTCATACGGAGTTGCATATAGTTGTACGTTTGCTGAATGTGATTTCAGCACTACAACAGCATAATGTGGATATAACCACTGCTAATGCATCTCACACGGAGGAATCCGTGAAATCCGTATAAACCGCGTTCAGTGTTGCATTCTTCCTCCCGATCTGTCCTTTGCACAGCCAGGTACATGTCGGTACCCTGATGAGTCTAGTGAGAGACTAAACATGTACCTTTGCCGTATCACTGTGGCGGGGAGGGTAAGTTTTGACTTTCTTCTGAAATCACATCACAGCACTATAACGGCATAATGTGGATATATCCACTGCTATTGCATCTCATACGGAGAAATCCGTGGAGGCCGCATAAACATATATAAGCCATCCGGCGGGAGGTCGGCGAAGCCGCGTTCAGTGTTGCATGCTTCCTTCCGATCTGTCCTTTGCACAGACAGGTGCATTTCGGTACCCTGATGAGTCTAATAGAGACGAAACATATACCTCTGCCGTATCACTGTGGGTAGGGTAAGTTTTGACTTTCTTCTCGGTATGGTGGTACAGGTGGGCCATCATCTCGATGGTGGTGGAATGGGATGGATTGTGTTTTATCGTAATTTATTCAAATTGTGGGATCTCTAACACGGAAAGGATATGATTGGAACGAAGTTTGCATTTACTGATGGCAATTTACTTCATTTATACACGGAGTTGCATATAGTTGTACATTTGCTGAATGTGATTTCAGCACTACAACGGCATAATGTGGAAATATTCACTGCTATTGCATTTCACACGGAGGAATCCGTGAAAGCCGCATAAACATATATATATATATATATATATATATATATATATATATATATATATATATATATATATATATATATATATATATATGCTGTCGATAAGTTTTATTTCCCAAATATAAACAAACAATTTCATAAAAACAAACAATTCAGTTTTAAAAAATAAATAATAAAAAAATATTTTTTTACGGGCACGTTGCGTAAACGAAAAATATTAACGCAATATATATATGTATATATATATATATATATATATATATATATATATATATATATATATAGCAGAACTAAAGTCTCGAGAGTAGCATCCACTACATCCAAAAACATATAAAAGAAGGTACAAAGGTAAGTTTTCAACCCAATTCTTAATAAATGCATTATTTCTATCATCGAAAAAAAGATAAATCTATAGTATTAAATCAATCACTTCATCTTCATCTAGCAAGCACTGAAGAAGCTAAATGAGATATGTGGCATGTTTCACGTCAACCGGGCCAGCGCGCACAGCAAAATGAAAGAGTTCTAAAAAAAAATATGCGATGGCTCAAAATGTTCTTATTGATAAACACTTTTAGATGCAGTATGGTGTTATGAAAACTTTTCAAATAGTTGCTGCAATGTGGCTCCTGTTTTCAGCAGAATAGCAGTACATCAGTCAAATACGGCTGCTAACAAGAATGAGGAACTTGATCGTGGAGCATATTTATGGCTGATTTTTTTCAAAATTCAAATATTTGATATTTATATATTTTTTTTTTGTTCAAAATTATTCTGATGTAGGAGTCGGACATCAAAAAAAATACTTTAAACGATAATGCAAACATTGTCAGTATGTAGAGTAAGAGTAAAACATGATATTTTCTCAAGAATATAGACTTTAAAAAATGCAGAAAATTATTATTGAGAAAAGTGGTTTTATACTGATTTTTATAACTTTTATGATAGAAGTTATCTGTATTTTATACAAATTCGGTATAAGGTGCGACATGTACACCGGACACTATATATCATGAGAGGAATGCCTTTTATTTCCTAATATAAACAAAACAAAAATAGGCCAATCAATAACACTGCAAAACAGGCTCGGCTTTTCTTAATGGTTAATCAATAAGCAGGAAAATATCTCTGAGTTTACGGAAACAGAAAGTGCATTGAGAGTGATTTATTGTCATAGAGCGGCGACAGTTCCGCCTTTAATATGGAGCAAATAACGAACAAAGGTTGCAGTTGACAAATATCAGTGTATTCTGGTAAGATTTTTATATTTTTAATTCAGAAATACTAATAAATTAATGATGTTTTACAGAGTAAATTAAAAGTTTTTGATTTGCAAATATGAAGTTTTAACTCACATAAATTCTTGTCTGATTTGCAGACCCAACTGACCATGATAGAGGAGCCGTAATACACGGAACCTCCTTCAAACTCAAGATACGTGAGGCAATGAAACAACGTACTGCTGTATCCAAACCGAAATATATGGACTTGATATCTATCCTTGAGAGAATCTAACCAGAGGTTACTGGGGCATAACCGTTTTTATTTTCTCCGACAGTTAGATAGCGCTTAAAGCGATCTAAACAGATCTGGGACTCTCTTCAAAACAATATCGTCCTGGCAACACTCAACAAGATTACTCTTGTGTAGGTGCTGTGACGATTATGGTGGTAGTCGCGCACGCGCTGCACAGCGCTACGCACCCGCACAAAAGATTGCCCGGTTAAAAAAAATTAGGAAACTTATTTATTATTCATTTCTGAATTTATGTATTTTAAAATTTTCCAAAATATGGCCAAAATTTATGTAAAAATTTTAATATTTATTTGTTGAGCGCCAGGTAAAAAACAATTATAATAAATTACAATTATTTCTTGCCAGTTTGAAAAATATTCAATTTTCAAAATATTCTATATAGATATAGATGTGTTCCTACCTGTTCATTGACTCTTTTCTCAGGTGAGTTCAGTTTTTTTTATAAGATCTCAATCAGACAATCAATACACAGATTGATTAAAGCACAACTTCAAAATTTTATTTAACAATAAATAAATGGCTCAATTTTTTAATAAATCTTACTTGAAATAATATGGTCAACAACAATATTTCTAATCAATATTATTAATTATTCACTTTTATTTATCATGCATTGTCTTTTAAACAACCTATATCACAAATTGGCACCGTTGTGGTTTTTCGTTTAGCCATGGTCCACTAGATGGCTACACTGCAATTTAATATGAAAAGCGTGGTTGATTTAACAAAATTGATATTATTTTAAACAAATTATCATGTGTTGTGATATGTGATTCAAGTGGTTAATATAGTTTGACACCTACTATTAATGATAAATATAATTTATGTTTTAACAGGTTAGTATTACAAGCTATAACTTATTAGTTTAATTATTTTTATCTTACGAAAAGTTAAATTATTATTAACTGCTATTTTTTTAATGTCTACAAACAATTGAAAACTTTCTACTACCTAGTCTAGTATAAATACCTTATTTTGTTTTCTGTTACTTGGTCCCAATATTATAAAACACAATTCCAGTTTTTTTTTCAAATTTATTCTCTTCTTTAAAGACTTTCAGACTGTCTGAGTGTTGAAAATTTACTTCACAGGACAAAATTTGAAACTTTTTAATTACTTCTATTAAATTACGAAATTGTTTTAATTAACAACAACAAACACATAACCTGTTTTTTTTAAATAAAAACAAAATATTTTTTGCTTTTGTTTTCAGGTGACGTTTGAAAACTTCCGTTTCCTTTTAAAACAATTGAAAATATGAGGTTATGAAAAATTTCGTGAACACGAGAGACGCAGTGCTTTCAGCAAAAAGATAACTTCAGCCCTTCCGTGTCAGATTTTTTTTTCAATATCAAATAAAATTGAGTCTTATTACTTATTTATGCAGTATCAAGACATCATAGTATCCTAGGTAATGACAGAGCGGACCAACTTGCTTCACATGGGTCTGCTACCAAATTACTTTTACCGGAACTAATATTTCGATCACAAAGACTGCTATTCATGGATGGATGATATCCTATGGATAAACCATCAATACTAGACCCACTAGAACCATACTGTGTAACACAGGCACATCAAACTATTGGTGAGCAAACTGTCTGATGTCTTCAAAGATCGATCAGTCCTGATGATGTGTTCCCAGAGTACTAGTAAAAAGCTCCTAAACCTTATTAAAGCAACCAACTTGTTCACATAGAACAGATATAAGAGTCGACACTATCAGTCACCACCAGGCTGCAGTGTCAGAGCTTCCCAACCCTAGTCTATTATATCAGTCAATCAATCATACATATGCTCACCTATACAAACTTTTATTCAACGCTATAAACTATGATAATTATTCTGAATAGTGAAAATTCCGGATTTTCCGAATGTTTCGATGATTTTTTATACACTTTTTATTTTCAGATCATAGAATACGAATATGAAGTTTTTTCCGCTATCTCATGTGATTAAAAAAAAAATTTCACACTCATTCATATTCCTTGTATTTTTCGATCACTACCTTTAATTTTGGCGACTTCTTTCTAATAAAATTTACAAACATGACACAATATTTAACACAATTTACATTTAAAAAAAAAACGCAGAAATTCATACAAAGTAAGACCGTTAGCTTATTTTTTTGATCTTTTTTTTTGGGCATGTTTACGAGTTTAGATCGAAAAATGTGATTTTAGGGGTCAGGAATTCGTTGTATGATTTACTATGCGATATTGTCACATTGGCGTGGATTTTAAATTTTATTAGGATGGAAAACTTGGTAGTTCGAATGCAATTAGTTGTGCTCATTCCAGTAATCTTGCATAAAATGTGCTTAAACGTGCAGACTCGGAATGCCGGACATCAACAGATCGTTCGGCAAGCTACATTGGTCTAAAAAAACCAAAATCAAACTTGAACCAGCCTGCACTGAACTTACTTAAAGTGAACTGAACTGACTTGAACTGATCTGACCTGAACTGACCTGCACTGACCTAAACTAAATTAAACTAAATTTGGTTGCATATAACTATAAGGACACACTAAAAGATTTTTCACAGAATTTTTTGATTAATAAATACAATACAAGTACTTCCCAAATAATTTTCAGTGCGGAAAATGTTCACTTATATTCAAAAATTTAATTTTCTTTCTGGCAACGCTGCAATACAGCCTTCATTATAACTTCAGTAATTCGCGTTTAATAATCTATTTTTCTAAAAAAATACTGGAAATTCCACAGTTTTTTTTATTCTATAATTTAAAATTTATACTTTCTGATAAAATTAATATAGCGATACAGATCCCTATATTCCACAAAACAGGTACTACATCATCAGATATTCATATTTTTCGAAACAAATATTTTTCATATTAAAATTTAATTATCTTTTATTTACACCCCACTGGCATTTTGAGGAATAAAATGATTATTATCCCTTTTAAAATTAAAGAATTTTCCAACCGCTAAAGGCGTTGTTACATTTGCCAAAATAAACAACGCAACGTTCAGCTCCCTCGTGTCTAAACAAAGACAAAGCAATTAGGACTTAACGCTGTATCCGAAAAGCTGTTGTGGCAACAAATTGGGATATATTTACTTAACCAAAATAGGGCCCTGCTAAAAATATTTTTACATGCCATGGCGAATCCTTACCTCCATCAGGCATCTTAAATATTTTTACTACGATACCTATGAAATTATTTGATACTTCTTGATTTTTTTATACTCTGTGAAAAATTTTCATGTGTGTTCTTGACTTTGTCAGGAGGAAACCATGTATTAGCGGCATTCCAAGCCAAGACGGTCATAGTTTACTGACATGTCTCAGATTAGCTTCAAATTTAGAGAGCCGATGAAGGTACCAAAATGAGGAACTACAAAATTTTAACACTTTCTGTGCATTTTTGCGAAGTTTACAGCATAAAGAAACAAATTAACAATATTTTTATACTTGTAATTTAACAATGAACGGATTAAGGGGTGATGGTTAAAATAATACCAACCCAAAGGACAACCTCTCCTACACGTGGTGCACCCTGCTAGATAACTGACGAGGCTCTGTCGACCTCGGTCGTCAACCTGCGAAACCTTGTAACATAGGGACATGGAATGCCAGAAGCCTATATCAGCCTGGAAAAGTATATAACCTGCTAGAGAAATGGAACGACTCAATATGGACATACTGGGAGTCAGTGACATGCAGTGGCCGGATGCAGGAGTTACAGCAGTAAATAACAAAACTGTATATTATTCAGGAAGCAAAGATGGCTCGCACGGATATGGAATAGGAATTGTACTGAGTAGAACCATCAGTCCAACAATAACAAGCTTCACTGCAGTTTCAAATAGGATTGTGATGATACAATTGCAACTTTATACAGATTTATGCTCCAACCGCTGAGAAGCCCGATAATGACATAGAAAACTTCTACGAAGATTTGGGAAACGTGATCAAGTCCACTAAAAAAACAGAATATAACAGTTATAATGGGAGACTTAAATGCAAAAGTGGGAGACCAAAAAACACAAGAACGTACAAGTAGTTACGGACTTGGAACTAGAAACGAAAGAGGAGATAAACTAATCGAATTCTGCCAAAATAATAGGTGGGTTGTAACAAACACATGGTTTAAATTACCCAAACGCAGACTGTATACATGGAAGTCACTGGCGGATAGAGAAGGGCGGATCACAGAAAACCAAATCGACTACATTCTGATTGGACAAAGATATAAAAATGCAATTATGTCAGTAAAAACATATCCAAGTGCTGACATAGGATCAGATCATAATCCTCTAGTCGCCAAAATCAGATTTAAAATGAAACTCATTAAAAGAAGAACAGACACTGCAAAAAGTAACATTTCCAGACTCAATGACACAAACATAAAACAACTCTTTACGGAAGATATCAATAAAAGATTAATGAACGTCAAAGAGGTGATTCTCCAAAACGCAGAACCAGAAAACAAATGGCTTTTAATGAAAACAGAAATAGAAAAAAGTCAAAGAGAAATATTAACTCCAACAAGATATGGAAAGCAGCTATGGATGACAGAGGAGATACTGGACCTAATGGATGAGAGATGACAATTCAAAAACAGAGATACGCAAAAGTATAAAGAAATAAACAAGTAAATCAAATACAAGATTAGACTAGCGAAAAATAAATGGTTGCAAGAAGAATGTGAAGAAATAGAAGAGTATCAGAGAAAACATGATAGTTTTAATATGCACAAAAAGATAAAAAAGATAGTAACAGAAAAAAAGAACCGACACTGCTTAAGAATGCAAAAGGCAAGCTAATCTTAAATACTCAAGAGAAACTTAAAAAATGGACAGAATACATCAAAGACCTGTTTAAAGACAATAAAGTAGAGCAGATGGAGATTGAAGTAGAAGATAACGAGGCATTAACTATTCTGAAAGATGAAATAAAAGCTGCTATAAGAAACAACAAAAATGGAAAAGCACTAGGTCCAGATCAAATCCCGGTGGAAATATTAAAATGTATGAATGATAATACAATGGATATATTGTTAGATCTGTTCAACACAGTATATACGGGGAATATACCCAGAGAATGGTTACTCTCCACCTTTTGCGCTATTCCAAAAAACAAAAATGCAAAAGACTGCAGCGAATATAGAACAATATCTTTGATAAGCCATGTACTCAAGGTGTTTGTAAAAGTAATACACGGACGCATTCATAAAGAATTTGAAAAAGGGATAGATGATAGTCAGTTTGGATTCAGAAATGGTATAGGCACCAGAGACGCGTTGTTTGCACTTAATGTGCTTTTACAGAGGTGTATGGATATGAAGACCGATATACACATTTGTTATGTTGACTTCGACAAGGCTTTTGATAAAATTAGACATGAAAAACTAGTTGGGATTCTATGAAGAAAAAACATAGACAACAAAGATTTAAGAATAATAACTAACCTATATTGGAATCAACTCGCTCAAATAATAGTAGATAACGAAACAACTCCGGAAATTGAAATAGGAGAGTTGCGAGGTGTGGATTTAGAAAGAGTGCAAACATACAAATACTTGGGCACATGGATAAGAGCAAATAATGAACAAACACCAGAAATAAGAACGAGAATAGAAATGGCAAGAAGTGCGTTTGTAAAACTAAAAACCATTCTGTGCAGCAGAGACATCACTCTAGAACTAAGAATGAGAATTTTAAGATGTTATGTGTTTTCAGTGCTGCAGTATGGGTTGGAAGGCTGGACACTAAAACAAGAACACATAAATAAACTGCACGCGTTTGAAATGTGGTGTTACAGAAGGATGTTGAGAATATCTTGGACGGAGAGAAAAACAAACGTAGAAGTATTGCTAGCGATGGACAAAAGCTATGAAATAATTAACAACATAAAAATAAGGAAACTGCAATATCTTAGACAGATAATGAGAGGCCAGCGATACGAGTTGCTTAGATTGATCATGCAGGGTAAAATAGAAGGAAGAAGAAATATCGGAAGAAGAAGAATTTCATGGTTGAGAAAATTGGATAATTAACAACATAAAAATAAGGAAACTGCAATATCTTAGACATATAATGAGAGGCCAGCGATACGAGTTGCTTAGATTGATCATGCAGGGTAAAATAGAAGGAAGAAGAAATATCGGAAGAAGAAGAATTTCATGGTTGAGAAATTTGAGAGAGTGGTTCAATTGTAGCTCAATAGAACTTTTTTAAGTGACGGCAAATAGAGTGAGAGTGGCAATGATGATATCCAACCTCCGCTAGGAGATGACACCTGAAGAAGAAGAAGAAGGTTAACGAGAAGAAAAATGGACAGTAATTGGTCTAAAGAAGTTTTTATTGGGACCCAGTGAGTGAGTAGGACAGAAAATGTTAACAATATATATATATATATATATATATATATATATATATATATATATATATATATATATATATATATAGAATATGGTGACGATAATGAACAAATCCTCGATGTAATATTTAATTCTTTGTTATAAGTACTACTCTGCCAATTTATTTCAGAAACACATAAAAATTATTTTTACCATTATCATTACGATGTTAATATTTTATAATATCACTTTCAAAATGACAGGTCGGACTTTTCATTATTTTGCCATGAAAGTATACGTTACGGGATTTTAATTTCACAAATATAAATTTTAACGTAGTTAATTAATTTTTAATTATACAAACGATGTTTTCAAAATTAATGATGGCGTCGATTTAATTCAATTACTTTAAAATAGCAATTCATATAAAAGGAAATGTAGTAGTTCATTGTTGAGAATCTTAAGTTTTGTCAAGAAAGTATGTGCTGCGGGATTTAATTTTCACTAATATTCATTATCATATGGTTAAATGGTTTTTCTTCATTGAAGTAAAGTTTCGTAGATAAAATTATAGATCTAAGAAGGCGAATTCAATCACTTTTAACGTAAAATTGTGGAAGTTAAATCCCGTAACTTTCATAGCAAAATAATGAAATTTATTCTCTAGATCCGTCATCTTGGATCTAATATTTTGAAAATATTAAACTGAAATTTGACTATAACAAATCTATTCAAGCACTTCAAATTCTTAATCAGCAACTGTTAGAACTCCTTTATTTAAATTTCTACTTAAAAGTGATTAGATTAACAGTCAAATTTAAATCCACCATCTTACATCCACCATTTTAAATTTTAGAAAACTTCACTTGTGTTACTAAAACTTATTTAAACACATGAAAATTTATTATATTGGTGGAATTTAACTCTCACGAATTCTTCCATGGCAAAATAATGGAATTTAATCCACCATCTTGCATCCGCCATTTTAAAAATCGTATTATAAAACATTAGCATTGTAATAAGAAATATCTAATATCATTCCCTATGATAAAGTATTAATTTCCGGACTACAAACAAACGAAGCATCTGACTTTCCGATCGGTGAATTGTCTTGATAATGCCATAAACGAAATTTCATAGAATCATATTCACAGAAAATATCACGTAAAAAAACATGAAAAATGTTTTCCATTGGCTTCTGACATCTTCAGACCCTTTAATTACGGTTAAGAGGAAACTTTGACCCAAGAAAAGTAAAAAATTAAGTAATATCTGCAGAATTATCAGATATGTTCTCAAACCACTGTGACTAGGAATACTCCAATCAGCCCTTGATGAGTCAGACGAGTAAATTGTAAAAATATTTTAATGTAAATAGTGTGTCGAAAGTGTACTTTCACGTATTCATCAATAAAAACTTGCTTTACCAATAAAAATTGACTATTTCATCTAATTAAATCAGAAACAGCCTTTTTTTTTGGGATTAAAACATTTTTAACTCGTCCGCCATTTTAAATTTTGAAAATGCCTTCTTAGATTCAATATCATGATTGAATAACAAATAAAGGAAAATGAAATTTTTTAATAAAAACAATTAGGTAACGTATTTACTTTACTTTCTTCCTATTATCAGTAGGTGAAATAAATAATCACAATGCGATATTATGCCACCAACTACAACAAGTTTCGTTTAGTGTCTAAGTTTAGCATCGTAGTAAGAAACCACCCACCTTAACAATTAACATAACTAAGTAATTACCGTTACTTACGGCCGTTACTTTGCGACGCTGTTGTTTAATTACTTTATGTTCGTTTGAGCGTTAATACATGAAAAGTTTTGAGTTTGCGAATCTAATATTATACTTACCAGCATAAAGGGTAATCATAATTTTATATGAAATTAAAAATTACGAAGAAAAAAACCGTTACCATGACTCAGATCACTTTACAGGCTATACATATTTTTGAAGATTATAAAAATTGCTGATTCAATTTCAACCAAATATGGACCAAAGTCTAGTCTTTATTCGGTAGGTATTTTACATTTACAGAAAAAAACTTTTAGTTTGCAAGAAAGAATTTTCGAAAATAAAACGAGCAGGATCCATTTACCCACTATCTTATAACCTATTCAAAATGTTGTCTATTATACTCTAAACAATAATACAGTCAGTTTTCGAACTCCTCTCTAACATTTCGAGAAACTTCTAAAGAAATTGACTGGCATGTAGCTGTAATTCGCCTTTTGAGATCATTAATATCAACAGGTTGTGTCTCATAAACAACGGATTTAAGATGTTCGCAAAGGAAGAACTCTAAGGTAGTTAAATCCGGTAATCTCAGAGGCCATTCAATTGATTTCCTTCTACCAATCCATCTATCTGGGAATCTCACTTTTAGCCACTGTCAAACGGAAAGAAAATAATGAAGTTGAGGATCATTATGCTTGAAACATAATAGATCTTGCAAAACTAAATCACTTACTACATCTACTTGAGTCTCCAGCGCTGGACCTAAAAGAGGATCGATAGTCCCTTCAAGCATATTAACATACAGATCACCTATAAAGTTTTCTTCAATAAATAAAGGATAATGATAGCATTTCCAAGAAGACTATCCCAAGCATGAACTTTTTGTGGCCGTTGTGTATGCTCTTTATGAAAAATATTCGAGTTTCAGTCACTCTGATAGCGACAATTTTGTTCTCTCTCCCACTCATTGCGCGCCTGCCATAAGCGCACCGCTTTACAATTAAAGAAAAATCGTTTTTGGTGATTTGTAACAATTTTTATGTACTTTTTGTGCATCAGCATGAACTATAATTGTTAGTAAATATATCTATAGGTGAAAAAGTAATTGAAGAGAATATATATAAAAAAATACGACAGTCTAAAGATAGCGTGCGAATACTTAAAACTCAAAATTGTACAGTAAATAACTAATAACATTTCAAATGGACAAAAGGGGACCGTTTTTGTACTTGGGTGCTAGTGGGTGCTTAATAATATTACTTACAAATTGAAATGAATTTTGTAGCCCAACCCCATTCTCGCCCAAACTTTTTATTAATTAAAACTTGAATTAATTGCTAAAATTCATTGTTTTTTCAAGATTTCATCTCTATTAACGAATCAGAAAAATTAAATTATACTTTTTAATATATGTATATAAAAACTGCTTACTCTCAATGATGAATCCATTTTCCAAAATTCAAATCAGTGTAATAGACTCTTGTGCAGACCTCTGGAAAGTTGACTTAGTAATAGTCCACGTAGAGAGCCTTCAACAGGTATGCACATGCATAAACAGTGGCACCTGCTTAAATAAGCGCAGGTACATGCTGTAGTTCATTGACTTGAAATTTTTTCGCATCACCAACTACTCTAAGCAACTGCACCACACAAAAACCCAGAATAAAGACTTTATTTTGCTTACCTTGGCACAATGTGCACCGGTGTAAACTGCATCCTATTGCGCCTCAAAAAAGCATCTAATCAGCGTTGTTGCTAGCTCGCTAACGATCATAGACTTTGAGAAATTGAGTATCTCACAACTCTCCTCTGTCATATCTCTCCTTCTTCTCTAACATAGTGACAGTATTTTGTATCATTGTTGGAGAAAAAACTTTCTTTAGTGCCCCTCATACTTTCAAATTAAATATTATGCTAACCAACTTAACAAAGACTATAATTTTATTAAATTATGCACTTGAATATCGCGTGTTTTGCAACGTTTATTTAATAAATACGTTATTTAAATCATAATTTTGAACTGGATGACATAAATGAGCTTCAAACGAATAATTTCAATATACATTCACCAAGTTTTCTGTTGCATGTCGTAATGAATTTTATTTTATATTTAATATTTACTAAATGTATTCAAAATATTTGTATAAAGCTATAAAAATTTGTTTTAACTGTTAAAATCACTAAAAAAGTAATTTACTATGCTGATGGGGACTCAGATTAAATATTTCATAAAAGCTGCAATAAAAAATACTGTTTGTAATCTCACATTCCACGACAACTGGGTTCTGTTGAAAGAATGTACTAAAAGCAATAAAAAAGTAATCGTAAAAAAGTTATTTTTCGCTAAAGAAGTGAAACAGCTTACAGGCGAAAAGTTTAGAATCATAGTAATACTTGATTTTTTTCAGAAATATTTAGAATGGCATAAATTAAAGTAAATTTATTCTGTAGAAATTATCTAAAAGATTACTTTATAACCACTTTGCTACGTTTTTAGCACAATTTCACCAATCTACATTGAAAAAATTATTTTAGGATAGCAACTCAACCTGCTATTTTTTTCAGCCGATTGAGTCTTCTGCGTTCTCGTATCTTCGGATGTTGGCGATTAGTAAACTGATTTTAACCTTGGGTAACGGCGCAAAATAAAGATGATGATGATTTGCCATTCAATTTTCTTAGTTTCTTGCGCCATGATTTTCTTCTGCGTCTGGTGCCTCTTCTTACATTCACTTTTCTCTGTATGATTAACTGTAGGTGGTAATACTTTGGATTGAGCACAATATAGCCAAAATATTTTTCTCGTTTTAATATTATAATAGAGCTCTAGCTCTATTTTCATTGGACGCAATACTTTTTCTTTACGGATTCTGTTCTACCCATTATCTTGGTATCATAAGTCACAGATTTTCAGATTTGTTAAAGGAAATCACTGGGAAGAAATAACATTTTAGAATTATTTTCCTCAGAGAAATCTCCAACGCGTGTTCTACTCTGCCCTTCATTTCAGTTTTCTTAAATCTTCTATTAAAATAAAATGTTTTTTATTCATATATATATATATATATATATATATATATATATATATATATATATATATATATATGTCATTGGTGTTTATCCGGTTTTCAATCCGTTCGTCAATAGAAAAATCTTCACAACGTTTTGCCAACATCACAGCTGGCATTTTTCAAGTGATACTTCCTCGACGGCTGCTCGACTTGGAACGAGCGTGCTGGTCGTCTACCAGCCTTTTTATAGTTTGGCGCTTACGTAGGTTATACCTTGGTTCTGCCTGGTTGGTTTCCTCGCTTCTCTGAGTCTGTGCCTCTTCTCGGCCCGCTGTCCTGTTTCTCTGGTGTGCTATATTTGGTTTATTTTTGAGTTTTCCATGTATTTGAAATGTTTTGTGAATCATCTCTCTTGTTGAAGTTTTTAGTGCTTTCTATTTCGAGAGCTTCTCTGATGAGGCGCGTTCTATAGTGTTTTATGGGTGCGATCTGTTTGGTTTCCTGGAAATTTAAAGTGTGTCCTATCTCCTGATGATGTTGGAATAATGCTGATGTCGTTTGCTTATTCTTTATGCTATTTTTATGTTCTTCGACCCTTGTAGAGATTCTTCTGTTTGTTTGGCCAATGTATTCTTTTTCACAGTCACTACATGGGATGCTATACACTCCCTGGTTTTCCAGTGGTATTTTGTCTTTAGATTTTCCAATAATTTGTGTATTGTTGTTTATGGCTTGTAAATTGTGAACATGACATGCTTCCTCAAAATTATTCCAATTACGTTTGTTACACCTTTTATGTATGGCAGTGTGGTTTTTGGTTTGGATTTGTCATCTTCTTCTTTTTTCTTTGCTACTACTTTCGTGTCCTGTTTTATGGAGTTTTTGATATTGTGTTCATTGTAGTTGTTTTGTTTTAGAGCTGTTGTAGTATTGTCGAGTTCTTCTTGGCAGTTCGTGGGTTTGGCTAGTCGCAAGGATCTGGAGATCAGTGTGTTGGCGACCGATTGCAACTGTGATGGATGGTGGTGTGATTCAGCGTTCTGGTATGTGTTTGTGTGTGTGGGTTTTCTGTAGACCATACAATTGATGCTTAGGTCGTCGTTTCCCATTATCCCAAAATCAAATTCACCATGGAGACAGAACAGGAAAGAAAACTACCGTTTCTAGATATCCTATTGAAAAGAAAAGAGGATGGCTTGCTTCGCATACTGTCTATAGAAAACCCACTCACACCAACAGATACCTAAACGCCAATTCACATCACCACCCCGCCCAATTATTTGCAGTAGTGAAATCACTTGCTTTCGATCTCAGTCCCTTACAGATCAAGAAAATTACCACGAAGAGATGAACATACTGCAAGACGCCGTAACAAAAAACGGTTATAAAAAAGAACATATAGACAAGGCTCTGAAAAACAAACACTTAGCCCCAAAAAATCGCGAAAACCAAGAGAATAGCTCCAAAGCTTTTGTTCCTTATGTAAGAGGCATCACGGACAAGATCGAAAAAATTCTCAGGAGACACAACATTGAAACCATCTTCACCACAGACCGTAAAGTAAAAGATCTCTTGCCAACACCTAAAGAAAGAATCCCTCTAGAAAACCAGGGAGTGTGCGAAATTCCATGCGGAGAATGCAGCTCATCTTACGTAGGCCAAACCAACCGTAAAGTAAGCGCCTGAAGAGACGAACATATGAACGCTGTCAAGCAAAAAACAACTTTTTCTGCTCTGGCCCAACACTGGTTAAACACAGGACATAAGATAAATTTCTCAGGGAGAAAAATGATACCGAAATGTGAGAACCTGTCCACAAGAGTTATAAGGGAAGCCGTTGAAATTGCAAAGAAGCCCAACAACTTAAATAGCAGAGATGATAACCAGCGAGTGCCCAATACTTGGAAAAATTTGCTTACAAAACATCAACCAGTCCCACTTAGTAACGAAACAGATTACAACTCGGCAACGCAACCCCAAACACTGGCAACAGGGCCGATGACGCGCAGCAGGTCTCGCCACCTGATTGGCCGGAACCTTTCGGAAAACGAACGCATCCCACGCACACACGGGACCGACAGCACCCGAGTCGCGGGCGTCAGTTCGCTCGTAGACGCCATACAGTGAGCTTTGAAAATGGTGAATGAGATTTCACCGAAACGTCAGCTGCCTTACAGTTCTGAGAGGGACTCAGCACATACACGGGATGACCGAAAACCTTCGATTACATATATATATATATATATATATATATATATATATATATATATATATATATATATATATATATATATATATATATATATATATATTAAAGTTACCTATTTACTACATATCACTTTCTCGTAACAAATTCATCATGAATCTATTAATTTCTTATAGAAAAATTGAAGAGTAAACTTGAATAGGCAGTTAAGTGCCAAAACGGATTGTGTTAACCATTTATGAATAAAAATCGATGTAATTTGTCAAAACTCTTTATTTGCAAACTTAAAACATATTCACAAATCACAAATATTTTCAATACAAACCAAAGAAAATGAAAAAAAAATAGAAGAAGGCTCGATATCAGTAGCTTTTTCATGGTAAGTAAGGGCTGGCAACTTTGTCGTAAGTTTTTGGTAGAACTCGGGCGTTTTTTATTTGGTCTTCAGATATATTTTTCTTTACAACTTTTATCTTTTGCTAAGATTCAATATCACTGTGCGATTTCTTAATAAACACGTATTCTGGGTTATCTTTCGTAACTCGTATCTGTGACAAGATTGATATTGAAAGCTTAGTAATAGATATTAAGGAATCTGCCGCTTGTTGCAAACCTAAAAAGTCTCTCGGTTCCATTTTTACAGCTCTATATGGCTGTATTGATCTGGTATCTCTTATGAGTTGTTCTATGTCCTCAGACACGAAGCATTTTTTAAGTCCTCTTCTTCTTCTAGTCTGTGCGAAATGACGATTGTCTGGCAAGTAACTATAACCGCTAAAGAGAAATTTCATAGTAATTTCTGTGAATAGACCAGAATGTTGTTAAAAACAGCATTAAAAATGTTGCCACCCGATTCTTGTTCTGTCTGCAGTGATCACACCATATGTTGAGTTTTTCTTTTTCTGTAACGTTGCAATTTAAAACCTTTAATAAGCAGGGCATAATTTCAATAGATCCTCTGGAAGCTTCGGTTTCATTCCAAATACACATGAAGGCTTCATTTATATTGACAATGTGCACACTAAATTTGTAAACAGACAGTTGCCTCATATAATACATATGAGATTGAGTTAACGTTGGAACGAATAATACTTTTTTTGAATCTATCGTTATTGTGCAAGT
Organism: Diaprepes abbreviatus; assembly: GCA_034092305.1. Classification (NCBI taxonomy): domain Eukaryota; kingdom Metazoa; phylum Arthropoda; class Insecta; order Coleoptera; family Curculionidae; genus Diaprepes; species Diaprepes abbreviatus. Next base: position 4,421,312 of record JASJET010000087.1, read on the forward strand.
ATCACCTGCCGGTTGCTGGGAAGAAGCGCAAGCTTCTGTGAGGTCAGTTTGAGCTTTTTCTGCCTTACGATGGTGCAACTGTAACTCTAGGCTTATACTAGGTAATGCACGTAGGTCGAATTTTATCACACATGCATGTCTGATGCATATTTTACAAGTATCTGTTTAGGGTCTACGAAAACTCAAATTTGGAAATTCTTCTTTGAAAACTCTGCAGTCGTATTTATATAGTACTTAATTATGAGGATACTTTTTATTAAAAGCTATTGTAAGACAATATATATTAAGGTCAGTGCTAAGGTAAAATTTTGAGCTTTTTTCACGAGAGTAATAACTCTCGTCTTTTGGTACTGAATTAGCGTGATTTATAATACGCTTACGATCTTCTTTAGTGTAAACTTTTTGATGACTGCCATGAATTCTGCGTTTATCTTTGTAAGTTATATCACTACTTTTCGTCTTTGGTATTAGAATTTCCATTTTTTTTTTTTCACCAGTGACAATATATTCATAAAGGTTTTCTTACAAACGTTTACAATACTTTCTGATCCATCAGGTAAAGTATAATATACAGAACTCAACCTTCTGCTCTCAAGCTGGTCAGTATATTAAACATTACGTCTTCTTTTAACCTGTCCTAAGTAAATATGGGACATACAAAATGATCCTTGTGAGTTTAGATCCAAAGGGTAGAAATTATTAAAAATTTTCCTTTTTTCTTCATCTTTAATCTTTTTTGCAACCATTATTATAACATTTACAAACCCTCTAAAATCAAAGGTTTTAAATCAGTAAAACATTTTCTAGGCCTAAAATTAAACATACTGCATGTTCTGGTTGCTTTTTTGCTAGAACGTTGTTTCCTTTACGAGACACGTATTCTTTACCGCCAACTTTAAGTTCTTATTGGACCTTAAACCTAGTTTCAACTCTATATTTATTTTTCTTAATGTTATCATCATTTTCTATATTCAATTTATTATTTATTTCACGCTCAACCATACAAACCAAATAGTTTCGATAGAACAAACACTGCGAAATGGATGATGCATGAAAAAACGTGTCATTTATTTACAACACAAAATAATAATGTTGGAATTTTGCCCCTTTAATAGGAAACTATGCTTGCAACTTACACAGGTGCGCCGTCTGTGAAGCTACGAGAACAAAAATATTCGTTTGGCACTTAGCCTCTTCTGGGGGACATGAAGAACGGTATTTAACACCTTTTTAATAAATAACATCTCTTATTTTTGGTACTTTGCCCCTTAGTCAAGTCTACTCTTCAATTGTCAAAATTTTTTCACAATTAGCTATTTCTTTAATATCAAAAAAAATGCTAGAGAGGAACTTTGTCCCACATTTTGATTTCTTTCCTAGGTTTCACGAATGATTTTTGTGGATTTTTTCGTACAGAATTTAAATCTGCTTACAAGCTCGATTACCTCTAGTTTATATTATTCAAATTCAAATGTTACTGAAAATCACCATATTGTCTCTCTTAAGCTAAAATATCTCAAAATTCTAACGTGATAGCCAACTTTGGCAAAGAAATTTAAATTCAGCGTACCAAATTATATAGGAAATGATCCTTCCAATGAAAGAAAGTTACGTCTGTATAATATATCGTTTATCAATATGTTTAATTGTAACAATCAGAAGATCCATTTTCTTAATAAGAATGGTATTTTTTTTCGAGAAAACATACAAAATTTAACATAATTGAGCCAAACCTTATAAAACACGAACGCAATGTCTCGCCTTCTTTTTGTGAATTAATTTTCGATAATTAACTTGATTAAAAAACTGTCTGGCGTTTTTAAAAGGAGGTTAAGTGACAGTTTTTCTATTAGTTTTTTATATCAATTTAGATTTAAGGAAAAAGGATCCCTGCCAAAAATAATATTTAATAAAATTATGAGAAAAGAAGCGAACTTTTAAAACTTTGGTTAACTGAGAGTTTATTATACAGTGTAAATGCAAATAATCACGCTTAGCTTTTTTTGGTTAAGGTAGTATAGCGGCTAATCGAGTTTATTATTATTTTTTTGTTGAAATTTAGGGTAATCATTGTTGACATAATTTTTCACGAGACTGCAACATTTCGAACAAATTGCCCATCTCGTTGTCAAGATAATCAAAATATAAAAAACAATATTTAACATGGGCTATATTAGAAATGCCTTAGTTAGTGTGACATTTTCATATATAATTAAAAAACTTAAATATATTCTTCTAAAACAACGATTTACTACAAGATGGGGATGCCTAGCCATGCCGTTAATTCGCAAGTTTAATATAAACTTTGTTATCTTATACAATTTTGAGCACATTGTTCAGGAAAGTAATTTTACAATGAAGAAGCGGTAATGCTGTAACACGAAGTAGGTGCGCCGAAACGACAAAATATTTAAATACGTAGCATTTGTTATTTTCGGTAATAAACGCTTCCCATAATATTTTATTATTTATTCTATTATTTGAATTTTTTTATACTTCATTCATTTACTAAAATACTTTGCAATTTTTTAGGCGAGCTAAATGAGTGGAAGAAAGCAGAATTAAATATTATACTTCGATTTTTGGTTATCTTAACATATAACATAAATGGCAGTTTCTATAATAGATATCCTAAAAAACACAATATTTTTTTTTATTTTTAAGAAATTTGATTTTAATAATTAAAATACAATTAAATCGGTTTTAAGTCACCTAACAACGAACACCAATCAAGGTGCATGACGTCATTTGTTCGCAAACATCATCGCTGTCAAAGACTCCCTTGTTTGGTTAACATTATTTTATAGTGATGTCCGTGCAATTTCTTCAAAATTTTCTTACTACTCCCTTTCAAAACGATTCTAAGAAGTTTGCTCATAATGGAAAGTGGATTTAATGAAGCAAATAGTTCGAATTTGCGAGAATTGTTTGTTTTATGGTGGCCAATTTCTTCTCAGCAAACAATAAATTCTGCTCTGCTGAATTTAGAAATATAAACATCTCCGTGTAAGTAGTATACCAAGAATTGTTATTTTTGCAACCGATAATGGATACATAATAGTAATGGTGGGTATTTTAAGCGCAGAAGATTTAACTGCATAATAAAAAAAAATAGTTGATTTTGAAGTTATATTTTGCCTTTTATAAAACAAATTGTTTTTTTCTTATTTCTAAACTTTATTTTAGTCGGTATACTTAAACTTCTAAATTGATGACATATGGACATTTATATTGATTTATCTGTTGTTATTGGTTTACAGTACTGGTTAAGGTATATCTGAAAAGAAAAGTTTACTTTGTAAGTATTTCACAGTTTCTACTACTATTTGTACAATGCTTTTTTCTTTTACAACAAATAAATAAAATACTGTATTTATAATTAACTGGTATATTGTTTACCTTACTTTGGATCTTTTGGTTGAATCTCAGCCACGGAAATACTTTGTGTAGAGTAAGCTTGTTGTATTTCTCTTTCACATTCCGCTATTTTTCCCAGTATTTGCCTTTTGACTGCTAACAGTCGAGTTGTTACGTTTTCTGTTCGTCTTTTTCTATCGTTTTCACGTCCAAACTTCGTTGGTAAATAACCTGCTCTCATTCGGACCTACATAGTGAGCCCACCTAGTAATATTCTGTATAGTTCTCCATATCATGCGGCAACTAAAATAAAACACGTACAAAACATGGTCACCCATCTTTGATTACTTTATTTCTACATGAGCCTCAATGACCCGTATTTTTACCTGTATAGATTTATTAGTTCTTGTACAGAATGATGTCAGAGGTCCAATGGTTGTAGAAGTACGAGTAGACGTGAAAGAATTGGGTGAATCAAGTAGGAAAATGAATGAATATAAAAAAAATGGAGAGTGTATGTGATATATTTATATTTAGCGTGCTTAGTCCACCCTGTAGTTGTTGTATGCATGTAAATGTTGTTGTTATAAAAAAACAAAAAGTGGAAAATAATTGGGATGTGTCAAATGTAAAATTGCGTAGCCGGTGTGTAGACAATTCTCCTAGCCTAGCAGTGCCGAATTAAACCTAGTCCACCCGGTTTTACCTGTATATACTCCCTCGTATGTTTGTATTGTATGTGTATGTGTGCGTGTGTGTGTGTGTGTGTGTGTGTGTGTGTGTGTGTGTGTGTGTGAGAGAGAGAGAGAGAGAGAGAAAGAGTTAGAAATTTAAAATAGGATATAGTGTGCATATTTATCTCACTCGTATATGCTTTCAAATAGATCGATTATATGATGAGGAAGATAGAAGTTCAAATAAGATGTTTTTATATATTTTCTTCACTTGTATTATAATAAAAGATGTAAATATATATGTATGTTTTACGTCAATTAAAAACTTAAATTTAATTTATTTAATTAATAAACAGAAAGTATGTTGCGAAGTCACGTTTTATGACGATAAAGGTCAGATTAGTAGATAAGACTTAATACTGTTTACCATGTAAAATGTTTGAAATTGATACACTTTCTTATAATTATTATTATTATTAATATTTTAATAATAACTGTTTTTTTTTCTGTTCTATGCGATGACGGGTTGGATAGGGTGTAAAGGTAGGATAGATCAAGTAGGTAGGGTAGGTAGGATGGATGAAAAACTACCTATCCTACCTACTCTACCTACCTAGGTAATTAAAAAATACATCTAATGCATTAAAAAATAATTTAATATATTGTAAATTTTATTAGAATTATGTCATTATAGTGAAAATGTCAGTAATAGTAGTCCAAAAAAAAACTTTATAAAAAATATGTATAAATTTTACATGTGTACCAAAATGATTTAATAATTAATTTTCTCTTTCACATTCTGCCATTTTTTCTAATATTTGCCTTTTAACTACTAAAGGTCGAGTTGTTACGTGTTCTGTTCTTCTTTTTCTTTCGTGTTGACATCCAAACTTCGTTGCCAAACAACCTCCTCTCATTCGGACCTGTATAGTAAGACCACCAAATAATATTCTGTATAGTTTCCATATCATTCGTCAACTAAAATAAAACACGTACAAAACATGGTTATGCACCTTTGATTATTTTATTTCTAACCTCAATATTCCAATTTTCATCTTTAAAAACTTGAAAAATAATAACTTTTATATAAGAAAAATAAACAAATGTGATCAAAACTTATATCTAAATGATTTTACAAAAACTCATTTTAAATTGTGTAGGTACAAGTGCCGGATCTTTGCGGACTAGTTGAAGTCACATTTCCCTATTATTTTCCGAAAGTGGAACGTGAATAAATAACTTTTCAGATGTTTTAATTATAGTACTTGTACACCGAGGCGTCGAACAACACTTATAAAACTTAGAACTAATTTTTTATTACAAAAATTACTAGAAAAACTTTATTTCATCTTATCGGTTTACATGTATTAGGGAACATGTGACGTCACAGCGGTCATGTGACAAGTATTGACTTTTGAGAGCAAAATTGGAAACACAATCTAAAATACATGATTTTTAAAATATTAGTTATATTAAAAAAATAATATTAAATATTTTAAGCTTTTTTAGGTACTTAGGCATGGTTTTAAACACTTTCCCAAAATAAGAAAATAAGTCAACACCCCTATTCACATACATAAGCATACAATAGGAAAAAGAGTGGCATATTACAAAGTGAACAAATCAAGAATAATAATAATTTTTTTTGGTACTCTGCAATAAAATATTAATATAAAAACAAATTTAGGGCTAAGAAATTCTAACGATTGTAAACATTAGGCGGTAAGCAAGATCCAACACAGCAGTTACAATTTTTGCCATTATGTTTTCCCGAAGTTTCCATAATAAATCACAACGATTTACGTTGTTTACGAGAACAGACCTACTTTTCAGTCAAATGACCGAAAAATGTTCATTTTATTTGTAATATATCTTCTATTCTGTCACTTTAAAATAGAATAAAAGAGTTTTTTGATTACGTACAGGGGTAAATAATTTCTAAATTAAATTATGGATTAAGTGGAACAGTTTAGTTACTATTTTTTATTTATTTCCTGCAAATACAACTCTGATCCTCTTTCCATTCGTGTCTCGATCACTTACTCTTCTCATTAGTAGAGCTGAAATAAACCAAGAGCAACATTCGTTAGATACAACTCCATATATAAAATTTAAATTTCGAGACTTATCAGTAAGACATTTTCGATGTCAGACCGGAGTAGTAAGAAGCATAAATATCAGAATTTAAAAAAGAAATAAAGCAGTACCGTATCTCTTCTTCAAGCAGGAAAAATATGGAAAAAGTTTATTTCCTTAAAATACAATCCTGGTCCTCTCTCCATTTATGTTTCGATCACCTCATGCTCTCATCCGTGGATCTGTAAGGAAGTAAGGGCAACATTCTTTAAATATTTTCAATGTCAGACCATAAGATATCAACAGTCAAATGACATCTATATATTCACCGGAATAGTGAGAAGCTCGAAGAAATTCAAATTTCAGTAACAAGTAAAGAAATATTTACTGCTGTACAGACAGTTTAATTCCTGCAAATACAACTCTGGTCCTCCATTTGCGTTTCAACCACCTAATAGTATAATTCACTTCAATTTTTTCTTTTGTTCCCATACATGAAAAACAAGCTACATAGTCAACGAGATTTTACGCCATAAAAGTTGCGTTCAAAAACCCCGTTTTGGAAATACCATCTTCACAGTAGCAAAAATTATTTTCAGATTAGTTCAAATGCACAAATATATTCATTATCATAAAGAAAATTCTGAAAAACAATAGCACCATTTTCAATGATGAATATTTATTTTTGTTTATTATTCCCAAATAATTCAGTGATTCCGAACGAAGAATATTTATCCTCTCTCGGAGCACATCTCTCATTCAATGTTTGCCAATATAGCCATTTAGTTTTAAGAAATTTTCCGTCTTAAATGCACATGCAATATTTATCATCATTTTTTGAAAGGGCAGTGCAATCTAATGACAACCCAGTGCAATCTAACCAAACTTGATTAAAAAGTGAATTTAAAGGATTGTATAAAAAGCCTTTAAGTCCTTGAAATGTAATCTAGTTATTCATTTTTTTTTGGATTGGTAGAAACTAACAGACTCTGTTAACTATTTTGGGCTAAATTTTTTATACATTTTCTCCAGTAGGTTTTAGCTTATCGTCAACTGACTTCTAAGTTTAGAATACCAACTCTATCATGTTATATTAATAAAAATAACTGTAACGGTCTTTTTTTTCTTTACGTTTATTTTATTTAAATTTAGAATTTCAGAATAGATTGTACGCTTTTCACCATCTATCGGCAATGTTTTTAACTAGAGCTGCAATTTTATGGAGCATCCCTTATCGATTTTCCTGTCGGCAAATTGATTATCTCTTTGTGTTGCAGTTTTTAGGCAAAAAATATTGAATTTTGGAAATACGTCGTGTTTTATATTATTCTAATAATTCGGACAGTGATTTCAAAAATTTCTTGAAGGATGCTTTTTAAAAAGTCTAGTTTTGATATTTTGCGAATTCAGCCATTTTATTTGTAACTGAACAAACTTGCAGTTATGTAGAATTATTAAAGGACAAAATCAACGAACATCTCTGTTATATTTTATTGATTGGTCTACACTAAAATCAGGTAAATATATTTCATATTTTTCATTATAATCGTCAAGTCCAATAAATTAAATCATTCCCATTTTATGCACGCCATAATCTCCAAATTTGCAGGATCAGTAAGACGTTTTTTCTTGTTTTAGGGGCCAGCTTTATTCGCTTTTCCTCAAGGCTGCAAGATATAACCCTTTTCTTGGAGCTTCATCCGTTTTTCTTCAAAATTTATTTATTTTACATTTTTCTAAATTCGCCTTTAAGAGAAATACGATTTACTTCTCCGATATACTTTTTCTGACGAATGTGTTGCGTCTGTTTTCCTTTAGGCCAAATTTACCAACTACATAGAAGACAACTACATTATTCTGCGATAGGTCAATAGAAATATAGCAATGTGCTATGCTATTTTCAAGCTTATTCCTTTTGCTCGAGACCATCTTTTGGTGACTATAGTTCAAGAAGGAGTACTAACAACCAGATAAGTAGCTGAAGTGTTTATATTTGTAAAGAAAAACGTTATATCAACATTATGTAAAAAAATTGCAGTTTTTGTTGCCAAATAAGGTCATTTTTTCTTTATTACTTTTTTGGCTACAGGTGCTGTAAATTATTATCAAGTTAATTTTCATAGTTAAGTACACGTATCTTTTGTTTTACTTGGATAATCTTAGGTAAGAGTCTATCTGTAGTAAAAATGACCAAACAATTTTAAGCTACATATAACGCCTTCAATTTAATCATTCAGTAGGAGTAACTTTAGAAAGTGCTGTTTTGCATTTATAAAGCTAGCTGACTCAGACACTGAGAATTTTTCAAAGAATGGAAATTAACAACTTTACATAATCCACTTTACTAACTTATTACCATTACATAATTAAGTATATAAGTTTATAAACTGGCAAACGGAGGTAAATTTCCAAAATAAAACCAGCAGTTATTTGTACTTTTTGTTAAATACGTAGGCTTAAAAAATACCTTTATGTTTCCTTTTTATTAAAGAATTTGCAAATATTTTTAATCTAAACTTTCAAAAAGGAGTTTAATATGGAAAATAACCCATCAGCACCAAACGTCATTCCTTAGTAAAGTCAATATTTGTAAGTAATTGCCGGTGGGTTTTTCTTTGGGGATCTAATGCTACAGTGTATAATTGGTTTTTGTTTGTTTAGGTGTGGAAAATAAAATGTGGGCGAAATTCAGTGCACTTTAAAGTATTTAGCATGATGTTTTAATTAATCATTTTAATAAAATAAGGCCCTCTGGTTATTTATATAGCCTTATAAAGCAATAAAAGCGAAAGCTACTTTAACTATTTTACTATAGCAATTGTTGCAAAATGTGCTACGAATGAAATTTGATGTGGTAACATATTTACACAACAAGATAAGCATTTATTAGTCCATACTAAACTATTTCAAATTTTTAAAAAATGATAAAGGCAGATTCAAAAATTTACAAAAACTTTAGAAGAAAAAGTTAAAGTACTTTAAAAAGGACGATTGCACACAGTTCACAGGACAAGGCAATTCATTCACTTTAAAATTTTCTTTCTAATAGTTCAAAAAACTGTGTTTTCGATGCCATAGATTTTAAAAAACCTATAGCAAAATCTTTTTTTTTGTTATTTTCGAAATTAAATATCAAAACATAATAAATTGAAGTAGAAGTAAATTAAAGCACAAATCGTCACGTTAAACCCTTAAGGGCATTTTCGTAGTTGTAATGGAACAAATATTAATTATTTTACACTGTTCAATGTGAACTATATTCTGCTAAAATGAATAATTAAATAATCACTCTGTGAATAGATTTCCCGTGGGAATAGGGTAGTATATATTTTTTATTACTATCCAAGAAAGTTTAAACGAAAAATAAATCAGTTATCGAGCTTAACTTTTATTATCTTTGTCGTTTAAATGTTTTCTTAAAAATACATAAACTCAGTCAATTTATGCAGACATAATAAGACCCTCTCTAAGCCTATAATCTGTCCAAATAATCCTACCCTGGTTATGTAAATAAAACCGACGTGATAAGGGTAGTTTTTTAACGTATGGTATATGAAACACCGCTAAAATGTATTGAAATACTGAACGATTTTCCCATTATTAGGAAACAAAGAATAATCAAATAAACTCATTATGCTGTAATGTAACGTTTGACCTGTGAAAGGAATTAATATAACGACTGTTTTGCCTGATTGCAAGGAAGAATGATTATGCTGCAATGTAACGTTTGACTTGTGAAAGGAATTAATATAGTGACTGTTTTTCCTGATTGCAAGGAAGAATGATTTAAATACCAGCAATATGAATAAAAGGGCATTCAGCTTTTTTCACAAAGGTTATATTATCTTATTCCTTTAATAGAAAAAAAGAATAGTTTTATTAATTGTGTTTATATAAAGATTAAGATGTTCAGTGGCCAATTCGGGAATTAGTTATCCAGTATAGAAAGGTTGACGTCCTCTGGGATAAAATAATCGAACTATTAGGGAATTAAATCTACAGTTACAAGGATACATGGAGGTGAAATCCGTACCCGCAGGGCAGAGCGTACAAGCTTGTCTTTTTAAGGAGTACTAAACTTCAGTTACAATCTGGAAGTCGTGTACGATGGTTGGTACCACTCTTTGAAACCAGTGTCATAGTAAATTACGTAAATTTGTCGGGTATGAAGGTTTTCTTTGTTTTGATTTGTTTTCATTTAATTTGGGAAATTAAGGGAATATCGTATGTTGTTTTAGTCGAGCATTTCGCAATTTTATTAGTGTTTGATTAAGAAATATATGTTTTTTCTCGTTTTATTTCTTTTTCTGTTTAGTGTAGAGTTTTTTTGGTAAGCCATTTATACGTGTTTTTTTTTCAAAATTGGGTTTTATATTTTTGGTTAATAAAACGGCCAATAAGAGCAATTATGTAAGTTACTTCGTAATTGTTATTTATTAGTTTGTTTCTCATTGTAAATAGATCGTTTTTTTATTTATTTTTGTTAATAGACTAAGTGTTTTGAGGAACTTGTTTTGTTTAATTTTAATCAAAAACCTTCACGCGAATTAGCTCGCGGGGGCGCTGTTGCGAGATGTACAAAACAAGAGATGTCATCTGACCGACTAATAGGCAGCCTTGTCTGAGTCCTGAAGTTCTGAATTATGGTTTTGGTAAGCTTAAATAACCGTAGTTGTTTGGTACTAAAGCTGCAAGAGAGAAGATGAACGTCCAGACTTCCAGAGTGTCTTTATTACTGTGAAATTTAATTATAGGTTATCAAAATAGCTACTAATTAATATGAGGCAGAAAAAATGATTATAAATGAAATGGTTAACTCTACCACAATATATCATTTGCAAGAGTCTATGATCAAATTCTGTCACATAATAAGTAAAATCAAATAACAGTGTCCAAGAAAGAAAAATACTATCCTTAAATTAAGCGTTTTATTCATTGATCTCTTTGTAGCCTATTGTCACATGAAAGTAACATCATATCTTCCAATATATTTTTTTAAATGTACCCATGCCAAGATATTTGTCCTCAAACATGAGGTGTGAAGTGTGGTTTCTCAAAATAATTTTGGTTCATCAAAGTTTTAAAATGTCTTGGCTTCGGAACATAAGACAATGGACAGGGTTACGTGATGTAAAAACACTGATCCACACCGCCCGAGATAGAGAAGCAATGGAGCATGTGATCGCAAACATCCATTAATGGATATGCATCCGAAGAAGAAGAAAGTTATAATAAAGGAACACTGTAGTAATGTACTGTAACATTTTTTTATTACTAGTCAGGTCAGCCGGAGGTGTTGTTCATTTTCTCACTAAATTTTAAAGCCATAATACACATTTTTTAATTACTTATTTTTTTCTTAGAAAACAAGTTTGTCTTCTTTGTTTCCAAAAAAATGAACCATTTTCGAGATAAATGTATCTGAATACATCATTGCATCCAATTTGCGTGTTTAACAATTTTTTTAGAAATAATATTATAAACCAAAAGTGGATAATATACCTGCAGTTGGGTGTATAAAATACAATTATAAAAGAGAAACTTAGCTCTCAACCAACTGAAAAAATCTTATACTATAAGGACAAACGTACTCTGTTCTAACACAGTTAGAGACAAAGCACTATCTTAGATTGCAAGAATACCAGAAAAGGGTGAAAGCCTTTCCTATGGTAGTGCACCGCCATCTGTAGACCGGTTTCGAACTTATTAGTTCTCGTCAGTACAGAATAAGTGGGCTAGCCTATTTATCCATTGTAAAAATGATCCATGGATGTCCAAGCCTTCCAGCTTGCAAATAAGAAGTTGATGGTTAAACTTGTCAAAAGCCTTGGAGAAGTCAGTGTAAATAGCATCCACTTGACACCTCCCCTCCAAAGCCTCCACCAAGTAGTGCTCATAAACAAGCAGATTAGTAGTAGTTGATCGATCTGCCATAAAGCCATGCTGCCTCTAACACATGCCTAAAAAGAGTACACATCTTTTGGTAAACAATACCCTCAAAAATCTTACTAAATAGTGAAAATTTCGAAATTCCACGATAATTTTCGACGTTTGCTCTGTCTCCATTCTTATGGATTGGCGTAATGTAAGTAGTTTTCCATACTTTTGGAAAAACACCCATTGATAAAGAGATCTTAAAAATCTGAGCCAACACTGCAGACAAAACACCCTGACAATTCTTAACAAATATATCATACTAAACAAAAAGTTGAATACAACTTGCGCCATCTCCCGGAATCTCATGCAATGTATATTAAATAATAATGTAAATTCCTTTAGTATTAGAGTTTACGTGAATTAATTTTAATGTACAGAAGTTGAAGTATCTTTTCAGTTACTTTATTGAAATTTAGAATACCATTTAATCAAATTTAATGTACAACGAACTAATATTTCAGTCAATTGCTTTAAATTCAAAGTAAATGTAAATTATTCACAATTTTGGTACAAGTCATTAAATTTAATGTAGAAGGAACATTAAATTTGCATTAAATTTAAAATTATTTTTAACAGTGTATATCTTCTCTCATTGCTTGTAAAAAATAAAATACAACACCCATCCGTTTTGGTCATCCTTTTATTATAGCTATCGATTGGTTTTTTTGAGGGAACGGATCATTGGCCTTTCATCCAGAAACAATAAAAATCGGTTAAGAAACTAATCCGGAAACACAAACCAGTTTCCAGTTTGTCGACAGTTTTAAATACCGAGTCCACAAGAAATCGATTGAAGCCCCGATATCATCGTAAATCAACGTCTGTCAACACAACCAAAGCTCAAGATTAAATATTTTTAAATCTGAGTTAAAATAGGAATAATCATTGGTTGTCGTGTATACATTCAAATCTTTATAAAAATAACTGAAGATTAATTCGTTTTTGGTTAATATTTTATTTAATGTAACTTTCATTTTATAAAAGTATTCGTAATATGTGTAAAACAACATCGAGTCTTCAGGTCCATGTACCTTGGGGGTTAGGGATAGTCAGCAGCATGAAAAAATGAGTAGATAAATATATTTTTTTGACAGTGGTTTAATATATTTTATAAAAAAAAAATAATACAAATTTATTATATTGTGTTTTAGCTTTATTTGACAAAAATTTAAAAAATAAAATATTTATTGTAGACCAATTTATCGCCATATTTGTTGAAACTGTCTCACAAGTCGTGCTTTGCAGTGACGATCTTAACGTTTTACTGATTCATCTGAAATCAGTCAAATAAAAAAATCTTTAGTTTAATAGTTAATCTATTGTAATTATAATTTACTCGTGGATTAAAAAATATTATAATAATAATCCAAGATGCGTCGTTAGTTGAATTTGCCTAACCGCTTCCTGAAACAAAACTGTTACCCAGAAATATCTCTGCCTCAATCCGTTGAATACTGAGCACTCTCTGAGAACGTGGTCGACAGTTTCATCCTCCTCCAGACACCATATGCACGTCGAGTCATCCACGACACCAATCTTGTGAAGATAACCCCTCAAGTGACAATGTCTTGTCAACAATCCCACTACAATTCGCAACTCTTTCCTTCCTAAGGAGAGAAAATCCATAAGAAGCCGTGCGCTAAGTCCACTTATATGTTCCTTGGCACACTTCATTCAAGGAGCTTCGCAATTTAATAAAGTTACTTTCCAGTAACAATTTTAATTCCCTTTTGCCAACGGCAATTGGGACAGGTAGAATTGGTTGGGGTCCATATGGTTCAATTGTGGGCCCCATCTTTGTCAAACGGCCCGCCTCCTCATTCCCGTGTATACCTGAGTGACCAGGGACCCACACGAGTTTAATCGTGCAGCCGTTCTTTGTCAGACTACTCAGTACCTTCTTGCACTCATACACTAATCGCGATGTTACGACACTGGATTTCAGTGCCATTATCGCAACCCTACTGTCTGAGCATATGTTTATTATCATATTCCTGCTTATCTTGCTCTCACAGAAATTACCGCACTGCAGAATAGCACAAATTTCTGCTGTAAAGATCGTTGCACGCTGTCCGAGACAGTAGAACTCTCTAACTCCCGTGTTCTTGCCGAACACTCCAGCTTCTGCTCTTTCATCTTGTCGAGATCCATCTGTGAGCCACCAGGATCCATTTCTAGGAAGATTTTGCTCCTCCTCCTAATCCTCCCAACTTGGAAAAAGTATCTCAATGGTTGAGTTTCAAGAGCGGCGTCATGTAATCTTTTTGCATAGGGAATGACGGCCATCTCTCCACCATGCTCTCCCAGATACTTGAGCCCATTCCAGTTCCGAGATGCCCTAGGCAACTAAGATGTTATGTAGCCTTCAAGGCCCCGTTCTATATGTATATGTGAAAAGGAAGTAGGTTTGCTAAGATCTAGGGCTATTTTGTTAAGGGGTTACATGTGCTTCAGAGGCTAAAAAAAGCAAATTTTTACGAATTTTTTTTTCATATAAGGAAATATTTTTTATGGCCAAACTTTTTACAGGTGAAAGAGCAACTCTTAAACTGCTTTCGGTAAAAATTTCATCTAAAAATCTTGAGAAGTGAGCCGGTGCAACCTAATTTTCGGAGACGCTTCGAAAAAAAGGGACTTTGCGGTGGACATGATAACTCGAGATAGCCTTATCTGAAATCAAAAAACAAAATATTTCCTGCTAGTAAACGACTATTGCTAGGGAGTGGACGAAGGATTTTGCGAAAAATTAAAAATTGCAGTTTTGGCAGAGTTGCAAAAAAAAATTTCAAAGTTTCGTTAAAATTGATGCCAAAAAGCTCTGCCAAAAATACAAATTTAATTTTTTTGCAAAATCCTTCAGTCACTCCGTAGAGAATCACTTTTAGAAAAAAACGTGTAAAATTTGAAGAAGATCCGTGCATTAGTTTTCGAGAAATCGTGCCCACCGCCATAAAAAATACAGTTTTGAGAAAAACACGTTTCATGTAAGAAAAACCTGGGACATTTTTTTTAACTTACATAGAATCTCCAATTCCAGGGCCATACAGCAAAGTTTCTGCGTCAGTTGCAATATCTAAAGCATCCTCTGTTCTAAGTCGAATTCGGGCTTCTCGAGTCGTAGCCTTTGCTTTTTTGTCGGCCACGGAAATGCGATGCTCGTCTATCGTTCTAGCATATCATGAAAATTCCGGCCGACTTTCAAATCCATATTGTGGAAAAATATCAAAATAGATAACATGCCTTCAATGAAAATAAATGCAGCTATATATGCAGCAATATGAACTATTTTGGAGCCAGCCGGAAGTATTTTCGGAGTTATCTTCCAAATTAGTTGATTGAAACTTTGATTATTATTTTGTATGAATCCTCCGACACAGCGCTGCAGAAGTTCGTCTTTGCTTAACTCATCGTAGATCGACTTGATAGGTTCCAAGACATCATCCGCCAAAGGTTCCTAATCATGCTTGAAACCTTCCAGGCTATCGGTAGCTGCAGCACGTTGCCAAACAAGACATCATCCGCCAAAGGTTCCTAGTCATGCTTGAAACCTTCCAGGCTATCGGTAGCTGCAGCACGTTGCCAAACACACCAAGAATGAAAAGAAGAATAGCTGCATTTTTATACCTACTGCGCGCGGACCGACCGAGTGACCCTGAGATGGGCGCACCTTCTATAGGCTCTATTTCCGAAAGTTTAATCCCAATTGACTTTTAATTTTCAGAGAAGATGTTTGAAATAGTGTACTTTCCAATGGGCCAATAAAAAAATGTATTTTTTGAAAATTTGAAACTCATGTAACACCTTAAATATTCGTTATCTAGGCAACTTAAGTTACGTTAGTAAAATTACAATCGCCATCTAAAACAAATGGCCAATTATCTGTATGGCCCTGGCAAAAGTATTCAAATGAGCGAGATTTCACAAAAAGGAACGATAGAGTGAATCAGGTAGAAAAAGAGCGAGATCCCACTCAATCGGGTGAGGTACGGTAACGCTCAAGTTACCCCTTCGTAGTGCAAATTGGTTACTTCTTACAGATCCTTACCAGTTTGTGGACCGCTTTGGCTTGGTAATAAAATGGGCTAGAACAGAGCCATAGCCGTCCACTGGGATCACTATTTTTTAAAAAGATTTTTGCAAGAGAAAGAGACAACGATTGAGAACTTCATCTAGATTATTTAAAATAACAAACTAAATGGATCAAAATTAAAGTTCCTTGGCCCAGCATGTACTTTAACGTTAAATTTAATCAGATTTATTTTATTTCATATTTTCTCTATTACAGCAGATATTTTTAAGATGTTTCTTGGGACTCTATATAGAAAATAATATAATAAATCATATATTTTAAGTTCTTAAAGCACTTATTTTTAAAATTTTATTTATTTTTATGAAAATTCGAAAAATTACAAAATTCCAAAAAAAAATAAAATTTACGGAATAATAAAGGAATGACACTTACAAATTTTAATTTTTATGAGTTTAAAACATCTTCTTACTCTAAATAAAAAACCCATTAAAATCAAAATTGAGTGTTAAGTACAGCCAATAAAGTTCTTTACTTTATGTACCTATCCGGAATCTTTAATGTCTTTTTATATTAACATTACTGACAGGGAGTTTCCCTTAAAATTCCGTAAAAGATAAAGTGATAAAGCGGAAAAAATAATATCCTCAACCTAACATCATTTTTTATGATAACGATTTCCTAAAAAAAATGCTGAATAATTTTTAATCTCGCTACGGGAAGATCAACAACCATTTACATGTTTTTCATATTTTATATAAAAAGTCGTGTACTATTAAGTTTTATTCTTATTTTTAAAGCGCTCTTTTGATATTATAATTTTAAGATATGTTATATAACAATTTCCAGCAAAATTGACGTGTAATAAAAGTTTTGAAGCACTTTTATCTTTTAATATTTTAACCAACTTTTTTTCGTTTTAATGGTATTACGGTTCCTTTCAAATGATAATGAATTAATTTTATCATAACTTGTACTTGATCTATGGGAACTGGTGGCAAACCACCAATACCACAAACCACCAGTGTAAGCTTAAAAATAAAAAAGCACCTGAAGTTTTTCTTCTGAAGAAGTAATTTTCTTGGCAACTCTTTCTCTTCTTCTTTCAGTACATCTTCTTTCAATGAAGATTACCGATAACTAAGGCAAAAACTACTGATCATTTGCTGCTCTTATCAATGTTGATATATCTATTCCGTTCCACTTTCTTATATTTCTTATTGATGATATATATATATATATATATATATATATATATATATATATATATATATATATATATATATATGTATATATATATATATATATATATATATATATATATATATATATATATACTCGTAAAATATGTTACAAATAAGGTGTCACTTTTAAATAATAGTGGGTAGTTTGCGATCTTTATTTATTCTCCTTAAGACTTTCTCGTTGGTGGTGAGCTGCAGGAGATTTCTACATTCGCCTGTAAGTCCACATTTCCAGTTTTGATTAAAAAGACTCAGGAATCGCTAATATCCCAAATGTTTATTAACATTTTTCCTGCAAATTTTAGTATCTTCTTCTTGACTTGTTAAATAGAATACCCCACTCTGAATACATTTGGTTTTGTTTTATTTAATCACTCTTATATTCAAGCCATCACATTATAGTATTACACCAAAATAAATAACCGAGTTTTGTATTAACCATTTCATAGTTCAGGCAAAAATTAATTACGAACAGTCCCTGGTGCTTAAATAAATCGGGCCCTAATTTAATTTTGAAAAAATTCCATTCTAAGGATAAGTCTAATTCGAAATTTAAAAATTTCTTAGCAGTCACGTTGAAACTGATTGAAACAGAGACAGCTTTTCCCTAATGTTACGATCACTGTCTTATGTCATTTTTATTTCAGGAAAAAAATCTTTTATCTGCCTTTTTGGAACAGGAAGGCATTAAAAGCTCTCTTGGTTTCAGGAAATGTCACCGGCTTTAACTCAACTTATTTTACGTGTAGATTTTGGTATTAAATATTCTTGAAAAGTATATATGTAAAGTTAATGTCGCTCTAATAAATATTTAAATTAATTTTTATAACCTATTATTTTTAAAAGTTACAGAATTAGAGAAGTAAATATAGATATCCAAGCATGAACTTAAATTTTAAATACATTACAGAAAAACTGACTAGTGCTCTAAGAAACAACGGATATTGCGCTGAAGATATAAGATGTTCTATTAATAAATACAAACACCCACCTGCTAAACAAAATGTCATAAATGATCCTCCTAGGGACAGTGTTTTCTTACCTTACTTACACGGAACCACCGACAAGATTGCCAGATTACTCCAAAAATCAAACATTTGGACTATTTGCAACACATATAAGAAAATTGGACAATGTTTGAAATCTCCAAAGGACGCAATTCCATTACAAACAAAAGACGTTTACAAGATATCTTGCTCTTGTGGTAAAGTGTATGTAGGTGAAGCAGGACGGTCTATATCAACTAGACTTAAGGAACATGAAATATGTATAAAAAAAGAAACAAATTGTACAATCTACGGTGCGGCTGAACACCAGCATTGCTCAGGTCACCCTTTTAATGTAAAAGAAACTAAGGTGCTAGCATCAGTGCCTAGTTTCTTTAAATGTAAGATTAGAGAATCAATCGAAATTTCTAAATATCCAAATAATATTAATAGAAATGCAGGTTACAGTCAACATCACACGTGAAAATCAATTGTAACGCTGGATCACGGTTCACCGAGAACCAGTCGGGTATAAATACCGGGTGTAGCTCCTCGATGGTCATTCAATTTATAATCTCGTCGAGTAAAGATCCCTGAAGATGCCTCGTGCAATCGTAGGCGAATCGTTGGATAATAATTCCAATTTGACACGGTCTGTACCCAAGAACCATGATTTTCAACTTGACCAAACCTGTGAAAGCTTTCGTTCTTGATTTGTGCATTTATTTCAAGAAAATAAAAAAGACATCAATTCAACAAGTACTGTCCAAGGTATGTGTCGAATATGTGACGCTGCTAATTTGCATTGCGGCGTTGTCTTTGTCGTTTAGATGTAACAGCCAAAGAAAGTAAAATTAATTTATAACAAACTTTATTCATGTAATTCCTGACTTTAAACATTTTCTTTGGTTTAAATACCACATGGCCAATGAGTGCTATAAAAAATTTATACGTAAAAAACCTTCGAGGTTTAAAAGTTAAAAATGAAAATCCAAAAAGAGAAAACAATGAAAAGAAGTTAAGCTTAGTCAAGAACCAATATCACCTCAATTGTCAACGAGGCGCTCTTATTGTTAGTTGATAGATACTAACAAATATATTATTTGCGGAAAAAGTTCCTATAAAGAAAGTTCTTGATTACATCAGATGGAATCATGAGCATGTACTGAAAAATCATATACTTCCTCCCGATTATTTAAAGATCATATTTACCACAAAACTGTGTTATTTTTTCACCAGAAAGTTCCTTGTGTCAACTGTCAGTTAGTTTACATAGGCCAGACGTCCAGAAGCCTCAAAGGTAGGCTTACTTCCCATCGAAGTGATGTCAATAGAGGTTTAACCTCTTGGGACTCTATGAACAGCGATGGAACTGATTC
Organism: Diaprepes abbreviatus; assembly: GCA_034092305.1. Taxonomy (NCBI): domain Eukaryota; kingdom Metazoa; phylum Arthropoda; class Insecta; order Coleoptera; family Curculionidae; genus Diaprepes; species Diaprepes abbreviatus. The sequence continues at coordinate 4,440,992 of JASJET010000087.1, forward strand.
TTGAAAGAGGTCCTTCATACCAAAAAACACTCTTCCTCGAAATAGTTCATATTAATCAAAATGGCTCTATGAATAAAAAAAGTGACAATGAGAATTTGAGTACTATTTACAGCTATATCCTGAAGTTGGGAAAAGAAAAGTATTTTAGCCTCCTGGACAGTTCATCTCCAGGTGAAAAACCAAATTCCAAGTAATTTTACAGAACCTCACACTTGGCTACGCCACTGTACTGATTTTTAATTATTTTACTACTTAAGTAACACACATCACTGTCTAGTTAACACTTGACATCTGTCACAACAAAATGGCGAAATAGTCAGGTGTGATGTTTATTTTTGTGGATTTTTAAAAATAATTAAATTCTTCCTGTTCAATTTGAAAAATCCTTTTGTATTTTGGCTATAAATATAGCTAAAAGGTTTCTTTCCCTGTTTTTCATATATTTGCTTGTTTTATATTCAACACTCATTGACTTTTTTATAATTATAGGTTAGGTTAAATTCTAACTTTGTAATTAATTTTATAGATATATCCTGAAGAAGAGAAAAATAAATTCCCGAAAGCTTGACAGAATTAAACAAAGGTTTTTTTCCCTATCAAAGCCTAAAACTTTATTAACAGACTGCCTCTCCAATACTCCTAGTTCTGAATATACATATATACAGGGTTGTTCACTCTATACGGCACGGAATATTGCGGCCATAATAGGTGACTCAAAAAGTTTTACTTTTAGGATATATGGGGGTCTAATATAGTTACTTTTAAAAATTATTTTCAGATTATACAGGGTGTCTCAAAAGCTCTGAAAATATCAAAGTTGGGTATTTTTTTTTAAATAGGACCCCCTGTATATTATTGCATTTTTGGATTCTCCGATCAAAATAAGTGCCTATTTTAATAGAGTTTACAGTACCTAAACCTTAACAGCCGGATTCACTAACATGCTTTAAATTTAAAACCGCCCTAAAAAGAGCAGCAATAAGTCAAGTAAGTTTTATACCCTAAAAATACAAGCTTAAAAAGTCATTTTGTTTTATTATTGAACCGGCAAAAATGGGGAACTTTATTTATTTTCGAGATATAACTATTTCTCCTAGATATTTCAAGGCTTTATCCCAAGATTCTTATCTTCAATAGTCTTATAAAGGGTGTTTTTTTATAGAGGTATAGAACTTTAAGTTGGCAACACTTTTTTAACTGGCGGCCATTTTGTCAGCTGTCAAGTGATTTATGTTTAGTTTGGTTTGGCATTTCAACATAAATAGACTGACGCCTGAACAACGCTTCCAAATTGTGCAAATTTATTTTGAAAATCATGGTTCTGTTCGAAATACGTATCGCGCACTACGTCCATTTTACGGTCAACATAATCGTCCATCAAAGCAATTAATTCGATTAATCATGGATTTTTTTCGCTCCACGTTTACTCTAAATGATAATACGCATCCACAGAGATGTCGTACAGTGCGTACAGAAGAAGTCATTGCTGCTGTAGAGCGTAGCGTAGAGGAAGACCCGAATCAGTCTATCCGCCATCGTGCACAAGAATTGGATATGTGTCCATTCACTTTATGGAAGATTTTTCGGAAAGAGCTTGGTTTGCGTGCTTACAAAATCCAACTCGTGCAAGAATTGAAGTCACACGATCACCTAGCAAGGCGTAGATTCGGTGAATGGGCCCAAAATAAGATTGCCGTTGATCCCGATTTTCATAAGCGAATTTTGTTTAGCGATGAAGCTCACTTTTGTTTGAATGGATACGCCAATAAACAAAACTGCCGAATTTGGAGTGATGATAATCCTCAAGTGTATGTTGAGACACCGTTACATCCAGACAAACTGACTGTTTGGTGTGCTTTATGGGCTGGTGGAATCATTGGTCCGTACTTCTTTAAAAACGATGCTGGTCAGAACGTTACAGTCAATGGTGACCGCTATAGAGCCATGATTACTGACTTTTTCGTTCATCACTTGAACAACCATGATGTGCAGGAGCTGTGGTTTCAACATAACGGCGCAACATGTCACACAGCTCGTGCCACAATTGATTTATTGAAGGAAATGTTTGGTAACTGCATAGTTTCACGTTTCGGACCCGTGAATTGGCCTCCAAGATCGTGCGACTTAACGCCGCTAGACTATTTTCTGTGGGGATATGTGAAGTCGCTAGTCTACGCCGATAAGCCCGAAACGATTGATCACTTGGAGGACAATATTCGCCGCGTTATTGCCGATATACGGTCACAAATGTTGGAAAAAGTCATCGAAAATCGGACCTCCAGATTAGACTACGTCCGAGCCAGCCGTGGCGGTGATATGCCAGAAGTCATATTTAAATTATAATGCCAGAAGGTTATCTTTCGAATAAAGTAAATTTTATGTCAATTTAAAAAATTCATTTTTGTTTTATTCCATTTAAAATTTCTATACCTCTATACAAAACACCCTTTATAAGGGTTTATTTGTTGACATATGTAATATAAATTATAACATTATCATAAGCAAAACAAAACTGACCTACTGACTATAAGTTTTAAATTTCATGGCAACTAGATCGGGTTTAAATCGTAGTGTTTTTAAATAATTTAAATTTTGACAAAATCTAGCCTAATTTTCATGTTTCAAATACAATAGAATGCTATACTTTTTACCTTACCAAAAAATGTATCTTTTAAATACCTATCGGTATAAGAATTTTCAATAGCTAAGTCTTCGCGTTTTCACAGAATACGCCAAATAATCATTTTCTGCACCATTTTGTGTTTTTTGAATAGATTTTCTAATGTATCTAATTTCCTGCGGCATTTAGAAACGTCAGATAATTCATTTAATCTGTCAGTTTAGTCTGCCAAGCCTGTTGCTATAATAGCGGTATTATTTTTTGTAACTGTGAAACTTCATTTATTGAATTGAATTATTTCATTATTGTTGTGTTTTTACTTTGTCAAAATGAAGATTTATCCAAAAGAAGAGCGTATTGATATGATTTTTATCCTTGGAGAATGTCATCAAACTTGTTTGTTCGCTTCTCGAGTCTATGCTCAAAGGTTTCCTGAAAGAAACCGTCCTAAATCAGCCGTTTTCCTGAAACTATTAAACCAGTTTCAGGAAAGTGGAAGTGTCATTTATAAAAAAAAACCGTTGAATCTAAAAATAAGATAAATTACAATGTATTTCTTTACACAAATTCATGTTATTATACGTGGTATTTTAATGGTAATTAACTGTTCCGAGCGATTTTTTTATCAAATAAGCCGTGTTCGATACATAAGACTGATCCGTTTTTTATCACAACTCTGTATAATTTAATCCTTTAAAAATTACGTTTAATAACAACTTCTGGAATTTTATTTATTTAAATTTATTGCTATACAATGCACTAGATTATTTTTTTATATACTGTTATGCTAAATATTGTTATAATTGCTTTTTAAACGGAATGAAAGTCTAAAAATATGTGTTAAATCAACGACGTATACGCTATTTCATTCATTCATATGTTAACAAAACGGTATTGTCGTCAAATTTGTAGGCGAGTGGCATGTGGGAGTATTCTAACTAACCATTTCGTAAACATTACAAAGTTTACCTTATATTTAGAAGTAAAATATTAAATTTCTGGAATATTGCATTGTACCTATGAGAAATGTAATCAAATGACGGGTAAATTATCTCTGCAAAAACTGTTTTTGCATTCTATGATGGAAAATATTATAAAGGATGTCCCAATAGGAACGCCAGATTTAATATATTAATAAAATACCATAAAAATTTCAGAAGATGCTTTATTTTTATTTCGATATAAAATAGACAACTTCCGATTATTCATGAAACAAAATATGCGAGACATGCCCACCACGACTCTGCTGGCACACCCTCGCTCCTTTAATAAAATTTTTAATAACATGTTCGCATATCTGCTGCTGAATTTCGCCAATAACGCGTTAAGTCTCGTCTTTAAGTTGGTGAATTGTTTTGGATTTGTTGGAGGAGGTTTTACACTTGACGAAACCCCACAGAAAAAAATCACAGGGATTCAGAACACAAGATCTCGCTGGCCAATTTCTGTCTCCGCTACGTGATATTACTCTACCAGGAAATTTTCCATGTAACAAGTTCATCGTTTCATGCGTCGCATGCAGGAGAAGGGTCTTACTGGAACTACAAGTTTACATGATTCATAATGTCCAATTCAGCACCCAGAAAGCCTGAACACCCTGAATTCAAATCTGAGGTCCGCCAACCTCTATCACGCCAGGTTCAAGGTCATTTCAAGTTTAAATGGAGATAAATTTACTAAATAAATATGAAGAAGTACATACGTACTTTTGTGAGGTCGGTGAATCCGAATTCGTGGTTTATTTAATCCCTCAAGGTCGACTAGAAGTCATTTTAGAGTCATTACCAGGTCAAATTTGCATAAATCTGAAAAAAAATTAGATTTTTCGAGTCGCTAAATCCAAATTTGTGGTTTGTTTAATCTCCAAGATCAACCAAGGGTTACTTCAAGGCCATTTCAAAGTCAAATTGAGGAGAATCCACTAAATAATTCTGAAAAATAAGATATGTAGGTTTTTGGAGTCGCTGAACTGTGGTTTGTAGAATCCCCCAAAGTCAACCAGAGGTCATTTCAGCGTCATTTCTAGGTCAAATTGAGAAAAATCTACTAAAGAGATCTGTTAAAAAAGATAGATAGACTTTTAAAGGCGTTGGGTCTGAATTCGTGGTTTGTTTAATACCCAAGGTTAACCAGAGACCATTTCAAGGCCATTTCAAGGTTAAATTTAAAAAATTCACTTATTAAATCTGTAAAAGAAAAGAACCCATGCGCATATCAGTTACATAGCAGACCGGCAGGCGCATCAAGTTTTTGAGCCGAAACTCAAGCTCCCAAAACCTTGGACTCCACGCACAGCTAGATTGATGTCCGTTACATAGCAGATATGCAAGCAGAGTTAGTTATTATGAAATAGTAGTCCAAAACTCAAGTTCCCAAACTCACATAATCCACGCACAGCTAGAGTGATATCCATTACACAGCAGACAGGGGAGCGGACCAAGTGTAGCTGTTATGTAACGGATATCGATCTAGCTTCCCGTGTGTTCTCTTTTTTTTCTAGGTTTATTTAGTGGATTTTTTAAAACCTGACCTTGAAATTACTTTTAAATGGCCTCTGGTTAACCTTGAGGTGTTAAACAAACCACGAATTCAGATTCAGCACCCCCAAAAGTATACATATCTTCTTTTACAGATCTATTTAGTAGATTTTTCTCAGTTTGACCTTGAAATGACCCTGAAATGGCTTGTGGCTGATCTTGGGAGATTAAACAAACTACGAATTAGGATTTAGTAACCACAAAAACGTACGTATCTACTTCTCCAGATTTATTTAGTGAATTTTACTCCATTCGACCTGAAAATGACCTTGAACCTGACGTGGTAGAGATTATCAGACCTCTGATTTGAATTCAGGGCGTCTGATTACATAAGAATAAAATGGTCTGGTCAAATAGGCATCCACCTGTTTTATTTTTCATACTATAGTTAAGACGTGTAAAATAAGTATTTCGGAATCATCCGTTGAAGTGGATTTAAAATATATTTTAATTATTAAAGGTGAATCAAATCATCCAGTTACCGATGAAGGAGCAAATTAAATGCAACAATGACAAAGAAATTATTATTGTGACATATATCACATTATTACTTTTATAAGACGATATACTACAAACTATAAAAAATTATTACTTTTATAAGACGATATACTACAAACTAAATGTTCTATTCGCTAAGAAACAATAAATTTCAATTAAGAATTTGTTTACCCCTTTAAGCACATTTAATTACAAAACGCCGGGGTACGTCAATTTTATTTTTAATTATCTTTCTATCAATATCATTTTTAACAGACTTTATTTCTTAAAATTGATCAAAAAGTGCCATTTATTCCTAAAGGAATAAGGTGGTGAAAACTTGTTGATAAAAATTACATTGATGACGGCCCCTTTTTATTATAAATGATTTTGCTTTTGATTTATTTAAGAAGAGTTTTTGAGATATTACAGAACATATATTCTTCGTAATTCATACGTAGCTCGTAATAAAAACTACGTGTATAGTATTTTTTGATGTACGATTTATATAAAAAAATCGACTAGGTATCATTATGATGTTATTATCTGTACACGCATTATTTAACCATAATAATATTTACGTAAACTTCTTCTTAAGTGAATTCTATTGCCCACCTTTCGCCTAGAGTCACCACTAGAGATGAGATTCGAGTGGCGATTTTTATCCAAAAATAATTATTCACAATAAGATATTATAAAAATCTTGATTTTAAAATATCTAGATTAACAGTTGCTGATCATTTATTTCCACTCTCCACATCTTTTTCTTCTTTAGGTGCCATGTCCGTATTCAGACGTTGGTGGTCATCATGTTTACAATTTCCTGAAATCTTTCTCTATCGGCTGCAGCGCGAAATAGTTCCTCCACCGTGCAATCACACCACTGCCTGATGTTACGTAGCCATGAAAGCTTCTTTCGGCCTATCCATCTTTTTCCTTCCACTTTTCCTTGTATTATAAGGCGAAGTAGATGGTATTTAGGTCCTCTAATTATATGGCCGAAGTATTCTGTTTTCCGCCTCTTTATAATGTTCACGAGGAGTCGATCTGTATCCATCATTCTGAGAACATCCTTATTGGAAGTGTGCGAAACCCATGATATCTTTAGGATTCGACGCTAGCACCACAATTCGAAAGCTTCCAGTTTCTTTAGCGTTGTGGCTTTTAGTGTCCATGTCTCGCAACCGTATAACAGAATAGACCATACATAGTATCTCAGGACCCTCTTACGAATATGCATTGACAGGTTCCTGTTGCATAGAACTGGTTTCCATGTCATAAAGGCCTTACACAATATTTCGATCCTAGCTATTATCTCTTCATCTGAGTCCCCATTCACATTCAACCAACTGCCAAGGTATCTGAAATGGTTTACGCGCTCTATCCTCTCTTCATCGAGCCAAAGTTGACATTTATCTACATTAATCTTTCCAACAGGTATCCACTTTGTTCTTGAGATGTTGATTTTAAGGCCTCTTCGGCGGCTCGCCTCATTGACTAGATTTACTAATGTTTGGAGATCCTGTCTTACTCCACGTTTGATGGGTAGGCTTTAAGTATGACTGTTTTCAATTTGGATAGAGGCTATTTGATTGTAATACAGATGTTTTAGCAGTCTTATATCGTAGTGGTCTAGACCTGCTGCTTGTAGACATTCGAAAAGTGTATCGTCTTGTACTCGGTCGAATGCCTTTTCACACTCTCGACATAGTGCCTCCTAAATAAAAAAATTCAGTGTTCATTATAATGTAGTTGTTTTATTTCTAGCAAATTTTTTTCTCTGAATACTTTGTTGAACTTTTTCTTCCTTATTTGTGGTTGCCTCATCAATTTGTTTTATGCTCCTGAATCCTCCCCTCTCTTTTATGTCATCTGTTATTGAAATCCGATCTCTACACTGATATATAACATAAAACTAATTAACGAAAAAATTTTAATTAATAAAAAAAGTTTTCTTTAAAAGAAATGTGAACATGGTATATGTACGTATAAATGGAGCCATTACGATAAAAATAACAGAATTAATTTGACCAAACATATTTTTTAAGGTAGAAAACAGTAAACATGCTGTAATTATCCTTATCTTGAAACAATTAAAGTGAAATTATTAAAATAAATGAATGATTCTCGCCTAAATACTTCCTCACTTTTTCATTTCAAAGATTATTTGACAGATAAGGTAATGTTAATACAATATTTTATTTTTTATTATTTTTTAAAGGTTAAATGTTAATACCTAAACTGGAAATTAATTAAATATTCCCTGTATCAGACGTTTACTCTTTTGGTAATAATATTCAATACCTAAATGCTAAAAAGATCAAATCTACGACTGCAAATATTGTAAAAATATAACTTTTTTATATAGAATAAATATACATTTTCAGGAAATAAATCATTTCAAAGAGATATATAGTGACTCTGTTTTCCTAATTTAATTTTGTAATCGTTAATTTTGTTTCGTAGTCACTTTAATACGTAGTAGTAATAATATTATTCTCTAATAATACAGATTCATCATTGAAAGCCATCCAAATCATTAAATATATTTTAAAAAACTGTAGAATTTTATCGTTTATGGTTCAAATTTATCGAAAAAGTATATTTACTATAATATTTAGTTACTTCATGTACACCATAGATTCCAAACCTTTTCTGGATCACCACCTGCTATGCAAAAAAAAAAGAAATTCCACGCCCCCTACCTCATAGTAGTTGTACGTAATATTAAAATATCGTAAAAATAATTAAAATATCATCAATACATTAATAACTGTTTTATCACAAATTAGAAAATTTGACAAAAATCATCAAGTAAGTAAAAAATCAATGTGTTGGAGAATGGTAAAATTTTAAAATTTGTTAATATCGGCAACAATAACAGTCGCAAACCGCCTCACTAAGTGATTTGTAGTCTGTCCCTATTTTAAAAATGAAATTTGCGACCGGCATGAACCCACGCTTAGCATGTGGTCAAGAAAATGTGGATACAAATTTTTGAAATGTATTCCACAATCCAGAGTAGAGTTTTGATATTGATTTTTGAAGCCTCGACTCTTGGTATCTATTTCTCAATTTTGCTTTAAGTTCTTCGTTAATTGTGAGTTCTACCAGTTATACATCTGAATTTGACGATTCTGCTGCATCTGCATTTAAGAAAAGGTCTAAAATCCAACTCGATATGTTTTTTTTTTTAATATTCGGGAACATACCCGTGAAGTCGTCTTAGAAAACGTCCAAGGGCTGGCGTTTTTTTTTATAAGAGAGGAAATCTTGCATAGACACCAACACGAAGTGTGAAGGTAGTGCCGAAGAAGCGCACTGTGAGTATCTCTTTAGTTTCCGGGCCGTAGCTTTGTAAACCTCCGGTCATCACACATTGGTGTTTCTGCTCCAGATACCGTTGCACCTATTGCATCGCACCGCCTTACATTTCGCATTCAATGTAAGGTTAGTCCACGCTCTCAATCATTCATGTCATACTTTACCTAAAAGTTTGACCTGGGTTTCTTGTTCCCTTGTTCTTCGGCGCGGTCTTTGTGATTCCTCCACAGCATCTGCGTGCCGGTCGGTCTATTTCCTTCTTCGGAGTTCTTCTTCGCTTAAAAATTTCTCACTTCCTCTTCTTTCTTCTCTCTTCTACCTGATATTTGATTCTCGCCTTCTCTTGCTTTGTTTGCCTAGAGTTGCAATCTAGGTTTTTTTATATTTTCTTACTTCTTCTGGGTTCTAATCCACTACTTGTCTAATCAGTGGATTATCATGCTCTTCTGCTTTCTGAAAGACTTTAATAGCGTTTTGTCTCAGAAGGGCTGGCGGTAAGTCAATCTTTCCCTTTTATAGATGTTGCTGATATTGATGGAATGTCATTGTATTCACTTCTATCTAAATTTCGCTTGAACAAAAGAAGTTTCCCCCCAAAAACAGCTATGAGGTTTTTTATTTTAATTAAATTCAACTCATCACCGAACAATTGTAAATTTGCTTCATTAAATATTTGATACAGGTCTCTCAAATAGGCGATGTCATTTTTTAATATAATAAAGTTGACACGCAGTTCATCGTCTGTTTTGAAGGAAATTGGTACTGTGTAAAACATAATATTAAAGAGATTCAGACGAATGCCTTCAGAGTTATTGATACAACCTATACGAGCGTTTCTTTGCAACCAATGCACAGCGAATATATCTGATATTGAGTGTTCTAAATAGCAGCAAAACAGGTAAAGATATGAAACTATCAAATACTAAAAGAAAAACTTCAGAACATGCCGATGATGGACAATATGTTTTCTTCAACCTCGCCCAGTCTATTTGTAAAATCAGAAAAAAAACTGTATCGGATCTAAGTCTAAAATCTGGCTGTAAATGTTTTATTACATATTGAGACCTATCGTATCCCCCCTTCACACTTTATCCAACTTTAGGACTGGTGTAAGGGCCAACAGGCCAACAACAATAAAAATAAATTAATAAATCTACAAAGATAAAATTAATTTCAATTTAACAGGCAATCGTAAAAAAATTTCTTTATTTCGTTTCGCGAATCTGTCGCCATTTTGATAATTTTGACAATTTTTCGGCTTTCAAAGTTTATGACTCATTTCACCTGAATCAAATAAGGAAAAAATTACTTTTATTAGTCATAAAAATATAAAATTTTGAAAAAAGCAATGACCGTATTTTTATTCACCGCAAAAGCACTAATCTCAAATTTAAAATCTCGATAACTTCGTTGAAAATGATTTTTTTCGCAAAACGGCAAAATGCGTGATTTCTCTAATTATATATTTCTTGAAAAAAGCATTTTTCGTAAAACGGCAAAATTCGTGTACACCTTTTTGGTTTCTATAATAATATATTTAACGAAAAAAGCATTTTTATTGAAAAGATCTCATTGAATGATTTGAAATGGAATCAGTCACTGAAAAAAGAAAAAAATCTATTGTATCCCCTTCGGCATTTCAACACCCATCAAAGCAATTGTAAAGCATATAACAGGGAACCCTCGAAAAAAATCATCAAAAAAGCAGCTTTTGAGAAAACACGTTTATTTTTTTTTTTTCGAAAAATTACCGCCATTTTGTTAATTTTGAAAATTTTTCGATTTCCAAATTTTCTTGTGAAAGTTTATGATTTATTTAACCCTAATCAGGAGAGAAAACTGAATTACATCGAGTAGTCATAAAAATATACAACTGGGATGTTGACTATTTTTGGGAAAGTGTTTACAACTATGCATAAGTACTTAATGTAGCCGAAAATATTTAATTTTTTTTAATACAACTAGTACTTTAAAAGGCATAAATTTTAAATTCCGTTTAGAATTTCCCGCCAAAACCACAATACTTGTCACTTGACCGATGTGACGTCACACTGGTAAACTAACAAGGATATATAATTTTTTTTCGTAATTTTTGTGATCTACGATGAGTTCGAAGTTATTTTAAGTATTGCGAGGCGCCACAGTGTACAAGTACTACAACTAAAACGCCAGAAAAGTTATTTATTCACGTTCCACATTCGAAAAATAATAGGAAAATGTGGCTTCAGCTAGACTCGTTTTATTTTAGTTTTCAGCTTATAAATACCGATTATTACTATTATGAATTCATTATCGTTGCGGAAATAACAATTCTTGATAAATTGCTTACATGGAGATCTTCATATTTTAAATTCAGTAGAGCAGAAGTGACTGTTTGTTGCGAAGAAACTGGTCATCATAAAACAATCAGTTCTCGGCAAATTAGAACTATTTGCCTTAATAAATCCATATTCCCTAATGAGAAAATTTCTTAGAATTGTTTTCAAAGGGAATAGTAAGCAAATTTCGAAGAGATTGCATGAAAATGACTATAAAATATGAACTAGGCAACTTAGCCCTTGACAGTGATCACGAAAGTGACATAGAACTAAAAAATGTATCTCAAGTTCGTAACAGCGATGACGTTTACTGTATTCTTTATAGTAATTATCAAATGATCAAAGTGAAAACATTGAAACTGATAACCATGTCAAAGATTATTCAAAATAACTCTTCTTTCACCATGTTCATTTGAATATGCATTTACTTGTTTATCATTAGGTCGAAGTGATCATGATTACTTCAAGTGATAGAACTGAAAGTAATAATGACTCAAAAGAATAACTGTGTTAGAACGGAGTGATGACGTTAGTATGGAGTGACATCATTTATTTATATATTATTAAATAAAATTCCTTAAAAATAAAGAAAAATATTATGTTTTTTAGGATTTTTATTGTGGAAATTACCATTTCACGGCAAAATTATATTTTTATTTGAATACAGTCAACATCCCAATTCTGAATAAAAAATTACTATCATTTTTCTTTAGTGCGAAAGCTCTAAGCCCAACATTAAAATCTCGATAACTTCCTTGAAAATAATTATCTCACAAAATGGCAAAATACGTGTGCACTTTTTTGGGTTTTAGAATAATGTATTTCCCGAAAAAAGCATTTTATTTTTTTGATTATTTTCACTGCATGAGTCTGAACGGAATCGATCATTCCCAATTTGCGAGTGCTAATCATTTTGAGCTATATCGATTTGTTGATATTAACTTACGTATTTCACAATAACTGGTACTAATTGTTTTCGTTTTTAAATAAGCGCACATTTAACCAATATTTTATCAAACCAAGATTTAATAAATGTATAGTGGGGTATTAAAATACAAAAAATATACATACATATGTCATATAGATTACTTTAATTTTTTTTTCAATCACTTAGAAAAACATTTTATGACTCTACGTTTCATAACAAGTTAACATTTCGATTTTTCGATCCATAAATAAAGAAAAATTCTTATTTACTCCCAAAAACAATAAAATTAAGTATTCTATACTGAAACATACATAAACAACACATCGAAGGCCTTCAACATCGGCTGGTTCTATGTTTTTTAATGTTAGTAGGTCTTTAAGGATACAATAGAGATAAATCAACGAAAGAGGAAAAAGGGGATACGGGATATTTCTTTTATCCTGAAGATAAACTCTAAATTTTTTTTCGCCTACATTTGTAGCCCCAGCGAGCTTTGAGAACGAAAAATTTGTAATTTTAAATCAATATACGATTTAACGCCTCCATAAACTTTATTGTAGTACTTAAAATTTAAATTATACTTTTCGTTACCTCAAGATGTGTGTGTGTGTGTGTGTGTGTGTGTTAGTTATTTTAGATTGTTTACTTAAATAACTTTGATTAATTATAAAACTTTAACACAAGCATTGAAACTATTTTAGTCATAAGCAAATTTTTCCTCTTAATCATTAAATATGTTTTTTTTAATCTTATTGTTCAGTCATGATATGTCTTTATTTTACCGCATGGTAATTTTAGAATAACGATGAAAAGATAAATAATTAAACTTGTAAGAACCATCTACATTTAGATTTAGCCAAATAAAATATTTAGAGACTGGCCTCTACACTAATAGGAAATACTAATCTGGAATTCCTTAAAATTAACCTCCTTCCTCCACAAAAGCCAAAATAGACGATAAAAATATATTAGAGCCGCCAGATGTTCATAGATACCGACGAGCGTAAAACCAAATTCCCTCTTTCTCTCCCCTCCTTCCCCCCCTATATACTTAAGGAATTTCCCATGTTTTCTTGAAATACCTTGAAATAATTTTTTCATAAAATATTACAATCATTTTTGGTAATGTTTAGGTAGTTGTTAAAATATACATTTTTTCATAAAAATTGATGAATAGATCATGAAAGATTGTATCTCACTTTTGCCTTGGCCAATAGATATACGATCTGATGGTTCGATTATATTCGCTCCAGGAATATATAACCAGTAACAAACAATAACCGTAGCTATATATATTTATATATATATATATATATATATATATATATATATATATATATATATATATATATATAATACGCATGCGTTATCAGTAATATTCGCCTCAACTAAATTAAAATAATTAGCCAATACAACGGAACTAGATGTTATATTCCAAATTCTGTTAGCTGATTCGCTATTCTTTTCAAGTTTGTTTAATTCTTTAATTAACTTAGTTGTAATTACTAACATACAATTTTTTACAAATTATTAAATAATTTGTTAATTTTAACAAGCACATTAATTTTAGTAAACTAATTATTTAAACAAATTAATTTTGTAAAACCTGGTAGTCCTGAAAGAGAAAAAAAAAGGCCTTGAAATAGTCATGAAAGGTGATTCTAATGATAAAAATTTGCAAAATATTTGGACGTAAAATTTACCGCCCTTTCGAATGCAAATATTACTAGAAAGAGTTTCCATTTGAAAAAGTAGAGTTGACCTTCAAACAAACATGAAGGTGTTTGTCAAGGTCGCCATTTGATTTCTCTTTGAAAATTATAGCCTTAAACTTTACCAAACAAGTCATCGTTAGGGAAGTCTTTAGCTGTTCTGTTCTTTGCTTACCACCCTTTATTACACCGTCAAGGGATAGTTTTGACCCTTAAAAGTGAATAATAGCCGCTACACAAAATACTTATATGATATTTTTTCAATGTTCCACTCATATGCGAAACTTCATTCAATGCGGTAAGTTACACTTGGGTAGGGAGGTCAATTTTATTACTAAGTATTTGATGACTTAAGAAAAGGATAAATTGGACTCTGTGCTTTCTACAAGAATCCAAAATTAGATGCTCGGAATGTGGGAGCGAGAAATTATGAATATCAAGTTTAAAATACAAGAAACTAGTAAACATCTCAATCTTATTTACATGTATTCTATTGATAGGAGCCCAAACATTACAGCAGTATCCGAGGTGACTCCTAACTAGAAAAAAATATAAAGTCCTAAGTACTATATCTCTAAAAGTAGAACATTGTCTCATTATAAACGCCAACATCCTGAAAGCTAGTCGACGTGAAAAACCAATCAAAAGTCACTCTCAAATAAATCGATAAGATCATTTACTATTGTGACACGAATTATCTTCGACTCTCCAACATATTAATTGTGACATTTTAATATATTCAAATCCATACAATTTGCACGGCACCATGCATTAAAATGAGTAATATCAACCCGTATGAGATGACCATCAGTGTCAGAAGCTATGCTTGTTCTTTCGATTAATGTTCTGTTGTCATTCTTTTTATACTTGACACAATCTGTTTGATCGTGAGTTCAGTGTTTAAGCCTCTTTGAGTAATATACTTTCCTAAAAATAAAAAAAAAGATCTTAAGATGATTAAATATAGACCAAGGCTACTATCTTCAAGGATAACTTATGTTATAATAGAGATTATACTGTTACTTTTTTGGTACATATTTTAGAGTATATTTCGCATTTCTATTTTGGTTTTTTCGGGAAGATCTCTGGTTCTTTCTTTTCTGTGAGGTGTATTTTTTCCAGGAAAGGAAATAACTGGATTTTTTTCCTTCTTTTTTCCAGTGCCATACTGGATTTCCCTTAAAATTTTAAGAACACTCTCTAGAAATAATGATACCTAATTGAAAATTTTTATTTCCAAAAACAAAATTATTTTTTCTACCTTTTAGACAGATGACAAAAATTCCACAGACCACTGTTCCTCTTCTACAACTCAAAATGCTCACACAAATTCAGCACAAAACGCATTAACTATAAATTGTATCCACAAGCACTGGATTGTCAGTATTATAGTTCCTATATTTTCATTACGTCTCGGTATGTTCGAGGGTTTTCAATCTTCTATAGCTTTTGATTCTCAGAATTTATGTTTCAAACAAAAAACAAATTATTAACACATGTTTAAGTTATTTATGCTATTGATGAACTATTATTAATTTAAAAATATGTTTTTATCGGCTTAAGAAATCATATTTTCCATTATCATAATTATAAAAATATATTCCTTTAAAAAATATTTCAAGCTGTGAAAATGTAATATATTTAGCCACATTTTTCTATGAAAAAAAATCATATAAAATAAAACGATTAGTGGGCGGGTTTTCATCCTACCAAAGTGTGTAAGCGCCGTTCAAGCTACAATTTTTAAGAATAAACGTTTGTAATTTACAATATCTGCAAAAATTTGGTATTTTTTTTTATAAAACCATTACCATATAAATAAGAAATTTGAGTTGTAATCTCAAAATACAATTTTGCGTAAAAGTGGCTGTAATCACGACTGAACATTGAATTGATAAAAAAAAAAGAAAATATATATTAAGAATCAAAAAAATTGCCATCAATCATCGAAAGTACGAAATAATGGGCCAAATGCGGGTGCAGATATTTATTAGTGCCATTATATCAAATTTTTTTAAGCCTAAATGTACCGGGGAAACAAATGGTAAGAAATTTTACAAAGCGGTGACAGACGGAAATTATAAGGTTTCTTAATAGTTACGAAATCCTCCGAAACGAACTAGAAAAAAATTCCATGTAAGCAGTTTTTAGGATAGTTTCTTGCCCATTGTACATGAAATTAAAAACAGTAACAGGGAGCAAAAGAAGGTTCTTCTTCTTTTCATGTCTTCCTAATTGGAAATGAGATATGATTATAGTTCGTAAGACTTAATTGATTGCATGTTTAAAAATTTTGTATTATATGATAGGATTCAATAAGGCTTATTTTTGTTCTCTCATGATGTGCCTTAATTTATATGTTTTGTATGTTTACTAATTCACATTCTAGTTGTTGGAGTATACTTACATTAGGTCTTCGGTATATCTATATTGTTTTAAAAATCATAGGTAACACCACATATAATTTTTTTTATGTTATTTTGTTTTAAAATGGAAGCATCAACTCCAGATTTGAAAAACAAGTCAGCATTACATTTGTACCCTTAGCTAATATTCTATTAAGTTCGATGTAGTTTGTGATTGGTGTTAAATAGTTCTGACATTATTGTCTTTGGAGTAATTTTACCTAGATTTCATTGAACCCTTCTTTTCCCATTTTTGACGAATTCTCTCCTCTTATCAATTAGCTTCTGCATCTTCAAGGAATTCCTCTAAAATATTTCTCCTATCCTAGACACCAAACAAATTTGTTATGTATTATGCCTATCGGTTCATACTTCCATTTTCCATCTGCATCTATCAGTCGTTTAGTCTATTTCGATATTCTCATTCCTGTCAGTTCGTTAATCTTTCTATGCATGTTTAATGTATCGTATTTCCTTTCTTACTGTTCACCCTTTTATTGTGTTAAATAGTTAATTTACCTTTATTTTACATTTTATCAGCTTATCAATTATCTTGTACTTATCTATATCATAATCTTCTTTCGTTTATTAGTATCAAGATCTTCCATCATTTATTCTGGTTTAATTAATGTGAAGATTTCATCTTCCGTCATTATTAATAATTATCTTATATTTCCCAATTTCTCGTTAAATGTTACTTGAAATTTGATTGGCTTATTGGATCTCAAAGATAAACTAAATGAATTGGAAGAGGACAGGTCCAACAGATGGACCTTTAAAATATTACAACAGAGACCCAGAACTGCATAAAAAGGAGTGTGGGCAGACCTCAAAAAAAAGTTAGGAAGGTCAATTTGATATTTATTGACTATATTTTGGCAAAACACACATGTTGTTAATCACAAATAAGAATGTTAATAACAGAACAGATATAAGGAATTTGAGCCAGATTTACACCAGCCTAATTTAAAATATTAAGTATTTGATCCTGTTAATAAATACCAAAAATTGGAAATCCTCTTAACAATAAATTTAGTGTGGGCTTTTTTTCGTTTTTTTTTGGTGTATTGTAAGATATAAAAAATAAAATAAATTCGCATTTCATGTGTCCTCAGTAGCTGAACAGAAGTCACAAAAGTTGCACTTTATTATTAATAAACAAAATGTCAAGGTTCATACTTGTAAAATTAGAAATATTTTACAATTATGATAGTGTTTTAAGGTATTGTTTGTTTTTGATATTTGAATATGTTCTATATAAAGGGTGTTTTTATAGAGGTATAGAACTTTTAAATGGAATAAAACAAAGATGAATTTTTTAAATTGACATGAAATTTACTTTATTCGAAAGATAACCTTCTGGCATTATAATTTAAATATGACTTCTGGCATATAACCGCCACGGCTGGCTCGGACGTAGTCTAATCTGGAGGTCCAATTTTCGATAACTTTTTCCAACATTTGTGGCCGTATATCGGCAATAACGCGGCGAATGTTGTCCTCCAATTGATCAATCGTTTCGGGCTTATCGGCGTAGACTAGCGACTTCACATATCCCCACAGAAAATAGTCTAGCAGCGTTAAGTCGCACGATCTTGGAGGCCAATTCACGGGTCCGAAACGTGAAACTCTGCGGTTACCAAACGTTTCCTTCAATAAATCAATTATGGCACGAGCTGTGTGACATGTTGCGTCGTCTTGTTGAAACCACAGCTCCTGCACATCATGGTTGTTCAATTGATGAACAAAATTCGCTTATGAAAATCGAGATCAACGGCAATCTTGTTTTGGGCCTATTCACCGAATCTACGCCTTGCTAGGTGATCCTGTGGCTTCAATTCTTGCACGAGTTGGATTTTGTAAGCACGCAAACCAAGATTTTTCCGCAAAATCTTCCATAAAGTGAATGGACACATATCCAATTCCTGTGCACGATGGCAGATAGACTGATTCGGGTCTTCCTCTACGCTACACCCTACAGCAGCAATAACTTCTTCTGTATGCACTGTACGACATCTCTGTAGATGCGTATTATCATTTAGAGTAAACGTGGTGCGAAAACGTTCTATAGTTAATCGAATTAATTGCTCTGATGGACGATTATGTTGACCGTAAAATGGACGTAGTGCGCGATACGTATTTCGAACAGAACCATGATTTTCAAAATAAATTTGCACAATTTGGAAGCGTTGTTCAGGCATCAGTCTATTCATGTTGAAATGCCAAACCAAACTAAACATAAATCACTTGACAGCTGACAAAATGGCCGCCAGTTAAAAAGTGTTGTCAACTTAGAGTTCTATACCTCTATAAAAAACACCCTTTGTAAATGTTTTTAATTATAAAAAAAATTTAGGTTAAAAAAATTTTTTTTTTAAATTTAAAATATCCTAAATACAGGACGAAACGCAATTGCTGGGTTTGAAAATGAAAAAATTGGATAAGTTTTCCCAAATTCAAACTCCAACAAGCTTTTCTCAATCACACTTATATCTCAAAACATTTGGGAAACATAGCAACTGTTTTATATGTCCTTCATTTCAAACAAAAACATGTCTTAGCCTTTTTTAATGGAAGACCATGCATGGTTTTTTTTTAATGTTGCCTATATCTCGAGAGCCAGCATTAAATAAGCGCATATTTCAGCTTTTTTAATGCTGGTTTTAACAGGATAACTCTTCACTTCAAGTCGTGTATTTAAAAAAACGTCCAAACAATTGGTTGTTAATCCGGACCTAAACATACACACTATTACACAAAATCTGAACTTTTAATTTACGTCATTACTTACTATACTTTTTTTTATAGTTTTAAGATTCAAATTGAGCCATCAATGCATAAGTTATAGATGAAATTTATTACCCTTTCCATTAAAATTTGCATAACATAAAACTTGTAGTTCATAGAGAATTATCATAGAACTATGATCCCATTGCGGCACAATATGCATCCGATTTAAACCTATTAGCATTCCCTTGGGAATCTCATGACGCTTCAGTACTAGAAACCACTAGTGTTTGGATAACCGAAACGGTTTAATTTACAATTTAACATGGACTGTATTTCAGGGATTTAGTTTATAATATAGGACTGACAAAATATGAAATAACGATTAAACTTAAAATATGATCTCTATTATCAATAATGTACTGTATAGCGACTTATATTATTGTGGATTTTATCTCCAACGCCATTTTTTAAAATTTTATTATTTTTCAAATTCAATTTGGAAAAAATGGCAAATCTACTTAAATGGAAAATTTTTAGATATTCGACTTTATCTTTCGAAAAGGGAGATTTTATCAAAGTCTGATATACCACTAATATTTTAACGAAAATTCGCAACCCTAGTTATAGTTAAAATTCATCCTGTATATACTTTCAAACGATTTTATCACATAGAAGTCGGTAAACATTCGTACGTACTTGTAAAAGTACATTAACTCAAAATAAAATTGCTCCTTGCCATGAAATCCGGAAAAAGAGTTTGGCATAGAATTAGCAACGTTACTATCAAGAATTTCTTTAAAAAAGCTGGGTTTTATATCACTGTGGGTAACTGAGATCTTGTGTCTGAGGAAAACATCGAAGTACGGCCTAACAAAGAAGAAGTGGCAAAACTATTGCTGTAAGAAATAAATATATCAACGCTTACCTTGGAAGACTTTATAGGAATAGAGAACTATGTGGTTGTTGCCGGTGAACACGCGGATGACGACATTGTTGCAAATTGTTTAAGCACATTTACAAATAAAAATGTTAGCTAAGATGAAGATGATCAATCAAAGGGAATTTTGGATGCAGAAATAAAATGTATTCCAAAAAAAACAGAAGTTTTTAATTCGATTGACATGATCAACAAGTTTTCGGCTGTTAGCGATAAATTAGATTTTAATAAGATCTATGAGCTTTTGCGACATCGGAATACAAGAAGAGACACGATTCAGCCACCAAAATTATCTATCACGAGCTGACAGAACAATCTAAACTGTTGAAGGTGGAGAAAAGAGTATAAATACGAAGCCTATGGAAAATAACGAGTTCAAACTGTACTGGCATCCGACTTTGCTTACAGATTATACAGTTACACGTAACAGACCATATTTCATTATGGTACATAAAACATTCAAACGAGCAGCACTAAAAGAAGTCGCCATCCCTAACAACAATAGTGTAAGGGATATGCAGATCACCAAATACAAGGATTTAGAAGTACAAATACGCAGATAATGAGGAATAGATAACGTCCCGACGATCCCCATAATTCTATCAATAACCGGCATGGTACCGAAGAATCTTCTGCCTAATATCAAGGGAATCAAAAACAAACTTGGAGATTTCCGATCAGTTACTATATATTATCTCTTTAATTAAGTCTGTTTTTTCAAGAAGTCACTTAGTAGCTTGTACCTTAAATGTTTTAATATACAGTGCCTTCATTTCAAAACGAACCATCCTTAATAACTTTGTTAAATAGAAAAATTTTAAAAAAAGAAAAAACACGTCAATTTAGATATACAGGGGGAAGTTTAATTTTGCATTTGTTAAAAGTCTGTCAATCACCTCCTCACCTCCAGCTAACCTCACTTTGATATGTCAAATGGGAACCCCACCTTGTGACACATCATTGTAAGCAGCATAAAATTGTCTATCCAACCGTATAAAAAAAATTAAATCGGTTAACGTACAAGCGAACAGTGTGCAAAAATGTCTTGTAATAATGCATAATATATCGGCCTCGAACTTTAGTATGTCAAATGATTACCCTATAGTGTGATACATCATTTTAAAGGGCATACTATCTCCTATTTAGCCAATAAAAAAAAACAAAATCTGTTGATGTACAAGCGAATAGTAAGAAAAGATGTGTGGTAATAATAGACACCTTATCACATTAAACTTTATTATGTCAAATGGCTACTTCATAGAGTAAAATATTATTTTAAATTTAAAATAAATATTTTTTTAAAATAATAAACAGTTAAAATATTTGCGAGAAAAAAACTAAGCCTGTTTTAAAATTCATCGCAAAATTCATTGCAGTCTAATCAATCTAGTGTATTTATTTCAATGATATTTTTTGCGGTACCTGATAGGTACAAGAAATCACTGCAATAAATAAAATTTTTAAGATCTTTAAACACCAGTTGTTTATTATTGTTAAAATTGTCATTGTGACGCCTAGTTGAAACGTGAATATAAATGGTGTATACGCTAGCCGAAAGAATAGAAATAATTTTTCTCTATGGAGCTGAAGATCGGTGCGCTCGTAGAACCGCCAGAGCATTTAACGAGAGGCATCAAGACAAAAACGTGGGCCATAAATATGTACTCGAATTGATACGAAAGTTTGAAGAAACGGGATCCGTTTGTAATAAAAAATCTATTGAGAAAAGGGTTGTAGATGAAGCATGCCAAATCGAGGTACTAGGACAGTTTGCAATAGATCCAACTTTATCCATCTCAAAGGTCGCAGATTTAACCAACATTTCTGCTGGCTCTGTGCATAAAGTTTTGAAACAAAATAAGTTTTTTCCCTATAAAATTCAAATTCTTCAAGAACTCGGAGAAGACGATTTTGATACGAGAATTCAATTTTGCGAATTAATGTGCCAACGAATTGACGAGGACCCCCATTTACCTAAGAATATCTGCTTTAGTGATGAATCAACTTTTTTTCTAAATGGACTGGTTAACAGACATAACTGCAGATACTGGGATAATGAAAATCCGCACCTTTTCCGAGAAGGGCATACTCAATATCCCGAAAAAATTAACGTGTGGGCAGGAATTTATGGCAATGAAATCATCGGGCCATTTTTTTTGGAAGATAATTTAACTGGGCAAATTTATTTAAACCTTTTAGAAAACACAATATACCCTGCCATTGTGCAATCTTTAGAAAATCAAGTGGATGAAAATGCTGTTATGGTACTAAATGAAAATAATTTGCATTTCCAGCAAGATGGAGCTCCCCCGCACTACGCTTTGACAATTCGAGAGTGGCTTGATGAACATTTTCCAGGGACGTGGATTGGCAGACGTGGTGCAATTGAATGGCCAGCACGGTCTCCAAACCTAACCCCTCTAGACTTTTTTCTTTGGGGGTATTTAAAAAGCAAGGTTTATAAAACCCCACCTGAAAATATTGACGATTTAAAAGATCGAATTGTTTGGGTAATAACGGCGCACATTTTGAACATTTAATAAAATAATTTTCTTCAACTGAATAAAACTGAATAAACTGCTTATATTTAACACACATTTTTGCATCCTAATTGCCTATAACGTCTATTAACTTAATTTTTTTTGACATCGTTGGATAGCAGATCGTACGTCCTTTAAAATGATGTATCACACTATAGGGTAATCATTTGACATACCAAAGTTCGAGGCCAATATATTATGCATTATTACAAGACATTTTTGCACACTATTCGCTTGTACGTCAACCGATTTAATTTTTTTTATACGGTTGGATAGACAATTTTATGCTGCTTACAATGATGTGTCACAAGGTGGGGGTTCCCATTTGACATATCAAAGTGAGGTTAGCTGGAGGTGAGGAGGTGATTGACAGACTTTTAACAAATGCAAAATTAAACTTCCCCCTGTATATCTAAATTGACGTGTTTTTTCTTTTTTTTAAATTTTTCTATTTAACAAAGTTATTAAGGATGGTTCGTTTTGAAATGAAGGCACTGTATGTATATTGCATAGTATAAATTTTGCTGCCTACGTATGTAAAAGTGTATTTCGTAATTTTAAAATTAAATCTAGATACTCTATTACTTGAATTATTTACAGCTCTAGTTATGTTTTATTTTTATACATATATAAAATTAAGTTCTTAGCAAATAATTCATGAATTGAGAGAATTTTAAAAACGGGAAAAATTTGCTCCTTTGAACTTTATTTTGATTTTTTCATATAATTTTAATAACAGCTCTTTGAGCTTTTTTTAGAGGTTTTATTGCTGTCTTATCAGCAACTCTCCAGACCATTATACAGTATTGTATTATACTCTGTACAAATACGTAATAGACTTTTTTAATGGTATCTCTATTTAGGATATCTCGTACAATTAAAAACTTATGCATAGTTATTTAACCGTATTATTAAAATCGCGAAATGATCATGAAGCATATTATTAGTTTATAAAAAATATCGGAATCTTTGGAAAATACATTTTTCTAAGAATTTTGTAAAAGGTGACGAAAAATAATTTATCTAGAGTCGATTCGAAAAATGATCCAATAAGAAATCATTCATTGAAATTAGCTTGAGCAATTAAACCCACATTTGTTTAATTTCATATTCGTTAAAAGGTTATACACATAAGAATGTCATTTTTGTAAAGCCAAAAAATTGCTAATGGCATATTTCTATAAAATTTTTAGTACTCCACATTAAAATTTACAAGATATAAAACGTCTATTTTATACAGCGTTATAATTCAGTGCATTCGATACAAATCAATTAGCATTACAATAGAAATGCTGGAACACTGGCACCAGAAACCATTATAGCTTTTTGGACGATTTGACAGCTCGACATAAACCGCGTTTTAATGCCTTATTTTACAATGTGGCTCTTGAAATATAAAATCAAAATTACAGCTATTAAATTGTAATTAAAATTCAATTTACGGCATATTTATTTATGGGGTCATTAAAAATATATAAATGCAATTTTAACAGATTTAGCTTTCTTTTTAAGTGATGTTAAATGTAAATTTTATTTTAACTAGGACCGAAAATTTTCAATGCATTTAATGAAAAATCGCACAGTGTGTCTTTTTTTTATTGCATCGCCTTATTATTTTTTCAATTTAAATTTAACTGTGACCGACCACTAGTTTAGAAAGTTTTTATACCACGGCTGGAAATTATCATTTCTTATGCACGAATTTTTATATCTCATCAGAACTGATGTTAAATTAAATCAAACCCGTCTCATTTTAACGATATCAATTAATAGCACTGTTACGAGGAAATTTGCTAGCTCACTCCCATCCCGTACTTACACCTTCTTTTCCTGGTTTAAAAATCTGTTCATGTTCATGAGACTCTCAGATAATCAAGCATTTGCTTCCGAAAATCTTGATCATTAAACAAAAATAAAATGTTTGACAAAATATCAAAACTTATGTAAGGCAACTTGATGTTACAGTAAAGATTGTCGAGCATGACCTTACCTTGTAACTACACTTCTGTACTACATCACTTCCACGACAAAAAAAATATTTGCAATTTAGCAATTGGAGGGTACAGGAATAAAACAAGGAATGTTCAGTTTTCTAAAAAAATGAGGTTATACCTTCAATGTGTAGTATTTTTGTGTATTTTCTTATGGTAGTAGTCACACAGGTATAGAGATAGAGATGTTGACAATAAATTAAAATAAAGAATTACTTATAAAAGCATAAAATCAGAAATGTCCAAGAGCAACCGGAATAATAGTGGGAATGTCCACCTCAACAAACATGTAATAAAATTTTTATAAAAAAAATTGAACCGACTTCTAAAAGTGCGCTAAAAAGTGAAAAATAACAATAAGTTTCTATACGAAATTGAAATTTTTAAAGTCGGCGCCAAACTAATATCTGATAAATGTGAACTTCTTACTATAATTTGTATATATTCGTAGTTATTTATTTCATTTAGAAATAATTTGGCGCCGACTTTTTAGCGCACTTTTAGAAGTCGGTTCAATTTTTTTATAAAAATTTTATTTTCCTATTTTTAGTTTTGAATTCATAATGATATCCATAAATTATTTGAACTAAGTACTAATCGAGATTAGTTTACGTCGCAATGACTCCAAGGTGGAAAAAAATTACCCCCTTTACCCAAAGTTGTAAATCACCCTAAGATGAACCACTAAAAAGTCTTTGATTCTTAGAGTTCTCCAAATACCAGTGAAATTGTGTCAAACAATTAGTCTGTCATAGTAAATCCACTATCTTAAATTTCAAATTAATTTTAGATTGCTGATATAGATCCCAAAATCTTCCAATATCGATATTTAAAGTACTTAAAACGTAAATTTCTTAGCCCGATATATTTTATATTGCATGTTGAGTTTGTATACGCCCCAAGAACCCCGCAATATCAATTTTAGACAAAATCGGAAAATGTAAAATTTTCAGTCTCTCATATTGTATCTTATCAACTTAATAGTTGTAAAAAGTTAACTTCATATTCGTAATACAATACCCCAAAAACCCCTTAAAACAATTCAGTCCCTCCTTTGAACAAAATCGGAAAATGTAAAATTTTTAATCCGCTACATTGGATTCGTCATATTGAATCCTGAAAAAATACTTTTAAATTCATAATTTACACCCTCAAGAACCCTTGTATCAGTTTTGAAGAAAATCGAAAAATGTAAAACTTTCAGAACGCCATATTGAATCCGCTAGATTGAGTTTTTCCAAAAATATTATAAATTCGTAATTGACACTAACAAAAATCCCCCAATACTGATTTTAGACAAAATCGAGAGGTGTAGAATTTTTAATACGCCATCTTGGATCCGCCATATTTAATTTTTTTTTTAAATAATTTCGTCCAAAAAAATATGGGATCACCGCAGCAACTTCCTGAACATAACGTAAAAAATTTCATTCAAATCGATGCCGTCGTTCCGGAGTAATCGGTGTACATACATTAAAAAAAACATACATAGTCGACGAATTGAGAACCTCCTTATTTTAGAAGTCGATTAAAAATGGGCTACAGTTTAATAATTTTATTATTTTTCACTAGTCGTCACTGTCACTGTCTGTGTTTTGGTGTAGTTAATAGTAAAAGCATGAGTTTCGAAAGTGTTGTATGTGATTTCAAACACAAGAAAAGGCAAAAAACTTGCAGAATCTCACGAAAAACTGAAGTTATCTTCACATGAACAAGGAGCACCATGCAACTGCCAGAGGTTAAAATGCTTGCTTTGAAGCTGTTGACTTTAACCAAAGGAGTGGACATAGTGAACAGAACAGTTATCTATATGATTTAATCTTTGTTATACCCGTTCAATCGCGCAAATCTCAAAAACTCGAAGCTGAAGCTCAATAGCTATTATGCATACAAGGTAAGGGTAAAAAAAAATATATTGTGAAGGACATACTTGTGTGTAGTAGGGCTTTCTTAAGCATTCACGGAATCTTCAAAGGTAAATTGGAACACTTACAAAAAATATTAAAACATACGGGTTTAACACCAAAAGATGCTCAATTAATTAAAAAATTACCTAACGATACTTATGCTAAAGTTATAGATCACATAAATTTGTTTAAAGGAAAGTTGTCACATTATAGTGTTAAAGATACTAAAAAGTTATATCTACCGGGGAGTCTAAACAAAAAAAATGTACACAATGTTTCATGAATTTTGTCCCAGTGTAAAAGTTTCTTATGAAACATAAAGAATTATTTTTAATACTAAATTTAATATAAGTTTTGGTTTTTCACGTAGTGACACTTACCGCGAATGTGATAGGTTTACAGCAGAAGTGAATATACTGAGAAAGGAAGGAAACTTGGAAAATGAAATAAGGAAATTAGAAATAGAAAACGAAGTGCGTAAGAGGAAAGCTCAAAGATTTTATGACGAAAAAAGGAAGGCAAAGAACTACCAAAGATTTTATAGCAATTGCGCTAGATTTCCAGAAAAATATATGTCTCCCTAATGACGTCTATTATTTGCGACAGCTTAGTATGTATTCATTTAACATAGATATTACTTCTTCTGGCATTTGCCTCTTTTATACTTACCCTGTCATCACAGGATCAGATGAAGCTGCTACGTTCTTTTTAATTTCATCGTTAATAACGTAGATGCACAGATGAAAAACATATTTTTTGTGATTCTGCGGGTGGTCAAAGCAAAAACTGTACCTTGTTTAGATTCATGCATTATGTGGTTCATACTATTAAATGGGTAGAATCTATAAAAATGAGGAGGCATTCGTACTTAGAATGCGATAAAAATATAGGACTTGTAAACTAAAAAAGAAGAATGGAAGAACCGAATGATTGGTATGAATTACTTCGCAACTCTAGAAAAAGTCCATTCCTTTTATTGTCATTGAAGTGAAACCCACTATGGTCATAGATTGTACACCATTTTATAAAATTAAATTTTTATCAATATGCGCTTTTCCCATTCAATCTATAAAAGGAATTGTGTGCCAAAAATATCATTCACGTTTAATAAGTTATCGTTCCAGTTTTAACGGCATTTGGCTTCAAAGTCTAATAACAAAAGCTCAGAATGAGTCTCTAAAAATAATCTGGCAGACAACGAGTTTGACCTTCCTTTGGCAAAATGCAATGGTATATTACTAAACATTATTAATAGGTATAAATTAATTTCCGAATATTAGTTTTTTGTAATTTGCTTCCAATCATCGCACAAAAATACTTAAATCTAATAAAGTTGAAAGAATTTAGTGAAAATCCAGATGCTGCCTTATTCTATGAAGAGATTCCTCCACACGAAGTAAAGAAAAAGAATCAGAAGAAAAATAATTTTATTAATTTACTAGGTAAAAAGGCCGGACGTGGGAGAACAATCCTTGTTTTATGCCTGTAGTCTCGAATGTGTGCGGGTATTTTCATTTAATTTAGCAAAAACGAAGTTCATTTTATGACTGTTTTTGTTTATTTTAATTAATAAATGTTTTGCTAAACTGTATATGAAAAATAATAATTGCATTGCAAAGTTTTATAATGAAATGATTATTAAAAAGTTAAATTCCTTAGTGACTTTCCGTGTTTTATTTCTGTACTCTTCAATTGTATAATTAAATATCAATATACAATTTTTATCTTTAAACAGTTATGAGTAAACGCGTCATGCAAAACATTTAATGCACCCCAAACACTGTCAGTCACAAACATCGTATTTAATATTAATCTCTATATTCTATAACAAAGTTGCACTTAACAAAATCCATTACATCTGACCTAAATAAATAATCCCCTTATATTAAAAAGTTCTCCAGCTAAAAACGTAAATTATTAACTACAAAAAAACTGTGTCTTATAAGTTTACAACATCTGGGATCCGTCGCTATATTACTACAGTTTAAAGCTGTTAAGGCTCTTAATCTTAAATCAGCCCAGAGGAATGTCCTACAGGATTTGTGAAAAGAAAATTCTTCTTCTTATCAGGTGCATTATCAACGTAGCTTTTTGTAAGCGAGAAACTATAAGATTTAAGTAGTTTATTTTTTCTAAGTGTGATATACATTTTCAAGCGATTATTTCAATACAAATTAATTATAATTTGAAAAAAAAAATCAAAGGATCAGTTTTCGTTTTACTCTTGTTATAATGGGTGTAGCTTGAAATACTCCGTAGTTACTGGGACACAGTATCAATGTTGTTGAACTGGGATGTTGTTTGGCAGAGGTAACAACGTTAGACCGATTTCGCTGCAGCCAAAGCATTCACCTAGCCGTCTATCATCGTCATAGATAAGTTGTACTGTACTGAAGCTCGGATGGCAAAGAGAACTCTTTTATATGGTGCAAGTTGTCTGGTTCGAGTTCATAATTTTCTATTTTCGTTAAAGAATTTTGTTCGGTTTTCTTAATAAATTCAAATTTCAGAGGCCCGCAATTCGCAACAGACGAGGATTTGGAATTGTAGAACACAATCTGTTCCTGTTGAATTTGCGTGTTAATACCTGCCAATTGAAGTGGAATAAGAGAGGTTAGGAATAAGTTTGTATCAGAAATATTCGGATCAGTGAATTTCATTTTGTACTGGCTCTGATCTGACGTTCCATCGAAGCCCCATTTGCAAATGAAACTCATAGCTACAAATCTAACTTATCGATTTGTTCAAAGGCGTCTAATTGAAGCAATATAATTCAATTCATTGTATGATCCAATAAGCCTTGGAATTTAACCTCGGCTTTTAATTTAGTAAAAGCTAGATACTCGTCATGTGGATAACATGCTTTTTTTGTATTTACACACCAGAGTACGGCGAAAATATATTACTGCCTTTCTATTTAGCCCAATTTTGTAATCGTTAATATTTGTTTCTCGACATTCCAATGTCAAATAGAAGAGCGGCGCACAAATGTAACTGTGCGCGACGCAACCACAACACTGTTGCCTTTGACCTGAGACGAAACTTTAGAAAGAAAAGACCGACCGTTCATATTACCGAGGTTTAATAGAAACGTTACTATAGCCGACCTTCTATTTTAAATTTCTTAACTAGAAATTATTTTGGCCATTTCTCAAATTCTAACCCACTGAGCCCGTCTAACTTCTTTCAGGTTAGTTTGGCACAGAAGATCGTAGGGAACGCCTACGCGCAATATTACCCCCGCTAACTTCCGTGCGACACGAAGACGAGCAGTAGTTTGAAAGGAATGAAAGGGTGTATTTACTTTTCGTCTAAACTTATAACGTAATCGACGGAATTTGGAATATTTAATGACTATTTGATACATTGATTGTTGTGAGCATTCATATCAAGTTCTTCAGCAATTATGGTACTATTGCAAGGAAAATTAATTTCTGCTAAACTACAAACGTTAGTCTCCCGATTTACTCGTTCTTCAGTAATTTGAGGAACCGGTTGCTCCTCATTATTATCAGTGCATTTTTTACAAATTTTTAGACAACCGGTTGTCCGAAATTCTAAATTTTCAAGGAACAGGATAATTTTCGCACGTAAATGCAAATCTGCCGATTATTTACCAGAATAGCAGCACTTAATAATTTGCTCTTTTTGTTCCGTGGAATAAACTACCATTGTAACAAAAAAATTTCGCGCGAAAACGGTACTTACGCTTCGATGGCCTGAATGAAAACAAATGACTCGAAATCCTCTTGTGTTAGGGCGTGGCCTATGCTGCCACCCGCTCTCATCACGCCAGCATTGTATTACCCCTCACGCTAGGGCGAAACTGGTAATTTACACGTATGTCGATGCTTACGACTGTCTCATTCTGATTTGATGAATTATAGTATTTTCTTTATCTTACTTAAGAAACGTCCGGTCTGGATTTTCCACACCTATATAAGCTGTTAGGGAACTAACTTTCGTAAATTTCACTAACGATTCAGTGCATTATTTTAAGGAGAAAAGTTTGTTAAAACAAGTATTGAAAACTTAACGATTCTCGCAAAAAAATTGCCCAAAGATTCAGTAAAGAATAAACACTACGATAATAATAAAAATTTTAAGCAAAGATGTTTAGAAGAACGACCGAAAAACAAATGAGTGTTTATAGTAAACCCAGTTTAATTTTCACTGTCATCGACATAAATCAAATGTATTCAAGACTATTATGGAAAAAGGCCTTATTATTAAATGAGGTTGAAGCAGTGATTAAAAATAAGAGAAGGGCTTTTTCATTTCGGTATTCCTCCAAATCTGCACATCTTGTTAGCTATAAAGTCTTATAAACATAATGATTTCGTCCGAATTTAAATTTTGCGGAGCTATTTTAAACATAAAAACTGTAAACCCAACTGTAAGCAAAGTAACATATTTTGAAATAGCCAATATGTAGCCAGTTGTTTGAACGTTCACACGGCGGTAGCTGAAAGACAATTGTGAGTAATCAGCGGTGGAGGAATGTTACTGTTTTGAAAAGTTATCCCGGCATTCTGTCTATTGTCACGTCTCGATTACTGGCTTAAGACAGTTGTGTTGACCTAATATTATCATGCACCCGGAGACTATACTGGCCTAGTCTACTAGCCTGACTCGACTACTAGCTTCGTGTGCAACCGGCTTATGTCTTGGGTTATACGTTAATGTTATATATTATAAGTAAATAATTTAATAAGTAATAAATATAAGTTAGGTAAAAATTCCTTATGTTTTGTGTGTCATACACAAAAGGTAAGAAAAAAATTGTAAACCTTCTAACTAAAGATTTTGATTTCTTTTGTTGAAGAGGATTCTACCTCGAAATATTGCCCGAAAATTTAAAGTTTTCCATTGAATTGTAAATAAAACACTTAAAGAGCAATTACTCTACCCTGATCATGTACAAAGGGTACAAACACTCTTATTCACTAGTTTTATACCCGTACGACAGTATTGTGAATAATTTGTTGGCCATATTCGGAGAAATCCAAATATTATATTTTATATTTCATCAGCCAATGAAGTTTTTTTTCACACGGAATAGAATTTAGAATTATGGAGTTACTGCAAAAAAAAATTCCAACATGAATTTTCGACTCATTTATGAGCTAGAAAAGCAAAAGATGCATTTATAGGACAATTTGTTTTACCCCAAAGGTTAAATAAGTACTATTTTAAAATATTAATAAATGAGTTGCCAAATTTCTTAGAAAATGTGCTCCTTTCATTAGGTTTGCACGTGAAGTATTTACGATGAGGCCCTAGAATACATAACAGGCGAATAGAATGAATGGACCCAATCATTAGCCTGTTAGATCCTTTGACCCTAATTTCTCAGTTGGTTTTGAATCTGTATAAATTTTTATAGTGGGAATTTTCGATATTATCGAAAAGATTACTTTGTTCTTTCAACATATTTACATTATATGACATATTCCGTATATGACTACAACATTTTTAAATGAATTTCGTATCGTAAACCCTGCAGAACTTTTTATAAAAAATAACTTTTTTTCCTTAAAACTAATATTTAAAAAAATTCTCATATATTTCCTGCTTGACACACTGTACATATACTATTCTAGTCAGAATAAAAAGCAGCTAATAATCTATATTGCTCTATCATTAAATATTAAGCAAACACCAACGCGCAAGTTTCTTTGAATATTAATTGTTAAAGTTTGGAGATTGTTTGAGTAGAATAATTAAGTTTGCCTTTCATTCATTAGTTGGAAAAATGGTATCACCTTTTAAAAATAATTTATTGATTTAAAAAAAAAACGATACGGAGCTCTGTAAAATTGAATGTAATATTATACATTTTTTTTTACTTAGCGAGTTTTTCAAAATGTAATACAAGTCAAAAAGAGAAACAGTCATACTTATAACACAGATTAGTTCATCTCACGGGTGCGATAAAGGTCTTCTCGCTAAACTAAAATTGGTGACCTTCCTTGCATCGCGTCCTGTTATATTACACTGGAAGAAATTGTAAAGTTAAGAAGAAAACTGCCACAGATTATTTCATCCCAACCGTATGCGACAAAAGGCCTTCCTGCCATTAGCAAACTTTCTATTGAAAGAAATCTGATTTTGCTATGTACTTTCCGTCGTATTTTATATTTTTTATGCGAATTTACCATAAAATATTTGCTAACAATGCTATGAGGAAGTTTCCATGCTTGTGACTACACGTCGACAATTGAAGAAAATATGACAATATTAAAATTCACAAAAATTCGTCGTAAATAATAAAAACGAAAAAAGTGATTTGGTGGTTCAAATTAACAAAAATTGCCAAAATCCTATTTTTAAGTGTTTAACATTGCTTATTTTAGGAACTAAAATTTAATTGATTTAGAATCGCGCAAAAAATACGATCAATCCAATTTAAAGAGGCAGTTGGGACCCCTCTGGCTTTTACACTATTAAGTTAAAAAACATTTTAAATATAAAAATATTTTAACTCTAAATAGTGTCGAACATTGGAAAGAGTACACAGAAATTAAAATTTTTGAAGAATAAACTACGGTATTTTTTAGATTTATAAGCTTAAATATTTAAATATGCGATCATGTTTAGTTATAGATTTGAGTTACTGCCCTTTACTCTGTATTAAAAATGAAATTTAATGAATATTTAATTAACTTTGCGGACATAATTTAAACGATTATGACCCTCAAAATTTTAGCCGTTATTTCCTCGTAGGATATGATAGACATTTGTTAAAATAATATATATATATATATATATATATATATATATATATATATATATATATATATATATATATATGTTTAATGCAAAAAAAAACAAAGTAAGGTATAATATATATATATATATATATATATATATATATATATATATATATATACATTTTAAAATTTTTAAACTAGTGCAAATTTCGACTAGAATCAAATTTATATGCGATATGGGGTCTTTCCATCAATTTTCAGCCAAACTCTGATTATTGGATTGAACTAGAGTTGGGCTATATAATAATTTGCTGATAACTAGTGAGACAGCGATAATGATTTATAAATAACGGTTATTTTTAACAGTGATTTTCTACTCCCAGTGAGATGCGAGATGGCCAATGGCACGTTTAATTTCCGATACTGATATTTGGAATCGCGATCTATATCGATATAAATTATATACGCATAGATATTCAGAAACAAAATTGTCATTATTTGTTTCAGTTAATTTGTTTTAGGTTTTATAGAAGTTTAAAACAACAGTTCTCTGTTTTCGTAGTAAAAAAATATGTACCTAATACAAAAACAGCGTAAACAAAAAAGTAATATATTTTATCTGTCCAAATACATACATATATATATATATATATATATATATATATATATATATATATATATATATATATATATATGAATTAAAATGCTAACAGTAAATGCGAACTTCGTTCCAACCATATCCTTTCCGTGTTAGAGGTTGCACAGTTTGAACAAATTGCTGAGGAACACAATTTATCCTATTCCACCACCATCGAGATGGTGGCCTACCTGTACCACCATACCGAGAAGAAAGTCAAAACTTACCCTCCCCGCTACAGTGATACGGCAGAGGCACATGTTTCGTCTCTACTAGACTCATCAGGGTACCGACATGCACCTGGCTGTGCAAAGGACAGATCGGAAGGAAGCATGCAAAATACTGAAGGCGGCTTCGCCGACCTCTCGCCGGATGGCGTATATATATTTATGCGGCTTTCACGGATTCCTCCGTGTGAGATACAATAGCCGTGGATATATCCACATTATGCCGTTGTAGTGCTGAAATCACATTCATAGTTGTACGTTTGCTGAATGTGATTTCAGCACTACAACGGCATAATGTGGATATATCCACGGCTATTGCATCTCACACGGAGGAATCCGTGAAAGCCGCATAAATAAATAAATAAATATATATATATATATATATATATATATATATATATATATATATATATATATATATATATATATATATATACATAATAAAAATTAAATAATTGTTGAAATTGAAGCGAAAACATAATCTGGGAACAATATAAAAAAGAACTTTTTAGGACGATAAAATAGTACATATTACTGACAATAATGGTGAAAATAATTCTAAAGTTCAGCAATACCAAGTGAAAAAATTGGCAAAGCAATTCTGCAATCTAAAACCAACAAAGCAGTTGGACCTGATGGATTACCACCTGAAATGATTAGTGTAATAGACACCGAAAATCTCTCTTAGCTGGAAATCATCTTTAACAAAATATATATAACTATATTAGACTGGTTAAAATCAACCTTTATTCTGCTCCCTAAAAAAAGAGAGACAAGGAACTGTAATAAACATTGACTGATGATAAGCTTAATGAGCCACACGCGAAAAATATTCCTCATAATCTTACATAACCGAATTTACTGCAATTGTGAAGCCAACACATAGGATACCCAATCCGAGTTCAAAAGTGGAATGGGGACACGTGAAACTCTTTTTGGAGTGCGCGTATTGATTCAGAATTGCCGGGATGATCAAAAGGACGGTTTTCTTTATTTTGTTGATTATGAAAAGGCCTTCGACAGAGTTCGACACACAAAACTAATTAATATATTGAGAAAAGCAGATGCGAATTGTAAGGAAATCTTCTGAATTCACATCTTGTACTGGCATTAAACAGCACACATAGAAACAAACAATTTCACAATTAGGGATGTTGAAATAAGATGTGGTAGACAGGGATGTATCTTATCTCTACTTTTGTTCAACATTTACTGGAAAACCATTTATAAAAAAGCATTTGAAGTTAAGGCCATTGGTCTTAAAGTAAATTATGTTTTCATTAACATCAGATATGTGGGCACTTTGTTTTAATAGTAGATAACATCGAAGACCTACAGCAAATGATTAATCAGCTAATCGATATCACCTTAAGCTATGTATTTTAAATAAATAACAGCAACACAAAATTCATGATAATTACCAAACGTAAACTGCCATATGAGAACAAAGGGCTATTGGTGCACGGAGCAGAGTTAGAGTCAGTGACACGGTATAGATATTTGGGAAGTTGGTTACATGATGACTGGGATAGCGACAAGGAAATTGAATGCAGAACTGAAATGGCTCGTAGCTGTTTTTATAAATTTAGGGACATCCATACTTTCAGGGATATAAGTTTAAATCTAAGAATGCGCTATACTAGATTCTCTATACTGTAGAAACATAGACGTTGAATGTCTCGTCCATAAATAAATTGAAAGCATTTGAAATGTAGACCTATCGTGAAATGCTGAGAATACCATGTACTGATAAAGAGACAAACGATAAAATACTCAGAAAATTGAAAAAAAATCGGGAAAAACATTGAATAAAAAAAGGAAAAAAAAACAGCATACTTCAGACATCTAATGAGAAATCCTAAATAGTAACTACTCCAATTAATTATAGGGAGAAAATGGAAAGCAAACGTGAAGTAGGCCTACATACATTTTTTTTATTCATATTACTGACTTAAGTTACATAAGCAAAGCAAGACTAGCAAGAAATACAATTAGTTAAGGATAATTATTTTAAGAAGTTTGTTTTCACTTGAAAGTTTTATGAACGACGAAGAATAATTAATTTAAGGCTTTTAATCTCAACTTCAAAGAGAATAAAAAAAAACATTCGTTTGTAAAATATAAAATTTTTAAGCTCCTACATAAAAAATATTATTCAGTTTAAGAACCTCTTAAACTTAAATTGGAACATGGTTATAATATAAATTTTTTAGTGTCTAAATTTTTTCTTTAAGAACAGAACATAATATAACATCTCTAAACAAAAAAAAATGCTTATCACTGGTTCAAACATGTGCAAGCAACCTACACAACAATAAATAAAATCTTAATTGATTCTATCTTTATGTTACTTACACTAATGTACACATGTATAGCTTCACTTTCGAAAGATGTACAAATTCCGACCTTATCATATACTAATTTTATGGTATCTCATTTAAATAGGTTGGATTTTATAATATCAAGCTTGGCTGCTGTTATCGGCTACAACAACTATTTTCAAGAAATCAGAACAAATGGACTGATATTAACCTCAACTGTGAAATACCGAATAGTAATGGGTCAACAATAAAGTATCATTTTAATATTTTTCTTACAAAGAAGTAAAATTAAAGATAATTTATAGAGTTTATTTTGTGTAATAGACATTTCCGTGCTGAATTAACTATGCCAGGAGGCATCCCAATCTCGAAAAAACAAACAGTAAGTAATGAATGCATTTTAGGAAGGTAAAAAGGAAGCCTCGATTTCAAGAAAGTTTGTTTTGTCCAGATACAGAGTATCCCAAATAATTTCATGGTAGAGGAACAAGGAAAATTCATAGAATGACCATGGCAATAAGTCCACTCAATATTCTCGTTGATCTTCGTTACCCGCATCATAAGACCAGAAAATGTTCCGGTCACTGATTTTGCATCATCACTGCACACAGCTAAACAAAAAAAGCAATTTATTTCATTTTTTTCACAATAGTCTGATCATATCGAAAATTGCTACACCTGTCATAGGTTCACAGTGGTTTTGCAAAAAATATATCTTCTTGAATTGAATTGTTAAAGATATATCTAAGAAGGACAAGCAGTACTGCAGCGTTTGCTACATTGGTCGCTTCGTCAATCTGAATAGCGAAAAAATTCAATTTTATTATTTTTAAAAGTTTACTCTCCATTTGTCAAATCAATAGTTCCTCGTGACACTGTGTTGTTTGATAAGAGAACAAGATCAATTTTCTTTGCCGCTTTTAAAATATTAATAAGGTATAACTTTAAAATTTGTCCCAGTTGGCAATAAATCTTTTAATTCACTTATATAATCTAAATTAAAAACTGGTCCTTCACAATAAATGACATCCGACTATAAGTTTTTATCCTTGAAAGTGGCACAAAAAGGGCAAAAGTGTTTTGATGTTTTGCCAAATCGATTAAAATACAAAAATTAGGTTTATTTTCGGGAGATAACTCTCTTTTATCGATTTAAAGCCTTTGTCTCTAGGTTTTTACTTTTATTTTCCTATATAACAGTTTTTTTGTTAACATTAAAATATAAATTATCACAGTATAAAAATCATATAAAACTAACCATCTGAAAGGTCTGACTTTCGCAATAATTAGATCGGGCTTAAAAGTTAAAACCTTTTTAGTAAATCTAGTTTTTTGTAAGTTGACAAAAAAGCTACTGTGGTATAACAATAATAATAATAATAATAACGACGAAGAACTATCTGAAGTTCATTATTAGAGATACCTCAATAGAAAATGACCAATGCAGATATTGCTGTCAAACATCAGAGACAATCCAGTACATAACTGGAGGATGCCAAGCGTTTGCCGCAACCGAGTATAAGGAAAGACACGACTCAGCCGCTAAGATACTCCACCAAGAGTTAGCAGAAAAGTTAAACCTATTACCGATAGGACTGCTTTCTGAATCGGCTTATACACATGCTCACTAAAACCCAGTCCCTTGATGTTCTGCAGAAGGTTCTTTGGTATCACTTCATTGCCCATTGTCTTCGAATTTGCACCTCCAGATCTCTGTATTTGGTGATTTTCTCGTTGTATTTTGGCCTTGGGTTGATATTAGGTAGAACAATGTCAATTTGTGTAGTTCGCCTAGAAGTTTTATTTATTAACATAATGTCACTCCCTCCAGGGAATATTGACTCATACCAGGTACACAAAGATACCAAAAGTATGAAGCTCTGTGGAAAAACCCTTTCCATGTTATCGGGTCCTAGGTGACGTGGTTTCCTGTATTTCCTACGAAATTTCGGACGGTTCGCGCGGTTGCAAGGAGAATTGCTTTCTGTATAGGCTTATACAGAGGCTCACTAAGGCCCAGTCCCTTGATGTTCTACAAGAGGTTCTTTGGTATCACTCCAGTTGTTGACAGTATTATGGGAATCGTTTAGACGCTGTTCATTGCCCACTGTCTTCGGATTTGCACCTGCAGATCTCTGTATTTGGCGATCTTCTCGTTGTATTTTGACCTTAGGTTGTTGTTGTTAGGTACAACAATGTCGATAAGTGTAGTTCGCCTAGAAATTTTATCTATTAGTATAATATCTGGTCTATTATGAGCAACTGTCTGATCCGTCAGAACCGTTCGGTCCCAATATAACTTGAACTGGTTGTTCTCAAGAAAAGGCTCCGGATTGTATTTGTAATAAGAGCATGTGTATAAGCCGATTCAGAAAGCAGTTTCCCACTACGCGGACCGTCCGAAAGTTTGTGGGAAATACAGCAGACCACATCACCTTAGGACCCGATAACATGGAAAGCATCCCCACAGAGCTCTGTACTTTTGGTATCTTTATATACCTGGTATGAGTCAGTCGCCTGGAGGGAGTGCGAAACCGTTTGGCTTGAAAATCATGATAATCAAAATATTTTTACTTGTACATAATATTCTACCTATACAGGGGGTCCGGAAAATATGAGTACAACCTACCCTTATAGTATTAAGTTTTTCTAGATAGTTGAGAACTAAAATAGTGTAGTAGAATTGTATGTATTTAATATAGACAAAATTTCAAACTCTGATAATGTCCAGCTTCCGTTAATTAAAGGTGATAAAAACAAATTTCTTTAAACAATATTCCTTAACTCGAACAAAACCCGAAGAAAATGTTTTTTCGCAAATTTCAGGAAAACTTATTTATAGAATCGTTTTAATAGATCGATGAATTTCCTCAAATATAATGATTAAGCTTGTGTCTGTTCATATGAAAACATAATAAATAAAGAATTTAAAAAATTACCTCATTCATATTTATTCCTCAAACGAAGCCTAAAATATACGTGTTTCATAAATTGTGTGAACGATTATTAATCCTCTTATATCCGTTTCTGGAAAGTTCTGTTTGAAATATGTGTTGCTGTAAGAGAAGTCGAAAATATCCATATATATCCTGGCGTTCGATTTCCTGCTTCGTTACTTCCATGCACTTCCGTTTGATAGGTTATGGAGTTCGATAAATGGCAGATGTAGTGTTTACACTGGCACCGAGAAGGTAATAAAGATATAACTTTCGCAAATGGAAAATAAATGAAATTATAGCATATATCTCACTTTTCGAGCAGCGTAAACAAAAAAGTTATTCCTAAGACCAATTAAGTATATGTGTGAAGCATTTCATGCAAAATTCCTTGTCTCTTTTAAGTGCTTAGGATAAATGTTGAATGTAGGAAAATATTTTTTTAAACAATATTAATAAGTTTTAGTAATGACAAAATATGTTAAGGGTACGCGCGCGGATTTCGTCTGTTTTTCATTTAAATAATCGGTAAAAATAAAATATGAAATTATTTGAGGTTAGTTCAATATAATTCATTATTTACGAAATTTTTTTTTTATTTGCAAGGTTTTTACCGACTCCTGCAAAATGTTCTACAGACATCGGTAATAGTTTTTGACCCTGGATTTTTTTCGCAAATTTCTTATTTTTGTGTGAAGAAGTTAATTCTCTAACGCATTTCCAAATTTTATTTGAATCAACTTTATTTGATGTTATTTTATTTAGAAAATATGATTTATCAGTTTTCTTGTTAAAGCATTAGGTTTATTACTGTATTGTATATACCTGTGTAACAAAGTTACTATATTTTTGGGCATGAGTATGTTCGCCGGGATTTAATTTATTTATTTTACATTCGAAAAATCTAATTCTTGCGAGAAAAGAATGCTTAAAGTTTCAATATTACCGGTATATAATTAGATTTACCTCGCAATGCTGGGAAATATAATTTTCCGATGATTTTCAGAGCGTCCCACCATAGTAATCGCGCGCCGCATACAGCAGTATGGTATGCGCGATCACCACACGCCGTCACACGTCAGTGTAGTGGGAGCTCGGGCCGTCTATTTAAACTCGAGCATGTCGTATTTCGCGGGCCGAAATACCGCGAGATACGCGCTAATAATGCCACTAAAATAGGATGTTTCGTCCTCAGCGTCGACGGTAGGACTCATCAGTGGGCCCGTCGACGCCTTACCCAGACACTCTCGACACCCCTGTGTACTTTCTACATGTTGGAACTAATATTAGTACTCAATAAACCGATATATCCGTTTCTACAACAAGCAGACCATTATTTCGCCAAGAACTGCACGTTCTCCACCCGGGTCAATAGTCCAAACGGACTGGAGTGAGTCGCCTGCCGGACCTAGCCTTCCTGGTCTAGCAATGTAGGTGAGGCCAGACTTGTGTGTATATGGTGTTTCAACATAGACTTCCTTCTTTACGTCCTACCTCGCTAATGACCAGCATTGCCGAGGACCCTTGTAAGAACGGGCAATGTTGTGTTATCCTACCGTCACTACCGAGGACCCTTATAAGAACGGGCAGTGTCGGTTCCTTTCC
The DNA here is from genome assembly GCA_034092305.1 of Diaprepes abbreviatus. Classification (NCBI taxonomy): domain Eukaryota; kingdom Metazoa; phylum Arthropoda; class Insecta; order Coleoptera; family Curculionidae; genus Diaprepes; species Diaprepes abbreviatus. The sequence continues at coordinate 4,481,857 of JASJET010000087.1, forward strand.
TAATTTCCTACCGCCATTGGTCGACATTGTCGAGGATCCTTAAAAACGGGCTATGTCGTTCCATCCTGCTGACGCTGTCGAGGACCCTTATAAGAACGGGCAGCGTCAGTTTCTTTCTTTTCTTCCTACCGTCACCTATACACACACGCACTGATGTCCTAAGTTTAGTTTTGTTTCCGTATTGACCAGGAATGTGTTTTACCGCCAGGTGCCCTCCGATGTCCGTTGATAAGGGCGCTTAACAACTGTCGCCCCGACGCCTATCGCCGCCGTCGCGTGTAGAGATCGACGTCGCCGTGTAGAGACGGCGCTTACCGCCGAATGATGCCGAATTATTGTTATATACTGCGTGAAGCGCCGTCGGTCGAATTTTAATACGAATCGCCGTGAGCCATGAACGCGGATTTTAGATACGAAACGCGATAATTTGCGTACGAGCCGTCATGAATAGCGTCGCAACCGTGTAGTACGAGGTACGTGAATAGCGTCGTGAATGACACCGCCGGGTTACCGTTTTTAGCGCAACCGACCAGTATGAGCTACCGTGATCAGCTCTCAAAACATACTCTTGCCCTCGAGACCGTGTAATTGTTAGTTTATTGTACATTTTAGATTATAAGTTAGTTTGCGGCCATGTATTTTTATAAAAGAATGGAATACAGGATACAGGATGTTTTAAAACCGTTTGTTTTATTCCCTAGTCCCATTTTTAACATTACAGGTAACAATCGGCAGCCGGCAACCACCACTAATACGGCAATTGACCCCTGGCTTGCCGTTTCTCCACTGTAGCAAGCTGCCCGGTGCATAAATGGGCCCTCGACCACATGAATCCCGAGGGTGGCGCCCGTAAACCGACCACCGAGTGGATGTTTTGACCTTCAGGCAGTCAAACCGTTGAACAGTTCAGAGAGCAGGGATACCCCGATTATAAGTAGATACCGTCAAACCGATACCCCTGCGCTGAGCATTTGACCGATGACTGTCTGCACGAGAAATATTCACTGACCGATGTGCCGCTGCCGTAAACGAAGTAAATCCCTAGAGCACGACCTGCTCCCCGATACAAAAACGCGTCATACCTATTATCTTCGGATGCACAATTTTTCACTTGATGATAAAATTTATTTTTTATTTTTATGGATTTAACTAAACAATTTCTAGTACAAGTTCTTTTCCTTTTGCTGTACTTATATACATTTTAAGGAGTTATCAAGACTTTAACATGTCATTAGTTTATTTGTAAAATAAGTCATTGCATCATTTAAAGTAAGGGACTGTTTCAGCTTTTCCGTATTGACATTTTTTGATATTATCGGTTTTAAAACCATTGGTGTTTATTACAGGAAAGACAACTTGGGCTAGAGACGAATAATAATAAATCAGACATGTCTCTAGACCTTTGGGAATACATTTTAAATTCTCATTATCATTCCTTTTATATTTAAATAAAAAAATGTTCTGTACACTCTGACTCTTGTAAAATTATTTATAGTTGACAAAAAAACATTTTCTTGCAAGATATTTAAATACCGTTACGTATTATCACTATAAATAAGAATATCAAATATTGATGTAGTTCGCGATTGAACTCTTTAATGCACTTAAGTAGTGATCTATAGATTGCGACCATTAAAAATTTATACTTATCCATGGTTTTAATAATTTCTATAAGCATGATGGGACCAAGATTTATCACTTTACCTTAAGTATTTAATGATTGTTTCACAAAGATTATGACACCATCGCTTTGTCCGCATACACCTGTCCGGATCCGGGTCCACTGACTTCATATTATTTATCTCTGGTAAAAATTAGAATTTTAACATAGAAAAATTTTTAAAATATTTTTAATAATATAAGTAATAAATCTAGATAAAAAATCAAAGTTCCGCTGTCTTATATGAAATGGCATAACTAAAATTATTTTCGTAGAAGTTACACTCTATATATATATATATATATATATATATATATATATATATATATATATATATATATATATATATATCTATATATGCGGCTTTCACGGATTCCTCCGTGTGAGATGCAACAGCAGTGGATATATCCACATTATGCCGTTGTAGTGCTGAAATCACATTCAGCAAACGTACAACTATATGCAGCTCCGTATATGAATGAAGTCAAATGCGAACAGTAAATGCAAACTTCTCTCCATCATATCCTTTCTGTGTTAGAGGTTGTACAGTTAGAATAAATTGTTATAGAATGCAGTCCATCCCATTCCACCACCATCGAGATGATGGCCTACCTGTACCACCATACCGAGAAGAAAGTCAAAACTTACCCTCCCCGCCACAGTGATACGGCAGAGGTACATGTTTCGTCTCTATTAGACTCATCAGGGTACCGACATGCACCTGGCTGTGCAAAAGGACAGATCGGAAGGAAGCATGCAAATACTGAACGCGGCTTCGCCGACCTCCCGCCGGATAGCGTATATATATTTATGCGGCTTTCGCGGATTCCTCCGTGTGAGATGCAATAGCAGTGGATATCCACCTTATGCCGTTGTAGTGCTGAAATCACGTGGAATGGGATAGATTGCATTCAATAACAATTTATTCTAACTGTGCAATCTCTAACACAGAAAAGATATGATGGAGAGAAGTTTGCATTTACTGTTCGCATTTAACTTCATTCATATACGGAGCTGCATATAGTTGTACGTTTGCTGAATGTGATTTCAGCACTACAACGGCATAATGCGGATATATCCACTGCTATTGCATCTCACACGGAGGAATCCGTGAAAGCCGCATAAACATATATACGCCATCCAGCAGGAGGTATATATATATATATATATATATATATATATATATATATATATATATATATATATATCATCAAATAAATTAGTTTGTTAAGAAATAGACGGGTTTTGTATTTCAGTGTATGTTTTATTAATATCGGCCAAGTGCTTTCGGTCTAACTTAGACCATCCTCAGGGCTCAGACCTCGTCAAAGGGCACACCTTAACCCTGCCAGTTTGAGAGCAGTCGCCATCCGTAGCCTCCACACAGAACAAATTTTATAGAATTAAATTTTTTTTTTTTTTAATTTTTTAATTTTTAATTTTTTAATTTAAAAAAAAAATGTTAATGTGTGACAAAGTTTTTTAAAAATTTTTTAATTGTATAAAATTTATTCTGTGTGGAGGCTACGGCTGGCGACTGCTCTCAATCTGGCAGGGTTAAGGTGTGCCCTTTGACGAGGTCTGAGCCCTGAGGATGGTCTAAGTTAGACCGAAAGCGCTTGGCCGATATTAATAAAACATACACTGAAATGCAAAACCCGTCTATTTCTTGATTTCTTCGGTGTACAACCTGTTAATAACTTATTTATAAATTAGTTTGTTGTCTTGTCAACATGATTCTGAGGGTCCCGCTAAATCATTGGCACATCAGACTTCAAAGATTTATGAGTACCCAGTAGCCATCCTGTTAAGGTTCTTGAGCAAATGTGGCATCAAATTTTGGGAACCCAACTTTGGTCTTTATCACCAACTTTGCACCCAAAATATAACTTGTAGGCTTTTCTTACAAATGGACTCAAAGACTTTTGTTGAGCTTCCAGTGTCACTTCACTACATATATAATGGAAACTGTTCGGTTTTTTTCACCCAAGATCGCGACGACATCGTTTACACACGATAAAAATAATAGTACTAGTACAACACTATCACAATTCGCTAGTTCTTTGCACTTCGCTCTTATATCCAATACTGACCCTCCGACGACCGGCTGGCTGCTTATATACCCGTTTCGTACATCTGGTGTTTCCTAGAAACATATCGATTGTACCAGAAGTGACAACATAATTCCTGTATGCAGGGGTCCTGCGATAAGAAGCTGACCCTTCGACGACTACGGGGTATGGTGAAATTTGGAATTACTCCGTTATTTTAATCCAAAGGAGGTTGAGTCTACTTAGATGGTGGGTCATCCCCAGACGCCCCTTTAAGGTGTTGCTAGATTTTGCACAATTTCCCTAAATTTAGAGGAAACATAAATTTGGCAACGTCACACCCCGGTATGCTCTAACAACTTATATATCGCATAGCTACATCCTTATAGCTGCTTTGCAGTCAATCGAAATACAGATCAGTGTATGGGCAACATAGGTAGAAATTATTGAAATAACACATTAGTTTGGCGGGGAGCATTTTCATGCAGAACACTGATATCATTCAAAATGATTGGTCATCACAGCATTTTAAGTTTTTTGAAAATATCAAAAAATGGATCGTTGAATGGTTCGCCTCAAAAAGCAACTATTTCTATTGGCTTGGAATCTGTTTGTTGCGTAAAAGATAGAAAATGATAGTAGCTTCTGAAGAAGAATACTTTGAATAAAAAATAAAAAGAGACTATAAATATTTTTTATTGAAAAACAGCAGTAATTAAGTTTAAAACCCAATTCTTACTAAAATAACCTTCATATTTGCTATTTTTTAAATAGTATTCCATTAATTACTAACTATATTTATTTTTTAATTTCAGGTACTCACACAAATATATTATGATAACAAGTAGAGCTTTGACAATGGGTAAGTAGATATAAATTATATATATATATATATATATATATATATATATATATATATATATATATATATATATATATATATTTATAGGGTATAAAATATCTAAATTATAATTAATCAAAATATTGCTCTTTTGCTGATATAATCATATTTTATATAAAAAAAAGTTTAAACAAAATAATCATGTTTTTCTGTAATAAGCTTTTTCAATATTGCAATATAACAGAAGAAAAAATAATTAAATAATTTTAATTATAATTAATTTTTTAATTAAGGATTCAACATGAAAGTACACAATAAATATTCTTCAAGCTGATTCCGGGATGAAGAGAAACGTAAAAAACACGCTGTTTTGGTTTTATTTTAGCTACATTTTATCGAATTTGTTTGCTTTTTCAGGCTTGAAAATAAAATTGCTTTTAAAATTCTAAGAATAACTGATTAATTTAGCAAAATACTGCTGAATAGAAATTAAAAATAAAAATTACTTTTGTGACCTGAAAAGTTAATCTTCCTCTTAAATTACGTCCATGTAATAGCGTGTTTAATAAATAAGCAAGTCATATACGAGAGTAACTACAGGACGTTGCCTTTTCCTACAGTGCTATTCCTATCGGAGATTGGAAATCATCAGAGTCACTCTCACTTTATTGGTGACTCGTCAAAACAGTAAAATGTGTTTCAACTTCTATCGTTTTCCTTTTTGACGCCAGGTAATAGTTTTATACCTGGGGCTCATTTGGGATAATATATTGCAGTCAGGGCTATATCTAACCGTTTTTGTAACAAGTAAAGGGTGTTTTTTTATAGAGGTATAGAACTTTCAAATAGAATAAAACAAAGATGAATTTTTTAAATTGACATGAAATTTACTTTATTCGAAAGATAACCTTCTGCCATTATAATTTAAATATGACTTCTGGCATATGACCTCCACGGCTGGCTCAGACGTAGTCTAATCTGGAGGTCCAATTTTCGATGACTTTTTCCAACATTTGTGGCCGTATATCAGCAATAACGCGGCGAATGTTCTCCTCCAAGTGATCAATCGTTTTGGGCTTATCGGCGTAGACTAGCGACTTCACATATCCCCACAGAAAATAGTCTAGCGGCGTTAAGTCGCACGATCTTGGAGGCCAATTCACGGGTCCAAAACGTGAAACTATGCGGTTACCAAACGTTTCCTTTAATAAATCAATTGTGGCCCGAGTTGTGTGACATGTTGCGCCGTCTTGTTGAAACCACAGCTCCTGCACATCATGGTTGTTTAATTGATGAACGAAAAGATCAGTAACCATGGCTCTATAGCGGTTACCATTGACTGTAACGTTCTGACCAGCATCGTTTTTAAAGAAGTACGGACCAATGATTCCACCAGCCCAAAAAGCACACCAAACAGTCAGTTTTTCTGGATGTAACGGTGTCTCAACATACACTTGAGGATTATCATCACTCCAAATATGGCAGTTTTGTTTATTGACGTATCCATTCAAACGAAAGTAAGCTTCATCGCTAAACAAAATTCGCTTATGAAAATCGGGATCAACAGCAATCTTGTTTTGGGCCCATTCACCGAAACTACGACTTGCTAGGTGATCGTGTGGCTTCAATTCTTGCACAAGTTGGATTTTGTAAGCACGCAAACCAAGATCTTTCCGCAAAATCTTCTATAAAGTGAATGGACACATATCCAATTCCTGTGCACGATGGCGGATAGACTGATTCGGGTCTTCCTCTACGCTACGCTCTACAGCAGTAATGACTTCTTCTGTACGCACTGTACGACGTCTCTGTGGATACGTATTATGATTTAGAATAAACTTGGTGCGAAAACGTTCCATAGTTAATCGAATTAATTGCTCTGATGGACGATTATATTGACCGTAAAATGGACGTAGTGCGTGATACGTATTTCGAACAGAACCATGATTTTCAAAATAAATTTGCACAATTTGGAAGCGTTGTTCAGGCGTCAGTCTATTCATGTTGAAATGCCAAACTAAACTAAACATAAATCACTTGACAGCTGACAAAATGGCCGCCAGTTAAAAAAGTGTTGCCAACTTAAAGTTTTATACCTCTATAAAAAACACCCTTTATATAATATATTGATATATTTCGATTACTAAACGTTATCTAACGCTTTATCTTCTTTTGATTAAGCAGGTAAAAATATTTTTTCTTCTATCAGGTAGATAACAGTTCTAAATAATTTAGTATAATCCTTATTTCATCCAACCTAAACTATCTGAACAGCAAACTATAAAGTACGGTGATTTTTGGTCATTCAATTTGTGTTCGCCTGGTGAAAAATCCATTTAAGTTCAGTACTTTTTCGTTCATGGGAAGAAGTTAATCGTGGTGCGTCTACTGCGTCCGGTAGTAAAACACCTAAAAGAAAGTGTTTAACTGTTGATGTCAAGGAAATAGTAAAAAATGTATACCATGTTCTACCCAACAGAGGCTGGTTTACGAGTGCTACTTTAAGAGATACATGTGATTTGACCAAAATACCACTTTCCTAGTAAGTGACATTGTTTTACAGCCTCTTAATGTGAGAGAAAATGTCGTGACAAGGGAGTTGCCAAAAAATTTGACGAAGGTAACAAGGACTTGATTTGAAGAAAAATTTACTCTACGAGGCTGGTTTGAAAAGTCCGTGCACTGTGAGGTTATTTTCAGTTAGTAGCATCTCTTGGAAGAACCCACGCCAAGTTTCAACCGGCTGGGTCTATTTCTTTGAGTTTAACATTCGTTTAAATCGAGGAAGTCGAGTGATTCTCCAAAAATGGCGAAAACGAATTTCGTGTGTTGATTAAACATCACTTTATGAGAGGCAAAACGCCTCAGTAGACTAAACAGAAGCTTGATAAACATTATGGTGACTGTACACCTTCAATTAGAACAGTTTATAAGTGGTTTTAAAATTTTCAGAGTCGTCATATGAGCACAACAGACGCTGAACGTTCTAGATACCCTGTAGAGGTTACTACTCCAGATATCATTGACATAATCCATGATATGGTGATAGATGACAACAGAGTGAAGATGCGTGAAATTGCTAGTGCGGTGGGTATCTCGAATAAATGGGTACATAACATTTTACACCAACATTTGGACATGAAAAAGCCGCGATGACTCACGATTGACCAAAAACGAAATCGTGTGAAGTATTTGCAGCTATTCGAGCGAAATCCTCAGGACTTTAAGCACCGTTTCGTCACTGTGGATGAAACATGGATACATCACTACACTCCTGAGACCAAAAAACAATCTTAACAATGGGTTGCCAAGGGGGAATCTGCACCAAAACATGCGAAGACTATTTCTTCGGCTGGAAAGATTATGGCGACTGTCTTTTGGGATTCTCAAGGAATAATCTTCATCGACTATCTGGAAAAGGGTAAAACTATTACATGTGAATATTATTCATCTATATTGAACCTTTTGAAAACCGAGCTGCAAGAAAAACGTCTAAGATTGGCCCACAAAAAAGTCCTTTTCCATTACGACAACGCACCAGCTCACGCAGTTATAGCCGCAAAATTAATGGAATGGAATTATTTATTCCCCAATATGAAGAAATGGCTGGTGGGACAAAGATTTCATTCAAACGAGAGGTGATTGCAGAAACGAACAGCTATTTTACAGACTTGGACAAATCATATGATTCGGAAGGGATTAACAAACTAGAACAGCATTGGATGAAGTGTATAAACCTAAAGAGACTATGTTGAAAAATAAAAAAGGTTTATCCAAAAAAATTTAGTAGTTTTAATTTTTGCACGGACTTTTCAAACATTATATATATATATATATATATATATATATATATATATATATATATATATATATATATATATAATCCATTTTTATTAGTTTAACTATTGTATTACAATGAATGGGTTTGCTCGACCTTAGAACAGTCTCGACCCAAAAATATCTCTTATGAATAGCTTTTCTAAACTTTTGGCAAGGGTTATACAAACAAGTTAAGTAATATTTCAAGGATTGAGGATTATTCCCTTAAGATATTTAAGCCGTTAGTCACAAGAAGTAAGTTTCGTACTTAGAATTTACTTTCAGGATTAGCAATTTTTTTAAACTGTCATTTTAAAAAAGAGACTCAGTGATTTCAATCTATTGGACAAACTTCTTGTCTTTATACTGGAATATTCCTTCAGTAAGTCTCTTTTTTTATACATTTCTCTACATATTGAGGGTTTCATATTGATATTTTGAGTGTAATGGTTAATTTATAAGTTTTTTCCGTTATTCAATCAGATTAACTTTGAATACGTTGTCGGTTGATGAAGGGATTATTGATTTTCTGCCCTTGAAAGTTATTTTAAGGTCAAGTTGATGTTAAATAAAACCCCAAAATGGAAAAAAGTCCACATCCTACCATTAAACTTCGGTAAATGGCAGGATCCATAGTCAATCCATATAGCCAAGGCAAGATCAGTTTCACATTAATCCTGTTAAAGCAGTCGTTAACAAATATATGCAAGAACAGGGTTATTGGGTGATACCTCAGTTGGAACCGTTGAAATTTCAACCTACTTGAAAAGCTCCTCATAAATATGCATTTTCGTTGAGTTCCTATAATTCGTAAAAATCAATTGCTCCTTAAAATAACTTTCAGGGTCACTTGTGAAATTACACTCAAGGCAGTGACGGATCCAAAGGGGGGCGATTACCCCCCTCAAAAAAGAGCTTTGAATTCAGAAAAATAAACCCGACTCTGCAATTTACACTACAAATATGCTTGCTGTTGGCATCTCACTCCCCCCGTCGACAACTCATGTTAGCTTGCGATAGCCTCCCTCCAAGAGCTTCAAATTTAGAACTGCTGGCGTCTCCCTCACGTTAACAACTTGCTTTCATTTTGTTTGAAGGTTGTAGACAATGTTGAAGAATGACTAAAATGTGATCAGACTTGCAATGTCTTTATTTTTAAATAAAAATAAAGACAATGCAAGTCCGACCACATTTTAGTCATTGCTTTCATTTGCCATACTGTATTTTTATGATATCGCCCCCTCCCCCCAAAGAGAGAGGCTGGATCCGCCACTAGCTTAAAGACACCATATATACAACTATATTATTTAAGGTTCACCCCAAGTTTCTTTGTTTCTGAGTTATAAGCTAATTTTTTCACTAATGTACTGGAAAAAAGACTTTTTCTTCAAATGATCTACGGATATTATTTGATCCCCTATGTATTTTATACGGTTGCCAACCAACTTGATCTTAAGACCAACATTCCCTTACATTTTTTACAACTCTAGTATGGAAAGTTAATTCCCAACTTTCTTAGTTTCTTAATTATATTTTAATATTATTCCTAATGTACCAAAGAAATGGTCTACGAATGTCATTTGACCCTTTGTATCTAACACAAAATTTTCTCCTCTCTATTTCTGTAATAAAAATTGTGGGTTTCTGTAAAAAAAATCAACTTAACCTTAGAATAACCTTCTAGGTCACTCCCAAGGTCAGAATCAAGGTTGCCATCAGATTCCCCGTTCTATTTTCTACAACTTTTATATTTGTAATTTTTTTTCCACATTTCGTTTTTGCGAAGAAATATGTCAAAACTCACAGAGATTAATATTCTTATTCACAAACATGGCCTTTGGTTTATATCATTTTTTTGTTGTGAAACTGAACCCGTTTGCCTTGTATTAGTCTCATAGTTGCATTCCAAATATTTACAAAAAATTCTTCAAAAGAAAAATTTTACCAAAAAAGCCAAGACTTGATCCCTTTTATTAATATAAAAAGCTCTGGAACTTGGGATGACAGTTTTTAAATTCAATTTTATACCGCATATATGCTCCGGAAAATCAGAATTCTAACTGAATTGGCTTTCAATAAAATAAATTTGGCTTTAAGAGCGGAAAGAAAATAATACGAAAAAATCCAATACGTAAGACATGTTTCGTCAATAAATTTTATATGTATATTTTTAACGGATAAATAATTTAGTTTATCACCTTCATCTTAATTCTATTGATATCAATTTTTATCGGATGGTTATTCAAAAACTAAATGTCCTTCATTTAAAAATATTTTTCAATATACAAAGTATTTCAAAAAATGGTGTCATTCCAAAATTACCTTTTTTAAAGCCGTGTTATGTATAGTTATGTTTTTTGAAGTTTACCTATGAATCCGTTCAACATTTTAGATATGTTTTACGATCATATTTCTCACCTCGACGAAAAAACAAACATCCAAACAATTCGTCGTGATGGCTTGCATGTTCCCTTTTTAGTTACCTACTACAAAAAAAAAATAAACTTCCGATTTGATAAAAAAATATTTATACAAACTTATTAAAATTAAAAGAAAATATGAGTCGTCTACAGAGTGTTCCATAACTAACGGTTCATAAAGTAATTGAAAATATTAAACATTAAAATTGAAATATTACTCGTTAAAGCAATTTATTTTGAAAAATAAGCCATTTTTTGAAAATGGTTAAATGTACCTTGTTCAAAATCTGTATAAATAAAAAATAAGAACGCGCGAATCATTTTAAGTTTCTCTCGGAAAGGTGCTAATTATATACACTGGGTTTAATAAATCTAGGCATTTTTTTCTTACCGCTAAAATTAGTGATATACAATAGAATAAGTTAAGTAAATGTTAGGAATACCTACCACTCACCAAAATCTATTTTTTTAAACTTTTAACTGACAAGGGAGGGGTGCACAACCCGAATCATATCTCGGATTCAAATTGTTATTTTTCAATGAAACAAATTGGAGATTATCCGATATAAATGAGCAAAGATATAGTGTAAGCCATAGGGGTTGCAAACCCCTATTTTTTATTTCCAAAAGAAACAAGATCACTTAAGTAAATGTTGCAAATACCTACCGTTCACGAAAATATATTTTTTAAACTTTTAACTAACAAGGGAGGGGTGCTCAACCCGAATCATATCTCGGATTCAAATTATTATTTTCAATGAAACGAATTGGAGATTATTCGATATAAATGAGCAAAGATATAGTATAAGCTATAGGGGTTGCAAACCCCTATTTTTTATTTCCAAAAAAAACAAGATCACTTAAGTAAATGTTGCAAGTACCTATCGTTCACCAAAATATATTTTTTAAACTTTTAACTAACAAGGGAGGGGTGCCCAACCCGAATCATATCTCGGATTCAAATTGTTATTTTTCAATGAAACGAATTGGAGATTATCCGATATAAATGAGCAAAGATATAGTATAAGCCATGGGGGTTACAAACCACTATTTTTTATTTCCAAAAAAAAAACAAAATCACTTAAGTAAATGTTGCGAGTACCTACCGTTCACCAAAATACATTGTTTTAAACTTTTTACTAACAAGGGAGGGGGACCCAACCCGAATCATATTCCGGATTCAAATTGTTATTTGTCAATGAAACAAATTGGAGATTATCTGATATAAATGAGCAAAGATATAGTGTAGGCTGTCGGAGTTGCAAACCCCTATTCGTTATTTCCCAAACGAATAAGATCACTTAAGTAAATGTTGCCAGTACCTACCGTTCACCAAAATACAATTTTTTAAACTTTTAACTAACAAGGGAAGGGTATCCAACCCGAATCATATTTCGGATTCAAACTGTTACTTTTCAGTGAAACGAATTGGAGATTATCCGATATAAATTAGCAAAGATATAGTTGGGGTTGCACACCCCTATTTTTTATTTTCAAAATTCAATGTTTCTTAGACCTAATTCCAACCTGAACTCACCTATTTCAATAATTTTTAACTCTGTTGTATAGTGTGAAGCAATAAAAGAGAGTATTTTTATTAGCTCTTATACGTATTTGGGGGGTAAATATGACTCCGAAATTTTACCGAAGGAATAAGAGATAGATATTTTTTATCTACAATTAAGCTGTTTAGGGGATGAAAATAATCGTCAAAGGTTACCCTAAAAATGATTTTTGAATATATTTCGGATTTAAATTGTTATTTTTCAGTGAAGCATTGGAAATTATTCATTATAAACGAGCACAGATGTAGTTTTAGCCATAGGGGTAACAACCCCTATTTTTATTTTCAACAACTAATCATTTTTAGACTTAATTTCAATCCAAACTTACCGATTTCTATGATTTTTAACTCTGTTTTATAGCTTGAGGAAATAAGAGAGAGTATTTATATTTGCTTTTACGTGTATTTAGGGGGTGATAATTATCCCGAAATTTTACCCCCGAAAATAAATTTTTGAATATATCCCGGAATCGCATTGTTATTTTTAATTAAACTTATTAAAATTATGAAAATTATTCGATATAAATGAGCAAAGATGAAGTTTCAGCCATAGGGGTAGCATCCCTATTTCTTACTGTCAACAATTAATCATTTTTAGACTTAATTCTAACCTGATCTCATCGATTTCTATGATTTTTAACTCTACAGCGTAAAGAAATAAGGGATAGTATTTTTAATCTGTTCTGAACCATATTTAGGGAATGTAAATCAACCTGGAATTTTACCTTCGAAAATGGATTTTTGAATATATCTCTGATTTAATTGTCATTTTTTAATGAAACAAATTGTAAAGATGTAATTTTAGCCATAGGGGTTGCTACCCATATTTTTTATTTTCAACTATTAAACTTTTTGGACCTAATTCCATCCCAATCTCACCGATTTCAATAATTTTTAACTCTATTGTACAGTAGAAGAAGTAAGAAATAGTCTGCCCTTAAGCGTATTTAGGGGGCAAAAATTTTTGAATATAGCTCGGATGTAAATTGATATTTTTCAATAAAACAAATTGAAAATTATTCATTATAGACGAGCAAAGATGTTATTTTGGCCGCACGGTTTGCAACCCCTATTTTTATTTTCAAAAATCAATCTTTTTAGGCCTAATTCCAACCTGAACTCACCGATTTCGATGATTTGAACTGAATGTTGTACAGCGTGAAGAAATAAGAGAAGCTTTTTTTATCTGATATGATGAAAATGACCCTGAAACTTTACACTGAAAATGGATTTTTAAATATATCTCGGCTTTAAATCGTTATTTTTTAATGAAACAAATTGAAAATCATTTGTTATAAACAAGCATAGATGCAGTTTTAAGCTTAGGGGTATCAACCTCTATTTTTTATATTGAATAGTTGAATAATCTAAACTAACCGATTTTTATGGTTTTTAACCCTGATGTACAGTGTGAAGAAATAAGAAAGAGTATTTTTAATCTGTTCTTAGGCGTATTCAGAGAGTATACATCACCCTAAAATTTTAGCCCCGAAAATAAGTTTTTTAATATATCTCGGATTCAAATTATTATTTTTCAATGAAACCAATTGGAAATTATTCATTTTAACGGGGGGCAAAGATGTAGTTTTAGGCATAGGGATTACAATCTCTACTTTTTATTTTCAAAAATTAGATTTAATTTCAACCCGAACTCACATATTTCGAGGATTGCTAACTCTGTTGTACAACGTCAAAAAATTAAGGAAGAGGTAATTTTTTATCTGCTCTTAATGGTATTTACAGGTTGAAAATCACTCTTAAATTTTACCTTCGATGAATTTTTGAACATATCTCAGATTCAGATTATTATTTTTCAATGAAATAATCTTTTTTTTTCAAAGATCTATTTTTTTCAGACCTAGTTGTATTACGAAAATTAAAAAGCGAACTAAAAATATTTAGAGAATATTTTTCGTGAATAAAATACAAAAAAATCTGGCTGTTTTAGAGGTTTTTTAAATCACTCATAAGGAACCTTAGCTATCCCTTTTATCCTATCATGACCACAAGGAGCTGGTCATGACAGTCCAGGAAAGCTACATTCTTTTTAAATTATATTTGGGGTCACTGAATATGAATACGCTCTCAGATTTACTATGTTCATTTTTTTAAACCAATTATTATGAAGTAAAGAAACAATTACTGAAGAAATGATATGTAATGTCAGGAGGTGTTTGCTAATTTACTGAAAATATTTTTTCTCTCTCCTTCTCAGTAAAAATTTTAATTGAGAAAGGAGGCACACGTACAAAATAAAAAAATAAGAATTTTTCTGGGGATTATTTTCAAAAGACATATACATAATTTTTTTTCTTTTTTGTAAATTACCCCCATTATCAAGCGGTAGTCAAAACTTGCATGCGAAAACGTTTCAAAGGCGAAAAGTAATAATGTAAATTCGAGTAATGAGGGCTAGGAAACCTTTTAAAATGAACAAAAGGGTCTAAAAAGGCATCTCTTGGCATTGCTGACAATCCAATGCTATTAGACGGAACGGGACACGTCGTCTGCATACGACAAGATTTTAAACGGTAAACGTATTCATATATTTTCGTGTAATAAACGCGACGAAGATTTTCAAAATTATTAAAATGGCATGTCGTGATGCTGCTGCTGGTGGCAACTTAACTCTCGCTGTTCGTTAGCGACGTGATGAATTTAACCGTTATTTCTGGCAGAAAAACAATCTTAAGGGATTTATGATGCTTGAAAAGTCTCGGTTTATTTGAAAATGTTTAAAGAGCTTTATAAAGCACATTAAGTTGTAGGAAATATTATTGTATAAAACGGGGGTATCCAAACTTTTTAACCTAAGGGCCACACCGACTCCTCCACTATTTTTAAGTCCCAAGAACCAAGCTCTTTATACCAACATACTGTAATATTGAGACTAGCCGGCGAGTGAAATACCTATGACACAGGGTGCAGGGGTGGACTTCGCTCCGTTCGCAATTTCGGTTTATACTTACGGGCATTTCATTGCGGCGAAGGTAGCCGATGCAAAAAGTACAGTAGTAACATTTTGCAGAGAATAGGGAAGTTAAGTGCAGAACGTAGCACAACTACAATGGTATAATGCTATCTTGTTAGGAGTGTTTGAATTACGCAAAAACGTCAGTTATGCTTGGTTAGTCGAACTACATAACCCCCTGTTGTAGCAAGTAGCAGAGCTAAAGCACATTCTGGAAAAGTTCTGCTGTATGATCGGTTGCTTAGAAGATTCGAGTTCTTTCGAGTGTTTTCGAAGATATTCTACTCAGGGAGGACGCGTGGTACAAATACGAGAGACAATGGAGAGTTTGGTAGTTCCAAAGTTTGAATTTGAAGTAACAGATACGATCTCAAAACTGGTGTGTTCTGTGGCTATAATTTCTTAATAAAAATACAGTATGTTTAATTGTGAGTGTTTAGTTTAACTAAAAGTTTCTTAAGGATAAATTCAATGAATTTTGTTTACTCAGAACTTCTGTTCTTACTAGTATTAATTGGCATTATTCTGATTTAAATTTTCGTCCCTTGTATGTGGATTTACATAAATATGGAAAAGAAACGAAAGATAGCTAGTGAATGCAGAAGATTTAAAGAGATTTGAGATATCTATATTTTGTGATTGAGTTAAGTAATAAGGTAATGTGTATATTTTGCAATGGAACAACATCAGTCCTCAAAGAATACAATATAAAATGTAACTAAACGGACTAAACATTCTTAGAATTACTTTAAATTTACAGGAAGTCTACGGTTAGAAAAATAGAAATTTTTGAAACTCTGATTAAATATCAGCAAATGTTTTTAAGTAAGTAAATTTTGAACCAGAAGCAGCAATTCTTGCTACTTTTTACATGGCTCATTCAGTAGCATGATGTGGGATTCCATTTACTGACAGCGATCTCATTAAGGTTTGTACGATTGCAACAGCAGAAGATATATGTCCAGAAAAGCCAACTTATTTAGAAGCATCAGTTTGTCAGCAGACAGTGCGGCTCAAAAAGTAGATAATATTGCAGAAAATATATTAATTCAATTGGCTGAAAAAAATCGACACTGAAAGTGGTTATCTTTGGCCTTGGATGAGTCAACAAAAAATTCACATGCTACTCAGGTGTAAACTTGTTTTCGAGTGATAGGTAAAAAATTCTGCGTATGAAAAGTTTCTTGATATTCATAGCATTGACTGGGGGGAGATATTTTCAAAAGAATTGAAAATACCGTTCAGAAAAACAATCTTCCATGGATAAATTTAAAGTGTATGAATACTGATGGTGGCAAAAATATGTGTAAAAATAATAAAGGTATTTTTGTTCTCGTATCAAGAACCTTTTAACGCCGATATAGAGTGAGACTCTTGCTCGGGAACTTCAAATGGAAAAAATTGATTTGCAGTATAGCGATATTTTTAAAGAAAAATAATTATCATTGCTGGAATTTTATAAGAATCTTTCACTCACATAGTTTGATCAGTTGCGTAAATTATCTGTGTGAAACATTCTCCAAAATGAAATCTACATAAAATAGTTACATATACAATTACTTAAATATCGTTAATCGTTATTATAGATAATGTTTAATTACATTTTGTTAATTACCTATATATGTCACTTATTGTCAGTTTTTAGAATAAATATCATATCATAATTTACATAACATTGTAAATTTTACAATATAATAAAAGTAAACTATAGCGAACTGAATTGATAATATTCGAGTTCTGGGGGATTGCCCTGATCTAGAAAGAGATTGAGATAATAACAAGTGTTGTATTTTTTCAGATTAAAATATCAAATTAAGACTTGACGTCTAACACCCCCTATAGTGGAAGCGGTTACATTTTAAAATTTAAAAGTGAAAAAAGTTGCTAATAAAATTAATATTAAATATAAATTCATTGGTATACTGACGAATGTAATTTAAAAAAATTGTGTTGATCAAAGTTGATTTTTTCAAAAAATGGAAATATGTTTCCACAACAGTGATGATAATATGGACAGGCCAGTTTAAATATACCATTTTTTATCTTCTTTTATCCAATGTTATTGAGTAAAAACATTTTATTTTAATTTTCGTAGTCCTTATATGTTAAACATAACTTCATGTAACATCAATCTATTAGTTTTTCCGTATAAATAATAGGTTATTCAGTTTTTTCTAGGTTCAAGTACAATCTTGAATTACTACCAACTTATAACCATTAAATAGGTCACAACTAGACCATGCGTGTCATTATTATAAGGTGACTTGACTTTCATCTTTCGAGACGATTCAGAATTATTTCACCGAAACAGTTTGCGTCAAGGATTTCCTTTAAATTTTATTTTATTTTGAATTTTAGATAAATCGAAAGTTCAAAAAAAAAATCTAATTTTTTTTAATATTTAGGATTTGTATAGTGTTAAAAAATACTGTTTCAATATATAGATTAAAAACAACATCTACCATCATTTTAACGCTAACAGATGTTAAAGAAAATAACTATACAATAACAGCCAATTCGCAAGTAGAATTTAAAAAAAAAACTACATAAAAACTCATTTTATAAAGCAACGAAAAAATCAATAATTTAAATATAGAAAAAAACATGAAAACAAAAGAAAGCAATCATAAGCTGCCTGCTTCGATAACTTCTTTGTTCTTTGAACGAAAGAATCGGTCATCTGGAATGACGCCAATGAAGAAAAGATATATATGGCGTTCTTAAAGACATGAATCATTGTCTAGATAAAGATTCAAGGATAAAAGCTTCAATAGAGTATAAATTTTGTGAAAAAAAATATAGAGAGGAAGTTATGGGCCTCAACTGAAGTTTCTGGTATATCCTCAAATTTTTAATTTCAAAATAACACAAACTTATCTAAGTCTTAATAAAAAACTATGATTTAGGATTTTTTGATCTAAATTCTTAAAAGCCTACTAAGGAAGCTTTTTTATTCCAAAGGTCAGACAGTTACATAAACACATATATAAACTAAAGTTTTTAGATAGACCGTAAGAGGGCTTATCTTATTATATAAAATAGAAAAACAACAATTCCTCAAAAAAATAAAATATAATGTTAGGTGTCTTTTTAGGTTCTTGACATTTATTGCTTATGTTTTGAAAGTTTTGTATTTCACTTTTCGTTGTAACTTTTTAAATAAAAGATGGGAAAGAAAAAAACTTTGTTATTTAAAAAATAACGACAGTCTGAATTATCTTGTCCGATTTTTATGAACTTGGTCTTATTTAGGAGGTTTTTCTGTTCCTAATTTTTCCAATTTTTTGGTTTGTAAGATATAAAACTGGAAAAAAAAATGTGAAAATTAATTGTTTTTTGAAATCAAATTATAGACGAAAAGAATGATATTTGTAGAGGTTTTAAAGTAAAAAAAAAACATCCAACATCCATTCTATACTAACATCCCAAATGAATTTGTAAGAGTAATTTTATCTGAAAAATGGGAAATTCTAAAACAACACAAGACCCTATCTAAAATTATTTCATAGAAGCTGTAGACCTTACCTTAAATACAAATTACTTTCAATATAATAATACATTTTACAAACAAATAAATGGCTATACTATGGGTTCACCAATCTCCTCCACCATTGTTCATTTAATTATGGAATATTAAAAGAAGTTATCAAAGAGCATAAATTCAATATAATATTCTTAAGGAGCTATGTGGATGATTGTTTAATGGCTGTTCCCTCTGATAAAACGAACGAAATCGTTCAAGCGTTTAACAGCTTTCACAGCAATTTACACCAGAAATAGAGAAAAACGGTAATATAAACTTTTTAGATATAACTCTTATCTGAAGAAAAGTGGTATATTAAACCTACATGATCAGAGAGATAACTGAATTTTCATTCAAATCCTACAAAGTGTCAGAACAATATGTTATCATAGGTCTAGTAGACAGAGCCGTCACTAAAGACATTAGCTTTAAAAAAGGGGAAGGTATCTTATTAAGCAACAACTTTCAATACAGGGATATTGATAAAATAATAAAAGAGCGAATATACAAATTTTATAATTCGACAAATCCTTTCCTATATAAACTTTCAGAAAAAATTCAATATATTGGACCAACATAATATCGTTCTCTGCCACAAAGCCCAAAATAGGTTCGACTCTTTATTTACAAAATTAAAAAGTAAAACCCCTAAAATGAATAACTCTATTGTTGTATATTCAATCCCTTGCACGAATTGTCCAATAAAATATATAGGAAGACCACAATTAAAAATAGATTAAATAGACACAATTTTACAAAGAACGCTACGACTACATTAAATAAACACGTACGGGAAACAATATATGAATAATGGAAGTGATAGAAATAAAAAGAGAAAAAAGCGAAGTCAATAACATAACTGATATAAGTAACTTGAGTCACATTTACACAAATTTCATTAAAAATTAATATACCCTCTTAAAATTCAATAAATAGGAATATCCTCTTAAAACATTATATTTTATTAGTTATATAAAATCCGAGATTCCATAAGTAGTGATTTAACAAAATAATGTAATAAAAAAGTTTCTCCAATACCACAATCAACACAGTTTTCAATTCAGTGTTGAAATAAAAATAGCAAATTTTTGTGAAAATTAAATATTTTTAAAACTATCTTAATCTTTAATTGTAAAATAATTTTCTTTTAAATTTGTTTTCAGTTGTCTTTTAACTTTTTCTGTTAGCATATTTTACGAGATTTTAAACTTTCCGTTGTTATATATATATATATATATATATATATATATATATATATATATATATATATATATATATATATATATATATATTTAATTGCTCATTTTCTTGGTTATATGGTTCATTTTTATATTAAAACTACACGTATAAAGTAGTCATACTTATTATATATATATATATATATATATATATATATATATATATATATATATATATTATATTATATTATATTTCAGGACGTTTCGATTCTTTCGAATCTTTTTCAACTGAGCTTATCGGAGGGTTTTACAAAAATGTACAGGTTGTTTTAAATAAAAAATTAATTACAACACAACCAATTATAATCACACACACTATTATATATTAATTTTTCAAATGTATTTTTAAAGGTCCAGCTAGGAAAGTGGACACTATATTTTTACTCTATAACTGCATTGACTTAACTGAATGTGGAAACCAGATGGTGTATATTTTAGGTACTTTAAGTAGCGTAAAAGGTTTGGGTCTTTTAATTGAAGTAATATTTTTCTGAAAAAATATCGTAATTCAATTTAGAAGAATTGGAAGCGGAGAATTATTCTTATTTAATGTTTTATTTATTGTAGAATTTTCCTTATATTGGTTTCTTTTAATATGTTGAAGTAGATTTGATTTAGATTATTAATGTCTGTTTTATCGTTTACGGCATTCGGATTTTCTTTTATTGCGATCATTTCGTAAAATTCTAGTTTTCCTTTGTTGGTTTCAGTTTTCAAGATATTTGTATTTTCATAGTCACAGGTTTGCTTGTGTTTCATTTCATGCTTTTTTGGGCTGTAATATTTTTTTGTCTTATATATATATATATATATATATATATATATATATATATATATATATATATATATATATATATATATATATATATATATAACTAACCTGAACTAACCTGTTATTCCATATAGAATAATATTAAAAATGTACATTTTTGTAGAATCCCACGATAAGCTCAGTTGAAAAAGATTCGAGAGAATCGAAACGTCCTGAAATGCAATAATATATATATATATATATATATATATATATATATATATATATATATATATATATATATATATATATATTATGTCGGATGTTCTCATGCGTGTGATGTGTAATCAAATGCAGCTGACGTTTCGGTGAAATCTCATTCATCATTTTCAAAGCTCACTGTACTCCTATAGACGCCATATTTATTGTTGTTGGCCTATTGCCTTTGAATATGATCCAAATTTCTTGGACCAGTCGTAGGCCTCGATAAAGGTGAAGTGCTGCTGGTGGCGCCCTCTATAGTATACATTGAAAGTGTAACTAGATCTTGATTTGTGATCCTAAAAAACTTCAAAATACTAAGTTAGTGCAAATGAAGCTATTATTAACATAAATACTTACAAATAAGTTTAAAAAATTATAAATTTTACACCCTCTATTTCGAAAATTAGCAACTTTTGGAAAGGTAAACTGGTCTAAATTCCTATATTTTAGTTTCAGAAATTTTCGCCAGCATTTTGTACAGATCTTTTAAGGAGTATATTGATAAATGATAATTTTTAATATTTAATTGTTTCTGATTCTGATTGTTCCTTGGCCCCAGCCAGTATATAAAATAAGATTTTCGCAATATGCTTTACAATTTTATATTTGCGGACAACCCCTTTTACCTAAACTTTATCTTATCCCAAAGTATAATATCCTTCTAGGAAACAATATTATGGCAAATCTGGAACTAAATTCGGCACTTAACCCGATGGGTTTTCTCTGTCATCTTGCCCTTGTTGGAAGTATGCAAATAACTTGGGATCGCGTTACATTAGAAAACAGAAAGGTCAATATTTGACCTTTAATTCTTTTAGAATTATAGTACGAGTTCAAAAGATCAAGATATATTTGTTTTTAAGGATGGAATTTCTGTCATCTTTAAACTGAAAGGTTATATTAAGAATACTTTTAAAACTATCACCTCTGACATAGAAAAAGTTATAATCAAGTGAGCTTAAGTTTTTATACAGGGTGTCCATTTAGTATTCCTTTATTTGGTTCCGAAGGAAGCGTTGCGCCCAAGCATTGGGTTTTGGATATAAAACAACTAAAGAAGCTGCAGATTTTATATCAATTTATATGATCCATTCTTTGAAATTTTGGGATGTAAAGCATTTTAAATTATTCTGGTAATTGAATTTAGTTATGTAGCTACCTTATCTTTTAGCTATGTTGTTATTTATTGACTTATTTTTATCAGAATATGCCTGGTGTCGGGGATTTTAGTAGTTCTGCACGCTTCAATGAAGGAGTTCTTTTAACCCCCCATAAAAAGTCAGAGGTTTTGGAGTTAAAGGATCCAGATTAAATTTAAAATTCCACTCTGGTTCCCTTTTCGTTCTCGTCTCGGCCAAAGCGAAATTGGCGAAAAACAATTGCCTTTATAAAACCCTCATTTTGAGACATGCCGAGAGGATGTTTATTATACCTGCAGATATTTTCAATGCTACATTTTAAAGAATCAACAATTAGGCGACATCTATACATATATTATAGGGGCCAAGAAGGACTCAGTCGGCCCTTTAATTTATATGAACCTATCGAAGTTTTTTGTTATGTATTTTCAGACCCTTAACAAGAAATTTTTTTGGTGGAAGTCCGCTAGAGTAGTCATGAGATTGTTATTAACAAATAATTGTTTAACTTTTAAAAAGACAATTTTCATAAAAGTAACTATTAAGTCGTATTCTCAAGGCTGCTAGGAGCATTCTACCAACACTTCAAAAAGACAAAGTCAGAAAGAAAACTATAGAAGACAAAGTCCCCGTATAAAAAAGGACTAACTCTTGGTGGAACTAGGAAATAAGAATAATGAAACATGATAAACAAAACTTGTATCAAGGATGGGGAATTTCGAAAAACATGTAACACCTGAAGGAATAGAAACAAACAAGAACCCAATTTCAAGGAAAAATCGGCAGTAGGAAGATGAGATCCATGGAAGCTAGGAAATTTTTAAGAAACTTAGAAAGCTGAGCTGATTAAATACAGCTTACCACTTCTCCATGAAATGATAAGGACTCTATTTGAAAGATGCATAAATGAAAATTAACTCTCTATGGAATGCACAATCAGTTGAATAACATCAATCTTTAATAAGAGCGCCAGTAACGAAACAACAGCTATCTATCAGTAGTACACTCTGCAGATTTTATGGGCGAATGTTGATCACCCTTACAGAAAGACACTATCACATATACTACATATATCGAAGAGCAAGCGACGATCTACAGTGGGCAATATCTTCATATTAACCCAAATAATTGCGAAAAATATTCAATAAATCAAGAATTCCACATGATATATGTAGATCTTACTCATTATTAAATATCATATTAGTAAAGGTCATCAAGCAAATGTCCCGTCAAGTAAAAATTAGCAGAACACTAACCCCTCAAGACTGCATCAGTCCTGTTCAATATAGGATACTCTTCCAGTGGCGAAAAAATGTAATGGAATGAGAATCTCATTGGAGGATAGCACCCGATATGCGCTAGATTATGCAGGTTGTTTTCGCCAAAGCCGTCAAAACATAGAATACATGTCTAGAAAACTTTTGGGCGGGATTAACAATAAATTTTACTAAAAGTGAATACACTTGTGTGGAGGCTATGAAAACGAATAATAGAGATAAAATACAAATATGCGAAGCCTACATGTATCCGGGAGCTCAAATCCATAATAGAGGAAAACATAAACTTCACAATCAGAACTGCTCAAAAAATCACAGGTATATTATATTTTTTTCTCAAAAAGTAACTATGGCCAAATGATGTTCATGATTATATAGCGGAATATTGTTAAAAAAAAATTTTCATATTAGCAGTCCGGAATAAATTATAGATCGATTACACAACCTATTTTTTGGAATAACTAAAAAGTATAAAATGTTTTTAGAGTAGGAAATTAAGTAACAGGTGCTAAGCTCAAAAATCAATATTTGGATGGATACGAGTATAACAACATAATTATGCTGTAGAATCTTACTTTGTCTAAATTCGCTACAACTTTATTTAATTATAATATATAGGAAACATCGAATTATTGTAACAAAGTTAAACATCTTATCGTAGTTTAAAGAGGAAAGAGGAAATTAGGCTTGATGCCTTGAATAACAGTCATAAAAATATGAAATAAATTATGTTCACTAAGTCATTGTTCGAAACAGCAGCTAATACTTCTGCAGTGACCAGTCGAGAGCACTAGAGTCATGAAGGGGGACCAGGTGGATGTTTGACGTTTTCTGCAATGTTTGCGAATATCCGTCTCTGTTATACTCAAACGATTCCTCAATTTAAAATTATCCAAATGCAAAGAAGTCAACCAAGTTTTGAAGTTTAAAAATACAAGAATAAAAATATCTTTTTCCGTTATTACCAAACCGACTGAGAATGGAATATTATATATATTTTCGACAAGAAACAATTATTAGTTATCTTTGGATTTATATCTCCAATTTTCTGAAGCTTTATTTGTTAACATAAAATACATGTTATAACAATGTTATAAGCAAACGAAATTAAGCGACTTGGAAATCCTTGTATGCAAGCCAAATATATATATATATATATATATATATATATATATATATATATATATATATATATATATATATATATATATATTTAACGGATTCCTCCGTGTGAGATGCATTAGCAGTGGTTATATCCACATTATGCTGTTGTAGTGCTGAAATCACATTCAGCAAACATACAACTATATGCAACTCCGTATGTAAGTGAAGTAAAATGCGAAACAGTGAATGCAAACTTCGCTCCATCATATCCTTTCTGTGTTAGAGATTGCACAGTTGCAATAAATTGTAATAAAACACAATTCATCCTATTCCACCACCATCGAGATGGTAGCCTACCTGTACCACCATACCGAGAAGAAAGTCAAAGCTTGCCCTCCCCACCACAGTGATACAGCAGAGATACGTTTCGCATATATATATATATATATATATATATATATATATATATATATATATATATATATATATATATATATATATATATATATATATATATATATATATATTGTCGCAAATAGTCATGCCTCTGATGGAAAGGACATATGATTAGCGATCTAATTTTCAACCACCGAAAATATATGGATGTTTCGTCGTCCCGATACCGGTAGTGGACTCATCAGTGGGATCCACCGGTATCTTTCCCAGACATCCTGTTTATCATGCTTTCTACAAAACTTGGATTCCTATTTAGCCAAGTTTTGTCGGCAAGTAATGGTGAGATGTTAGGTTTCACAATATGCCCCCCGCAAGGCATCTGCTTATCCGACTTTGACTACGATAGGAAGTCCAAGCCGTAGGAAAGCATATGCCTGAGAAAGAATGTGAAACGAACATCCTCCGTGGTCTTCTAAAGGTCAGGCCGGGCTTAATCAAAGCCCTTGAGACGTTTTTGACGTTTGTCCTATATCCGCATCATGAGCGATGTTGTACGTTTGTCGTATATCCGCCGTCCTGTCACGGTCGCCATATCGCAAATAGTCATGCCCCTGATGGAAAGGACATGACTAGCGAACTAATTTTCGACCACCGAAAATGTATGGATATTTCGTCCCGATACCGGTGGTGGACTCATCAGTGGGATCCACCGATATCTTTCCCAGACATCCTGTTTGTCATGCTTTCTACAAAACTTCCTATTTAACCAAGTTTTGTCGGCAAATAATGGTGAGATGTTAGGTTTCACAATAATATATATACTCATGTTCAAATTAGCCACTCCATCTGACTATTTTATTTTTACGAAAAAAAAAACTTTGTAGTGTATCAAAATTTTCGTTCTGAACTCTAGTTTTTGATGCCGTCTGGTGTTTTTCAAAAATCATCAAACGTAATCTCAAAATAGCGGTTCTATTAAGACACCTCATAAAAAAAATACGTTATTTCACAAAAAAAAAACGCTTTAAAACGAAAAAAAGAAAACTTTTTTGATCAAAATAACACACTCTATGGTATTTTGACCCTGTGAATTCAAATCCACCGTCAGAATTAAAACAGCTAGTTTGATTTTCTTTCTAACTTAAAAAAAAAAAACCTTAAAAAATGAATATTTTCAAAAAATGGGGGTTTTTGAGGTCGAATAGGAATTCAAATTTGCAGAATTGGAAATAGCGAATCTAATATGGTAGATCCAGTATGACGAATCCAATATGGCAAATAAAAATTTGGAAAAATCGACATATTTATGCCAAATTTAGTACACAGATATTTTTCGGGTCGCTGATCACGATTCCTAAGTCAAATTTACGAAATTCAAAATGGCGGATCGTAAATTCGATTGACTTTCGACTCTAAGGTACAATATTGGAATAACAATTAGTGAAAATTCCTGGCATTAGCTAGTTTTGCTTTGCCTTTTTGCCTTGTGTAATTCCTCAGTACCTCTTTTTTTGGAGGCGTGCCCCTATCCACCACTTGGGAAGACATTCAATGTGGGACTAGAAAACCTGCTATTTTCACAAATAGTGCTTTAATATTGAATATACATATGTTCCAAAGTTCTGACACACCAATTTTTTATTTTTAATTCAATTAAAAGTTTTAGTTAACGGAAAGAAATTTTTCATAAAAATCTTAGTACCTGCTAGAGGAAAATTAGCATATTGCACTTTAAACGTGGATTATTCGCGCTGTTTTGTGCAAATACATTGTAGAACATAATTTTTACCGTAGTCTACTATGAAGATCTCAGAAACCTTGTTTCGATGAAGATGAAATAAGCATTTTCAATTAATACAACAAATTATTTGCTCTGCCTATAAAAAGTTTTTCGTGACGAGACAGCCGCTCGAAGTTAAACTTCTGTGACAATAAAAAATATAACGGCGCCAAAAAAACTTGAAAAATAAGTAGCAAATAACCAATATAATTCGTCATAAGAAGAATTTTCATATTGAAGCAGAAAGGCATTTCACAGCAGCTTCTTATCGTAAAAGATTGTATGATGGCATAGGAGTTACGTTCAAAAGAGTGACATACAGAGCAAGCCTTACAGCAAAACCAACTGAACCAATGTTAACACCATGGGTACTATGCAGATGGGCAACTAAATATTTCCAGACTATATTTGTTTGTAAAATAGACACACGCAGACATTGACACAGAGAGACCAGTCCCGCATCAAGCACCTCCCAGGTGGTGGACAGGGCACGTTTCCAAAAAAGGAGTTACTGAGGAATTAAACCCTCGAGGCAAACCAAAAATAGCTAGTGTAAGGAATCTTCAACAACCGATATTTCACTAACTTACCATAGAGTCGAAAATCAGTCCAATTTACGATTTGTGGCCGCCATATTGAATCCGTCATTTTGAATTTTGTGAATCTGGCATCGAGATCGTGATCAGCGACTCGAAAAACCCTTCAATACCAAATTTGGCATTAATATATTGATTTTTCCAAAATTTCGTCCGCCATATTGGATTCGCCATATTGGATCCGACATTTTAAATTCTGCAATTTTGACTTCAGGTTCGACCTTGGAAACCCCTCATATAAAACTGACTTAAATTGCTTAATTCTATGCATTTTTTGAAAATCTTCATTTTTAAATTTTTTTTAAGGTTAGAAATAAAATGAGACTTGCTATCTTAATTCTAACGGCGGATTCGTATTAAGCGGGTCAAAATACCATAGAATATGTTATTTTTGTCAATAGAATATTTTTTTCTTTTTGTTTTAAAGCATTTTTTGTGAAAATAACGTATTTTTTTGTGAAGTGTCTTAATAGAACCTCCATTTTGAGGCTATATTTGATGATTTTTGCAAAACACTAGAGAACATTAAAAACTAGAGTTCAAAACGAAAATTTTGTTAATCGGCCAAGTTTTTTTTTCATAAAAATAAAATGGGCAGATAGGGTTGGTGATTTTAAAAGGAATGCCATATATATATATATATATATATATATATATATATATATATATATATATATATATATATATATATATATTTATATATATATATATATATATATATATATATATATATTTATATATATATATATATATATATATATATTCTACTATAAACTACTTAATCCAACATGTCACCCATTATACTCAGAATGTAATAGTAACAAAACTAAACTATAAGTTTTGCTTTTACTCAGTCTCCTTACATATTTTCTTGTTATTTCAAGGTAAATCACTTACAATCTCAAAGCAATTTTCTTTGCTGCTCTCACAATGTCAATCACCTAAACTCCCTGGAGTTTCGTCCGAAAGTCAATGTCCCCATATCATAGTAAAAGAAATCTGTAATTTCAGAACCGTAATAAAATATATTTGAGTTCAGAAAACTAATTTAATAACAAAAATCCTCGGTCAAAACAAATTGAAACAACAATAAAATTGATTGTAAATAATAAACTAAAAACATATTACTTAGAGTTTTTTTAAGCATTTGTATTTGGTATTTTTAGGATCCTCTTAAATATATAACTTTGGTTTCGGGTAATTAAGCGAAATCTACACTGTTAAAAATAACTTTAAATTCTGCATTAAATTGAATGATAGAGTTAGTTGTATATTAAATTTGATTAAATGGCATCTTAAAATTAATTTAGATTAATGTAAAAATTATTAAATTTAATGAATTACATCAAATGCATTTAAGAAATATTTATGGAATTTGCTTCCAGCACATTTACCTTAAATTTAAAGCATATCCTTTTTACAGTGTATGTTTAAATATCGATATATTTCGTAATCATTTTGTGATATTAGTCAAAAAAAAAACAAAATTATAATTCAAGTTAAAAATAAACAAAGATTTTCTCTAAGGTAATAAAAAAGCAATTCGAATGACAATAGGATTTATTTTCCTTGATGTATTTAAAGAAAATCAATTTATAAATGTTTATTTCATTTATCGTCCTTTATAAGACAATTAAGGAGAGCTGTTGAACTTTCTATTATATGTTTAGCAACTGCAACTTCAACTGAATCTCAGGAGAAAAAGAACCGATTTCAGAGTGAAATTAGTTGCAAACCAAAGGACACCGGGGATTACTGTGTGTAAATAGGATTGAAATGAAAATTATAATCGCAACTACATTGTTGTTGTGTACGGGAAATTTCGTTAGATTTGAGATATTCCATATAGTTCATTGTATATAGAATATTAAACGTATTCAAAAGGAAAGTAATGTTTTTTAAAAATACTACAATAAATATATATGACGGATCAGGGGCGGATCCAGCTTCTCTCCTTTGGGGGGGGGGAGTGATATCACAAAGTACAGTATGGCAAGCGAAAGCAAGTTATCACCGGGGGGGGGGGGCACCAACACCATTCCCATTTCTAGTGTAAAAGGCAGGGACGGGGCTATTTTTTTGAATTTGAAGCTCTTGGAGAGGGCGGGGCGATCACAAGAAAAAACAAGTTGCCGACTGGGGGGGGGGGGAGGGAGAATGCGATCAACATACACATTCCTAGTATAAGAGGCAGAATCAGGTCTATTTTCCTCAATTCAAAGCTCTTGGGGGGGGGGAGTGCTATCACAAGAAAAACAAGTTGTCAACGGGGGGGGGGGAGTGCTATCAGCATACACATTCCTAATATAAAAGGCAGAATCGGTTCTATTTTCCTGAACTCAAAACACTTGGGAAGGAGAGGGACGATCGCAACCATATACATTCCTATACTCTATTCAAGACCTAGAGAGAGTATTAAAACTGTACCGAAACCTCCAACGTACCAGCTTCAGTGCCCCCGGTAACTGAGAACTGCCGTAAATCTCATTATATTTAAATATTATAAGCTTTTATAAATTTACTGCAACAATAAAATTTCTGATAGTTTAATTTAATTTCTGTCAGTGAGCAAAGTACACCTTACAGTGTGTCCTTAGTGATTATCTTGTTTGTTCTTGTTTTTATATATTATTTGAGATTAGTGAGAGACCCAAAAGATGTAGCTTTCACATCTATATTTATTACCAAATCGTTAAACCAGGGCATTTTTTCCTCAACGAAAAACTTATTACGATTAATGTTTATGATGCCTTAATATATCAATATCTAGATAATAATGTTAAAAGCTTTGTTGAAATGTGTTCCAACATAACAGGAGTTGGAAAATCCACTATGTACCGAATACTAAAGGAGAAAAAACGACTGGAATTGTTGGTACTCCCAAGCTACATTCGATCACAGGCAGACAAAAACCTCGTTGAAAGAAGAGATGGAAACTGCAATGAAAAGAGTTGTACATACATTTTATTATGAGGAGCAGATCCCAACCGTCGACAACATTCTAAGTAAAATCAATGAAGATCGGGATTTACCTGAAATTAAACGAACTGAGCTTTGGAAATTGCTCAGAGAACTTCATTTTTGTTGGAAAAAACCAGATAGGAAATCTGTTCTTATAAATCGTCCGGAAAATGTCCGTTGGAGAAGGAATATCTCTCTCAAATAAAAGGTAGAGTTGCTGGAAGTAACACAACTTACAAAATTAATAATTTAACTGGAGTTTTGAAAGATTTTTTTGAATTAAGTTACTGCAGATAATTGCGAAAAATCCATACAGTAAAAGAATAAAAGAAAATGTGGAAACTTGATCTCATGATCAGTGAGAGAGAAACCAATTATAAATAATTTGAACGAAGATAGCGTCACTGACTTTGACGACGAATTAGATACGTAATGTTTACCAGCGTAAACACAATTTATTATTTAAATTTTCTGTAACATATAAAAATTAATTACATTTGAATCCCTTTTTAGCATTTAATTGTAATTGTGCAGATGATTTAAGAAATAAATAAACTGGAAGATCAAATACCCAAAAATGTTTTTAATTAATAATAAAATGACCGATAGCCCCAAAAAAATTTTAATATTATATGGACGAATTTATTTTTTTATGTATGTTTAACTTCTTGTATTTTTATAATGGGTATTTTGTAAGTATTTAAATTATAACTTAGAATTTTTTGAGAGAAAAAGGCTACGTTTCTGTCTGAATGTGCCTAAAACGGTTTCTATGCCAAAATTAAAAATAATAAGAATACAGTTGTGATTTGTGTTAAATATGTCAAAATTATGTATATTTTTTAATGTACGTGAATTATTAAGAAATCATAAGAAATAAAATAATATTATAAAAACTTTTTATTCTATGTTTATTACCGAAATAATATTCTATGTCATAAATATTTAGTGATAAAATAAACCTCCTTCCGACGCCTATGGCAAGAATTAAAATCCTTTTTAACACGTCACACATCCAAATATCTATTGCTATCCAACCCAAATAGTCCATTATTATAGACCGGTATTTTTGATTATAAAATTTCTAACCCATTTCTATGAAAAATATATGTGTCAGATTATGCCAGACTAAAGAACACAGATACTTTGCGAAGAAAAAAAAAAGGGTAAAAAACGAAAAACTCTCCCTAGTTCTTGAATAAACTATAGTATAAGAGGCAAAATCGGGTCTATTTTCCTGAACTTGCTCTGGGGGGGGGGGATGATCGCTCCCATCGCCCCCCTTGGATCCGCGCCTGTGCCGGATGCGGCGCCACATCCGGACAAATTACAGATTTTTTCAAACGAAATTTTTATTATAAATGCGAAAAGGTTTACAACATGTTTTTAACCACATTGTCTATAAGGCCATAAGGAATATATTTATTCAATATATCTCCCGCTTGCTTGAATGACTGATTGCATTCTCGATCTGAGGAGTGCGCGGGCGCATATTAATGTGTCACGGTGCATATCGGCGAGTGCCGCTTCAATTTGGACGTGACCTTTTTAACTACGCTCTATACATAGTCCAAAGAATTGAAATTATTTTACACCAAATGATTCTTGTCGCCATATTGGATCTGCCATATTGATTGATTGATTGATTGATTTTAAATATGATTTTATATTAGCACCATCTTAGATTTCACTGCACCAATTTCGGAAAAAATAATAAGGGATCAGTGCAGCAACTTGCTAAATATAATGCAAAAAATTTCACTCAAATTTAGAACCTCTTTTTTTTAGAAGTCGGCTAAAAAGAGTTAAATGATAATATTGCCATATTTTCACAATTTGGAGATAAAGTTTGTGATAGTCAAGAATAATGGCTTTATTAGATATTTTTGAAAAATATTTAAAAAAAAACACGAATTTAGTTTTTTAAATATATGGCCTAACTTCCATAATATCCAGAATATATTTTTCATTGTATATTTTCCACTAAGAGTAATTCGCATAATTGGTTCTAGTTGGTTCAACCTTTCAAAATATTATCTCTTTTGTTATAGAGCCTTGTTAACAACTAACAAGTTTTAATATAGTAACAAACATTACTTTATCTTTAAAGATTAACATTTTATCAATAAAGAAATTTCTACCATAAAGTTTTTTTAACATAATATATATATATATAATATATATATATATATATATATATATATATATATATATATATATATATATATTCTAGATGTATTTTCTAAAATATACTCCTTCCATAAATCCGTACGTGTTTTCTTTATTTTAGTAATAATATTTGTTCTTCGAGTTTTCTTTCGGTGAACATTTTTTCAATAAACTAATTCAATTTGAAAAGTTACCATTGTTAAAATATTGATAGAAATAACGTGCCATTGTTATCCAGTTGTTATGTTACAATTCGGTTTCATTTAGATTGATACAGGGTACGCCAAACTGATAAAAATATGTTCATCATCAGCCAGATGTACTACAAAGGTTTGATTGAAACCGGCTATAGTTACCTTGGCAGTTAGATCTTCTACTTGGCCGGTTTTGTTTTGCTTATGATACTGTTATAATTTATGTTATATATGTTTATCCTTTGTGTGGAAAACCTAAAGACAAAATTCTAGGGGTAAAGCCTTAAAGTCGGAAAGAAAGGTTGTTGTCTCTCGAAAATTATTAAGATTCTCTATTTTAAAAAAAAATTGGTAATAAAGGAAATAAATTTATTTATTTATGTATGGGTCAAAACTTGACCGACTTGATACACTTGTCAATTTTAAACCATTAGTAGAAGGAAAATTTTTAAAAGCGAAACTCTAGTAAAGAAAGGTAATGGGATATTTTATATTAACTTTCTTTTGACTGTACATCTAACATATCTATTAATAGTAAATAAAAATATAAGGAATACATAATTTTTAGATTTTTCTCAGTACTACATTTTAAAGATTATACTAGTTAACAAAAAAAACTACGTAAGGCCAAAGATAATTATAGCTATGATAATCTTTGGTACTGGTCATTAATAAAGTATATTAGGTTTTCCTAATTAAATTATAAATTTCAGACAAAGCAGTTTTTATTTTTCGGTAGTTGTGATTTCTTTGTTCAGTCCTGTAAACAACAAAGTGAAGTAAATACAATATATTATTTTTGCTACGTTTGTGAAAAAAATATTTAATCAAATTTAAGCTATCCTACAGTAGACTTAGTGCAAAATTCCTAATTACATTTACGAACTCAACGATCTTATAAGAAAATTGCAGTTGTCTATGTTTAAAGGTGAATTACTCGCCTCAAGGCTGCGACAATGGCAGTTGCTTGGTCCTGATATAAAAGTTGGTATTTACCTCTCTAGAAATAAGATCTATGCAGATTTCTGACAAAAAAAGTAAATTTTGTTATCGTCACAATATTATTGGACTTTTTAAAGAAATGAAACAATCATGCAATCCAGGAGAATGGTGCATTTTATCGATTCCTCGAAAACAAGCCTCAAAGCTGTTCTTACCAGAATTTTTAGGCAATAAAAATAAGAAATCGTTTCAAATTTATTTCAAAATTACGATCAAATGGGTGTAAACAAATCTGAAAGTATTTGAGAAAGAAGTTTTTTGGATCAGATTATGCAAGGAGACTATTAGTCTGTTGTAAGGGATACAGATACAAGTATTTACAACAAAGGGGTTAAAACTATTTATTTTTAACTTATTATTGTCACTTCAAGTGCATTTTTGGTACTTTTTTAATATCTTAAAAGTTTGATGAGTTGATCTTTTATATATTTTTTCCGAGTTGAGTAGATCTATAATAAAAAAAATAGTAGCAAATTTTGAGACCACATATCTAGGTTATTTTTCATCGTGTAGACTTCTGGAGCTCATTTTATCTAGTGTAATATCAGCTTTATTTTTCATTAAGCAAAGCCTCTACCTAACTTTACTTGAAAAAAAGTTACAGGGAAAATTTAAAAAAAAAGCATTTTTTTATTTTGTTTTTGGGGTATATTTTTTGAAAAATTACTTTTTTTTAAACTTCTTAAGGTACCATTTCGAAAGCAAATTTCCATACCTACAACTTTCTTGTAAACATGTACTTACGAAAAATGCATAATTTTCGAGTAAAACCCATAAAACTGAAAAGTGGACAAATCTACCTTAATCTGAACAACGCAAACCATAATTTGGAAGCACTTTGTGTTTTTATCATAGTTGGAAGTCAGTTGAACGTATGAAATAATGAAAACACTTTAACGTTTTAGTTCCTTTCTCAAGTACATAATCAATAGCCTATAACAACAAAAAAAAAGTAAAATTTAACCATGACACAACATTCCTCCACACACAGTTTACTTTAAATTGATTAAAAAATTGAAACTTTGATACTAAAAAGTAAATACACAATATAAAATAAAAAAATAAATTTATCTTTTTTGGCTGCAGTTATTTCAGTGATTCAGGAAAAATCATTGCTGTTGTTTGAGTGTTGATCTTATAAAAATAGCATTTATTACGTTTATAATTTTCCCCATTCAAAATCTGTATGAAAATAATAATTTTACGCTTGCCTCCTCCATCATTTATGTATTTTCTTTTCATTTTTGGGAGCATATTTACAAATAAAAGTAAACGATAGCAGTATTTTTGTTTTTATTGGAATTGAAATCAAAATTATAGTAGTATAGTCAACGGTAATTGGTCTGATAGTTTTTGTCGTTATTATACTTAGTTAGTTCGTAAGACTTTCCCCCTTGTACCTAAAATATAGAAAAGTATTAGTTTTGTACAGAGTGGCTCGGTATAAAATATTTAGACAGAAAATCTTAATTTAAATTGTATTTTGCTTTCGACTAGAACATATGTCTTTACTACTTCCCATAACCCTGTCCATATTAAATAATTTATTGTTACCTTCATCTAGAGATCTCGAGTGGACAGAAAAATTGTTTGGCTTTAGGTTCGACAAATTTTTGAGTGGAAGCTCTCTGGATCCTGATAGATCTCTCATAAGT
The DNA here is from genome assembly GCA_034092305.1 of Diaprepes abbreviatus. NCBI lineage: Eukaryota > Metazoa > Arthropoda > Insecta > Coleoptera > Curculionidae > Diaprepes > Diaprepes abbreviatus. Next base: position 4,517,232 of record JASJET010000087.1, read on the forward strand.
CTTCTAGGCACTTTAATCTTCCCCCGTGCCAGTTATTTTGCAACTATTAGGGTTGTTATTAAGCTAAAAACGAGAAATCACATTGGTTTCAAACAACAACAAATTTTAAGGTTAGAACTGACTCGACCTTTCTTGCAAGAGAGTTTTACCTAAATAAAGTTCTTTTTAACCTGTATAAATTTTTGAACATACCATAATTTCCTTAGTAGACTGCATAATTTCTTGAAATAATTTGGTATTTTTTTCCCATTGTTTTGAAGACTTGTCACTTGTCATGGTACTAAATTAAAGATCCCTGCATCTTTTCCCTCCATTTCGTTAGACGTTTTGCTGGGGAGAAGAAAAATTAATAGATTGATAAGAAGGACATTTTCTTGTAGAGTTGCATTTAGAAAAGTCGTATAACATTTTTTGCTAGCTTTAATGAGGATAATTCGGACCAAAGACCAAATTTTAGAGTAGTTTAGGTTACTTTGTATGCTTTTAATGTGTCGCACTGATGCTAATTTGGTCAGTTCTGGGAATAAACCCAATATACAGTTTTCCATTTTTTCTTCTTCACCACGAAAAGACCACCCAATACCACTAGTAAGTCATTATTTTAATTATTGCCGGCTTAAATATTAGTTATTATGGATATATTTAGAAAAGGAATATGATTCTATTTACCTCACTCGTAACCTAAAAATAGCATTCGTTCTAAGTCCATTTTTTTGCTGTAGGCGTTTTTTTTTCTCCCTCCTCTTTTACGCCTATTTTTCTCATTATCATCCATTTTTTTGCTGATTCCTCCACGGCGCCTGCCTCTCATGCTGTACGTACCACATCCTAGTATCCAGTAATCGAGAGCCTACCAAGGTTTACTTCAACGTCAGGACTAAAGCCTCTGTTACTCAGATTTTATGTGTCTGTGTTTTAATTCGCTGAATTTTGGCCCTTGATACTGCCTATAAATTGAAAGGTCATTGTTGTTTTTCTCTTTTTTTGTATATAACTAATTATAACTAAACTCTTAAGTATACTTCCATTTTTAAGCAGTTGTAACGGTTTTCCTCATATGATACAATTAATTCAATCATGCAACCATATGTAGTTGATATCTTCACTTATGTAAGTGGCACTCATGTGAACCCTGATAAACAGGGCTATTTACACGGGTATTTTCATATTATTCATATATTAATTTATTAATATTATATCACTTTATATTTATTATCACAGCCAAAAATAATTGTTTAGGGTATATTTTTTTTTGTAAATTAATGATTGTAAGTTAAACTGTCAAACACCACCGTCCCAAGCACATTCTTTTTAAATAGAGAACCGCCAGGCCATCCTCGGGGGATAGTTAAATTTACACCGCGAGTAAAATGTAAAATATAGATACTTGTCTTTAAATTTGTTGGGTGTTTTCTTGGCTTTAGATTCGTTTTCTGTTTTCTTTTAAGTTAAACTGGTCTCGATCTTAACCGTTAGATCCTTAAAACAAGTGGCGCTAAAGAAATAAATTTACCCCGACCACTCTTCGCCCATTTTGGAGCTAACAAGAGAAGCTCTATAAGAAAGTTACCGTACCAGAGCCACCTGAATTATTTAGATAGATAATCTTTTTTTGTAAATTTGGCAAATTAATTAAATAATACATTTTTTCCCTCTCTTACAACTCACTTACAATTGGCTAATTGTTAAAGTTTTTAGTTCTTACAATTGTGACAATATGTGACACATAAATGATGGAGGAGTTAAGCGCTTTATTATTATTTTTATACAAATTTTGAATGGGGAAAAATAAAAAGGTAACACATTCTTCAAAATGTTTGGAACAAAGTCTAGAATGTTTTGATGGCTCCCAATCTTCAACATTCATATTAATCAGAACTCCACATCTTACGTTTTCCTAAATCCTCATAAAAACTAAAACAGATTACTAATTTTTTAAAAATTTTAGTTAAAAAATAGAATAAACGAAATGATGTCAATAAAAAATCGATTTAAATATAAAAAATTGAATGAAATAGTTGCTTTAAAAGATAATTTGCTAAAATTTAAAAAACAACAAATCCTCTGGAAATATACAAATTCTAAAAAAATGTCCTTTAAATGAGAAATTATAAATTAAAAATGTTAAAACTGTCATAAAGAACTAAACTTAAACATGTAATATACAATTGGCAATAACACACTAAAGCGCTTTTACCGAAATATTATCCTAAGTACCAAAAAATTAATTTAAAGTTCAGCATGCTAAAGCGCTATCACCATTTTTACTTGAAAAAAGTAAACTCCGAGCCTCTTTTTCCGCTGTGACTTTTGTAACTATATGATAAAAACTTCACCATAATAATATTTAATCTTTTTTATTAATCAATGCTATTTTCTTACGGCTCAGTCATTCGCCCCGTCTCGTGTAGAATTTTCATCTTATATGCATTTTTTTCAGGTCCGATCGAGAAGTCTCAACCACCTAGATTCCCTGGAAATGCGCCAAGCTACAATCTCTACAGATGAGTCGACGCTTAAGGATTCAAAGTCCGAACCAGATTGTACAAAACCACTTCAACCTTCTTCCGCAGTATCCGCTTCCGCTACAGAAACCGAAATTCCAGTTCGTCCGGTATCGCAAACCGATAGTCATTCGGCAGCTAGAAAGCATATGCTTAGTCGATCTCAGGTAAACAAATATTTTTAATTATATAATTATATAAAAAAAGATAAAAAGATACTGTTATTATTTTTCAAAAGCATTAAAGAAATAAAAATCGTTAATTAAGTCTAAGAATTTCAAAAAAAACATTTTTAGGAACTTCAGGAAAGGCAAAGACCAAAATTAAAAATTTTAAACCGTCACATTAAGTGAAAATAACCATCGTCTAAGAATTGTTTATATATTTTTACTGCACGTTTTAAAACTAGAAACCATGCTTTATTCGGACAAGTTTCAGTATGTATTAGACCAGGATAATGTTTTAAATTTTATCCAACCGATAAAAAGTGAGTAGTGAATGTATGAGAGAGCCTAAGCAGAATAGGATAAATAGAAGGTAAGAATATGTAGTCTTTATTAAGTTTATCCTTTTAGGCTCTCTCATTATCTTTTTGAATTACCTCGTATACGTTATCTTGGGTTTGATAATTCAGATTATTATCATCATCGTTTGGTCTTCTACGTCTTCTTATACTTTACATTGTATTCGAATAAAGTTGTTTCTAAGAGTATTAACATCATCTTTAGTCTATAGTTCGATTCAAAACCCTACTATCAGTAAAACGTTAAATTTAGTAAATGTATAAATATGTTTATGAAAAAACTAATTTTGTTAAGTTAAAACTAAAACAGTAGCCCTAATTAAATATTAAAAATTGAAAATTAAATATTACATTCTAAATAGTAAATAAGTAGAAGTTTTAAATATTAAATCCTTCCAACAAAGTTATGATTTTGTATCGTTTAGAATTGAAGTTCTCCGATTCTCTAAGGACACGTTGATGGCATGGCCAATTTTTCTGAGAAAAACAAGCGATCATTTTCTTCGAAGCACTTCATGCGCAAGTAACTTGTGGCTCGTCATGAAAAACCCATAAGGTTGCTTTATTGATTTTTGAGGTACCAGGATCGTATTTTGGGAACATTTCCTTGCATACGAATCTTATTTTGAGAAATTGCCAAATTATGCGAGATTCAGTGCGGCCAAATATTCGTGCAATATATTATATACGCTGGTGTTACTAATGTCCAGGGATGTATCAGCCTCGCGGTATGACAGTCATATGACGGTGTTGCATTATCGGTTCACCCACATCATCGATGTTTAACCACAACCGATTTTGGACTTTTTTACACGACTCGTGCGTGACTAATTTTATTTTTGAAATTACTATAAACAACATAAATGCTTATGTATGTCAGAACATTCTCAGTACGTATACCGTTTAAAATTTCAATATAAACGGCTACCCTAGTATAAGTATCATCATAGTTACTGGTCTCAAAATATGTTGGAAACATGACTCCGTTCATCCTTAACAAGTGAATTATCTTACATTAAGAAATTATTACGTGATTATTTCGCATAATTTTTTTTGTTCATTCCATTCCTTGCCAGGATATATAATTGCGATATTTATCTGTTAACTACAACTTCAGAGCATCAGTCAAATTATCCATTGTGGCTTTATCTTTTGTGCTTTTTTGCATTGTAGAATATTATCCCGTATATATTTTCTCTTTTCGAGAACAGTTCTTAAACGAGGTGTACATGCGTTACTCGAACGGTTTTTTGACGATGTGATTTTTAAGCCGGTTTTTCCTTGCGAAGTTTTTGTTCCATTCTAATATGAGGATACATGTCAATGTAAGTGGAATTACACTCTTTTATTTAAATGCTGAAGTCGATTTTTACTGTCAAAGATGTTTCTGTTTTTTATAAACGAGGCCGATGAAGAAACGTACTGATTTTTGTAGTTTTATTTTGTGCTCTTTTCTAACATTTTCTTATTATAATTTTTACGTCCTCACTATTTTATTTTTACGTCTCGTCATAACGTTGTGTGTCTACACTCCACAACATGTTTGACTTCAAGATACTAGTTCTAATTTTGACGCCGAAGTTAATGTTAATGGCAGAAAGATATGGTTCGAAAAATTGATACAATTATATAGTCAATTGTTAAGCTAACCCTAACATCCCATAAATTCTATTCCAGCGACGTTGGACCTTTTTGAATACGCTATTTCAAATTTAATTAATTAACCTTTTTATATTTTTTTGATATTTTTAATCAAATGCCAATGTAATGCGGCTCAATGATCTATCGTACTTACCCAGTAGCATTGACCACTATGGCATTTTGCGGCAAACTTATAGATAAGTGTTGGGGCTAAATCAATATTTTCTGGTGTATTTTCACAGTTCTGATCGCATACTGGCTCACAAGCAGTGGCGTACTGTTTATAAATACATAAAATTTACCATCTTTTCAAGGCTAACATTTTCAAGAGGTCTTATTGTAATATTGATATCAAATCGATTTTAGGTCAAAACGGAGACAGGCACGAAAGAGAAAATTCCTGATCTAGGAACATATTTATTGTCTTACGAGTATTCTTGTAACCTTGGTAATCGTCATATCATGATCTGTCATGTCGCTAAGTCTGCGTTTTCAAGATTTAAAGAAATTTAATTTTTTACTGATATTTTTGATCACTTAATATATAGGATTTTTCGACCTATAAATAATTGCTTTTGGCTTCTAAATATAATGTTTCTCCAGCAAATAGCTGGAATTCATAACATTATAATGTCTTTACATTAACTGCATAATCCGGCAATATTGCTTAGACATTATGCGATAATTTGTGACAATTGGCTCTTCTTATTTTTCTTCTACTCGTTTGTGATTGTGATTTTAAAGATATTGTTTTGCCTTTGTAAATCAAAGTTTTTTAAATTGTGAATAATGGTGAAATGCTGTGTAATTTGTAATAATAAATAAATAAAAGTGTAAAGTACCTTACTTTGTTGTGATGCAGTCAACGTTTTAGCTCTGTCCTTACGTATTAATAGGAGTTTTCTCTGTTAACAATTATATGGTGTGGAATAGGCTTAACGGTCTCTATTTTAATCCAGAACCACTTTGATTATTATAGATTGTAATTTCCATAATCGATATTTATAATTTGTACTGTTTCTGCTTGTTAAGTGCAAAATCAAATATTATCTTATTACTTTTCAATTTTTCTTTTAACTGCAGTTTTGTTTTAGCTCAGTTTAGATACACTTGAATTTCTACATGTATCTTGCAGCTCTTGGTTTATAGGTAACTAGCGACCCGCCCCGGCTTCGCACGGGTGCAGTGCTGAAACTAAATACACTACAGGAAAACTGTGACTATTTATTTTATTTTTACAACAATTATTACATCGGCCTCCGACGCCCCGGTCGGCCAGTACCGCCGCAAGCGCTACTTCCCGCAATTTTAAATCTGTAATATCTTCGAAAATATTCATTTAAATCTTGTGCTGTAAAGGACCATATAGATCTATATTAAATCAACAATGTATTTAAGCTATTTAATTGGATAAGGATTAATGCTGTATTGGTTAAAATCGCTTCAAAATTTGCCATTATTTGTCGTAAAAAGTAAATGACAAAAAAATGTTATTGTGGGATATCCATGAGAGATAGACATATACCATCGCGGAGTTTTCTGTAGACCTTTTCAATGTGTACAAATAATTAGTACATTATTTTGATAAATCTCGTAGGGTTCAGCCTGCGTTTGCAATGTAAGCGGAAAAAAATATGATAATTAACGACATCACATTAGAAACCTCAAAAATAACAGTATTTCTCCACTATTTAATGGATGTTATTATACATATAAACCTTCCTCTTGAATCACTCTATCTATTGAAAAAAACCGCATCAAAATCCGGTGCGTAGTTTTAAAGATTTAAGCATACAAAGGGACATAGGGACAGAGAAAGCGACTTTGTTTTATACTATGTAGTGATTTCTCAGATAATTCACTTGATTAGTATATTTTTCAAAAGTAAGTTCGCAATACAGAGTTGGTCATTTTGTATATATTTCTCTTAAATTTAACATTAATTTCTTAAATAAGACTATGAATTATATGATTGATTTATGTATATAGGTGGAACTATATCTTTCCCATTTTAGTGTAGCAATTTTCAGCATTTTCTACCCTCGGTAAGTCCCACCCTAAATTGTATACGGCTAAAACCACACCTTGCTCTATGGTAGATAATTAAATAAGCCATTTAGGGTACATTGATAAGTGTAGAAATAGTACTAGAAGTACGGTAAAAACACCCTACCATTTGTATAATGGTGAAAAATGGTATCTTTGAATTTTATCCTCAACGGTCAAAAAAGAAAAACTGCGAGTAACAAAATTAAGTTAAAATTATTACTTACATAACATTTCTATGGTTACTTTTTATAATACACTGCTTTTCCGAGAGCGAAAATTTCCTCATTTATTATTTATTTACCAATAACATTGAGTACATCATTAATTAAGAAAACTACTTTTAAAGAAGGAAAATCCGTGAAAACAGCAACAGGTTTGACCTATATTCGTGAGATAAATTTAAATTGGATGCTTTTTAGTTTTTTGTACCCTACAAATGTTTCATCATTATTTTTCTACAAAACGGAGAATCTAACTTAAAATATTTACTTTTGAAAGGATGCAAAATGCGCATATTGGCTAGTTACTGCGTCTCCAAGATCGAAAATTGCTTAATATTTTAATAATGGGTATCCAACAGGTCTGTACAAAACGTTGTCGCAAATTCTTGATAATACTTCAATTTGTTTTACATTTGATACTTTGGAGATTTTTACACATAGAAATCAAAATCTATTATAGTTTCAATGAACATTGCTAAAGGCTCAAATAGCAGCACTTCGCCGAATCCAAAGCTTCATAACTTTTTTGTGCCTGGTAGGTGTCGCTTCGAACAGCCGTTTCTAAGTTAATCGAATTTAAATCTTCTATTGCGTACTGAGACTCGTATCAGCCTTCGTTGTCACTTTATTCAGGCTTAGGATTGGTTCACTAAATTTTGAAAGCCATCAGTTCAAGAACAAAAATTTTAGGGGCAACGATCTAACAATGATAAGTATCATCATTACTTACAAAGTTTGACAAACCTCTATCGTTTAATTTAAAAATTTATCATTTAATTCATAAATTTTTCCTTATGGCCGAATAGAACACTAACGCAGAAATGACCCGTATGATATTTCTTTACAGTTATTGCCAAGGAAATGGCCGAAAATCGGTGACAGTATATAGAGAAAGATTTCTAAATAAACATGTACTAAACCACCAAACATTTGAATATTGTGAACGGCGTCTTTGAGAAACCAGTAATTTTGCTCCTGATTGATTACAGACAGAATCTTACGATTAGAACACCTGAGATCTACAGTATACCACCTGTTTAAAAGTACGCCATTAAAATAATCTATAGGCATTAAATCTGGTGAGTGGTGTGGCCAATTTGCAGGAGAATTATTTCACCTACCGATTCATCGATTTTGAAAATTGTCATTTAAGTAAATAATTACCAGTAATTAAATTATTTTTATTATCCATAGAAGCTAAATAAAATACAGACAAAAACACTTCACGCCACTGGGACCCATCAAGATGACCTTAAAAATTGACAAACAAGGATTAAACCGCTATAAACAGGAAGACATGTAAGGTTAAAGTGGAAAACTTTCCGATAAACTGTCAGGTAAAATGAAGCTCGTATATTCGCAAATATTTATTTTATTTGTCTATAAAAATTACGATACTTGCATAATAAACGCAAATGTACAAAACTTTATTCTCAACATCAATATGAAACTCACACATATCGCAGAACAAGTTTAATTTAATAATAGGTGGTTCGGTTAGTGTTTTCGGAACAAAATGAATGACCTTAATAATCAAAGTATTGGCCATCATTATTTATGACTTTTTCTCATATTTGTGTCAAAGAGTGGATTCCGCGCCCAAAGAACTTTGAAGCCAACCATTCATCAAACCAAATTTTTACTCCTTCGTAAGAAGAAGAAAGAAGTATTGTTCTGAAATTCCGTGCTGTACTGATCAAAATAAATGATAATGCGAAGGTGGTAAGTCCAATTATTACAGCAGGTGGAGTAGAACATTCCATTGTACGTTTTCCAAAGATCTTTTTTACACATTATACAACGTCGGATTGTCATGTTAAAACAATGACTTTATTGCGTCTTTCGGCATATATTGTATATCGATCGCCAGAAATTGTTTCAGCGGGTTCTCGCAATTCCTAATACACAGCTCCCTTATCATTCCACCAAATACACAGCGAGGCCTTTTTTTCATGTAGTCCATATACATTGCGCACTGGTTGTGATGTTGAAGGCTGATCTAGATCTACCCATAATTTTCCACGCTGTGGTTGGCAAAATAAATCCACTTTTCATCACGTGTCATAACTCTATGCAAAAACACTTTTCATTTCTGCTTAGTAAGAAAAATTCCACAAGTGGTTTTTCGTCTTTCAATGTCTCTTTACTTCAATTCATAAAGAACCTATTTCCTTATTTCTATATCTCTCCCAATACATGTAGACATTCGAAAATAGTAGATTGGGAAACTTTTAATGCTGCTGGCAATTGTTTTAACCTTTGAATTAGGTCTTCATCCAATTATTCTTGGAAATATGCATCTTCAAACTTTTTCGACTGACTTAGACGTTCTTTGTCTTTTACATCAACGGTCACAAGTCTTTGGGGTTATAATATTCTCATCACAAGCTTCAACCAATAACTTTCAGCAACTGTTTTCTTTAAATGAAAGAAGGTTGTTACTTTCCCGCAAAATGTCTTTTACTGGTACAAAGTTCAACATTTCTAAACCTATACAAAACTATGTTTTTTGCGCAATGAAAATTGATTACAAACTGCCTTTTAATGGCGTATGTTTACCTTTTGAAATGGCAACAAATGTATTAGTGGCGACATATTAACGGAATCTCTTGGTTTTTTTGACATAGATCGAACTTATTTTTCACAACATCCTACATATGTATTTTTTTATTCCCCTATAGCTCCGTTCAATTTATCTCGTAAGTATCACATTACAATAAGATCAGGAGAGACTTCTACGATATTATACAGCATCCATTGCTTAATATGCTTAGCTTTATGCTTCGAATCTTTATATTGATAAAATTTAAATGTCTCAGCTCCGAATTTTTTTTTTTAATTTTACTTAAGATTTCTAAATACATATCGGTACTGCAAACCCTAGAATATTAATTTTCTGATCCTTTAGCCAACATACATCCCCCAACTATCACCGAGCCTCGTCCATCCCTCACGGTACCTCGAAAATTATTTTCCTATAATCATTTTTTAATCCTTCTCTTTATTTGATGCTGTCCTTCTCAGCCGAAAAAGTAGAATGTGTTTTAATCACCAAAACTTACTTCTGCCAGAACGAAAAATTCTTTTTCCAAGTACTTTTCAGCAAAATGCCAACAGCTTAATAGCTTATTAATTTATGTTCCTATAAAATATTTCTCATGATTTGAAGAAAAGCAGTTTAAATCAAATATTTTTTACTATTTTAGCCACTTTGAAAATTTTAAGATATTCCTTAGGTTTTCGTACTATTCAGCTTCCCAACTTCTATTTATTATTATGCCTATTTGACAATAAGTCTTTCCATTCCTAAGGTGGTAAATTATAAGGTCCCTTTCAATGATAATTAGTTGCTGAATCGTATCTCTCCTTGTACTCTGATGGGGCAAATTATTTCTTTTAAATTAGAAGTCCATGATGACATATTTTAGATGGTTTCTGGATTTCTAGAAACATTTATACAGACATGAACCAGTACTTCGACGCTAGTTTGTCTACATTTTCCTGGTTATGGGTGACGTGCAGCCAATCGTGAAGCTTCTCTTGATCTAGTTGGTGATGGCAGACGAGTTCATGTTCCCTCAATCATGAAGATGTTGAGTCGTCTGCCTCGTATATTGCTCGGTTTAATTTAGTGACATGTAAAAATATCAACATATTTGTTGTTTGTTGGTCCGATTGTTTATCAATATCCATCAAACCTGCCTCTTCATAGTATCTCGGTATCAATATCCGTTCAGTAGCACTACGAAGACGGTGTTTGTGTGCCCTCACCAAGAGTACCCTGACTTTTCTTTCCATCCTGCTTCGTTTTATAATTCCAAAAGATTAGTTGAGCGCAAAGCATGCATATATGCCTTAAACAGATTATTATCGTTTAAGTCACTTATTTATGATTTACAAGCCAAACAGCTTCGCACTCCCTCCAAGGATTATTGTCTCATACCATGCATACAAAAACACCAAAAGTATGAAGCTCTGTGGGAACACTTTCCATGTTATCGGGTCCTAGGTGACGTTGTCTGCTGTATTTCCTACGAACTTTCGGACGGTTCGCGCGGTTGCTAGGAGAATTGCTTTCTGCATCGGCTTATACAGATGCTCACCAAGGCCCAGTCCCTTGATGTTTTGCAGGACGCTCCTTGGTATCACTCCAGTTTTTGACAGTATTATGGGAATCGTCCGGATGCTGTTCATTGCCAATTGTCTTCAGATTTGGACCTCCAGATCTCTGTATTTGGCAATCTTCTCGTTGTATTTTGGCCTTAGGTTGTTATTGTTAGGTACAGCAATGTCCATTAGTGTAGTTCGCCTAGAAATTTTATCTATTAGTATAATGTCTGGTCTATTATGAGCTACTGTTTGATCCGTCAGAACCGTTCGGTCCCAATATAACTTGAACTGGTTATTCTCAAGAATAGACTCCGGATTGTACTTGTAATAAGGCACTTTTCCTACCTGCAATAGGTTTAACTTTTCTACTAGCTCTTGGTGGAGTATCTTAGCGGCTGAGTCGTGTCTTTCCTTATACTCGGTTGCGGCAAACACTTGGCATCCTCCAGTTATGTGCTGAATTGTCTCCGATGTTCGACAGCCATATCTGCATTGGTCATTTTCTATTGAGGGATCTCTAATGATGAACTTCCGATAGTTCCTCGTGAGAATAACCTGGTCTTGGATAGCTAACAAGAAGCCCTCCGTTTCCGGAAACATCTGTCCTGAAATCAACGAGTAGTTCGACGCTGAGTTGTCGACATTGTCCTGATTGACCTCATTTTGATGCCGTCCATGAAGTGGCTTCTGTAGCCAGGTTTGTAACTTCTCTTGGTCTGTTTGGTGGTGAGAAGTAATATCTTGTTCCCTCAACTTTAGCGGCGTTGAGTCGTCTGCCTCGCATATTGCTTGATGTAGTGTGGAAGAGTCCGCTAACCTGTGGAAATATGAACGTAAGTTTATAATTTGTTGGTCGAGCTGCTTACCAATATCCACCAATCCTCTTCCTCCTTGGTGTCTTGGAAGCATTGTACGTTCAATAGCACTCCGTGGGTGATGTTTTTGTGCTTTTGTTAGGAATGTCCTTATTTTTCTTTGCAGGTTTTGGATGTCCATCCTGCTCCACTTTACAATTCCAAAAGAATAGCTCAGCGCAGAGCAAGCATACGTGTTGAGCGCCTTAAACAAATTTCTACTATTTAAATTAGTTTCGTAATACCCTCCTGACAAATTCGGCTGTCAATTCGGCCTTCATAGTGCCATGGTCAATTCTTTTAGCCTGTTTCATACCTAGATATTTGTATGTTTGGTCTGGTTCCATTGCAACTATAGTTTCACCGTTCTGCATTTCAAAAGCCCCCGGTTGTATCTTCCCTTTAACGATGTTCAAAATACGGCACTTGTCAAGTCCAAATTGCATTCCGATATCCCCGGAGAACTCCTCTACAATTTTAAATATTTGAGTTACTTATTATTAATATCATTACTATTATCTTACACATTAAAAACATTGCTTTTTCTATGGCGACTGACCAGATATTAAAAACAGAGCAATTTTTAATTGGATATTTATGGTTAAATGGGAAATACATTTTTTGTTGCTGTTTTCGGTGCATCTATCTAAATAAATTGAATCGAAGGTCTACAAATTCGATTTATAATTTCTCTTTATATGTGACCGTATTTCCGATTTGTATTTCTTTTGTATTACTATAATAATCATAGTCAGATAGATTATAGGGTTTTATTGATTCTTTGAACGTGAAATAGTTTCAAATGGCTTCACAAAACAGGGGAGAATTTTTATTTTGCCAGTATCTGTTACATAAATCCTGTTTATTCAGGAAAGCAGCATTAGATAATTATATGGCATCAACATATGAATTATTCACAAAGTAGATAATTTAAGTCTAAGATAAAGGGGTGATTAAGATTTACCTCTACACTGAGAGTTATAAACATTACAGATTTTCTAAAAATAAAGTATTAAATAATAATAACATTTTTATGAGAGAAACTTTCATTCATTAGTATTTTTAGCTTATTAACATAATATAATCGTTTGTTTATAGTTGATCTTTTTTAAGAATTTCTAACTTACAAATTATGAACAGAAATTGGTTCCTTGCTTGTTTCCAGATAGGAACATATAGCCGAGCAAAAAGTTATTGAGGTTGAGAATACGTCTTGCAACTTAATGATGTTTTTCTCGATTAATTTATTGTGAGCGTAAAGTCGGTCAAGGAAACTTGCACTCGTTGGGGCATTTTCTTATTATCAGAATGAGTTCTGATCGAATATCAAGAAACTCAAAGACGAATTTCGCTTTGCAGCGTTGGAAATTTGCTAGAACGCGTTGTTGAACATTGTTTAATGCTGCCTTAACACAAATTTCGCGTTAAAGAATTACATAACCCATTGTGGTTGTTTGTATTTCTCGATCAGCATTTCACTCTTTGATCTTAATATACAGAGTGTCTTCAAAAGGTCTGTACAAAAATATAGCGAAAATTCCTGAGGCTCAAATATAAATATCTAGTCCACTTTACCTTAATTCGAAACTTGATAGTTTCCAAAATACAGAGTGTCAAATTTATATTTTTTGTTAACTTTTTTGTAATTATTTAACTTAATAATGATTTAATTTGCACTAAGTTTGGTACTTTGAAGTTTTTAGAATAAGAAATCAAGATTTGATTGTAGTTTCGAAGAACATTGCAGAGGGCGCCACTAGCAACACTTCGCCTACATCTAAAGCTTTCCAAATTTTTTTAGCCTCGATATATTAAATTTCTAATTAAAAGTTCCTATTTCTTGGCATCTTTTATCCATAAGAGTTATACCCAATATGTGTCGCTTCTATCAGCCATTTCTGAGATTAAATTTAAACATTTTATTGCGTGCCAAGACTCGTCGTAGCCCCCTTCACATTTCACACTATGACTGGCCCAAAAAATTTGGTCAGTGTTTAAGTGCCAACAATAATAAAAATTTACAGAGCAATACAAATACAGATACAAAAGAGTATTGTCAAACGATTCATTCTGACAAACCTTTATCGTTTAATTTTTAAATTTATTGTATCATTTAATTTTTAAGTTGGTTGCCATGGCCGAACATCATAGTAACACAGAAATGATCGATATGCTGTTAGTTTACCGTTATTGCCAAAGAAACAGTCGGGAGCGGTACATTTTGTATACTTTTTCGCTATCTAAAATCATTTTTTTGCTGTTTGAACAAGTAACATACAGGATGTCCCAGGAAGAAATGCCGCGATCGATTTCTCGGAAAGTAAACTTTGGAAAATTTTCAAAATTTGGCAGTTTACTAAAATCACTGGGGGCAATTCAGCTAAAATATTTCAAGATGGTGGTACTTCTGGTTATATCGGAAGATGATGCCTTCTTCCTTATTTTAAATGGAATACTCTGTAAAACGAGTGTCGTCTTGCATCATCGTTAATATAAATTCGAAAAATTGCACTCTTTTCGACAAATCAGTATCTCTTAGGTGTTGCACTAAAGGTAATGTTGTTTTTCAACAGAATTTTAGGTATTCAGTTCCTAGAGATTTCTGTGTGTAGAACTACTTATCGTAACGAGGTCTTAGGATATGTCACAAAATTGCCCAGAATTGCAATTTCGATATTTTCCTCATTGCATTTTTTCCTTAACGGTGCTGAAATTTTTGAAATTTTCCAATATTCGTTTTGCACTGTTCCGTAACAGTTTCTGTTTATCTGGATATTTATCAGTCTGGCTTTTTCTTAACGAAACTTTCTGTATAATCAACAAATTTTAATAATCATCGTGCGTATAATTTAATCGCCTCCAACATGATTTTTCTTAATAATTGTCAAATGGCAGGAAATAGTGACATTTCTGTAGTACTTTATTGTTTACTTTCGTCGCGTTTCGCCGTCATAGTTAACTAATAACAAAACTTAAAAGCCATATAGCGTTTTTGCAATACAAAAATGTAAAATTACAAATATTTTAAAAACTACAAATTTTTTAAATAGAAAATCTTATTCAAAGTCACCCTTACTGTTAATGCTAAATGAGATAACATACAAATTGGGGGTAATCCTTTGAAAAAATTTACTTTTAACGATTTTTTCAAGTTAATATTATTCTAGAAGGAAACCAACCCCACATTAAATATTAAAGGCTTTGATATACGAGAAATTTATTATTATGTTTAGGCTTACAAAGGCCATTTTTGACATAAAAATTAAAATATGTCAAAACAGTTAGACTTAAGAATAGGAATACATGAAATATGTCTATTATATTGCGTAGAATCTACAAAAAAAAACAACATATAGGGTTTTTCGTTTAAAATTAGCAAGAAGGTAACAACTTCCGATATAACCTGAAGTGCCACCATTTTGAAAATTATTTATCATACTGCCAAATTTTAAAAATTTTCCAAAATCCATTTTCCGAGAAACCAATTGCGGCATTTCGTCGTGGGACACCCTGTATACTGTAACAAGTATGGTTTTAGTTAATTATTGCTTTAATTTTAATTCCAATTTTTATTGGGTTTAGTGATGAATAATAAAAATTAATTTCAGTGATTTCTCAAACACCACTAAGTTATAGCTATATTTTTTTTTATATCGTGAAATCTTTTCGTTAATTATACGATTTTTTACTTTTCCTTATCAACAATCCACATTTTTATATAAATGAGAAAAATTCCATATTTACCACTCAATTATACCAAACGAAATGCATTTCCTGCCTAAGGTGTCAAGTGCATACTTCATATTCCCAGACCATTAATATGGCTGGGAGCATGCACTTTTCAGCTTAAATTCAGACGTTTCACGTGATTCCAATGCATTTTTCTTAAATTGAGTTTCTTTCGGCAGTGGAAGTTACGAAAATGATGAAAATGGAGCGCCATAATATTTAAATGTAAAATGTCCTGTCAAAAAGTAATAATTGGTATTGATCATTTCATATTAATTCTTATTAACAATACGTATCAAACTTCCCAGTAGAAATATATCAAATTTATACTCTTATATAAAGGAGAACACGGTTTTTATTTGAACTAGAGATATTAATTAATCGGAACTAAATCTTAACCTATGTTTCTTGACTTTCTCAGAAAGGTATTTCAAGGATATATCATGGGGAATTAGTCCTGGTGAGAGCTATCAAAAGTAAAACACTTTTTTAGCTACTCTAAGCTATCGAAAATATTTATTTTTCTCATCAGGGCCACAATATAAAACAATAATACTTTTATTTACATGAACATTTTTTTAATTGCTATTAAATACTTACTGCTACTGGTTTATATTTAAATTCTGTTTCTGGATTGCTTATAACTCTAAAAAAATTCAATCAATGTCAATTTGTGTTTATCTGACAATATGTTGTAAATATTTCAGTTTAAGCTATTGATTAATCATGTCCCAGTTTACATCTAGTTAGTTAACTAAAAGATGTGTTATTATCATTGAAATTATCATTACTAAGGTTCGGCAAGTTAAAGTATATTAAGCTAAGGTTATTGATATCAGTTTTTTGTTAAATGACTTAGTTCCTCCCAAAATATTGTGACAAAACGTAGGTATGAAAATTCTTCATGGCAACTCACAACTTTGATTTGAAATTAAGGTTTTGGAATGTTTAATAATTTATATTAGAGTATTTTTATTAATTGATACAAACTTAATACATCTTTTCTATTCGGTGGTACAAATTACTCCTTCAAGATGACGTATGCCAGTTCACTAGTAAATTTTGCCGGGTAAGGTTTATAAGAACCTCTCGGGCTCACCAAATTTGTAAAAAAAAAAAAACTAAAAGATGTTTCTGCTGCCCTAGTATTTAATCAAGAAAATTGCCACAAAGGGATGAACATACTGCAAGACGCCCTAACAAAAAAAAACTATAAAAAAGAACATATAGACAAGGCTCTAAAAAACAAACGCTTGGCCCCGAAATATCGCGGAAACCAAGAGAATAGCTCCAAAGCTTTTGTTCCTCATGTCAGAGGCACCACAGATAAAATCGCAAAAATTGAAACCATTTTCACCACAGACCGTGAAGTAAAAGATCTTTTGCCAACACCTAAAGAAAGAATTCCTCTACAAAACCAAGGAGTGTACGAAATTCCATGCGAAGAATGCAGCTCATCTTACGTAGGCCAAAACAACCGTAAAATAAGCACCAGAAAGACGATCATCTAAACGCTTTCAAGTAAAAAAAACTTCTTCTGCACTGGCCCAACACTGGTTAAACATAGGACATGAAATAAAGTTATCAGGAATAGGAATGCTGTCGAGATTTGAAAACCTGTCCACAAGAATTATAAGGGAAGCCATCGAAATTGTAAAGATTACAACTCGGCAACGCAACTCCAAAACTGACAACAGGGCCGATGACGCGCAGCAGGTCTCGCAACCTGATTGGCCAGAACCATTCGGAAAACGAACGCGCCCGACGTACACATGGGACCGACAGCGCCCGAGTCGCGGACGTCAGTTCGCTTGTAGACGCCGCTTTGAAAATGGTGAATAAGATTTCACCGAAATGTCAGCTGCCTTACAGTCCTGAGAGTGACTCAGCACATATACGGGATGCCTGAAACCCTTCGATTATACATCACACCTGTGAAAATATACGACATAACATATATATATATATATATATATATATATATATATATATATTACTGGTACTAGAAATTTTTTTTTAAACTGTAAAAATATCGAAACCAGAATGTCGCCTAATTGATATTTGAAATAATAACTCTATTTGTTTACCAGATATAGAAGACAATTTTCTTCGGCATATAGGATTTTAAGAGCAAAACGTATAAAAGTGTGTCTTTTCCCACAATAAGTTAATAAAAAACTTTGTATGAAAACAAATTATCGTATCTCAGCAACAAAACAACATTTAGCACTATATAAATACTAATTTTTTTTGTTATCATGAGGGTTTTCTTTTGAGGTAGTTCACTCGTGAAACGGCTTTTCTTAGGAATGTGATCGATTTGAATATATAGTTTACAAAAGTGTCTTTTATTTAATTTAAAAAAAAAACGAAATTTTGTAGTCATCTGTGAGACGAAATATTAACAATTAAAATATGCATAATTGACATGCTGGAGGTCACTACATATAACAAAATGCCAATACATTTAGGAATATCTCAAAAACGGTTTTTACCATATTTTTTAAAAACTATTTCAGTGTAAATCCAAAATTAATAATTTTTTAGAAAAAAAAACGGAATTTCTTGACCGTTTTGTTTAGAAAATACAGATTTTTTAAATAAAAATAATTTGCAAACATCTGATGCGTAATGGGGTACAGTGATCACAACTTGGCAATACGCGATACTTCAAACCTAAGATAGTTAGGTTAGTTCTTCAGAATGTGACATTTTTTTAAATATATTTCTCGATATTTTTATTTATTTTCGCAATGTGTTGGGATGTCAACATAACAAACTGTATAGGCATGTGACTTACACTATTTGAACGTTACTATACACACGTTTACTCTATAGACCATTCATTATAGACATTTGCGGCGCTGCCAGATTTATTATATTTAAAGTTATTGCTGTATAAGAATGTGTCTGTATATTGAAAGTCTTTAACTTTTAGTACTTACTTAAAGGCTATACTTTTGTCTACGACTGTCGCGAGTGAACTGCCTTAAGGAAATAAAAACAACGATGAAATTATTTTTACAGTAACTACAGCTTAAACAAAAAAAAAACGAGTTTTAACGTTTTGTTCACTTTTTTGTAGTAACTAGTTAACAAAATGAATCACATCAAAGCTTAAATTGTAGGTTTTTCAAATACCCACAACTCACTATTTAAACTTTTTTCCTCATAATCAGTATCTGAGCTTCTAAAATTAAAAAAAAAACGTATTTTGACGTTGTCAAACGCTCGTAGGTAATTATTGATTATTACCAACTGTATTGTCTTGTATTACTCCATTTACAATAACCAATGGTTGATTTATTCTTACCCAGAAATATCTGAATATTTTTCACTGATTGGTGTATTAAGGAAATACGAAACTCAAAAGTGTCACTTATGACGACTAAAATTTTATTTTCAACGTCTTCTTTTAGCGATTCGTGGAAAATATTTCTTTGAACTCATGAGTGATGTTATGGTGAAAGAAACTCTGCCCTATTTTGAAAAAGGTCATTTCTGTGACATAATTTTAAAGTGATATAGAAATGGTTGCCAACGTTGAAATATGACCTAAACCCCTATCTCGCACATAAACGAGCCCACCTTTTACGAGTAATCATTTATTTTGCTAAATTATTACTATCTCTACATAAACTCGACTAACTTTGAAAAGGATAATCTCCGAGCTTCATATGCATTCAAGACATGCTCATTTGTATGCCTACATCTCATGCTAGATAATATAACAAAATATAATACAAATCCTAGTTTAATCCTACATGTCTGGATTTTGCCACTTCCACTGCATTAAACCTGGCTTAATACGAATTTAACAGCATACTTACCGTTCCAACATAATATATTTATTTATGTACGTATGCAAGTTGAATGACTGTTGCTTGCCATTTCGCTATTATGGGTTTGGATTTTATAGACTAAAAGTTAGTAGAATGACAGAAATTAAAGATAAACCAGTACCAATAACGATTACTTTTAGTGTTGTATCTACCATTCAAAAATCTGGAAAATATAATTATATATATATATATATATATATATATATATATATATATATATATATATATATATATATATATCATTTTTCTTAATTTTGTATTTTCTTGGGTTTAGGTTCTATAATTAATAAAACACAAAACGATTGACGTTTCGCCCTTTATTCAAGGCATTTTCAAAATTTTTTCCTTGACATTTTGCTGTTCTGTTTCTAACTGCAGAACAGCAAAATGTCAAGGAAAAAAATTTGAAAATGCCTTGAATAAAGGGCGAAACGTCAATCGTTTTGTGTTTTATTAATTATAGAACCTAAACCCAAGAAAATACAAAATTAAGAAAAATGATATAATCTATGGTTCAAGAATCAAGAAAATTAATATATATATATATATATATATATATATATATATATATATATATATATATATATATATATATATATATATATATATATACAAGTAACTATTTAAATAGGACATAAAAAATAAATTTATTTATTCCTTACTGAAATCCTAATTTTTAAATATCGCATTACTCCGGTGAAAGTATAGATATCGTTCGACTGGCGATATTTTTCAGTCTGACATCGAAAACTCGGCAGTCTTAATATCCTGCCGGAAAGTCTCTACATTTATAGTTTATATAGACAGTTGTTTACTGCGAACTTTGCTTTGGGTTCGATACAGCACCCCTGATGAGACTAGGTTGTCAAAATGAGTATGAGGAGAGAAAGTTGTATTTACAGGAAGTAAACTGTTTGGACATATTTTTTCCTTTATCTGCTTAAAAGGAGGTGTATATATATATATATATATATATATATATATATATATATATATATAAAGAAAAGACGACCTAACCATCGAATATACGGTCTACAGATAACCCACACACACAAACAGGTACCTGAACGCCGAATCTCATCACCATCTATCAAAGTTACAATCAGTCGCCAACACACTGATCTCCAGATCCTTGCGAGTAACCAAATCTACGAACCGCCAAGAAAAACTCAACAACATCATGGAAGCTCTAAAGCAAAACAACTATAAAGAACACAAATCAAAAAGGCCATAAAACCGATCACAAATGCAATAGTAGAGGAAAAGAAGATGACAAATCCAAACCAAAAAGCACACTGCCATACATAAAAGGTGAAACAGACGTAATTGGAAGAAGTCTGAGGAAGAATGACATATACACACTTTATAAATCACAAACAACAATACACAAATTATTGAGCAATCCTGAAGATAAAATACCAATTGAAAACCAGGGAGTATACAGCATCCTATGTAGAGACTGTGAAAAAGTATACATCGGCCAAACGAACAGAAGAATTTCTACCAGAGTTCAAAAACATGAAAATAGCATAAAGAATAAGCAAATTGCATCAGCTTTACTTCAACATCATTAGGAGACAGGACACACTATAAATTTCCAGGAAACCAAACAGTCTCGAAATAGAAAATACTAAAAACCTTAACAAGAGAGATAATGCACAAAACATCTCAAATACGTGGAAAATCCTAATCAAAATTCAAACAAAAACAACACATCAGAGAAACAGGACAGTCCCAGGGAAGCAAGGAAACCAACCAGGTAGAACCAAGGTATAACCTGCGCAAACGCCAAACTATAAGAAGGCAGATACAGGACCAGCACGCTCATTTCAAGTCGAGCAGCCGCCGAGAGAGCATCACTTGAAAATGCGAGCTGAGATGTTGGCGAAACGTCGTGAAGATTTTTCTACTGACGAATTTATTTATTTTCTTGATTCTTGAACCATAGATTATATGATTTTTCCTTCAATTTGTCTTTTCTTGGGTTTAGGTTCTATATTTAATAAAAACACAAAACAATTGATGTTTCGCCCTTTATTCAAGGCATTTTCAAAATTTTTTCCTCCTAAAAATATTTTTATATAATTAAAATACACACATAAAAAACATATCTACAATTTCAAAAAACAAACAAGACACTTAAAAACAGTATTTAAATTTATAAAAAAATTTTTTAAATATTTAATTTTACCGGTACACACTTTGACATTTTGCTACTCTGTTACTAAACAAAATTCAAACTTTACATCGTCTACTGAGGATACATGGAATGCGAATGTGTTTTATTTTTTTTTATATTGCATATTGCATATGCATAAAGAAAACAGATATGGTATATGTTTAGTTTTATGTTTAAGAGGATATTCAATTTTTGATTCTTATTTGACAGGATCGAATACTTAATATTTTTGTTTAAATTAGGCTTGTGTAAATGTGGCTCAAATTTCCCATATCTGTTCTGTCGTTAACAGTGTTTTTATCTTTTTTAATTTCAATCATTTCCTTTATCTGTAATTTTTGGTAATTCATATCTTTATTTTTTATTATGGTACTGTCATAATCAAAAGTATGTTTTTCGTCCTGTGTGTGTTTGTTTATCGCTGTTGAGGCGAAGAATAGATTAAATGGCCATAAATATACGAAAAACGCCTCAACAACGTTAAACAAATACACACTTCTTGTTTTATATTTATTAAATAATATTTTAAAAGGAGACAACAAATTAAATTTAATTTGACTTTTCTTAAATCTGTTGTAATGGCAAAGGTTATAATAAAAATTATAAAATTATAAACCTCTCTTTTGTTTCCTACTTTATTAAAGCTTAATATTTTCGAAAACATTTTTCAGTAAAGTGTAATTAGTATAAAACAATGTTCATAACAAAAAATATAAAGGACGGGAAAATATTGTTGAGTAAATCACATACTTAGGTCCAGGTCAGGTCAAACCGACCCTATTAATATCCCTGTTTTTGCTGCTGTACAAAAATTTTTTAATCTAAAGAGTGTATTACTGCTGGCATGAATTCATTAAAGGGCAGATATGCTTGAAATTAATAAAGCAATGAATTGAAATAAACCCAGAAAAAAAAAGTGGATTGCCGGACAAAGAACCGAATGAGTTATTTACTGACACAAATTCGCATCGCTTAGTTTCTAATTCTGTGTGAGACCACTATCCTTTAAAGGGTGCCCAGTCTCTCTGACCGACCTGCGCAGATATGACTGTGCTTAATTATTTAGATAAACTAAAATTCAGACCGAAAGACTAGCATAATTATTGATTGATAGATGAACTAAACTATTTGAAACGTTATTCTTTAGCTGGATCGTGGGATGAAAGAAAAAGATACAGTAATGAAGATGTTATTTCAGTGGTCAGAGTATACAGACGACTGAATGCAACACACGTGCAGATTAAAGTAGGGACGGGGCCTCCGATCAAATTAAGAAATGATTTCTTTTTTGCCTTCGGCTGCTTGTACAGCTCACGTTGTCGCACAATCGCTCCTAAAAATCATGTTTTAGTTCTGAACACTGACATCTATCAAATTTTGGGTCCTCAAGTTGAAGGAAGAACATTGACGTAGCTAAGGAGTTGTCCTACATGGGGCAGCCGGTGAGCTGATCAGCCACCGTAAGGTTTCAATTTCGATTAGAGACATGTCCGGATCCCAGGGTGAGGGGGGCGAAATTCAGGAAAATAGGCTCGCTTATCTGCTGCACTTGAAACGTGATTGTAGCTGCCCTCCCTTGTCAAGAACTTGCTTTCGTCTGTTATACTATACTCTGTCAAATAGGGTCGATCTTTCTTTGCCTTTGTGTTATTGCCGACCTCCTCAAACAGAAAGGCTGGATCTGCCCCTGGCTAAAGATTAGCTAATTTTTTAGTAAAATTAACAAATTTTGAAAGTAACGAAAAAATTATGATTATATTTTATCTAAAACGGTGTCATACTTTTTCAATTTAAACCACTGGAAATGTTGATAAAGTTGGACCTGTAAAAGAATACCCATTCGTCATCAATCTACAGAGTTAGCTTTAAGACATGTTTATTTTCATTTGTATATAAATAAAAAAAAATGATAAAAAAATTGAAACGACTTCTAAAAGTGCGCTAAAAAGTGAAAAATAACCATAAATTTCTATATGAAATTGAAATTTTTGAAGTCGACGCCAAACTAATTACTGACAAAAGGGGATTCGCATAAACAGATTAACAATAATTTATATGTAATTGCTTTCTTACCATAATTCGTATATATTAGTAGTTATTTGTTTTATTTAGAAATAACTTGGCGCCGACTTCAAAAATTTCAATTTCATATAGAAATTTATAGTTATTTTTCACTTTTTAGCGCACTTTTAGAAGTCGGTTCAATTTTTTTTATAAAAATATTATTTTTCGATTTTATCAATTTTGAAAAAAATCGGACAAAAATTATTTTTATCCCCCATATTGGATACGCCATATTGAATTTTTTAAAAATAATTTCAGATTCGATATGTACGACCCCGAAAACTCCCCCAAACTAATTTTGGAGAAAATCGAACAAAATTGATGTTTTCGTCCGCCATATTGAATTTTTTAAAAATAATTTTAGATTCGTCATGTGCGACCCCGAAAACTCTCCTGTTCCAATTTTAGAGAAAATCGAACAAAATTGATGTTTTCGTCCGCCATATTGGATCCGCCATATTAAATTTTTTAAAAGTAATTTTAGATTTGTCATGTGCGACCCCAAAAACTCCCCCGTACCAATTTAGGAGAAAATCCGACAAAATTGATTTTTATGTCCGCCATATTGGATTTTTTAAAAATATTTTGGATTCGTTATGTGCGACTCCGAAAACTCCCCCACACCAATTTTGGAGAAAATCGGCAAAATTAAATTTTCTTTTCCGCCATATTGGATCCGCCATATTAAATTTTTTAAAAGTAATTTTAGATTCGTTGGGTACAGCCCCGAAAATTTTTCCATACCAATTTTGGAGAAAATCTGACAAAATTAATTTTTTTTTGCCACCATATTGTCAGCACCATCGTGGATTTTACTGCATCAATTTCATCCAAAAAAATATGGGACCACCGCAGCAACTTCTTGAACATAACGTAAAAAATTTCATTCAAATCGGTGCCGCCGTTCCGGAGTAATCGGTCTACATACATAAAAAAAACATACATACTCGACGAATTGAGAACCTCCTTGTTTTAGAAGTTGGTTAAAAAGGGGCGAAAACAAAAGAAAATTCTTTTAATTTCTTCTATATTTCGCAAAAAATCTAACGTTATGAGAAAAACACTGTAGAAAGAGACAACCCAGACAAACGAGTCATTTTGTAGTATGATTACAAATGTTTCTTTTGCTCTCCAGTTAAAACATTATCCCACTAGATCAAAAATATAACTATGATTATCCACTTGTCGACATGCTTGTCGATTATAAAGCTGCAGCTACTCTGACACATTTATTGTTTCTAAAATAAAGAGTATTAGCTTCAGCTTCTTCAAAATAAATCATTTTATACCCCAAGTCGATCAAAAAATTAAACAAACCAAAATATGCAGACACTCTCTCGCTCTAAACTGATAATTTACAATAACTGAAGGACAATTAAAAATTCTTCAAATTATTTATTGATTAAAATATATTTTTGTTTGTCGACATGTTTAGTAGTTGCGAGAGAAAATTTTAAAAACGAATTTACTCGGGAACCAGGGGCTCATATTGAAATGCAAATAAAAAGTTTGAAAATAATAAACCACAATAGGTCTTTTACCACTATTTTGGTTAAAATCGCTTCCGCTTGAGAATTAAAATTATACAAATAAAAATAATAACCCCGGAAACAAAAATTAACGTTTAAAAGCACTTTTTAAAATTCTTGTACGCTTTTAATAGATAATAAACATCTCATTCCTAAACAGCACTCTTATCCATAATTTTTGATTCATGTATTATTTCAGTAAGTTATTTCAACAATAATAAACAGCCTTGTTTCGCCGCCAAAACTAATTATACTTCTGCCTGTGTTACTTCCTTTCTTATAATAAAAGCTTCTCTTTGTATACAATTGTGTACAAATTGGCTTTAAGGGTCCCAATTTATCTTTAAATACATAAAATGGAAAAATAAAAATAAATCGATACTGGAAGTCGTCTTTTGTCAATAAGGAAAAAACGTGTATTATAATAATATAACAAACACTAATGCATTGTATATATTATTACTTATGTATAACCTAGCTTCCTGAAGCAAACAATATAGTACGGAGAACTAACATTTTTGCTGGGGCACCTACAGGAACAAAACGTATACTTGTTCTTCAGTGGATTAGGTGTAGTTCATGAGTTATCAACAATTAAAGGTCTAAAAATGCATATTTTGCACATTTTTGTCTACAAATTAAAATTGGAGTGTTTTTTGAACAAAATAGAATAACTATCTTGTAGAGAATTCAAAAATCTTTAAAATGGATTTTTGCAAATATCAATATCTTTATTTCTTGCTTAGAAAGCTGCAAAGCTGAATGTCAAAATCAGCATAATTTTTAATTAATAATACCTATTGCCAAAATGAACCTACGACTTTGTTATTTCGTGAACAGTCTGTCCCTATAGTACTTAATATATAGCAAAAAAATCAGAGGGATTCATCAAATAGTTTTTGCAAAATTAAATTTGTTTTTCCCAGATGAATTTTTTTTGTTATAACAATATTTGTACAATAATGAAGATACAATGATTTTACGGGTATCTTGTGAAAGAGGAAAACTTATATTATCTTAATAAATCATTAAAAGTAGGAAAAAATAATTTTCATTGTGACAAAATCTATTTAGAAAATACTATAATTTTTACCTATAAACAAATTGAATAACTTTATTGCTATTGCTTTTAAAAAATTTTTTTATATATTCAGGAAGCTGGCACTCGAACACAACTTTTAAAAAAGAAAAAAGTTCTTAGGTAAATATGGGCCAAAGTTGCCCATTCTTTTTAAATTCACCGTCACACTGTTGATAGCAATTAAGAAATGGAACTCGCCATTTCAAAGTTAAATAGTTAAAGTTTGTTTTTATAAAGAAATTGAAAATCATTGAGTTTTAACAAAACCGTCAGGAAAGCTTCAAATGTGTTCCTCGAGTGAAGATAGCTCGGAGAGAGGAACATAAAATTTCGCGCGCTTAAAAAATAAAACACTATCTTGAAACTGCTATAATATGCTTTATCTCTGAAACTTGCCAACGGATTTTGATGTTTCTTTTTTTAACTTGTGGTGCCCTTTCCCATATATTACGAATATGTAATTTATGAATAAATTTACTCTTAAATTAACCGTGTAATTTGTTAAGAATCAATATATTTCGTGCAATTTTCATAAGAGATATCGTAATCAGTCGTCAAACTTCAATAAATAGATTATTGTTATAAAAAATTAATTTTTATTTCATTTTATATATATATATATATATATATATATATATATATATATATATATATATATATATACATATATATATATATATATATATATATATATATATATATATATACATATATATATATATATATATATATATATATATATATATATATATACATACATACATACATACATACATATATGGATGATCAAGTGTCCTCAACTCGCTATATTTGCCTTAGATAGATATAGATAGAATTACTTTAATGTTTCTAAAATCCATAAAATTGAAATTTTTTGCCATTGATTATACTAAAAAATTTGAACAAAAATGAAGAAATAGGGAAAATTTGTTTTCCTGTGGAAGAATATTTGAATCTAATTATAGAAAATAGTCCCAGAAAATTGTAAAGGTGTTTATTTGCTATAAAAATCGTTTCGGAGGACTTCTTTACAATAAATATTAATATCTAAGATATTTCTGCACTATAGAGACGAAAATCTCCATATATTCAATTATAATTTAAATATAAAACCGCTTTATAGGATAGATAAACTTAAATTAAGGTGAAAGTTTCGTATTTCAATGATTTTTTCGCCTTTAGCACTATAATCTCCTTGTTTTCCTCGAGAAGTTTAAACAAAATTCTTAGAAATACATGATCTCTAAAATATTATATAAAATAAAGTTAATGATCTTAGACATATTTCCCAATAAAGTGGATTTCGGGAAGCGAATTTAATAAAAACGGCCCGCTTTTGACTTTCTATATAAAACTATGTTCTAAATCTTGAACTTTTCTAACAAAAAACGAAGAACTAGGAGAAATTTGTTTTCCTGTGGAGGAATATTTGAATCTAATAATAAAAAGTAGCCCGAAAATGCTCAAAAGTTGTTTATTTGCTATAAAATTCGCTTCGGAACGACGACAATATAAGAGTTTTTTGAAAAGAAATATTAATTTGTAAAATATTTCAGCTATATTGTAATGAAAATCCTCTAAAGTTAATTGTTCTTCGTCAATTTAAATTACACAAAAATTTTCATTATGTGACTTTAATAATTTAATAATTGTTAAACAAAAAACAATTTTTTTGAAGTTGCCTTATTCGGAAGCAAAATTCCGTAGGCCAAGATTTTATGTAAAAAAAAACACTTCGTTTCTTTATCAAAAAATACAGTATTTCTTTTTCTAAATTTTTCCAAGAAATATTTAGTATTTTCCATTTACATCACAATAAAATACTTTAGATTAATTAATGTTCCCTTCACAAGTTAAAAAAAACTGAAATAAATATAGCAAATAATTGTAAATTAAATAAATATTTTTTACGAATGTTAAAACTACTTTTATAACTTTTTTCCTTTTGGTTTAGTAATTACTGATTATATATAATATTTTATTATACACGAGCTGTTGACCAATAAGCTCTGCCTGAAACAAAACAGTAATAAGAAAACATGTTTTCGTTTTTTTACTTGCTGTTTACATCCACCCCTCCAAGTATTTTCAGCAGAAGGTATAGGCTTACTTAATATAGTTCATCCTTGTTTAATAATTTAACAACCATATGAATCTTTCTTTTTATACGGTAAACATTTGTCCGTCAAAGGATTTGAAATAAAAAATAGGTCAAGCGAAATAGACTCAACTTACATTAGTGAGAGTTTTTCTTTAATTTCACCTGCCATTCCACCACCTCATCCTTATACTTTGATATATAGGATACGGAGTCAAAATCCGGACCAAATACAATTTGAATTTCCCGCTGTTCTATATCACTGGTACATATCGTGATTAGCGTTCAAAATTTTGACGCATGTTCTAAAGCTTCATAACCTCGCAATAGTGAAACAAAGTCGGTAGTATAACCGAAGAACTGCGATTATCGCTTGGCGCTCGGCGACAGAAATCATTCGACTCTTAAAGTACCCAAGATCAGCTGTGTATGATGTCGTCACAAAGTACAATGAATCGGAGAAGTTCAACGAAGGTTTTGCAACACCGGCGAGGAAATCCCACTCGAAGGAGCGCATTTTCAGGACGCCCGACTTCATTCAACGGACTCAGGAGCTCATTTTTGGGGATCCAGGGCAGTCGATCCAAAAATTGTCGTAGTCTTATACAATTAACGTAAGACAGATTACTTTCCGAAGCGGTCAGGACAAAACAAGCTGAACGATGCAACCTGCTATTGTATTTTTTAAAAATCAAAGCTGCCGGACGACTTTTTTTGAACAGAAAATTTTTAATGTCAATGCGAAAATCAATCGAAGAAATATCCGCTTGCTTGCCCATGATCCTGAAGATGTTCTCTTTATCACAAGAACGAAATTTTCGACGAATATTCACGTGCTAGGTGTTGTATCCAGTGAGGGTGTGTCATTTCACCGCATTTCGTTAACAAAGAGGAAAATATCACAAAAGAATTTTAATTGCCTGTTCTGTCAAATGTATTGAAACACACAAGTAATTTGGTGCAAAATTGGTTGTCAGACAACGTCGACATATTTTGGTCGAAAGAATTATGGCCACGCAACAGCCCAGATTTGAATCGTTTGGACTTCTCTGTATGGAGTGTTTTTGAAAGGATCATGAACATTCGCATTCGCTGATATGAACCATGCCACATTAGAGCGCGTTTGCGCACACTTCAGACCGAGAATCGAGGCGGGGGATATATTGAGTAAATAAGTTCTTTATGGCCTTACACACCATGTGGTTTACTAAAATGGTGTAAACCTTTTCTTTCTTGTAATAAAAAAATTTATAATTTGTACGGATTTTGCACTACATCTTGCAGTTGTTCGGTAATTATTCGGAACAGTGGAAACATAGATTTTTCCGAATTTTTCTATAATTTTTTACATACTTCCTATTTTTGGATCGTAAAACACGGATATGATGTTTTTCTTCGCCGATTTCGAACGGTTTTTACAAAAAATAAAATTTCATTTTCACTTATAAAACTTGTATTTTCTGATTACTACCTTTAAATTTTGGGCATTTCTAGTAAAATTCACGAACACAACAGGATATTTAATCATTTCTTTAACAAAATTTACCTATATAACCAGTAAAAAAAAACCATTGGCTTGTGATTGGATATTTTTTCTACTCGTGTCTAAAATCGAAACATGTGATTTATTATGCGATGCTGTCACGTTGACGTCGATTTTAAATTTTATTAGGATGGAAAACTTAGTAGCTTAAATGCCGTTAATTGGGGTCATCCCAGTATTATAGAATAAAATGTGCGGGAAGGTGCAGCATCGGAATGCCAAACATAAACAGGTCGTTCGTCAAGCTACGTTGGTCTGAAAACCAAGATCAAAACAAAACTAACTTGAACTGATCTGAACTAACCTGAACTAAAGTAAATTTCACAAAACAAGCCCACAATTTTAAAGCCTCTAACAATGATTAGTTAATGTTTGGTTCTGTTTGACTGGTTTTAAAGTTAACTATATTTTGTCCAACTTAATCAACAACACTTTCCAATAAATTTTTTCTCATGATCGCTATCCAGCAGCGACTACGTGAACGCTGAACATACACATCATGATATCTAGGAAAGGCAGTTGATAGTTTACCTCTTTTTCCATGTTAAACTTAATTGTAGGTGGAATTATATTTAGATGTTTCAAGAAATCATGAAGTTCTTGATCATTGCCCTTTCACACGAGCAAGGTATCATCAACATATCTCAACCAGACTTTCGGGTTTACTGTTGCCGTTTCTGTGGCATATATATATATATATATATATATATATATATATATATATATATATATATATATATGGCGACGACTGGAGAGAGTGAAGAACCCATCGGAAGCCCGTCGTCCTGAGCTTAGAACTTGTCCTTTACTTGAAAGTAAGAACTACGCAGGCAACACTCCAACAGGTCTATCCCGTCCAGTGGTTCGATCTGATAAAGTAGTCTAAACAAAAACCAAAAACTAGGAATAAGAAAGAATGTGCTTACAAAGTTTCATGTGAGTGTGGTGAAATGTATATTGGACAAACCAAACGACCACTAGAAGTTAGAATTAAGGAACATAAAACTCATACACCAAAAGGGGAAATGTTGAGATCAGGTATTGCAGAACACGCCTGGGACAAACAACACCATATAAAATGGTCTGAGGCTGCGGCAATATATATGGAATCCAACACAAAAAAAAATTATAGAAGAAGAAGAAAAACAACAATGGAATCTTCAGCAAACCGAGTGTTGAGATACTCAATCTTTAGCAATCAGTACTTTATAACATCAAATCATTGAGGTGTGTACAGTGAAGCTAAACTTTGCGCTTCAGTGGACACAGTCGTAGTCTTAAGACAAAACATTCAGTTTATACTTGATAACGATTAAAGATACAACCTAATCGAAACGTCGTAAAAATAAATAAAAATAAAGACAATGCAAGTCCGACAACCATATTTTAGTCAATCTTCAACATTGTCTACAATCTTCAAACAAACTAGTCTTAATGCTGCAAACTGCAGGACTTTGAAATTAATTTATAGAGGGAAATCAGCCGAATGTAACCTTTTGTGATGTCAGAGATATTTTTTCTCTATCGACATCTTTTGAAAATGTCAAAAGAGAATAAAGAATCCAAACAAAACCCGTGCAATTTTATAACAGAACATTCGGCAACAATGCGCGGGATATTTTCCACTATATTTTGGCAAAATTTTATGTACCACTTTAAGAGAAATGTTTTTTAATTCAGATTACTCAGATGTGTATTAGTGAAAGTAGCAAATTGTAACGGGATGGGTCGGAAAATACACAAAAGCGATTTTTTTTTGGAAAAACCACACGAGCAGTATGAAAAAACCATCTCATTTGTGACCCGAAGATAGGAGATATGTAAAAATCATCGGAAAATTCAAAGTTTCCATCGTTCCGAAATATTACCGTTTTGTCTTTAGGTTATTTTAATGGGCGTAAATAAGATATTACAGAATTAATGTTGCCAAATGTTTAGAATTTACCTCAAAATAGTTTGGTTAAAACATCATTTTCACAAAAAAAAAATATTTTTTAATAGATCGGAAGGTATTCAACAAAAAAAAATAATCATGGTTTCTAAATACTTTAAATTCGTTTTTAACTATTATTGTTTTATTAATTTATACTTATATATGCGGCTAGTAAATTTTTTTTTTAATTTAAGGAGAAATACCCTTAACAAAAGCATTTTTGCTGGCTTAATTGAAAGTTAACTGAGACCCTTAAAACTTTTTGTCTTGTTACAGAAATCAAGCAGTGAGTGTTTCAGCGTAAATTTCGAGGTCGGAGATGAATCTACTTGGGATAATGAATTGTTTTTTCCAGCTCAAAGAGGAATTACTTTACAGTAAGTATTTTTGAGTTAAAATTTTTAACAGTCTTAAATTAATCCCAACCCGTTTTTTTTTTGTCGAAAATCATTTAATTGTTTCGTCTGTACCCTTTTGTTTATTTATGTAGCGCTTTTGTTAATTGCTTGGATAAAATGGCATTAAAGGGGCTTTGAAAGTCGAATAAAGGAATACGTTTCACACAAGTATTTTAATTGTAATTAATAAACAAAGCTCCTTTAATAATTAACATTGCTTACAAAAAAAAATCTTTTGCCCTTTAAAACAACATTAAACAGTGACTGAATTTTTGTGATTAGGAGAGAGTTGATTGCAACCTAAAACAGTTTATAATTTTCTTTTTTGTAAAATTAACCTACCAAATATTTTTTTATTATCTATAAACTGATTCAAATTTAGTAAATATGGCCATTTAGCAACTAGTTAATAAATCTACTATCACTCTTAGTAAAATTAAATAATATTAATATGCTACGCTGGTATTTAATGCCAGAATCTCACAATTAAGTGAGAAGAATTGCAATAATTAATTAATAAAGACTAAACCAAAATCACCAGAGTTCAGCTGAAGGCTAGTAGCTACACCAGCGAGCAAAAATGTTAATAACCCTAAAAAGAGAGCAAAGAAAATGCTTTTTAAGGGATAAAATCAAAAAAAGAAAATAATTTTACTTAATGTAGACTACGGATCCTATAGATGAAAGTTGGCTCACGCTTAAAAAGAGATAGAGTGTTTTCCAGGGGCAGGATCTCTCTTTTTTTGTTTTTTGGCCTTGCTATAACTAATTGACAAAAATGATTACACAGTAGCCCAAATTGTAGGTTTTTAAATTCTCTATAACTTTTATTCAAAACTTTTTTTTCGAAAATGTGTATCTTATCTTCCAGAATAAAAAAAACTATATTTTGATCAATTAGGACCCCCGTAACTGTGAAATCTTAATGAATCTTGAGTGACAAACATGCTGGGATCTTTATTTATCCCCCCCTACCCCTACTTAAAATAGATCCCATTGTCTTCTTAATTTTATCCCTGAAATAGCATTTCATTTGCTCCCTTTCTTGGGCCATTAGCTAAACCCTATGCCGAAGAGTGGGGGTGAGATATTAAGGGCGCTACTGCGTCTGTAGCTAAGTTGAATGCAGAAATCTTCCACGATATCGTTAGGAACTAGCTCCTATAGATAAGCAAGTACACAAAATGTACGCAACTGAACTTGTGGATCAAATAAAACTCGTAAATAGATAGTAATAAAATATTTAATTGAATATCTAAAGTTGTAGCTGTAAAGTAAAGCTAAATATATTATAATAAACATCAAGGTTAAATAATTTCCCTCTTTTACGAAATTTGCTTTTTAAAAAAAATACAAGTTAGTTCAGCGTTGAAACAAAAGAAAAATGAATTCAAGTTAATGAATGTAGAAGTAATTTCAATAGAAATATTAGACTTATGTTATACTGTCAGCAAGGAAAAAAAACAAATAAAATTTACCACATAACACACAGTTTACTTGTTGGCGCTAAAATATAATGCAGACCCTGCGTGATCATAGAACACCGGAAAATTGCGCCGCCTTACAAAAAAGAATGGAATGCACTTAGTTTATCAAATTTATGGATTGTTATCATTAAACATAAAAAAATAATTATAAGGTTTGCCTGGTAGATGGTGAGACTACTAGCTGGGCAGTCTCGAACAAATTAGCCTGCAACTCTGCTCAAATGTGTAGATACTAGTGAATGATACTATTAAACAGATCAGCTTAAATCTGGCAAAAATAGACGCAATTTTATTTAGGCTCCAAGGCAAAAATAACAAATCAGATATTATCGCAGGGTATTAATTTCTTAATTAAAAAAAAAGTTCTTGCTGTAATTTTTTTTTGAATTTTTACTTAACTTGGCGAGTCTCGAGTATCCAAGCATTGTAATCGGATACAGAAAAAAATATATTGGAATCAAACTGAAAATGACCGAATCACCAGACGTATCACGATGTTATATTATTCTATTTTAACCAATTTTAAACCCAAAACCCAGATATATCTTAAAATTTATAAGTTGTAATAATTATTCGATAAATTGGGGCTATCGTGACTCATCCAGAGAGCAAATACGTCACAAAATATAGTAAATTGTTCTTTAAATAGCCAAGTTACACTCAAAATTAACTCTTACCGATATAAAAGGAATAATTAAGGAATTTACAAGGTAAAGGTTATCGAAAAATGAGAAAATTCAAGAAAAATTAATCAATATTCATAAAAAAAAAATAAATACAAATGCCCTTAAAACCCAATATAAAACCTAATAACAGACTAATTCCGTCAATTTAGGTATGTATCAATGAGATTTAAAACATCATACAATGACAAAATTCAAATTAGAGAGTAAACTCACTCAGTAAAAATCAATTTTGAGCTTAGTGGTCAGTTTATACTTCCAAAAATTAGCAACTACCATTAGGACTTTCCACTAAACTAATACTTACACTACAAAATAAGACTGCATGGTTCATACTCTATGACTTAACAATTAGTAGAAATTAAAGATGACCAATCAGAGTCCCAATAATATTATTACCTAAAAGTAAAACGTAAATTTTTTGATTTTCAATGTTGTTTAACTAATTTTATTCTAGTGTTTCGACTATTGTATTACAAATTTTTACTTTTATTTGTTTATTATGTTATTTCCAGCCGATAATATCCGAAAGGGGTTACGAATTTTGCCGAATTCTTAATAATTGTTAATTTTTTGTTGGAACTTGCAAGTGAAAGTTGATAGTGGAAATTCTTAATGGTAATTGATAATTTTTGGAAGTATGAACCGACCATTAATCTTAATAAATCAAAAATCTACGACAGATTGTTCTAATAAATTGTAATTAATGAATCTTTCCCAAACTTGTTATCGGGGTTTTAAAAGAATTCCTTGAAACATGCAAAACTGCCAAAATTCCTATATCCAGATTTATCCCGATAAAAATAACTCAAAAACGCTTAACAGGTAAAAATCCAAAATCCCAAAGGATGGTTGAAATAAATTGAAATAAGGAACTACAGCTTCTTTTGTGGAATCAAACAGGATAAGTAAAAGTCAAGGCAAATGGTCTCGACGTTATTTTTATCAAAAACCATGCATACGTGAAGCGCTAAGTCCATGGGGCGCATTCAAATTTTTAACACGTTTGAAAGACAGGTCAAAAACGACCCTGGGCTACAACAGTCGGCTGAAATCAATTCATTAATCATTAACATTTTTAGCTTAAAATTAAATAAGTATCCCACTGGTTATTTTTAAATTAAATAAATACATTTCAAGTGAAGGAATATAAATTTTCTGAAAGTTTGAGGACCTCGTAGATAAGGACAAAATAGAAATGTAACCCAAAAACATTATAAGGACTTCGATGAGTGGTATAAGGTAACCCATCGATGCAAATTCGAAAGTGGCATATGACCTTAACCTAAAAATAATATAAATAAAATCTACGGAATTGTTCAAAATCATTTCAAAAAAAACTACCATAAGAAAGAATTTCACTCGAATAGTAGGCAGAAAACCTAGATTTATCTGGGAAAAAGGTAACAGTAAATTCAGAATCTATTAAAAAAAACTTCCACGGTCTAGTAAATACCACGCAAAACAACAAAAATAATGGTCAAACTGATAATAAAATGTAACTTAAAACCGTACTTTGTAGTGTAAGAATGTAGGCAAAATTCAGGAAAATCAAAATTACCGAGCTGGGCAAGAAATTAACAGAGAAGTAGAACGGTTCGTAGTAGAACCAACCAAAAAAATGCGATTTAACTGACGAATGGTGTGTTTTTATTCATGGAATTTAGAAGAGATGCTTGAAGAAAAGGGTATTAGCGTATTGTGTTTGCTCATAATGTGAAAATTTGAAACAAAAAGGTAAAATTATTCGAATTAGCCATAGTAAACTTAAACTGAAATTTCAACCGTGACAAATAGAATAATAAAAATTTTAATCCGCTGGATTCCAAGCGGTCACCATCGCCTTTGAATTCCGAAATTTACTAATTAAAAATCAAACAATGAAACATCTAGACAATCGTAATACGATTACATTTTATAATTTATAATATAACGCCCTGTAGACCAATCAAGGTTTAGGATAAAATGAAGGTTTATATTGTTTTCACGTTGCTTGTTTTCTTTTTGACATTCCCCTCAATATATTTTGGTTGATCCGCTTTGTATGATATTTGAGCACCATTTGTTTTCAAATATTTATGACACTTGGGCCATGGGGTATTGGATGAAATTGAGTTACAAATGTTTTTGTCATTAATAAATAAAGCGCATACAAAAAGCACGTTTCGGCTTTAGAATTTTTTATTTTCAATGGAACATTGAATATAAATCCGATTGTTTTATACAGTTATTTAAAGTTTCATGAAAAAGATTTGAGAATCGATATATTCTTGACCATTCATTTAAAATAGGATTTTGCTCTTTGACGAATCATTCTTATTGTGTAGTTAGCTAATCTTTTATTAACTTTGCAAATAGCTTTTAAAAACACAAAATATATATTAAACAAAATTTTTTCATTTGTTTAACGAGAATGAAAAATTGGGTGTTTAAAATCACCTTAAAATATTGGTTAACGTATTTTCCTAAAATGATTTGTACCAGAGATCAGCTTACCTATTACATATTTCTTCTAAGCTAGAGTTAAGGTCTAATTTATTGTTATAATTCTCTTGAATGAATAAATGAAGAAAAATTGTGATTCTCTATCTTTGTTGAGCCCATTACATCCAACCACGACTCCATGTTATTAGAGGTCGACAGCCTTTGTGAATCGCAGCTGCTTCGTTGCCTGATTGCTTTGGGTGATATTATTGTATTCTCGAAATATATTTTTTGTAGTCTCTGAGAATATGGTGAACGGTTTCATCCTTGCCCAGAAATCATCTACATTCGAGTTTATTAATGATGCCAATCCTACGAAAATGAGCTCGCGGATGTCTCGGCAGCAATTCCTTCACAATTCGTAGTTCTTTCCATTTTCAGGAAGAGAAGATTAAAAGTAAGTCGTACATTAGATTGAATTAAATATTCATTGGCACATCTCACTCCATGAGCCTTCCTTCAGCATTTAATAAATTTGTTTTCTAGAAATAGTTCTGTGTTACCAACAGTAATTAAAACAGGAATATTGGGTTGGGACGGTGTGGTTCAGCTGCAGAACTCCTCCTTTTCTAACGGGAGCGGCCCTTATTTCCGTGTATACGAAAGTCTGATTGTGTAGTCGTTCGTTAGATTATTGAGTACATCCTTGCATTCAGACACTAGTTGAACCCTTGAGCCAATATTATAATACTAGTATCCGAACAGAAAATTAACAATTCAAAATTGTGTTAAGTGAATTAATCTGATTAGAAAGAAATTCCTGAGTGCTATAAAAACAGCTAGCAGTTAAAAGGATTTTAAGGCTAGCTTTAAATTTATTAAGACTATATTATTTCTCAAAGTATGTGGAAGGTGATTATACAATTTGCAGTCCATATGAGTCGAATTTATTTCATAGTGTAGTGCAGTACTTGGGAACTTTAAAGGTACCTCCATTCCTAGCGCTATACTGATGATAGATGCAATTCAGATCAACATTCAAAATACATTTTTATATGTATAGACTAGGGAGAGAAAGAACCTTATATGAATGAATGAATGAATAAAAAAAGAGGTGGTTATACTAGATCATCAATGCCTAGGCCTCCACTGGGCCCTTTACATCCCACCATATCTGCAAGTTATTCGAGGCTGATCGCCTTTGCGAATCCAAGCAGCCTCGTTAGTTGAACTTGCCTAACTGCTTCCGGTAAAAAAATTATATCTTCAAAATTTTATCTCCGAAATATCTCTGTCTCAGTCCGTTGAGTGCTGGGCACTCTCTAAAAACATGGTCAACAGTTTTATCCTCCTCCAAACACCATCTGCATGTCGGGTCGCCTTCGACACCGATTCTATGAAGATGGCTCCTGAGGTAACAATGTCCTGTCAACAATTCCACCACAATTCGCAGCTCTTTCCTTCCCAAGGAGAGAAGCTCCTTAATACGCCGTGCGCTAGGCCCAGTTATCTGTTCCTTAGGACACCTCGTTCCAGGAGCTCCCCTCCATGATTCAACAAATTTGCTTTCCAGAAACGATTTTAATTCCCTTTTGCCAATAGCAATTAGAACAGGTAATATTGGTTGGGGTCCATACGGTTCGGTCGCCGAACCCAACTTTGCCAGATGGTCTGCTTCCTCATTCCCGCGTATGCCCGAGTGACCTGGGACCCATATGAGTCTGACTATGCAGCCTTTCCTTATCATACCATTTAGTACATCCTTGCACTCAGACACCAGTCGCGAAGTCACGACACTCGACTTCAGTGCCAATATCGCAGCCTTACTGTATGAGCATATATTTATTACTCTATTCCTGTCTATATCCCTCTCACAGAGATGGGCACACTGCAGAATAGCAGTGAACATTGTCGCACATTGTCCGAGAGCGTAGTACTCTCTGACTCCTGTGGTCCTGCCGAATACTCCGGCTCTTTCATCTTGTCGAGATCCATCTGTATACCACCAGAATCCATTTTTCGGAAGATTTTGTTCTCCCTCCCAATCCTCTCTACCTTATATTCTCTGAAGTATTGCCTACAGGATTGTACAGGACTAAAACTAAATATAAGACGTAACACTTTTTTTGTCCAATAAATACTTTTTCAGCATTTATTACCGATGGCGACAAGATAATATATGTGAATTAATAATAGCAAAATATACATTTAATAAGTAATATATATCTAAAACTGACGTTAGCTGCAAAATAGCAATAACTTTGATTTATTTTTTTTCTTACGCAATATACATTTGTATTTCAGAACATCCCACTATTAATAAATATCCCTAAAAGTTTTGTTGAAATTGGCAATTTAACAGCATAATATTTGACGTTAATTACACAGCTAATTTAAATTTTTTGTTGGTAAAACTGCATGCAAACTAGTCAGTAAACTCTTTTGCTGACGTGTTTAGAAGATCTTGTAGCTCATCAGGGCTGTCAGCCTACACAGCACTTTGCGTCAATGGTGATTTTTTCGTTTCAAAATCGTAAATCTCCGAAAGAAATAAAGATATCGAGATATTTTTTTTGAAGTTGATGCTTTATTAATGTAGATTACTCTTTCATAGAGTTACTGTGAAGCCCCATTTTTGAAAAAATGTTTTTTTCATATAATTTCGCAATATGAACGCTTGCACTAACCTGATACCAGAATATTTATTTTCAAAATCTACAGATAAATAACTTTAATTGAAACATTTGAATAACAACTTATAGTAATTTGAAGTTATTCATCCAAAATTATAATATTTTATTTTACGTGTAAAATATTTTAAGGTAAGTAACGGAGTTTTTTTTTCAACCAGATTTGTAAAAAATGAAAATTAACTCTGTTCTAAAAAACATTGTCTTAAACATAACCTTAAAAATAATTTCTCAAGAGTAAAACGGAATTTTCTGAGAAGTACCTGTCTTGATGTATGGATTCGACCTGTTTGACCAACCATCATACCAACAGAACATAAAACTTCAAGTTTGAAACAACTAAAACCTTGAATCCCCTAACTTCAAGCACTAAAACCTAAAGCCAAGCACCCTACCATAAAATGTATTCCCTAAATACATAAACTATGATTTAAAGGTGTTTTAACGATGAATTTTAAATTATCCTAAATTCATAAGCACAGATCCTGGAGACATAAATCCTATATCCATTAAATCTGGGCAATATGCCCTAGATCGATTGACCCGAAATCTAAAACTTAAATACATTGTTTACTATGGACACAATTAAAGATTTTTATCTGTAGATTTTGAAAATATTATGATATTAGGTAAGTACAAATGTTCATGTTGCGATATTTTATGAATAAGGCATTTTTTCAAAAGAATGCATTTTAGGGGCTTCATAATGATTTAATGAAAGGGGGCTAGCATGCTCCTTACTTTTTTCTCTTCTTTATGGTTTATGTTAACGACCTACCTAGATTCATCAGTAAGGGGAAGTTGGTTCAGATTAGTTCAGGTTAGGTTTACTGATGATACCACCATAGCTATATCTGCGGATGCCCCAGAGGAGCTGTTGCGTACAGCGGGAGGGTTATGTGAGGAGTTGGAGATTTGGTGTCAGCGTAATCAGTTAATACTTAACCCGACAAAGGCTATATATATAAATTTTAATATTAAAAAACCATTGCTTGTAGAGGATAAAGTAACATATAATATTGAAACCTCAGCTTATGCTAAATTTTTAAGCACGTGGCTTGATGAATCGCTGCATTTCTTTTCCCATATTGAACATGTTTGTAAAAAATTAAATTCTGCCTTCTTTGCTATTTTGCAAATGAGGTCATCTCTAGACCGGGCTGGACTGCTGACTGTGTATTATTCTCTGGCATTCAGTCATCTGTCAAACAATGTCATGTCTTGGGGAAGGAGGTGTGAGATGAATAGAGTGTTTCTGGCTCAGAAAAGAATATTGAGGTTGATATTTGGTCTTAAGCCAACGGATTCGTGTAGACCCATTTTTAGGGAAAACAGCATTTGACTTACTTTAATTTCTTCCGGAGACTTACGATTTTGAAGCGAAAAAGTGACGATTAGACCATAGTGCGTCGCAAGTGAAATATTATCGGCGTATAATGTAACGTTCGTTCTGTATAAAAAATTAATACAGGGTGTTCGGTAAGTACCGCCTAATTTCTCGGGAGCATACTAGTGAGGTCTAAATAACCCTACTTTTACGTAGAAAAAAAAATCCCTCAAATACCTCTTAACGGAGATACAGAGCCCTAAAAGGGTAGCAAGCGATTTACCTTATCGGCTCTAAGTTTTGAACCGACTTGTATAATTTAATTATGTAATATTTTATAGAGGCCATAAAGGCCCATAAAACCATACTACAGTAGATGCTTATATCTTTAGAGAAGTCAGGAACAGACTTGCAGTCACATTCGTTGGGCCTAATTTTTGACAGGTGTCATTTTACAGAGCTGAAAACTAATTTTTAAAGACTTTGGTCATTCCTCTTCAAAAAAGGTGTTCTTAATTTATTTCAATAAAACTCGGTTCGGTTTTTATTCGATAAACTTAAAAGTTACTAATGCTAAACACAAACAGGTAAAAATCAAATACGCAGGGTATGCTGATGTGCTTTAATTTATGGGAAAGTACTGTCTCACTCTTTGAAGGCTAGAAGACATTATACTGAAAAATTCTAGCTCAGACATTGTCAAGTCCAGAAACCTTTCAAAAGGTTGATCTGGGCTCAATTAATTTACATTGTTATTAAAATACAAAAATAGTGAAAACGTTTGTTATTTTGGCAAATGTTTCATATGGGCTCCACGTACTTCAATGCATTTTCTTATTCTTCGAATATTTTCCCGCTATACTGCAAATAATATTGCGGCATTATTACGGACTTCGTTAGAATGCTGTTCTATTCTCGCTACCAGTTCTTCTCTAGTATTTACTGGTATTGAATAAACTAGTTCTTTTAGATGTCCCTAGAAGTAAAACTCTAAGGGATTTAGGTCGGGAAACCTTGGTGGCCATAAAACAGGCCCACCTCGACCTATCCATCGAGGACCAAACATGTGTTGACATACTGTACAGTTAAAATGAGGGGAGCAGCATTATGCATGTACCACATTTGTATTATTTTAGCAAGAGGTACATCTTCCAATAAATTATTTAAATTTTGCTGCAAAAATTGTAAATAAATCTCACCATTGAGTCTTCCTTTCAAAACAATTGGACCTATAAAGTTATTTCCGATGATGCTAGTCCACGCTTTAACAAAAAACTTTTGTTGATGTTTGTTTTGAGTTATAACGTGCGAGTTTTATGTACAATTCATTTTGTAACATTATTTTGTATCGCGAATTTTCTTATGCTGTTTGAAGGGGTGTCAGCACTATCTTACAAAATTTGTTCCTCTACATGAGGGTCTCGTGCTCCCCTGGCACGGCCCTCACCGCCACGTCGGGGCCAAAATGACCCTGAATAAAACATGTAAAAAGTTAATTCGTTGATTCTATTAACTATTTTCTAATCCTTTTATGCCTTTTTCCTTTAGGTTTCGATCAACCCTTGAAAAGGTTTTTGGACGTAGCAATGTTCGAGCTTCAGCAAAAAGCTTGTAACCTTCGAAGAATTTGACAGTGTTTCACCATAAATTAAGTGCATATCAGCATACTCTGAGAATTCTTCTATTTTTTAAAATTATTGTTACTTGAAAGTGGTTTTGATAAGTTCCGTCAATAGTAGTTCATTATGTAGGTATTAACAATACTAACCTGATTTTTACCTGTTTGTGTTAGCATTAGTAACTTTTGTGTATTTCGTATAAAAACCTATTTATCACGCGAACCGCCAGTTTTATCGAAATAAATTAAGAGTACCTTTTTTGAAAAAGAATGGCCAAAGTATTTAAAAACTCTGTTTTCAGCTGTGTAAAATGACACCTCTCAAAAATTAATGCCAACGGGTGTGGCTACAAGTTCATTCCAGACTTCTCTGACGATCTAAAACATCTACTGTAGTGTGCTTTAATGAGTTTTTATAGCCTCTATAAAATATTAAAATTTCATTAAATTATACAAGTCGGTTCAAAATTAGGATAAATCACTGGGTACCTCTTTAGGGCTATGACAAAGTAGGGTTATTTTGACCTCCCCTGTATGCTTCCTAGAAGTTAGGAGGTACTCACCGGACAACCTGTTAAGAGTATTATAAAATAAAATGATCCATAATACTAATACTTCTCACAATTTTTTTAAAAAACTGTAATAAACCGTAGCGGGGGTATTAAAATTTAAGTAAAACTGTTTTCGCCTCAAAAATAATTAAAAAAGTAATAATTTGTCAATTTTGCATTTATAAAATGTACCCCCTTTAACCTCATTAATATTTCATTTGTTAAATTTTTCATCAATTCAACGATATAGTCGTAATCGAATACCGGAGTACTATATGATCACCCTGTATATCGAAATTTACTCTATTACTGGTATAATGAGATGACTAATATATAAACTATTGATTTTTCCTACTAATGAAGTTTCGATAACTTCACCGAGACCGAATTTAATTTCACAATTTTGCATTGTACGACTCGTCGATTGGAAATGGATATCGCATTTGGATAAAATTGACTGCACTTTACATTATTTCAATTTAGGCGATCCTGATCAAAAGTAATAAAGG
The DNA here is from genome assembly GCA_034092305.1 of Diaprepes abbreviatus. Taxonomy (NCBI): domain Eukaryota; kingdom Metazoa; phylum Arthropoda; class Insecta; order Coleoptera; family Curculionidae; genus Diaprepes; species Diaprepes abbreviatus. Next base: position 4,560,819 of record JASJET010000087.1, read on the forward strand.
TGCATCTATTTGAAAATTTGAGTTTCATACGAGCTAAATATTCCCGTATCGAATTTTCATTATTAGAATAACCTGATAGACCGCAAATTCAATTATCATTTTCAATGAAGCCATATAATATACATTTATTTGAACACATTTCAGCGTATTTGAACCCAAATATAATTTCTATTAAAGCTCCGTGCGGTCGTTTTGGGTATAATATGTCTCCAACTAAAAGAAGTCATCGATTAGTCGTAAATTCTCATAAAATCTCCAAGATAATTGAATAAGAATGGTTGTCAAGAAGTTTGTCAAAATTAATTTAAGTAAAAAAGACGCTTCCAACTCCTTATTTTTAGTCGTGGCCCCGTTTCCTATCGAGAATAAGTCTCGTATATGGCTGACCAGATCAACTGGCCTAAAAGTTTTGTTTTTAGCACCAAAATGACTATGTACACAAATTCAACACAATCATCAATTATTATACCTAAAGTCCATAATTTATATCAGTGATGCTCGCATATGGACTCTTTTGAGTTGTGCGCCGTCAAGGGAATCAGTTTCAGTGGCGTGTGCATTTCAAAAAATGATAAAATTTCGTAGGAATATCAAAATATTTTTTTAAGTTAATTTTAATTCCTCACATTTTTATTAACCCTTATATTTTTTTTTCCTGGAAGAGGGACCTTGCATAGGCACCTTCACAAAGTGTGAAAGGTAGTGTCGGATTCTTACCGATGGAAACACCCTCGGCCTGAAGGTCCTACCGATGATTTGATGATTTTGAAATACAGCTGAGGTGTCTGTTGGTTTTTGAGACCATTTTTATGTTCCTGAATTCTTACTGATATGCGCCTGTTTGTTTGTCCTATGTATATTTAATGGCAACCTGCACATGGGATGCTGTAGATGCCATGATTTTCAAGATTGATCTTATCTTTGGGAATTCCCAGGATGATGGCTATTGTTTTTTGTGATTTAAATATGCGTTGTACATTGTGTTTTCTCAAGATTCTTCCAATTTTGCCCGTTATTCCTTTTAGGTATGGGATTATGGCTTTGTTCCTTGGTTGATCTTGGTTTTTGGTTTTTGTTGTGGTCTTCTCTTGTCTTTTTATAGCTTTCTTTATATCTAATTGCATGAAACCATTCCTTTTTAGAGTTATTGAGATGTGTTTTATTTCTTCTTGTTTTGTGTCCAGTTCGTTTGTGGGTGAGAATTCGTCGAATTCCACTCAAATACCTAGAAGTAGGTTCTTGGTAGCTCCTCTACGACAACGCTCCAGCCCACAAAGTAAAGATCTTATACAAGTGTTTAGCCAGAAAATAGATGACAGTCCTAGATCACCAACAGACTTTTGTTTGTATTCCAAATTGAAGGTGGTAATGAAAAGATGGCATTACAATACCATTAAGGACATCCAAGACAATTGTATTGCAAATACCAAATGCAATTTTAAAAAAAGGAGTGTGAATGTTTCAAAGCACTTAATGAATCCATTTTAGTGACGATCGCGTGATATCTTATCATGTTGAAGATTTGAAATCAATAACTGAAAATATACGAATCAACCGTAAAACTGTATGGACCTCATTTGACCATGAAAACCCTTGGGCGCCCACAATATCGGGAGGTTTATTTCTATAACAAAGGCGAAGGACTGTGGTTCATATCCCACGATAAACCGTAGGTTCCGGTGCTGAAGGATTTTAGACCACACCACTCGATGTGTAGGAAGATAGCAATGTTACCAAACTCTTTTTTTGCTTTATGAGTTTAAATATTTGAATTTATTTTCATTAGCTCTTATTTAAAATGCAAAAATAAATAATAATGTGAGAAATTATTTCAAATTCCTTAACACTCTTTTTAAAAAAGGGCATGTCATAAACATGATTTAAATACAGATTATCAGATATTGAACATTTTATAGGAAAGGGAAATTTTACGTTCGTTTGTGTTCATCGATCCCATAATATTTGGATAAAACCAGATCGTTCAGGCTGTTCCAATAAATATTTTCAGTTTAAATGTACATTAATGCCAAGTCAGCTGAAATGTTGTCGAATAAACGGTTTTATATTGTCACTTTTCAGAGAATAATCTCCTATGTTCTAGAGCTTCAGGCTTTGAATTTGGGTTACGATATTATGAAATCGTACACATCCGATTTATTTACGGTGAATGTGTATTTTTATCTCGTTTACATACATTTTTTTGTAGGATTTTAACTGTTATTAATTTGCTTTTTGGTTACAATTTTAATACAATTTGAATAGAATAGAATAAAGTATATTTCCTTTAAATATATCAGTGTAGAAAAGGTCGTTATAAGTTACTTATACTTTTAATAGTCATAAATTCTAAACTAAAAACCAAAATGAACATAAATAAAAAAATTAGAATGCTAATAACACCTGTATTTGGTAAAATTTAAAGTAAATGAAAATATAAAAATCTAAATATAATACAGCTGTTAATAGCTTCTTAGTAATGATATATTTATAAAAAAAAAAAGGAATCACACCACTGTACACCTATAAATATGGGGTGTACCAAGAGTACCGGAACAACAGAATATTTTTTAGCAAAGCATTTTATCGAAAAATATTTCAGACAAGTTATAGGAAATCAAACGGTCAATCTGATGGTGATCTTGACCTTGACCTTGACTGACCTTTAAAGTCACTTAAAGGTTAAGTTGAGTTTTTCAAATAAAAACTCCCATTGTTTATTACAGTAATGGAAAGCGGAGAAAATTTCAAATCCAACGGTATAAATAACATAGAGGATCTAATGACATCTAGAGGTCATTTCAAAGTCAAGGAACAGCAGAATATTTTCTCAGCAAAGCATTTTAGAGAAAAATATTTCCGAGGAAAGTTGTAGAAAACGAAACGGCGCATCTGATGGCAACTTTGACCTTGATTTGTCCTTTTGTTTCCGAGTTGATTTTACATCAAAAAAGATATTTGACTTTGTAATGACTTCTAAATGTCAGTAGATCCCTTATATTATTTATATTGTTGGGTAGGAAATTTTCTCCGCTTTCCATTTCTACAGTAAAAAACTCAACTTAACCTTTAAATGACTTTGAAGGTTAAAGTCAAGGTTACCATCAGATGCACCGTTTGATTTCCTACTTTCGTCTGAAACATTTTTTTCTAAAATGCTTTGCTGAAAAAATTTTTTACTGTTCCTTGACCTCTAGATGTCATTAGATTTCCTATGTTATTTATATCGTTATATCGTTAGATAGGATATTTTCTCCGCTTTTCATTCCTACAATAAAAAAATGGAAGTTTCTATTTGAAAAACTCAACTTAACCTTCAAATGGCTTTGAAAATCACCGTCAGATGCACCATTTCCTACAACTTTTGTCTGAAACGTTTTTTCTAAAATGCTTTGCTGAGAAAAATATTCTGCCGTTCCGGTACTTTTGGGACACCATATATATATATATATATATATATATATATATATATATATATATATATATATATATATATATATATATATATATATATATATATATATATATATATATATATATATATACATAAATATTTATAATCAAAATTAAAAATTTGGAATTACCAGTATAGTAGAGTACTTTGTTTTTTTGGTAAGAATTTTTTCAATATTTTAAATTTTACGGTCTGACGATTCGAAAGGAGCTATACTATAATCAAATCTTTTAAATAGTGACTCCCAATTTGTTGTACACTTTTGGACTCCCTGCAACATGCTGAACAATTTGTTTTATTACATAGCCTATATTTAAATGTAATTGTTTTCAATTTAACTTAAACTGGAAATGATATACAATAATTATTTACCAGCATAATTGATGCAATAACCTATTCCATTGTCACAGTTTGTCAAATTGTCAGTTTGAATTAATTTTAACTGAAAATGAAACTTATTGAGGCACAGAGGATAGAAATTTTTATGATGATAGGATATGGCGATAGGATAAAAGCCGAAGAAGTGTCAGTTATTTCAAGAAAGACATCCTAGTCATCTTCACAAAGAGGTGGATTGGAGGAAAAGGGCCTATTAAGCGGCCGCCGAGATCTCCAGATTTAAATTCTCTTGACTTCATTTTGTGTGGTTACCAGAAGTAGTAAATGTTCAGAATTAATTTATAAATCGCTTTAGTTACAGTTATTTAACAAATTTAAGGCATTTTCAACAAAATAATAAGTTAATCATTGTTACTACTTCATACCATATTTTCTTTAAAATATGTACTTAATTTTCCCTCTTTTCTTAGAGAGACGCGAACGTATAGGTCATCGATCGTCCTCAAACATTGTTCTCTATAAAGACAAATTAGTGCAAAAAAATTCTAAAATATCATAATAACAGATTTCTCAAAAATTGCTATCAAAATCCAATCAAAGCCGGTTAATTCAGCTTACCGGTTGTTACAAAAATTGTTAAATATAACTCCTCAACAACAAAAAAACATACATAACACAGCAATTACAAGATAAATAAGACAGGCCATATTCTTTTTTTATTTTTAAACATATGTTGAAAGAAATTTTCTTCTTTTATTAATTTGAGTACCGTTATTATTTTTTTTTTCAATGTTCTGTACAGAGTAATTTCCGATCTTCCAGTTCTAGTTGTATCTTATGCGGATGATACAAACATTCTCCTTAATATTCCAGATAATTTCGGAATGGAGGTACTCGCTAACAATGTGTACTTTCACATATAGGAATGGATGATTAAGAATAAATTGATTATTAATGACAAAAAGACAGCAACAATTTCTTCAACGCTGACTGGAGCCGCTCGTAATGTTGAAAGTGTACTAGTGCACTTTTCGCAGTCTGTAAAATTGTTGGGACTTTATAATGAATGAAAACCTTCATCCAGACAGTGCAGGAAATATATACAAAAGTTATATTTTTCATCTTTTCATACAATATTTACGACATGAAATTATTCACTGGGGGATTTGAAAGAATTTTAAAAGAACCTTTCATATTGCGGAAATATGCGATGCGAATAAGGTCGGGCTTACGAGAAGGCAAAGCTACCGAGGTACATTTAGGGAAAATTCTGTAATAACTGCACCTGCAGTCTACATATATGAGATTGTTTGTTTGTAAGACGTAACATGGATATATTCCAGATTATCGATCATATGCATAAAGCGCTACGTGGATATATTTAGAATTGCCGATGACACCGAACTCTCGTCTGTCAGAGAGCAGCTTTTTTAATAGTTGTCGTTTTTAAATAGTATTGGCGAAAGATATTTTAAACTCCGCGTCTATTAGTTGTTTTAAGAAAAAAATTGAAGGAATATCTAAAGTTCATAGACTGTAGACGAATTTTTGACTCTCAAAAATAATAATTTATAGGTTTCCTTTAGGTTATAATAAGCAGGTTAGTACCTTTGAGTTGTTTTAAATATTATAAATATAAACTAGCTTTCTAAATTTTGATATATTCTTAGTAATTTTAAGTTTGTTTTATATGTACATTCATGTGAAGATCAATATATAATATTTCAGTATTGTTTTGAGCTCCAAAAGCTATCTTTATAGTATTTTAACAATTTTCATAAACAGCCTGTATTGATATCTTAACATATAATGAGTCTCAGCTTAGTTTTAAAGTCGGTTTCTTTATTTTTCCTACCAATATAACAAGTCTAAAAGAAAATCAGTAACCGGAACGACTGCTTGTCTTTTATTTATTATTTTATAATTGTTTTCATAAATTAAATTATGATTTAATTTAAAATAGCTAAATATTCCTTTAATTATATTATATACGACAACCCATATAATATTTTAATAAAGCAGCTGGGGCTTTTCAAATAAAATAAGAAAGTAAATAAGTTAAACACTTAAAAAGGGAAATTACCTTCTTTGATTCAGAATCGTTAGAATTAAATTTGCCACTCTAAATGTCATATTTATTAAACCCCCAAAGTTTAATCTTAAATTTACGAAGGTAGGCTTTTATATTTCGGGAACTAGCAACAGCGGCAGTGCTAGGTGCTATTTCACATATCCGTAGTAAAGTTTAACATTTTAAACCATATATGTACTCTGAACGTTTTAACATACGGCGCTTTTTATGTAGCTTATAGTGTCTTTAAAATTTCATCTGAGACATTTTTCACAATTTTAGACTTGGTCTATCTCAACAAAAGAGCATCGATGAATTTAATTCTTTATATGACTCTGAAACACCTACAAGAACTACTGTATATCGCTGGTTTAGTTTATTCAATCGTGGATGCCGTTCACTCACAGACGAGTCGCTCAAAGATCATCTAAAATATGTAGTGCAAGAAAACATCGATGCTGTGCGTGAACTGATATACAAGATCATCATCTAACATGTCGTGAAATTGAGGCATTCTTCAGCATTAGTAACATCAGCCTATATAATATATTGCATCAACATTTAGCCATGAAGAAGCTTTCATAATTTGACAAAAGCTCAAAAAAAATAGCTCGTGTCGATTTGTGCCAGGAAATGTTAAAACATTACGATCGCATTGCTTCAAAAAATATTTATAAGATCATGACAGTCTTCGATCTAGGCGTACGAGCCCGAAAGTAAACAGCAGTCGACTTTATAAATTTTTCATGATGATCCAAAATCAGCAAAAGTTGTTTGCACATAAGCCCTTCAAAATAAATGTTAGCCTGTTTTTTTTTGGAAAAATACCTTCATATAGAAACCGTATCTTTAGAGTCTGTCAATTCTAATTGTTTTCCGGAAGTCTTCGATGAATTGAGGAAAATAAACCAGATACGAAAAATCCACCATGACAATGCGAGTTCCTACATATCGATTCAAAAAAATGACTTTTTGATCACTCAAAACATGGAATTGATCTTTCGTTATCCGCCGTGTAGCCCTGATTTGGCACTCAATAATTTCTTTTTGTTTCCTCACATAAAGACAAACTGAGTAACCAACGATTTTTTAGGCCTGAAGAGACTGTTGATGCGTTCAAAATCTATGTTTTGGGCACACCATCTTTACAATGACAAAAATGCTGTTAGGATCGGTTCAAATATATATATATATATATATATATATATATATATATATATATATATATATATATATATATATATATATATATATATTGTCGTAGAAAATATATTGAAAAACACTAACACCATTTTCTATTATAAATATGTATTTGTTTTTGGTATTCCTGTATCACGGTAAATCGTAAACATAGTTCCGTACTTTTGGGCATACGCACTAATAGATGTTCAGATGACTAGCGACAGAATGGCTCTTGTTTTAGCAAAAACGTAAGCATAAACTTTGAGGAGCTCATTATATTAAATAAAACTTACAAAACACAAATAAATAAGTCCTTTAAAGCACTATAAATTCTTCTAAACCGCACACAACTTACAAGACAAAAGCCACCAAAATAAAATAGCGTCAAACCTGTACTTTTCATTTACAAGTAACGCTATCAAGTGAAACAATAGATAACAGGAAATTCATTGTACGCATGCCAATAAATCCGAGCTCTCCAAAAATGTAACTGGTGTCGGAAGAGTACAAGCGCACCTTTTCCTTCGTATTTTGGGATTCAACAGCCAACACGTATCGGATCCATTATGAAGATGAGTACTTGATATCGGGGTGGACTAGTGGCTTCAGTTTGGTACCCAGATGAGGAACTAGTCTGGCATATTTATGTGTATAATTCGAGATTTGTGTTCTTGAGCCAATTAATCAGAAAAAAAAGGGTTATGCTGAATAAAATTGTGATACAATGACATGAAACTAAGCATTTTTTGGTGTAATTTCGAAAACCAATAAAGAAGCCTAAACAAAAGTTTTTCTTTTTCGTCAAAAGATTCGTCAATCCCCAGAGGCACTTTATCGTGGTTCTAAAATCTGCCACCAACAAAAAGCAAAAGAATTCTTTGCAATAGTGACTCAATAAAAGAGCCGAATGGTCATTGAATACTTATTTTCTAATCGAGAACCGCTGTCAATTCATAAAATATCCCAGGACTCAGTTCAAAGTACCATATAGTATTAATTAAAAATATTAGACTTTAGCATGCCCAAAAATATAAATTTTTACATATAAGACAACATTTTCAGGATTCTGGACTAACACTTTCAAAATTTTCGAAACCCTAATCTCGAAATCGATACATATGAATATGCAGCACCGCCAATTATTGCACGAGATATTTTCAAGAAAATTCCTTCTGATAATTGAGGGTAAATACATACAAATAAATCTAATGATGAGATATAAAATTTTAGATTATAAAAGCTATACATATCCTTAAATATTAAAAGGGTCTACCACATTCGAAACAACGCACCTCTAGTTTATAAGGTGGATAGACATAAAAATAAGTATGTATACTGTGGATTGTATAGAAGTGCGTTGGCTTACGCTTAAAAAGAGACAGAACCTTTTCGACGAGTAATACGTCTTATTATTTTCTTTTCGTTCTGTCTCTTTTGAAGTCTGTTACTTACTTTGTCTGTCTATGTCTATGGTAAAAGGCATACATAGCTTTATAGAAACTATTACAAGTGCTGTAATTAGCTGTTAACAAGATGTCTGCTTGGCTTATTCGGTTCGGATGCCTACTGGCTTTTGGTATATGGGTTAGAAAATTTGGAGTCTGGCTCGGCTCGCTACGCTGCTGTCTTGGTTAACTTTGACACACTGTTCCCCTCCCTGATAAATACGTTGAAAAGCTATTGAGATATCTCGCTTCTCTCGTCTGTCTACTGTGTTAGATGGCTTGGCTTTATGCTTGTTTAATTCACCCGCTTCTTTCGCTTGTTAGCTGTATGGTCGTGTAAGTTCCACCGTATCCCCGTGAAAAAATTTTTCGGCTTCGCTTGCCTGTTTCGTGGAGTTTGAGGATATGTGTTCAACAGTAGTGAAGTGGTGAAACCTGAATGCTCTAAATATATGCAAACGTTTTTTACGAACGTGCAGGAAGGCTTTTTCAACCTGTTGATACGTACCAACATACACATTTGTGCCGAAAACCATTTCTATGAGGTTATTTATGTCTCTGAAATACTAGAGTTGCATAACCAAATTCATATTTAGCGTCTCACTCACACCAAGCTTAAGTAGGTCCACTTGAATCAACGGTTTATTCTTTATATGTTTATGGGTACAACCTAAATTCGCATTTGTTGACTTTGAGATTAGAATTTCTAAAATTTTAGAAACGATAATCCAGGATCCTGAAAATATGCACAGGAACATGTCATATATATTAAAACAGACCTTTCTCAGTGTGCTAAGAGCTAATAAGATTTTATTAAATATTAAATTGCACTTTTATCTGATTTTTGGAAGTTATGCATGAGTATTTTGCACAATTTTGCAGTAGCACATACGAACAGTGATATTCATAAATAATTTCAGTAAAGGTCCATCCAAATCGATAACGATTTGGCGAAGGATTTTTGAATCAAAAAACGACTTTTCTGCCCACTGTGCGGTGGCTCGGAAAAGTCGTAGATGGAGAAAGATTCATAGAAGATTTGCATATATTAAGGTAACACTGAAACTATCGCCAGTGGCATTGAGAATCCCTATCCATATGCATAGCTCTAATTTATGACCTGTGCGACTGTTTCTGTTTGAGTTACTGAAACTTGCTCTTGGGTGGAATTTCGTAATATTTTAATTTTCTTTCCATTTTATTATCTTTCGTTTTCCACAAATGGGTTGATGCATTCGCAAGATCCATAAATTTTGACAAGAATAATAAAAAAATCTTGATTTATTTTTGATGGCATTAAAATATTGGATTGGAAATTTGTTAGCGAGATTATGACTTTGAAAAGTCACAGTAGTTTATCACACGAAAAAGATTTGGAATTTAAAGAACCGCTACTAATTAACAGTATTAAAAAATTTCAGCAAATAGCACTCGTAATAGTTACGGAAATCATTGAAAACATCTCATTTTTTACTAAATACCAATTTAAAAATAAATAAAAATAATACAAGTAGTAGTTTTATGACTTATTAACATCTAAATATTCCAGTTGAATGCAAACCTGTAATCTACTAAAAATGAATAGAACTACCAAGAAAATTGTATAATTTTTAAAAAAATATTGAGTGTTTAATTGAGAGATGTAGCAAATCACTACATAGTATAAAACAAAGTCGCTTTCTCTGTCCCTATGTCCCTTTGTATGCTTAAATCTTTAAAACTACGCATCGGATTTTGATGCGGTTTTTTTCAATAGATAGAGTGATTCAAGAGGAAGGTTTATATGTATAATAACATCCATTAAATAATGGAGAAATACTGTTATTTTTGAGGTTTCTAATGTGATGTCGTTAATTATCATATTTTTTTCCGCTGACATTGCAAACGCAGGCTGAACCCTACGAGATTTATCAAAATAATGTACTAATTATTTGTACACATTGAAAAGGTCTACAGAAAACTCCGCGATGGTATATGTCTATCTCTCATGGATATCCCACAATAACATTTTTTTGTCATTTACTTTTTACGACCAATAATGGCAAATTTTGAAGCGATTTTAACCAATACAGCATTAATCCTTATCCAATTAAATAGCTTAAATACTTTGTTGATTTAATATAGATCTATATGGTCCTTTACAGCACAAGATTTAAATGAATATTTTCGAAGATATTACAGATTTAAAATTGCGGGAAGTAGCGCTTGCGGCGGTACTGGCCGACCGGGGCGGCGGCAGCGTGCCTATAAATAGCGCGTCGGAGGCCGATGTAATAATTGTTGTAAAAATAAAATAAATAGTCACAGTTTTTCTGTAGTGTATTTAGTATCAGCATTGCACCCGTGCGAAGCCGGGGCGGGTCGCTAGTAATATACTAAAAAATAAATAATTTTTTCAATTAGATACCTAAATCTGATTTATCCTGTTCCACTTTTTGCGCTAATTTATAGATCGGTCCCATAGTGTGATATAGATTATGTGAACTAGTTTTATTCAAACAAAATGTCGGTTTAATATAGAGAAAATAGCCACAACATAATAAGTTTACAAACACGGACAGGACAAAGGCTCGATCTTCTGTTCGCTAGGGAAATAACTAGTATATATCTGTCGCACAACACTAAAATATATTTTCACATAAAATATTTTATTTACTTTATTATATTTATTTATTTGGTTTTATGTTTAATTTTTCCGGGTGATCGTTTTATTCAAAATATTAACTCACACAGGAATTTTTATTTTTATCGATAAGTAGCGAAGAGTACATTTTAAACAGTTTTTTTTTGGTTTTTGGTTACTTCATATACTACTAAAGATAACCATGTCAGTTAAAGATACCTGATTCTCTCAAATTTTTAAAATTGGCCCTTGGAAAGTTAAAGTCAATAAGTTAGATAGACTTTCGGACAAATTAAATATCTGGTGAAAAGGAAGACTTATAAAGATGACTTGGGAAGCATTCGAAAAGGAAAAAATGTAGAATTAAAGAAAATTACGCTTGAAATCTTGAGCTTCAAAACTTGTGGTTGTACAAGCATTAAAATTTGAAAAAAAAATATTTTTTTTTGAAAGCTTAACTATTTCTAGAATCAAAAGTTTAAAGTGACGTACTAAGAAAAAAGTACCTTTTAAAACTCGTAATTCTATAAGCATTTAAAGTTTCTAAGACAACGAATTTTCAGTATTTGAAACTTTAGCTTTCTCTAGAAACACGACTCCTAAGGTATTTTAAACGTACCAAAAGAATAAATGGCACGCACAGGAAGCTTCACAACAACAAGTTTTAAATTTCCAAAAAAATTGCACAAACGTCCAATGTTTGTCGACAAAAATTTAAATTTCAAAACTAAAATTGCGAGTTTCTGAATTTTTTGAATTTGTCAAAAAAGAAATTACGCATTCTGAAAAATGGCTTCTCTTTTTCTTTGATGAGCTTTAAAAGCTTCAAAACGCGCAATTCTACAGATTGGTTAAAAAATCGAGTTCTTTACAAGTTTCAAATGACCAGACAAGCTCCGATCCGTAAGCTTTCTATCCATAATACCTAGTCGTATTAATCACAGGACCGTGAATTCCATATAACGAAGACTGCCGACAGACAAGCGTAGCAAATCTTAAACCTTATGCTCTTAACTCACGTAACCGAGATACAGCGAATTCTACATAAACAACACTAAAATTTCAAGCCTTGAATCCGATGGTCCCTAACACCGGGAGACAATAAGTTCCAAAACCTCAGATAGATAAGCTCAAATGTAAAGGAGGTACAGAGAGTTTAACGTATCCAAGACCACAAATGGTAGATGTAGAGTTTCAAAGCCTCTAGGCAAGACACCTTACACATTCCAAGTCAAAATACAGACAATTGACGTATGTGCACCAAAATGTACCAAAAAAGACCTGAATAGTGTAACCATTTATACACTTCCTTTCAAAAGCAAACTTCTCTCAACACTAGATTGGAAATGACATCAGTCGGTCAATAAACTCGAAAAAGACAATTACTCAGATGTCAGTGCCAGATCACAGAAAAGTGGAGAGTAATGAATTACTGACTAATATGCTGGGGGGGGGGAATGCCAATACAAGGTTTGGAGCTCTTCTGTGGCAGAACTAGAGGTCACCTCTAAGAGGAACTCAAGGAGTGGGAACAAAAAGAATATTGCTGGAGTAAGGAGAATAAATTTATTTGCATTAGCCTTATTTCACAAAGAAACTTTAGGACGAACTCAGACTAAGCATAGACTTTCTAACAGGATATATCTCCAAAAACTACCACCTCATAAAAATAGTAAAGATTATAAATGATTAATGTAGATTTTGCCACGAATCGTACACAAATGAAAACATATCCGTACAGCAACTAAAACATTTTAAAGAATAATAATGTTTATTAGATCTAAAAATATTATGAAACTCGTTACCTTAAACATCATACACTTTGCTAAAGTGGTCGAGCTTACCCGTATTGTATTAATGGCAATATTTTGTATCCTAAAATATACCATGAAATTAAATATTAAACAACGACCAAAATGTGATGCTCAAAATAAATGAAGTGTCACCAACTTCATTATTTTTGATGTTCAGTTTTCTTTGAAAATTTACCACTCTATAAATATTTTTTTATGTTAGTCTGTGAGTTAAATTCTAAACAAGAAAAAGCTGTTTACATTAAAAAAAATATATAGAAAAAATATGTAATAATCCTGTATTTCGCAATAAGGCCAAGGAAATAAAATTTGGCCGTCACAAAAATACCGTCAGGATGCCGACTGCACTATCACACTAAATACCATCTTTAGTAATGATTTGTTATGTTTTTCACTCTCTGCTATGAATTAATTTGTTATTAACAATTAAAGATCAAAACTGATGAAGCAATTGCGATGGTATATATATATATATATATATATATATATATATATATATGTATATATATATATATATATATATATATATATATATATATATATATATATATATATATATATATAAGAATTATAGAGGAAAAACCAGAAAATTCAGCGTATTTTTAAAGATCCATATCTCCGTCATTTTTGAGGATGTAGCGCTGGCCCTTCGCAAAATAATAGTAATTTATATGCAGGTTCATTAATTTTTGCACAATTACCAACAAACAACAAATTTTTTGTTCACTATTTTTCAGCGCGCCTAGATGACTGATTTTAATTTTGTAAAAATTGTGAAAGTAAGAGTATCGTTCTACAAGCTGATATTTTCATTTTGTATGAAAAAGTTTGTGAAATGCGTGAAAAATGCTGTTGGACATAACTGATAATTTCCGAACGCGTGAAAGTATCGATCCGCCAATCCATCAAAAGTTGCTATCCCCACTACTCGGCGTTTTTCACGGGCTTGGCCATTTTCGGTATTTTGCAGACTTTTTGATGGAAAATGAAAATATGGTCTTATAGAATGACACTTCTACTTTAAAAATATTAAAGAAAAATTAAAATCGGATCAATTATGACGCATCTTCCTATAGGCTCGCTGAAACATGGGCTGAAAATTTCAAATAGCAATTGTGCAAAAACTAATTAACTGGCAATGCCTGGTTTTGGCAACCATAACTATTATTTCTCGATGGGCCAGAGCTACTTGACAAATGAAGGAGATATGATTTTTTCAAAAACGGTGAATTTTCCGTTTTTTTTTTCTGTTTTTCTCCGTTACCAGTAATTCGATTGAGTCAGTTCGAGGCTCTTTTTGTTGGTATTTTTATTCTCTATGATTAATTTCTTTACGTCATCGAGATTACTTCATCAGTTTTGATTACATTGGCAAGAAAAGAAAAAAAAATACTCAGTTTTTTTTAATTTTAGTTGTTTATAACAAATTAATATAGAGACTGAAAAACAAGAAAATATCACTACGCATTGTTTTTAATGTGATGAGACAGCATCACTTATTTTCTTCTCTATTGATTGGCCTAAATAGACAAGTGTCGACGCAATTACTCAGTATTATTATGTCTCAAATTGCAATACGGATACAACTAACACGAGACTCATCACATTAAAGCAAATTGTTCGATAATAATATTATTTCCAAGAATAACCACAACGTAGGAACTTTGCAGACACATATTGATTTTATAATTTCAGAGAAAAAGAGAGAAATAATCCACAGGAAGAATATTAGAAATTATTAATAAAAAGTGTGTGTGGATTAAAATTTATCCGTATTAAATAATAAGTGAGAGAAGTTATTCTCGAGATTACAGTTTCACGCCTAGCGCAAAATGTAGAACAGTAACCAGCGCTAGAAAGAAAAAGTGCTTAGAAAAAAATTAATTTAGAACATTATGTCAGAACAAAATGTTTTAAACTTATTTAAAAAAAAATCATAGTTATTATTTTTTTATACCCTGATATGTACTGTCGTTATCTTACCATTTATAAAAATATAAATAAATATCTTCTTTCAAAAAACTAACTTCAAAAAATCGCATCAAAAATTGAAAAAATAAATTAACAACTATTGTATATGGTACTGTAATTAATTTTACCCATTACAATAAAGCTAACTTGCGGAATATTTCACAAAATATCTGAATTCTTTCAAAGGTTATACGCCAATGAGATCAATTCGTTAAACTACAAACATTTTTGATTTTCAATTTTATACCCCCATGCATCAAATCTATCTTAAAACTGAGACCACCACTAAGAACTGCCGAAAGTATGCTGAAAATTTTATCAAAATATCTCACTCCTATTAGAAATTGTAAGTCAGTGGCGTGTTTAGATCTTTGCAAAGAGAAATGCTGTTAGACGACGGGAAATTAGTTAAAAAGATAAAAGGCACTGATATATGTTTTCGCAGCCAATAAACTATTTATATTTTTGATAACTTTCAGTTTGAAAATGCTCGACATATAATTTTCTTTTTTGTTAAAGTTGATAATGTTGGAGTTGACCTACCTTTTAAAATATTTTATCTTTTCTCTTTAAAACTAAAAATTCCAACACCACTTGCCAACACTTGTTCACGAAACATTTGCAGTCCGCACTCGTACCGGAATCGTTCATTTTCACTGCCATAAGCAAAGCTTTGCACTTGATTTTCACCTATATATATATATATATATATATATATATATATATATATATATATATATATATATATATATATATATATATATATATATACTTATATTGGCGCGACTGACTAGTCAAGAAACAATATTCCAAACTAGGGTTATTGGGAATGCAGCCTATTTTTTTTTGTGTGATGTGATTCGGGAGTATTCCCAGTTGTCTGCATTGTAGCAGGAAGATTCTTCTGTTTTTCATCGATGCTTGTTTGGTGTTAATATGGACCAAGATTTTCAACAAGATCACAGTGACGGTGCCATATTGTTGTTTAATATCTGAGAAAAACCCCATGTCTACAAAAAAAAAGGGGGAGTGGTCGCGACTGACTAGTCATAAAACAATATTCGAGACTAGGGTTATTAGGGATGTAGTCTAACTGCACTCATTAATTACCAACTAAATCATTAAAAATGAAACAAGCAATGTCGCAAAATAACAGAGAATAATTTCGTTGTGGTAGCTAGGTAGGATAACTCAAGAAGGAGCTCTGAGATCTTCAATATTTTTGCACTTGTCATCCCCATTTTTTATTTCAGAATCAAAAAAAGTGCATTTTTTATAAATGATAAGGTAAATATTAATGTTGGTTAGATAAGAAAATGATCAAGAAAAATTACTGTCAAACTTTAAAATATAAAAAAAATTTTGGTAACATCTAAGTTAAATGTTCAAACTCAGCCCCGTTTAGCCAAGTAGATAAATAAATTCTTCTTGAACATTGTCGATGAAATCTGCGGTTATGTTTCGTAATTCTTGGCGTATTCGAACTTTAAAGCCTTTTAAATTGCTGGGCTGGGTTAAGTATACTTAAGTTTTTAAGTATCTCAAGAAAAAATAATCAATGGTAACAAATCTGGTGATCTGGATCCATCAATTCGGAAAAAACCTCATCCAATTTTCTTAAGTAACCAACATCCATATTTACGTTGTTCTTATGTAAAAAAATGTTTAAAGTAGATTTTACAGTTTATTTCCTTTTAACACGTCACCTATGTTCTCCAAGTGTTTTCTGACAAACATAAAAGGAATTTGAAAAAAAGCTCTTTCTTCTTTCGACCACCTTAAACACTGTCCAATTTTCCCTTTATGTGTAAAAAATGATATAAATAAAGCAATCTGACGACTTTATTCATAGTTCTATTATGTACACGTGTTCCGTCATCGGAAAGTTAGGGTCTAAACCCAAGAATCTTGATTTCTCTCGGGACGTGTCAAATGTATTTCAAAATGATGTTAATAATAACGGAAAATGATACATTGTAGATCAAAATTAGTTTTCAGGGTAACTAAATAATAACTAAGGTAATAAGGTTAAAAATATTTTCCTGTGTCCTAATTGCCGGAAGAATTGACATTATGCATTCCACAAAAAATCACGGAAAAAAATATGGTTATAATTTACAACAACTTTTATTTAAAACATAATTCGATAAAATAATGCATATATATATATATATATATATATATATATATATATATATATATATATATATATATATATAAGTTTATGAATTTTTATTTAATATTTCGTAATATAACTTGCAGTTAATTCACTTATAGTGTAGGGACCAGAGGAATCCCAATTACCTGTTTTTTTAGGTGGACCCACCAAATGCATTTTGAACCACTGAACATACTTTTTTAGAGTAAAAGTTCACCCTAGTGGGAATAAGATTGCAGATTTAAAAATTGTTTATTCAGTCAAAAGTTACTGACGTCAAAAATTGACATAAATCGCGTTTTTTTCAAATGTTTAAACTATTATTTGTTATTAGTAATCCTATTCCCACTCGAGCAACCGTCCAGTTTAAAAAATCGTGTTCGGCGGCCTTTTGGTGGATCCGTCTAAGTTAAAGAGGTAATGACGCCCCTATAGCTCCTATACTAATAAGTTAACAGTTGAGTAAAATCTAACTAACATTAATATAGTACGGTCTTAGAAAAAGCAAAATATAAATCTCTAGATTTATCTTTAAAAATAGAATTTATGATTTAGCTAAAATTTCAAGAAAAAAATAGTGACACTAGTACACTTAAAATATACTGGACAACCCTAGCGGTGATCTTATGGTTTTTGAAATATTCCGATTAATTTATATTATTGTAACGGAGTTTATAGCGGTATACATTTCATAATATTAGTTTGTGTTTCTAGTTTATAGGGTTTTAGGTTCATAATTTATTTAATTAATTAATTTTACCTTTCATAATTTCTTCATGAGACGTCTGTGAAAAAAGGTCGGGAACTTTTTAGAAAATTCTATTTCCTTACTTTTGACATGGAACGCCTATAACAGAAGATCTAGAAATTGCCAAATTATTCCTTTTTCTTATTTTTATAACACTATGTAGTATGACAATCCTTCTAGAAGGTTCGAGGATCTTCTGGTATCCGTAAAAAGGGTATATAAAGGGTCCAAACCGGCTTTCGTGGACAGTTTATTTTGAGAAGTCGTGGATTTAACTTCAAACTAGTTTAAAACAGATACTGATGATGATACAAGACATGAAAACAAGCCAAAAAGATATGACGAAAAGCCAAGAAGATATGAAGAAAAGACAAGAAGAAATGAAGCAAGAATTGAAGGAAGATATAACAAAAAATCAAAGCGATATGAAACAAGAATTAAAGCCAAGCCAAGAAGAGATGAAACAAGAATTAAAGACAAGTCAAGACGATATGAAAGAAGAACTGAGAACACTGTAAACAAGCCAAGAAAACATGAACCAAGAATTGAAAGGAGATATTAAGAAAAATCAAGAAAGTATAAGACAAGAATTAAAAACAAACCTAGAGGACATGAGGCAGGAATTTAAGACAAGTCAAAAAGATATGATTAAAGAATTGAAAGAGGACATTAAAAAATGAGTAGATGTCAAGCACATAGAACAAAAAGTGCAGCAGAAAATTAGCAAAATTGGAGAAGACGTACATGGCGAAGTACAACATGACTGTAATCCAGAAACAGATGCAATATTTATATTTGTAATTCGAGAAAGTAGCCAGTACAGATATAATAAAGGTAGATCGTGTTCTTTCAACTAGTGTGATGAAACCACCTACCTTCGACGGCAAAGTACCTTGACTTACCTACATATGTCCATCAATTTGAAGCCGTCTCCGCCGGCAATAATTGGATTCCACCGGAAAAGGCACGTACCTTTGTTCTAGCACTACGAGGTGAAACTATGGAGATTCTACGTAACATTTCCGAAGAAAAACAGAATGATTACGAGTTTATTGTTGCTTTTCTGGAGATGCGCTTTGAGGAAGTCCACCTCCAAGAAGTTTGTAAAGCCCAACACCAAGGAAAAAGGCACCTTTTTTAAGTTAGATAAACGTAGAGTTTTACTGAGTTAATGGGAGTAATGCTGTCTCAACATATATCAAGAAGTTGGAAATTAACAAGTAGAAATAAAAAAGTTACTCTACCTTATGTTGAAGTTCACTGATTTTAGAGATTTTCGTTCCTTTTTAGGTTAGAAGGAAAACTGACTTTATTTAGTTCATGTCTGTACTCCGTTCAAAAACAAAAAATTGCTCTACACTTGGTTGAGTTTTTCGTACCTTTTTTTTGAGGTTAGAACGAAAATGAAACGTAATTAAAAAATTTAATCCTCAGATTCAATATCAGCGCTGTAGTTTTGAAGCAGATCTAGGGTAAAGGATATTTTTTGCAAAACCGGATCATCTTCATTTTTTTGCAATTTTTTTTACTCATTTTTGAGGACAGAAAAAACCGGGACTTGATGGAGTAACCTGGATCCAAAATTTAACATTAACCTATTGATTTTCATGTAACTGTGGATCAAAAGACACATTTATGTTTTATATATCAATTAGTTAAATTTCTGAACTCTTAATATTTAGCAATAAAACCTCTCAAATCTTATGAACAGAAGATCCTCCGAACGTAAAACTTTTTTTTCTGATATGTGATGAATACTATTATTTGAGGGAGAAATAACCTGAAAATCTACGGATCTGAACACCAGCGAAAATACGGTCTTTTGGCAAACCATCCTTTCAAAATTATTTTGAGTTTTTGGATGTGAATATCGAGTTTTTCTAAGATACGAACAGGCGATGAAACTTGTTTCTATTACTGGGATCCAAAAACAAAAATATAGTTACTGCAGTCGTTTCATAATGGTTCTTTACCTATAAAAATAGCTGTTATATATTCACAAGTCTGTGTCGTTAGTTCACACACAACACTCACATTTCATCTTTTTTAAATTTCTAACTATTTTTTATATCTTATTTCGATCTCCTACCTAACTAGTACCAATAACGTTTTTAGTAGAAAATACAGAATCAGGATAGAAACATGCAAAATATTTTACTCCGATTGGTAAATGTCATATGTAGATGTGCAAATATTGAAAATATTAATATTTGGACTCAGATTAATACTGTATTAAACACTTTATCAACAAATATTTTTTAATACGAATTAATAAAAATTTTGCGTAAGCAATTTGAAAAAGTTGCTCGTAAATTAATTGTTATTAATGACCAAATATACTCGAAAGACTGTTCCAGAACATCTAACAAGTAACAAATGGATCCAAATAATTATTTTCTTGTTTCAGTGACTCACTGGCAAAGTTGTGTGAACTACGGAACATCGATTTGTCAGCGTGCGATGCCCGATTGCAGGACAAAGAAAGTCATTCGGAATCTTTTATTCTTTTTACGCAGGATACTGCTAGTCTGGTGGGAAGACATGTTAGGATTACAGGTAAGAAAAGGCAAGAACAGATAAATAATTTTATTGAGGTGGGTTAAAAGTATACCAAAAAATAATAAAGTAATTTAAATTTTATAATATTTGAAAGAACATGTCTTTAAAGATCTCTGAATTTAAAGAAATAAAATTCTATATAATACTGTTTATACAATATTACAATTATCAATAGTGTATTTTTTTTCATATATATATATATATATATATATATATATATATATATATATATATATATATATATATATATATGTTTTGTGCATTTCTATTTGAGTAGACTGAAGTTAATTTTTTTAATCTCTTTTCGCTCCATGTATTGTTTCGTGTTATAAAAGACAATCTCTTCCTCAAAATGGCCAGGAAGTGACGCACGCACCTCAACGATACTTGGTAGAAAACATTATCATCTTGCACTTGAATCTTCGGTGCAAGACACGCGTTTTTGCGAACACTAATCTAGGCGAGTGTTAAACCTCTATATGCGAGCTTAATCCGCTAAAAATCTTAAAAACAATTATTTATTCAACACCTATAACAGTGACAAAACCCAAAAAACGCAACTCCAGAAAAATATTCACAATTTCCTCATCAGTGAGCAGCTACAAGGAAGGCCATTTTCAATTTTTCGAGATTGTCATACCTTCGTCGACAATTTTAATTGAAATTAAATTCTTTACCAGCGCCCAAAATACAGTCCATTACCATTTTCGTGCAACTGTCTTGTATGAAAACGATTCAATCAATTTTTCAGAAACAAGCAATGCCAAATGTCATTCAAATAACATTTTATTATTAATCACGAAATAGAGAAAACCACATAATTGTTGAAAAATTAATCTTGCTGTTCACTACCAGAGAGAAGAGGTTATAAAAACTGCTGCTCATCACAAGAACGCGTCGGACATCGTCAGGAAAATTCATAGTTTAGTGCAATGGAGAAATGGTAAAAAGGCTGAAATATAATTTTGAGATTACTGGAAGACATACAAATTTTCCATTTAGCTCGAAGTCAACTCCACCAACTAACGAAGCACTACTCTTATCATACGTACGGTTCATAAAAGAAAAAAAAATTGTCTAGAATTATTTTTTTCTAAAAATTGAGAAATCGATACGAAAGAAGAATCGATAATTAATACTATAAATATTTTTTTCAAGAGAAGAAAACTTCTATTCATTATATTTTGTCAGCAGCTACTGATGGTGCTCTAGCAATGACGGGGAGGCACAAGGGTTGTATATAAGTATGTATATATATATATATATATATATATATATATATATATATATATATATATATATATATATATACACAGGGTGATTCAAAAATCGATCACGAAACTTAAGGGAGTGATTCTACTTGACAAAATAAGGGTAGAGCTTCATATAATTTTTTTTCAAAATGTCATTCGTTTTCGAGTTACAAGCCGTCCAAGTTCAAGTTTTTATTTTTTGTTTTTTGAATTACTCGCTTACAGGAAAACCGATTTGACTAATATTTGAAAGATAGGCTAAGTCTTCTGCGCTTCATCATTTTAGTAACAATTCACATTGATTGTTTGCCGCTAGAGGGCACTTTACCTACATTGAAAATTGTTTTTTTGTCATAATTTTTTAGTGTTGACAGCTACAGTAGTTTTTGGCATAATTTCTGAAAGACTGATGCCAGGCCTTTAAAAAGGTGCTCTTTATTTACACCCTTAAAAATTAAGTGGTAAATTTACTTTTCTCATTTCATTACCACCAGCTACCAGGTAAATAGCTATCAAAGTATACTAGAGCTGTCAGTTTAACATCAAATAAATTCGCTTTTTAAACTATTTAATTTATAATCTTAAAATAACTAATAATGGCTAATCAGTAAATATTCATATTATGGATTATTGCGATATACATTTAATTGATAAAAATTAATGAAACAGTACTAAACAAACTAAAAAAGATTCTCAAAATGTCCCCCATTTTCTTCCATACATTTCCTAACACTCTTCAAAAAATGTCGCCTAACTCGATGAAAAATTCCTGGTGTTTCTTTAATAATTTGGCACTTTTCGATTATCCTGAAGCGAAGATCCTCGACGTTGATTACTGGAATATCGTACACCAATTGTTTCAAATGACCCCAAAAGAAAAAATCCATAGGATTAAGGTCTGGTGACCTCGCTGCCCATGCCAATGGTCCACTTCGTCCTATCCATCGCTCAGGATACGTTGCATTCAAATACTGTCGGACACGTATACTAAAGTGGGGCGGAGCTCCGTCTTGGAGGATCCACATGTTGGCCCTTACTTCCAATGGCACATCTTCCAGATACAATGGGAGACGATTTTGGATAAAATCTAAGTATACGTCACCAGTTAATGGGCCATCAAAGAAATGAGGACCAATAAGGTAATCTCCTATTATCCCTGCCCACACATTTAGTGAAAATCTACGCTGATGTTTCGTTTCTACCACATTGTTTGGGTTCTCGTAAGCATATGTGTGGATGTTGTGTAGATTTGTTATGCCATCACGAGTGAAACCAGCTTCGTCAGTGAATAATATGACGCCAATTAATCGATTATCGTGTTCATACTTAGCTAGGATCTGATTGCACATTTCCAACCGTCTCGGCCGATCATCGTCATAAAGAGCCTGCACCTTTTTTGAATGAAACGGGTAGAGTTGTTCTTCTCTTAGTATCCTCCATGAACTAGCCTGACAGAGCCGCACTTCATTCCCAATTTTTCTAGTACTAATACCTGGATTATCTTCAATAATTTCAAGCACTCTTTCTTCTTGTTGCACGTTTCTAGCAGTTCTAGGTCTTCCCCTATTTCCATTATAACTTTTAAAGGAACCACATTCCGCAAGCCTCCTGTGCACACTGGAAAATGTTTGAGCATGAGGGATATTTCTTTCCGGATAACTCTCCATATAATATCTTCTTGCCAACTCTGCATTACCATTTGCTTTTCCATAACAAAAATGGATATCACAATATTCGATATTTGAATATTGGTGATTAGCCATTATTAGTTATTTTAAGATTATAAATTTAATAGTTTAAAAAGCGAATTTATTTGATGTTAAACTGACAGCTCTAGTATACTTTGATAGCTATTTACCTGGTAGCTGGTGGTAATGAAATGAGAAAAGTAAATTTACCACTTAATTTTTAAGGGTGATTTACGTCTAAACCGTTGGGTTTAGCGATGTAAATAAAGAGCACCTTTTTTAAAGGCCTGGCATCAGTCTTTCAGAAATTATGCCAAAAACTACTGTAGCTGTCAACACTAAAAAATTATGACAAAAAAAACAATTTTCAATGTAGGTAAAGTGCCCTCTAGCGACAAACAATTAATGTGAATTGTTACTAAAATGATGAAGCGCAGAAGACTTAGCCTATCTTTCAAATATTAGTCAAATCGGTTTTCCTGTAAGCGAGTAATTCAAAAAACAAAAAATAAAAACTTGAACTTGGACGGCTTGTAACTCGAAAACGAATGACATTTTGAAAAAAAATTATATGAAGCTCTACCCTTATTTTGTCAAGTAGAATCACCCCCTTAAGTTTCGTGATCGATTTTTGAATCACCCTGTATATATATATATATATATATATATATATATATATATATATATATATATATATATATATATATATATATAAGTGGGGATCAATACAGTGCATCCTAATAGAGTCCCATTGTGTTCCATTTTCAAGTCGTTAGGGATATATTGCCGATTAAAACAGGTCCTCCTATCCTATTTCTCACAGGAACCTTAGAATGTTGGACGGATTTCAAGGAAGTAACTCCCCTTCTTCTATTTGGTGTACTCCCAAAAACCACATTCTAGAGTTTTTTCAAGCGCTACACCCTTCTCTCTCTCTGTCAATTCGGGTTTCTTGATGTGTTCGTTCAGGTGGCAATCCCCCTTCAGGATTCCCGCCAGAACTCTGTTGGTTTTTGATTAGACTTATGCATTCCTTGGATTTCTTCTGGTCGTAATTCCCAAGAAGTATTTTCTCTTGCCTCATTCCTTGCAGATCCGTCTAGTAATTGTATCTCCTATTCTCTTTTTTGTTCTTCTAGCATTGCATTGCTACTGATTCCACAGAGAGGTTCTTACCCCAGAAATGGTATTTCAGTCCGTTTTCTCGCGAGTTTATCTACTATTTCATTTTCCTCTACCACAGTGTGTTCTGGTACTCACAGAAGGGTGACCTTATTATTCTCACTTAATTCGTTTAGTGCCTCTAGACATTCCCAGACCATCTTTGATTACTTGAAAACTCAATAACATCTGCTTGACTCTCAGACATCATAATAATCTCTTGTCCCCGATAGTTTTTCTCTTTACGGAATTAAGTGAATTTCCTGATGGCGTGTAAAGCCACTAAGGTGGTATCAGTGGGGCTGACAGAAGGTTTTTGATTCCATTAAAATACGAATTAAGTGTAGCTTAGTTTTTGTATTTCAAGTTATTGCATTTCTACCGTTTCTTCTATTTTAACTATAGTTTTGTATAACTTTTTAATTGAAATTAAACTATTTTAATGTCAATTTTGATTAAATACACTTAAATTTTGTAAACACAATTTTTAAATTAGTTTATGTAGTAAAAAAAAATA
This sequence comes from Diaprepes abbreviatus, assembly GCA_034092305.1. Lineage (NCBI taxonomy): Eukaryota > Metazoa > Arthropoda > Insecta > Coleoptera > Curculionidae > Diaprepes > Diaprepes abbreviatus. The sequence goes on from JASJET010000087.1 coordinate 4,585,799, forward strand.
AAAGCAATTTATTTTTATTTCTACTTTATAAAAACATTTATCGTTACTTTTCTCTATCATTTAAATAAACTCTTCAAATGGTAATTATTTTGCTCGAGGTTTCAGATCTATTAAGTTAATTTGGAATTTTCTACGGCTTCTTTAAAGGCGAATTTTGGAATTTAATTATCGCCTTTTCCCTTGTTTACTTTTAACAAGCACGACAAAAATACCGTTTCTATATTTTTTTTTATTGGAATAAGAAAAATAATTTTTTCACTATTTTTTCAACTAGTTATGGAAATTAAATTACGTCAAAGAATTTTAAAATGGAGCTTCAATGAATTCGCTATTATTTATACTGGGTATCTTTAGAAGGTTTATAGAAAATGTTAGAGCAAATTCCTGATATGATTGATAGTTTCCGAAACAATGGGTGTCAGAGTTATAATTTTTTTAAACTTTTTTTTGTAAAAAAAAATGTTAAATTGCCAAAATTTCAAAAACAATAAATTTTTCGAATAAACAAGCTTAAACAAGACCATCTTTATTTTTAATGCTAAATAAAATAACATTAAAAAAATAGGGGGTTTACTTTAAAAAAAACTAACTTTTAACGATTTTTTTAAGTTAATATTTAATGTTACTTTTTGATCACCCTGTATTTATTTATTTATTATCAAAATATCAACATGGTACACTAAAGTAGATTCCCTTCTAAAAAAAACCAACCCCAATTAATTAATAAAGGCTTTCATATAAGAGAAATGAAATTGATAGTTATGTTTAGGCCTGTAAACGCCATTTTTGACATATTTATTCCTGACTAAGACTCTCCAGATATTAGCTATTTGTTCTTAATTTGATATAATCTGAATTTGATATATATGAGTATTATATTATTTTATTCCTGTTAGTGTGCTTGTATAGAATATGTATTAGGTAAAATTATGTATTATGTGCTGTTTTTAAATTTTAATGTTTATAATTTGTAATTAATAATTGCAAAGTTAACTCAGTTGAACAAAGCAATTTTACTGAGTTTCACCGAGTCTAAAATAAATAGCTTTTATTATTGTTATTAGATTTGTTTGGCTAAGACTTTTTTAAATTCTGATTATTACAATTACTGTTTTAAAATAGTAATATATATAATTGTCTCATGTTTTTCTGTTACAGCTAAAGACACAAGCAATAAAAAATATTATGGATCGTTCCACAGCAATCACTCACGAAAGCAATCCGGTGTAAGTACTAAAATTAAACTATTTTACCTTAATTTGTTGCAGACCACAAACACATGTAATGAGATTGATAAATCTATTTTATCTTGATAACAGTTAAATTTAATGGTAAGAAAACTTGAGATGATATTAGCTTTGTTAGGATTGGCGGTAGTTTTAACTAATTGGAGTTGTAAATTCAGATAATCAGTTTAGTCGGTTTATTTTTTTTTTTTTGTAAAAATAAATTATTTCGTACTTTTTTATTTCAATTAATCATTAAAATAGGTAATCTTAATAATGTTTTTTCAAAATTTTTTAAATTTTCAAAAATATAAAATATTTTTGCTCTGGGTAAATTGCAAAGTATTTTCACATTCGTGGATCATTGCTAAAGCTGACTGAAGTTACATTCTAATAGTACCTCAAAATGGGCAGAATTACTCAAAATAAATTTTAATAAATGCTAGGATCTACTGCGATTTCGGCTTTAAACCATAGTTTATTTAATTTATTTTTTACGAAAACACTCTCTTTCGATTCCTGTCAACTTCAGTGTGCTCTACAGCTTCTAAATGTTTATACTCCGTCTATCAAACTGTAATATCACAAAATCAGTAAATTTGAACTGTTATACACAACAAATAATAAAATAATATATAATAAAATTAATATATCATCGGAAGTAGGGGCCCGTTGTATGTTTGCTGAATAACGTGATAATATTTTTATTTATGTTCGGAAAGTAAAAGTTATTTTATTTCCTTATATACTTTCCTTTTCTAATTATATATATATATATATATATATATATATATATATATATATATATATATATATAAAAGAAGAAATCTTGACTGGCTGACTGACTAATCGATCAACGTACAGCCTAAACGATTAAAGATATTGACTTGAAATTTCGCACACACATTCGTGATATGGTGTAGGTTAACAATATATTTTGCGATATCTTTATTAGAAAAGGTGAAAATGATAAAAAAAAAATGGATAAAATTACATGATTTTCGGGATGGTATTACATACCACTCAACTAATTCAGTCAAATAATTGTTTTTATTATTATAATTAGGTCCTGAATATATAAACGAAACTTTACCTACAAACTATAATACATTTATTTATACAATAAAACAAATATTTTGTGGGCGAAGCCGCGACGGGTAATTGTTTTTATTATTACAAACCTAATTAATTCCTGAATAAACGAGCGAAACTTTTTCTACAATTTATAATCCATTTATTTATTTTATACGATAAAAGAAATATTTTGTGGGCGAAGCCGCGACGGATAAAATGCTATTATATATATATATATATATATATATATATATATATATATATATATATATATATATATATATATATATAGACTTGACGACAAAAATAACTGTTTAAATATTTCTTTTAGTTAATAGTAATAGGAATGTTGACTGTATGCAAATAAAAATATAATTTAGCCGCGAAACGCTAGTTTCCGTAATAGAAATCCTAAAAAACGCAATATTTTTCTTTATGTTTAAGGGATATAATTTTTATGTTATAATTAAAATGTAATTAAATCACTCTTAAGTCACGTGACAACGAACACCATTCAAAGCGCATGACGTCACTTGTTCGCAAACATCATCGTTGTCAAGGGCTATGTTGCTTGGTTAACATTATTTTATAGTGATTTCTGCACAATTTCTTCGAAATTTGCTTACTATTCCCTTTGAAAATGATTCTAAGGAATTTTCCCATGATGAAAAGTGGAGGTATTAAGGTATTATTTTCGTCATTAAGAATAGATTTCCTTTTATGCATTTTTACCTGAACGGTGCCAAAATTTTTGAAATTTTTCAATACCATTTAACAATGTTCCGTCATGGTTTCTGTTTATCTGAATATCTGTCGACAAATATCTGGCCTGTTCTTAATAAAACTTTGTTATATTCCCCATAGATAACAATCAAATTTAAATAATCTTCGTACATTTAATTTAATCGTCCCGGCATCTTCTTCTTCTTCTTCTTCTACCTTCTATAATAGGTCCCTGACCTGTTCCGTCTTCGATTTTCCTCATTCTGGACTTAAATTATCGCTCCACCTTTTCCGTGGTCGACCTCTACTGCGTGTACCACTAGGCGATTTATCTCGTGCGATCCTTACCAGTCTATCCTCTGTCATTCGGCTTATGTGTTTGTTCCATTGTGTCTTACGCTGTAGGGCCCACTCATTAATGCAGTCTGTGTTGCATGATTGCCTGATGTTATCGCTTCTTTCTCTGTCTAGTAGCGTTTTTCCTGTTATTCGTCGAAGTATTCTCATTTCTGTAGTCTCCAATAGTTGTTTCGTTTTTGTCGTCTCTGGCCGTGTTTCTAAGGTGTATGTCATAATAGGTCTAATTGTGGTTTTGTAGATCCGAACCTTTGTTTCTTGTTGTAAGTGTAAGACAACCCGCCACTTTATTTGCTTTGGCCACCTGCCCTCTTACTTCATTTTCGATGTTGCCATAACTAGTTATGTCGATATTTGAAACTCATTTCTTGTTGTATTATTTGACCGTCTAGTTCTAGTTTGCATCGGAGGGGTTCTTTTGAGGTTGTCATACATTTAGTTTTTTCGGCTGAGATAATCATATTATATTTTCTTCCCGTAAGGTTAAAGGTATTTAACAATCTCTGGAGGTCGTCTTCATTTTCGGCACATATCACAGCGTCATCAGCGTAACAGAGAATTTTTATTTCTGTATCACCCATTTTATATCCTCTACCAAGTCGCACCTCCTTTATTATTCCTTCTATTATCATGTTAAACAACAAAGGACTAAACGAGTCTCCCTGTCTAATACCGCTGTTGACTGGTATGGGTGTTGATAATTTACCGTTAGTGCGAATCTGAACTTTATTGTTTGCGTAATTGTATGTGTGCCCAATGACTCATTTGAAGCATCTTCTATATTTCCTTTAATTTTTTCCCAGCTATGATTTATATCTTCCTCTTCATTTATTGGTTTTCTTTCAATTTTTTCCATCAATCTTTTTTGATATAATTCTTTCGTTGACGTATGCCACAGAGAGTCTATGTTCTTTTTTTGTATCCTACCCTTTTCTAACTGCTTTTTCTTTTGTGTAATCTTTATTCGAATCTTTGATAGAACCAATTTATGATCGTTTCCTGCATTAACAGAGTTCAATGTTCTAATATCCAATATCTGGGTGGGATGTATAACTCGGTTACTAAGTATAAAGTCAATCATAGATTTATGTCCTCTTGTATTTTCAAAAGTGTATTTATATTTATCTTTGTGTTGAAAGAAAGTATTGTTTATCCTTAATTCGTTGTAGGCACAGAAATTTACCATTAGCTCTCCGTTGGTGTTGTGATACTGTTCGTTAAAGCGTTGTTTAATTCTGGGGATTATTTGGTTTCCTATACGGGCATTAAAGTCTCCCAATAAAATAATAGCTTCCTCACCAGGTATTGAGTCTAAGGTGGTTTGCAAGTTCTCGTAGAATGCTTCTACCTCGAGTTTTGGTTTTCCATCTTCTGGGCTATAAACGGACAAGATGTTTAGTTTTTTATGTTCCATTAGTAGTTTTATAGAGACTATCCTTTCTGATATATATTGGCAACTTTCTATGTTATTTTTATATTTCTTGTGGATTAGTATGCCTACTCCCGCCTTGGCTCGTTGTTTTTTATTTACTCCACTATATATTAGTATATAGTTTCCGGCATGATTTTTATTAATAATTGTCAAATAGCAAGAAAGATTGACATTTCTATAGTGCTCTATTGTTTTTTTTTTTGGTCGCGTTTCGTCACCGTATTTAAGTAATAAGATTTAAAAACGTATAGCGTTTTTACAATACAAAAATATTAAATTGCCAATATTTCAAAAACCACAAATTTTTCAAATAGACAACCTTATTCAAATTCACCCTAATTTTTTTTACTAAATAAGACAAAATTATAAAAATATTTTTAAAAAATGATTTTTACTTACATTAAAGTAGATCCCCTTCTAGAACAAAACCAACACCAATTAAATAATAAATGCTTTCTTATAGAAGAAATTGATGGTTATGTTTAGGCCTGCAAATACCATTTGTGGCATAAAATTTAAAATATGTCAAAAACAGTTAGACCTACACTGTAAAAAAAATTTACATTAATTTTAAAGTAATATGCTAGAAGTAAATTTCATAAACCGTTTATTAAATTCATTTAATGTTATTACATTAAATTTAATAATTTTTACATTAATTCTAATGTAATTATACCAATAATTTCAGTAACTTTATTAAAATTTAAGGTAATATTCAATTCAATTTAATCCACAAAGCTATAATGTCAAAGTGTATGTAACTTATTCACGATTTAAGGTACAAAACCATTAAATTAAATTAATGGATGTACCTGAAATTTAAGGTTATTTTTAACAGTGTAGATATAAGACACTATATACAAGGTATTAACTTCCGGTAAAACCGGAAATGCCACCATTTTGAAAATATTTTAGCCGAATTGCCCTTATCTATTTTAGTTCGCGTGGGACACACTGTGTAAGGATGTCCACTCAAGTTATTAAAATATATTTAAATTAGATCATTTTGAAAATGTTTAAAAGGCAAATAGTGTCAACCTTTCCTTACTGGGCATTATAAATTTGCCCATGTCAAGCCAATGTTTGTAAATTATGTTATAATGAAAATTAAATCCATCTAACAGAAACATACAAAGAAAAGAAAGTTTTTTATCTTCATAATTTCTCTAATTTCTCATTTTAAAACATATTTCATATATCTCTATTCGAAATCACGTAGTTCACACCAAAAAGCACATTTGGCTTGTTTACATCGTTAAGCTATTTTCAGCATAATGTAATTTGGTACATAACGTGTTTAAACTGGCAGGTTTAACTACGCATTGCCACATTCCAATTTAATGGAACTTGGGTTATTTTAATGACTAAAGTTACAGGATTATCTCAATATTTAAAATTCAGTTTTGTAATTAATTCTCAGTTTATATGTACATTTTCCAGGGTTTGAAAATTAACAAAGAGAAAACACAAGTTTTGAGCTGGAAATTGTCTATCCTTTCTCAAACATTTTAACACAACACTCTTTTTTGAAAATAACATTTTAAAAATCATGCCCACAAATAGTTTCCGAACAGCAAATCACAATACTAAAATCGCGAAAATTTGAAATTGATCATAGTATCACAGAAGAACTGAAATAACCAAAAAGTTCACTCGACTTTCGACCAGTCAAAATTTGTAATAACTTCGATAAGATTTTGCGTTAATTTTATTCTAAAATATATTCAGTATTATAGAGAAAGTAGCAAGATTTGTGTGAAAAAGGCTGCAGGCGTGGTTTTTTAAATTCCTTAATATTTATTTTAATCACTATTTAACACTAAAAAATTCACCAATATCTTGAATGATGAATTTTATTACCTATACTCATGCGCAGATCCAAGGGGGGCAGTGGGGGCTATCTCCCTTCCCTCCCTAAGAGTTTTGAGTTCAGGAAAATAGACCTGATTTTGCCTCTTATACTATAGTTTATTCAAGAACTAGAGAGAGTAATAAATCATTTTTTACCCTTTTTTTTCTTCGCAAACTACCTGTGTTCTTTAGTCCGGTGTCTTTAGCAAAATCTGTTAGACACATATATTTCTCATAAGAATGGGTAAGAAAATTTAAATCAACAATATCGCTCTATAGACTATTTGGCTTAGATAACAATAGATATTTGGATGTGTGAACTGTTAAAAATGATTTTAATCCTTGTCATAGGCGTCGGAAGGAGGTTTATTTTATCACTAAGTATTTATGGCATAGAATATTATTTCGGTAATAAACATAAAATAAAAAGTTTTTATAATATTATTTTATTTCTTATGATTTCTTAATAATTCACATACATTAAAAAATATAGATAATTTTGACATATTTAACACAAATCACAACTGAATTTTTATTATTTTTAATTTTTGGTATAGAAACCATTTTAGACACATTCAGGCTAAAACATAGCCTTTTTTTCTCAAAAAATTCTAAGTTATAATTTCAATGCTTAAAAAATATCCATTGTCAAAAATACAAGAAGTTAAACATATATAAAAAAATAAATTCGTCCATATAATATTAATTTTTTTTTGTGGCTATCGGTCATTTTATTATTAATTAAAAACATTTTTAGGACAGTTGACGTTTCAATTTATTTATTTCTTAAACCATCTGCAGAATTACAATTAAACACTAAAAAGTGATTCAAACGTAATTAATTTTTATATGTTACAGCAAAAATAATAAATTATGTTTACACTGGTAAACTTTACGTATCTAATTCGTAATCAAAGTCACTGAAGATATCTTCGCTCAAATTAATTATAATTAGTTCCTCTATCTCACGGATCATGACATCGAGTTTCCGCATTTTCTTTTATTCTTTTATTATATGGATTTTTTCCAATTTTCTGGAGTAAATTTATTCAAAAAAATCTTTCTAAAGTTCAGTTAAATTACTAATTTTGTAAATTATGTTATTTCTAGTAACTCTGCCTTTTACTTGAGAGAGATTTTTCTTCTCCAACGGACATTTTCCGGACGATCTATAAGAACAGATTTCCTATCTGGTTTTTCGCAGCAAAAATTAAGTTTTCTGAGCAATTTCCAGAGCTCAGTTCTTTTAATTTCAGGTATATCCCGGTCATTGATTTTAGTTAGAATTTAGTCGACGGTTGGGATCTGCTTCTCATAGTAAAATGGATGTACAACTCCTTTTATTGCAGTTTACATCTCTTCTTCCAACGAGGTCTTTCGTCTGCCTGTGATCATCGAATATGGTTTGGGAGTACTAACAATTTCAATCATTTTTTTCTCCTTCAGTATTCGGTACATAGTTTTTTCCAACTCCTGTCATGTTGGAACACATCTCAACAGAGCTTTTAACGTTATTATCCAGATATTAATATCTTAAGGCATCAACTTTTTTGTTGAGGAAAAAATGCCCTGGTTTAACGATTTGGATTATGGAGGCCATATTTTTCGGTATTTTACTAATGTCAAATAATATATAAAAACAGGCACAAACAAGATAAATCATTAAGGATACACTGTAAAGTGTACTTTGCTCACTGACAGAAATTAAATTGAACTATCAGAAATTTTATTGTTGCAGTACACTTATAAATGCTTATAATATTTAAATATAATAAAATATAATTAGATTTACGGCAGTCCTCAGTTACTTGCGGCACTGGAGCAGGTACGTTCGAGGTTTCGATAACAATTTTATTACTCTCTCTAGTTTTTGAATAGAGTATAGGAATGTGTATGCTTGCGATCGCCCCTTCCCTTCCCAAGAGCCTTGAGTTCAGGAAAATAGAACCAATTCTGCCTCTTATACTAGGAATGTGTATGCTGCTCGCATCCTCCCCCCCCCCCCGCCTGCCGGTAACTTGTTTTTTCGTGTGATCTCCCCGCAGCTCTCCAAAAGCTTCAAATTCAAAAAAATAGACCCGACCCTGCCTTTTACACTAGAAACGTGAATGTTGCTGATGTTTACCCCCCCCCCCCCCGTCTACAATTTTCTTTCGCTTGCTATACTGTACTTTTGTGATATCACCGCCTTCCCCCCCCCCCCTAAAGAGAGATGCTGGATCCGTCTCTGGCTATACTACTAGTAAGTAAATAAAAAAAAGTTTTATTTCGATATCTTATCTCAAAATGTAGATAAGTGGTATTCTCTTTTGTTTACTGATCTCAACACTTTTTTGCGGGTATTCACAAAATATCTCTCTCCTATGTCCAAAAGTCATCAAAATATTTAAAATATTCATAAATATATAACGTGCCCCTCGGTTGCTTTAACTCCCCTAACCTATTTTGTTGCTTGTGGCAAGTCACTCTTAAAAGGAAAGAAAATCATCGCATCTTGAAAAACGTCATGAAGTTTATTTTAAAACTGAAATTAAAAACCATGATAAATCATGTGTGCCCCGAGTGTATTGTATAAAATGTTATAAATATTTGATGGGTTCGTACTATAAAAAAAAATGCCTTTTGGTGTGCGGGTACTCAAAAAATCTTTTGTATGTATAATATATATGCCGCTGGTTTGTGTTAACTCCCCTAACTTATTTTGTTATATGTTATAACAGCCTCTTTTTTACTTTTACTCCTGTTTTATTTAGACTTGGAGTTCACAAAAGATTGTATGCCTCTCTCTATCTATCGGCATCATTTTCACTGGAGTTACTATTTTAAACGGATTTTCTGTCTAAATACTCTTACTATTCTTAGGCATCTGTAAATTGTTTATATATTTCCCTTGCAGTTTCTTAATGGATGATATTGAATTTTGGGGATACATCGTGTCGAATATTTTTTCGATAAATTAGGACCGTAGCTTTAGAAAACTTCTTGAAGTATGCTAGTTTGAAATTTTGCGATTCGTCCATTTTCTTTGCAACTGACCGTTCTAGCAGTCATGTTGAATTGTTAAAGAGACAAATTAGTGATCATCTGTGTGTTTTATTATTTGATTTGATCAATCTACATCAAAATCAAGTAACTATATTCTATGTTTTCCTTACAATCGCCGAATTCAACAAATTAAATTATATCCATTTTACACATGCCATAATTTCATTAAAGATTTTCAGAATACTGACCCCGATGTCGTCCTTTTGTTTTAGGGGCCAGCTTTTAAAATAATAGCCCAGCTTATTAAATTCATGTACTAGCATCTGTAGTCTGTATTTACGGCATTTAAAGTATTTAATGATTTTATAACACTTTCTCTAGGCTTTATTGCAGTCATTCGCATAAACCTCAGTATCTTGAAGTTTTTTCGTCTTTGATAGAAACACTCCATATTTGTTCAAAACCAATTACCTCTGGTGGCGAATGTGTTGCATTTGATTCCCTTTTGACCACATATTCCTAAATACTCACAAGGAGATATTAAAACATCCGTGTTCTGTGCTGTTTCTAAGTATTCCATCGGCCGGGACCATCTTTTGATGACAGCAGCCCGATAGCTAGTACTCACAAAGAGATAGGTAACTGTATTGTTTAGATTTGTAATATCGTATTGTAATAGAAATTGCAATTTTGGTTGACAAACAACGTCTTTGCTATATTATTTTTTTAATCTACAGCTACCGTATGTTTTTATTATAGTAAATTTCATATTTCGTACAAGTATCTTAATTTTGATTTGGATAATTTGAAGAGTCTATCTTCCCGGAGTTACCATTTAACGGTTTTAAGTTACAGATGACACCTTAAATTTGAACTTTTGCTAAAAGTGACCTCAGGAAGTGCTGTTTTTGCATTTTGTAGCAAATAAGCCATCAAAACTCCACAAATATATAATTGCCACGATAATAAGAGCTAACAGACTTTTGTTGTACCAGTGCAGTCTCATGAAATAAAGAATTACATAGACAACTATTTTTTCTGTTTGACAAATGTGAAGGGTTTTTCTGAAAAATTAAAAAATTTAGTGAAATATGCTTATTAATTTCAATGCCGCTACCCTATTTCCCAGACATTTCCGTGCTATAAGGATCTTTAAGTTCTTTAGAAGAAGATAGCTGCGAACTCGGCTTTTTTAGTGGAAAAATATTTGAACATCCAACTTTTGTTGGTTTTGGCTCATTATAGAAGAGCCATACCGTCGACTGCTGTTTACTTTCCGACTCATACTCATAAATCTAAGACCGTCACCTGTCATGATCTAATAAATGTTCTTTGAAGCTACGCGATGGTATTTTTAAGCATATCCTTGCATCGTTCGCTCAAAAAAATGCCCGTTCTTTTGAACGATTATCAAATTATGCGGGATTCATCTCGAACATAGCTTTTTCATAGCCAAATGTTTATGCAATATATTACATAAACGGATGTTACTAATGCCTCTGGATGAGTCAATCTCACGAAATAACATATGACGATGATACATTATTAATTCACACACAGCATCGATATTTTCTTCCACTACAGCCGATTTTAGATGACCTTTACGCGGCTCGTCCGTGAGTGACTTACGGTCACTATTAAATTAATTAAACCAGCAATATACAGTGGTTTTTATAGATGCTTCATCGTCATATAAAAATTATGTTCGATGCACTCTTGTTGAGATCAACCGAGTAGAACTTTGGGAAAAATATAATCGCTCGAAAATGTTCACGAATTACTTAGACCAAGACGAAATTTTGTAGTTATTGTAAACTACACAAATAGCGTCTTTATATTAAAACATTCATCGTACGTATACCGTCTAGAACATCAGATATCACAACAGATAAGTCATATCGCATCTAGCAAGGCTAGTATTACCAGTCGCAAAGTATAAACGGCGACCCTCGTATTATGTTACCTTCAACAATATTATATCAAAAAAATGTACTTCTACTCATTCAAGGAACAAAATTTCTTTTCATTGATGCGATAACTGTATCAAATAATTTACATAAAAATTACAATAGCATCATCATCTGTCTAAAATAACAATATCTCAAAATAATCATTCGACCAAATGCTTCTAAAAATTATTGGTAATGCCAAACCTAACCCATGTTTAAGGACAAATGTTTGACTATAAAATTAAGGATTCATTTATTCAGGGTTTCGCATAGTTAAACAAGGGCACAAACACACAAGAAAGTATTTAGAGAGATAAACGTAAACAATAATTAAAGAAAACAAAACATACTTTGGTTTCGGCGTAATATCTGATTTGAGGCTACATTCATTGTTGCCAGATCTTTGTAAAAAATAAATAAATGCATTTTTTGGCAAATTTCTTCGTAAAATCGTTTTCAAAAAAATAAGTATGTATCTCAAGACGTGTCTGTTACTTGAAAACTTTTTTTTTAATTTAGCAATTTTTATGAAACGACTTATTGGTCCCGGTCCCGGTTCCGGTAAGATAGTAGTTTAGCGACTTATTTCGCATCCCAGAGATCCTGGATTCGAGCCCGGCCTGGCATGGATTCTTAAGGTTAGCTCTCTCCTTCTGGGATATTTTACGCCGTTTGCAAAGTACTCGTTTATTAGATAAAAATTTAAAACATCTTCAGCTAAACTCGAATATTATTACTAATATTTTGGAAATATTTGATTTAGTAGGAATGAATATTAAGAAGACAGATTTTTAGAAAACCATATCATTAAATTTTTCTTCTTAAACCTCTCCTTTCAAAGGTTGGCGATCCAAATGGCTTACGTCGTTTTAGAATCAAATCAAATTCTTTTGTTTTACTTAAATGTTGTAGAACTTTGGTTATATTAGTAAGATGTGTTCATGTGCAGTCCATTTTTTTCGCTCTATTGAACTATAATGTCCAAGATCCGTTGTAAGTCAGCTACGTTGTCTGCTAAAAAGGCAGTATCATCTGCTTATCTAATGTTGTTAATCACAATACCATTTATTTTAATTCTTCTCGTAGCATCATCCAGAGGGTCCTTAAATATTGCCTCAGAAAATATATTAAAAAGGAGCGATGGTAAAATACATCCCTGTCTGACCGTGTTTTTGATTGCTTTGGCTTTCGAAGTTATCTGTTCCATTCTAATTTCTGTCCTTTGGTTCCAGTACGGCTATAAAGTTATCTTTATGTCTCATTTCGGTTTTTTTTTAAGATTTTTATAATTTTCTCATGTTTGACCCAATCAAAAGCTTTGCGATATTCAGTGAAGCATGAAAATATGTCTGTGTTTATGTCCCTGCATCTCTGCATTAGCACATTTAGGTAGAAGAGTGCTTCACTTGTGCGGACACCATTTCGTAATCCAGATTGTGACTTGTCTACCTAATAGCCACATTTGTTATATATTCTATTATGAATTATTCTAAGGAAAATTATTAGGACACGAGACTGGAATTAGTTATTTTCGGTATAGAGATAAACGTCAATCTTAACCAGTCAGGTGAAATTTTGCCACTCCTATAGATTGCATTAAAGAGGGATGTGAGAAGGCTCAGTCCTATATTATCCTGGACCACTATCAGTTTAATAACTTCCACATGAATCTCATCAGGGTCAGTTGCTTTTCTAGTATTTTGTTTTTTACTGCTTTGACAACTTCAATTTATTGATTAACTGTCCTATTTCGTTGATTTCATCATCTATTGCTGGTAATAATGGTGATTCGTTATCATCCAAGAGTTCTTCAATATGCTCTTCCTATCTCTTAGATTTGACTTCAGTTCCCATAATTATGTTTCTGTCTTTTAAAATTGTAGTACGAACTTTTTGGAGTTTGTTCGTTATTTTCTTTACTTTTTTATATAAATTAAATGCATCATATTTTTCTTAGAGTATTTCTATATCATTGCATTTTTCTAATTATTTTGATAAACTTTTTGAATTTCAAAGGTTGTACTTTGCCTTTTCTTCGTTTTTCCCTAAGTTGTAGGATTTCTGGTGTGTTTCATTATTTATTCTTGTTATTCTCCTGAAAGCCTACATTATGTATCTGGATGTATGTTGTTCCTTTATTGTATTCCAAGTTGATTCTTTTGCTGTTTTTTCATTCTTTTTTATTTCTTCCATTTTATTTTCTAGTATAGAGCCTATAGTTTTTTGATATTGATCCTTTTCATTGTTTTTTGCCTTTTGATCTTATTACTTCACATTAATTTAAAATTCACCAATATTGGGCTATAGTCACCGTATCGTCTATACCGGGGTAAGTTGTAACTGATTTTACATATTAGTTATATTCGAGTTTAATAAAAATTAAGTTGACCTAATTTCTTATTATTCTGTCTTTAGAATCACTGGGAGTTTTCCAAGAATATCATAGTCTAGGGTACCTGTTATATGTAGATTATTGTCATTACAGGACTGGACCATATTTTCTTACCTCATTTCTATCCCCACCAGTGCCAATCTTAACTTTAGAGTCAACCATAGCCATAGTTAGTTCTCCCTTTTTGGTAACGCACATTAAACTAAGAATTTAAATTTACCCGAAAGTATCCTGAACAAATAAGATGGTACTATTCGTTAATTCTGCGATTATAAAGATATACACACAACACACGAAAAGATTTTCTCCTCTTTAGTCAAGTGTTACAAATATTGTCGTATCTAGTTTTACTCTCGCTTCAAGCAATTGTAAAATAATTATGCACGAAGTTGTTGTCAGTGCAAATAAGCCAAATGCGTTTTACGAGGTGAACTGTACATTTTGAATAATTTCTCGAAGCTTGTTAAGTTTAGTTTTTGGTTTACAAAGGAGCAGTTAATTAGTGGTGGGTTTATCAGTATTAATGAATAATTAAACTATTACGAAATTTTACAGTAAACTTTAAAATAAATAAGACGCTTAGTGCCAAAAATGTTACTTTTAAATGTAATTTTTTTCATGTTTAATAATTTATTTTTAACCGCCAATATATATATATATATATATATATATATATATATATATATATATATAAGAGAAGTTAAAGTCTTGTCGGCTATGCGGCCTAAGACCGTTGATAAATATTATTCTCATGCTAAAAAGTGCCGAGATCCCCAAAGAGCATGGAAAAACTCCGGGTTCGAAAAATGACGACAGCGCTGTTTCGTCCTAGTATGGGATTCGTCAGGCCATTGCGTTCGGTACAAACCATCATCTCGCATCTGTGTCCTATAACCAGATTTCACGGTTCAAAAATAGTACATACGACACAGTGGAGACATCTCGATGGCTCACTCAATAACATGAGAATAACACAAATCAACAAACGTTGTATAAAACCGCCATGTGGTGGCGCAACGGTAAATTAACAAAGAAATATATCAAAACTCGATACACGAACTTGTTCTCTTAGGGAGATCGTTGGTGCTTTACTGAACTTCAACTGTGGAATTCATGGTTAGTTGGTTGCCGATGCCGAATAATGCGACCTCTATCCTTGGAGTAGCAAGTTCGTGTATCGGATTTTGATATATTTATTTTTTAATTCACCGTCGCGCCACCACATGGCGGTATTATACAACATTTGTTGATTTGTGTTATTCTTATGTTATTGAGTGAGTTATCGAGTTGTCGCCACTGTGTCGTATGTACTATTTTTCAACCGTGAAATCTGGTTATAGGGCACAGATGCGAGATGATGGTTTGTACCGAATGCAATGGCCTGACGAGTCCCATACTAGGACGAAACAGCTCACATTTTTCTGATCAGGAGTTTTTTCACGTTCTTTGGAGATCGCCGCACTTTTTAACATGAGAATAATATTTATCAACGGTCTTAGTCCGCATAGCCGAGAATTGCTTATTTTATTATATATTTAAATAGACAAAATTAATTTACTTTAAAAACTAAAACCTTCATAACTCTTTTTATTAAATAATTTAAAAGAGATAAGAAATACTTTTCATTTAATCTGGGCTTAATATCAGGTCAACTTTGATCTCTTTTAAACCCACGGAATAATTTCAAGTTAAAGTAACGACGAAATACTCGTATTGAACCTAAACTTTAGTCATTATATTTTACGAAATCATCTGATCTTGACTTTAAACTTGATTATGACGATGTTATAGGTTAATAAAATTTTACTAATTTGACGGAATTTTATTAAATAGTTGTCCCAGACCATATTTATTTCTTCTGCTTGGTTGAGAATGTCCGTGCATTAATCTGCTTTGACTACGATCCAGCAACGTGAAGTGATTTTGTTTTTAAAGTATTTTTTTCCAATTTGTGTGTGGATGCCGGAACCGGATTAGACTATGTCGCCTTTTATGAGCAAACAATATGGCTGTACACGTAAAACCTATTAAATGTTAGTCACCAAGACATATATATATATATATATATATATATATATATACATATATATATCTATATATATATATATATATATATATATATATATATATATATATATATATATATATATAGATATATATAAAATATCAATAAAAATCAATCTCTCTCGACCTAGGAATTTGGTGATGTAATCTAGAATATAACTGCTTGAACCTAACCTAAAGAAACAAATATTCTTCTACAACAGCCATAAAACAAAGTCAACGACACTATATACTTTACAAAAGGGTTTCTGGGATAGCTCAATTTAAATACTGTTTTTAGAAGTTCTAGATTACAGCGGATATGCAGGTGTCAAACCTCTTAATAGGGTGGAATCCTTGCCTTTGTTTTATGGCACTGAAAACACAATTTTTAGCGTTTTGAAGTTAGGTATGACCGGAAAACCCTCCCCTACGCTTATTGAAACAATACGGTATATATATATATATATATATATATATATATATATATATATATATATATATATATATTCTTGGATGTGCTATGGGATCACCAATTTCATCTACCATTACTCAGCTAGTAATGGAATATTTAGAGGAAAAAGTTTTAGAAAAATTAAATTGTAATATAATATTTTTCAATTGTTTTGTCGATGATTGCATAGCAGCCGTACCACAAAATAAAATAAATGAAATTCTCCAAGAGTTTAACAGTTTCAACGAAAAATTACAGTTCATGTTCGAAACAGAAAATAATAATAAAATAAATTTTCTAGATATGACACTTATACGCAGAAAAAAACAAAATTTTAACTGCATGGTACACCAAACCAACTTGGTAAGGTAGATATCTAAACTATTTCTCTAATCATTCAAAAACTCAAAAAAATAGCGTTATAATCGGTCTATCTGATCGTGCTATCTCCCTAACGTCTCCAGAATTCCGACCAAAAATACTGAAAAAAGTAAAAGAGACACTACTAAATAATAATTTCAACGAAAAGACTATCACCAAATTAATTGATAAACGAACATATAAGTTTTATAATAACGTAAAAACAAAAAACATAGAACATAAACAGCAAAAATATGTGACATTGCCGTACACTAGTGAGCTGTCAGAAAAAATAAAATACATTTTAAAAAAGCATGATATTATCGTATGCCACAGGTCACATAATAAATTAAATACATTGTTCACAAATTTAAAAAGTAAAACTCCTCTAATGAATAAATCAAATATAATATAATATAGGCATGACGAGCCAATTACTGAAGAACAGATTAAATGGCCATAAATATACAAAAAACGCCTCAACAGCGTTAAACAAACACAGACAGGAGGAAAAACACACTTTTGATTATAACAGTACCATTATAACAAACAAAGATATGAATTACCAAAATTTACAGATAAAGGAAATGATTGAAATTAAAAAAGATAAAAACACTGTTAACGACAGAACAGATATGGGAAATTTGAGCCACATTTACGCAAGCCTAATTTAAACAAAAATATTAAGTATTCGATCCGGTCAAATAAGAATCAAAAATGGAATATCCTCTTAAACATAAAACCAAACATATACCTTAAAATTTAAATTTTATTTAGTAACAGAACAGCAAAATGTCAAGGTATGTACCGGTAAAATTAAATATTTTTAAAAAATCTTAAAGTTTTGACTACTATTTTTAAGTGTCTTGTTTGTTTTTCGAAATTGTAAAAATGTTTTTTATATGATGTATTTTAATTATATATTTTTTTAAGACAAAATTTTGAAAATGCCTTGAATAAAGGGCGAAAGGTCAATGGTTTTGTGTATTTATTAAATATAGAACCTAAACCCAAGAAAAGACAAAATAAAGAAAAATTATATATATATATATATATATATATATATATATATATATATATATATATATATAATTTTCGATCATTATTCAAAAAGTTTATCGTTTAAACAATTCTAACAGGTTCCTAAGCAATTAGGAACTTTACAACAAAGATAATTATTTACTGCATATACCAACAAACTTACAAGACAACCTCGTACCGTAACACCGTTGCGTAACGCAATTAACACTACATTCCTTCGTTTACTATGCGGTTGCCATGCGGTTTGCCTTAAGCAGCAAATCACAGCAAAATCCACAATACACAGGATGGGCGCCCATTAGTCAACAATAAAATGATCGTGGTGATGTTTAATTTTATGTAAATTTTGAAAATTTACGGGTGATGTATTTTACAATATAACCAATTGTTAGAATTGGTAATTACTATGGATCGAAACATAAAGATTATAAGTAGTTGATTGAGTATTCTGTTACTCTGTGGTAGTACATTATAAATAACATATGGTTCAAAAAGTGACGAGACTAACATATAAAAATACAATTTTTTGGCAAAATTCAACTTTATTCATCAACATAACCTCCTTCTACACTGATACAATCAATCCAGCGTCGCTCTAACATTTCTGTGCCTTTTTTATAGAATGATTTGTCCAACCCTTAAAAAATACGTCTCAATTTTGGCGACTATCTCTTCATTGAAGCTATATCTCTTTCCAGTAGTTATAGTAGTCGCTGATGACCAAATCTAAAGGATACGGCGAACGCAAAACCAATTCGAAATACAATTCATGCAGTTTGAAAATATCAAAAGATGTGTCTCCAAAACTTCATTATCTCCATGATTAATGGCCGATAAGATTTTGACATGTATCGTTTGAAAGTTGGTCCTAACTAAAAATCGTATGATATGTTTTTAGAGTCTCCATCTATATGGCAGTCATGGAACCTGTAAAATAATAAGAACAAAATTTACTTTGTTAAACTTATCAATTTTTTATTATCAAAAGTTAATGCGACAGCAGTTTCGTAACACTGTTACATTATTAAAAGCGATGCCTTAAACACTATGGATTCATTTTACTTTTAGGGCTTTTTTAGATCGCACATTTTTTATTACTACTATCTAAGTACTAAAGGCAGAACATCGAACAACGGAGAATATCGTAGATGTTTTTGATCATTAAAAAGGTTTATTGTACTGGTTTTATTGTCCTTATAAATTTCTATGGCCTGTAAGATATTAAGATTTTAACTTTTGGGTACGGTATGTAAAATTTAAATATTGTTAGTATTTGAGAAAATATGGCCTATTTTTATGAAACGGTTAGCGAAATTTAAATTATATTTTTTTCAATAAAAATGCAGGCTTGTGTTCTTTAAATTTTGATTGGAAATTTTTTCCCATTTGTCCGATGTAACAGCTATTGCAGCAATCCGAACAATTTAGTCTATAAACTCCTAACTTTTGTAAACAGGAAATTTTGTGTTTGGCCTTAAACATGTGTGCCAGATTTCGTGACGATTTAAATGCGATTTTTAAATTTCGTTTTGTTAGAACATTAGCTTAAAGGATTATATTCTAGTTGTTGCACTTGGTGATATGTAAAAGTATCATAATTTAGATTAGACCTAGGAATTCGAACCTCGCCTGCCTGTCGGTCCTAATCCCATTGAACTTGCTATCCCCTGCATGGTTACGTAAGTCAGGAAGCTTCAAATTTAAATTTCGACTTTTTCCAGTCTTGGTCACGTAGAACTCACGGTGCCACGGTTGTGTAGATTAAGGAACATGATAATTAATACTTGCCGCGCTCGCTTGTCCATATCTTAATCAGACGTGGATCCAAGGGGGGCGGGGGAGGCTATCGACCCCTCCCCCCAAGAACTTTGAGTTTAGGAAAATAGACCCGATTTTGCCTCTTATACTATAGTTTATTCAAGAACTACAGAGAGTAATATATTATTTTTTATCGTTTTTTTCTTCGCAAACTATCTATGTTTGTTAGTCCGGTGTCTTTGGCAAAATCTGTTAGACACATATATTTTTCATAGGAATGGATTAGAAATTTTATAGGACATTTGACGTTTCAGTTTATTTATTTCTTAAACTATTTGCAGAATTACAATTAAACAGTAAAAAGGGATTCAAATGTAATATTTTTTTTAATATGTTACAGTGAAAATTAGACCTACTTATTTTTATTTCTATTGCATTGACATCTTAATTTAATTTACTTTATTATATGGAAATCCCCCAAAAAAAATAAAACAACGTGTTAATTCTACACGCTTAAGGAAAAGACACAAATACAATAATAAAATAATAAAAAAAATTACGGCCAATCAAAATTAAATGTATATAAAATTCAAGAGTGGGACACACTAAAATAAAAATATATAAAAAAATAAAAAATATATAAACAACATTAAACAATAAAATACAACAAAACCAAAATCTAAATAATAAATTGTGTTTACACTGGTAAACATTACGTATCTAATTCGTAATCAAAGTCAGTGAAGCTATCTTCCCTCAAATTAATAATAATTAATTCCTCTATCTCACCGCTCATGAGATCGAGTTTTGCTTTATTGTTTTATTATATGGATTTTTCCCAATTTTCGCAGTAACTTTACTCAAAAAAAAATTTTCAAAAGTTCAGTTAAATTACTAATTTTGTAACTTTTGTTATTTCTAGCAACTCTCCCTTTTACTTGAGAGAGATATTTCCTTCTCCAAGGACAGTTTTCGGAAGATCTATAAGAACAGATTTCCTATCTGGTTTTTCCCAACAAAAATTAAGTTCCATGAGCAATTTCCAGAACTCAGTTCTTTTAATTTCAGGTAAATCCCGATCTTCATTGATTTTAGTTAAAATTTTGTCGACGGTTGAGCTCTGCTTCTCATAATAAAATGTATGTACAACTCCTTTTATTGCAGTTTTCATCTCTTCTTCCAACAAGGTTTTTCGTCTGCCTGGGATCGAATGTGGCTTGGGAATTGTAACAGTTTTAGTCGTTTTTTTCTCCTTCAGTATTCGGTACATAGTGGATTTTCCAATTCCTGTCATGTTGGAACACATCTCAACAGAGCTTTTAACATTATTATCTAGATATTGATATCTTAAGGCATCTTAAACATTCATCGTAATATGTTTTTCGTTGAGGAGAAAATGCCCTGGTATAACGATTTTGGAATAAATATAGAGGTAGAAGCCATATCTTTTGGGTATCTCACTAATCTCAAATAATATATAAAAACAAGCATAAGCAAGATAAATCACGGACACACTGTAAGGTGTACTTTGCTCACTGACAGAAATTAAATTGTTGCAGTGAATTTATAAAAGCCAATAATATTTAAATATAATTAGATTTACGGCAGTCCTCAGTTACCTGCGGCACTGGAGCAGGTACGTTGGAGGTTTCGGTAACAGTTTTATTACTCTCTCTTGTTGTTGAATAAAGTATAGGAATATGTATGCTTGAAATCGCCCCCCCCCCCCTCCCAGAAGCTTTGAATTCAGGAAAATAGAACCGATTCTGCCTTTTATATTATTATGTGTATGCTGCTGGCACTCCCCCTCCCCCATTAACAACTTGTTTTTCTTGCGATAGCAGCCCCCCAAGAACTTTGACTTCAGGAAAATAGACCCGATTCTGCCTCTTATACTACGAATGTGTATGCTGCTAGCACCCCCCCAACACTCCAAGAGCTTCAAATTCAGAAAAATAGACCCGAACCTGCCTTTTACACTAGAAATGAAAATGTTGCTGGCGTCTCTTCCCCCCCCCCTCCCCCCGTCGACTACTTGTTTTCGCTTGTCATACTGTACCTTTGTGATATCACCGCCACCCCCCAAAGAGAGAGGCTGGATCCGTCCCTGATCTTAATGAGGGAGAGCTTCGGGATCATAGCTTCGAAACAACACTCTGTAGGTTTTGAAGCATATTCTATTTTAACTTTTAATATTTAATTATCCTTAGCTCAAAGCTATTAATTTTTACTGTCGTGCTTTGCATCGGACACGTAAACCTCAGTTTTATTAATTTCAAATTTGGTAACCACAAAACCCATGCTTACTCCCACGAACCTTATTCATCGTATTAGTTTTTGTGTCGTTTTTAGTAAACAATTTAATAAACTAACTCCATTATTTCAAACAAAGCATGGTTAATCGGTGAACTGGAGCAAAATTATATCAAAAACTTTGCCACAGTGATAAA
This sequence comes from Diaprepes abbreviatus, assembly GCA_034092305.1. Lineage (NCBI taxonomy): Eukaryota > Metazoa > Arthropoda > Insecta > Coleoptera > Curculionidae > Diaprepes > Diaprepes abbreviatus. Next base: position 4,607,894 of record JASJET010000087.1, read on the forward strand.
TTAGGTTGTCGCGGTTGACTATTAAGCCCTAACTCTGAAAATACAATTTGACAAATTTAATTTAGCCGCGAATGGATGACTGCACCTCAAGCTTTTAAATGCATTTTACTGAATTGTTTATTAGACGCATTGTGTATCGTGTTATTTAAGCAAGATTTTGTTATTTAATTTTTCACTTAATTTCAGTATTAACATATACAGGGCGTCTCATAGCACATACATTATCAGCAGATATATTTAAGTAAAAATATAGCAGTGTAGCTACATTTCTCTTAAATAAGTTATAAGTTATTAACAGGTTGTATACCGAAGAAATCAAGAAAAGGAGAGATGTTGTGTATTTCAGTGTATATTTTGTAAATTAGCGGTCAGGTGCTTTCGGTCTTACTTAGACCATGCTCAGACCCTAGAAACAAGAGAATATGATTAGTATAGAAGTTTTCTCAGTATTCACTAACCACACTCACTCGTCAAAGAGCACACCTCAATTTTATAATTTGGATAACTGTCTCCTACGCTAGCGCAACCTTTACACAGTAAAAATCAAATACACACTTAAAACGTCAATCCCAAATTAAAATTGAAACAGTTAGAACAATGTAAACAACAAAACTATTATAAACAATCAACTATAACATTAACAACTTAAAAGATAAAACTGAGGTTATGCCACACACAGTCATAGCATAATAAAGCAACTGGAAGTGTCTAAAATCAAAATATATACCGGTAAGTGTGAGCTTAAGTAGAAATTCTCGGTAGAAATTCTTTAATTTCTTTTTTATTACATTTTATATCACTATTCATTAGTATTGAGAAAAAAAATTACAAAGGAAAGTCAGTAGAAGTTTATTGATCTAGAGGGTTACTGTTATCGGCTATTCTGTGATACATAACTGTAAAAACCTTGGACTACAGAGAGGATCTTGAGATATTCAGGGAGATAAGAAGGAACCCCGACCATTGTTTAAATGTAAGAATGAACAACGTATATGACCGCAACCCCATTTTCAAACTTTTTCCTTAAAATCACTAAACCTTTTAAGCGTCTGAGAGCTGTGATTGCGTGAGGTGCGATCTTGTCAAACAACCTAAAATATAAAATATAGAAATTATGTTTAAAATACCACACATTAACAGAAAGAGTTAAAAGACAATTTTAAAAAAAAAATTAAAAACTTATTTTACAATTAAAAACTTTATATGATCTTAAAAGTATTCAAATTTTCACAAAATTAAGGAACAACCTTAAAACACAGGGACATTGATAAAATAGTAAAAAGCACATACACAAATTTTATAATTCAAGCAATCCTCTCAACAATAATGACACATCGAAATTTATTGCTTGGCCCTATACAAACGAACTTTCAGAAAAAATTAAATATTTTCTGAGCCAACATAATATCGTTATCTAGCACAGAATAAGTTAAACTCTTTTTTTTACGAAACTGAAAAGTAAAACTCCTAAAATGAATAACTCTAATGTTGTATATTCAATTCCTTGCACCAATTGTCCAAAAAAATATATAGGAATGACCACGCACAAATTTACGAAGAATGCTACGACTGCATTAAAGAAACATGTACGAGAAACAGGCCATTCCTTCAACTACAACAATACAATACTTGAACGTGACCATAGTTATAACAAATTGAGTATAAAGTTAAAATGGTGGAAATAAAAAAAGAAAAAACGCAGTTAACGACAGTAAGTAACCTAAGCCACATACCGGGTGTCAACGAATCTATTAAACAAGTCATAATTTCTAGAGTATTATGTGTATCAAAATGAGAATTGGTACAGGTAAATGTTATGTGAAGAGGAGAGTTTTCGCATATTTTCCACTTTCTGGTCACTTCCGGTTTCACCGGAAATGGCCCCGGTTTTGAATTTTTAAATGGAACACCCTGTATATTTTAACATCTTTGGATTTCTGAGACAATTCTAGATCAGAATGTGACATTTTAAAAACTTTTTACGTCTACTTCATTTTTTTTTAGAGCCACTTTTAAAATTGCATCTAGGTGGCCATGATCGGACGCAAACTAATCTAACGGCCTTAGGTGATGTCAAAAAAATACAATCGCAAAGTTTTAGTGACTAATATGAAAGACAGGAATTGGATTAAAAATTTAACAAATTTAACAAAAAACTAACAAAATAAACTAATAACTTAGACGACGCACTTAAAATATTTGAAAGTACAGTAGCTGAATTTGTTAAAAAGTTTAGTGTAGTAAATGTTCAAAGTGCATTCCTTCTTTTTCACGACACATTTCAGCTCGTTCAATTGTTTCTCTCAGCACGTTTTGTAGCATTTGGGGCGTTATACCTCTAAATGCCCGTAAAATTCTTTCTTCTAATATTTCAAGAGTAGCTGGGGCTGCTCCATAGTAAAGCCTTTCTTTGACATATCCCCAGACAAAGAAATCAAGCACAGTAAGATCCGATGAGCGGGCTGGCCACCGTACCGGACCATTGGTTGCAATAATTCGATTATTAAAATGCTCTATTAAATAACTAAGAACTTCTCTAGTATTGTGAGGCGGTGCTCCATCTTGTTGAAAGTAAATTCGCCGTAAAATTGCTAAAGGTATATCATTGAGATGATTTTCGATTTCATTTTGAAGAAAACCTAAGTATATAACCCCTGTTAACTGACCTTGAAACAATATTGGCCCATTTATTCTGTTTCCAACGATACCAGCCCAGACATTGACGCCAAATCTTTCTTGAAAATTGCCCTCTCTCATTTCATGTTGATTTTGTTCGGCCCAGTACCGAGTATTTTGCTTATTGAACATACCATTATTTGTAAATCGGGATTCGTCGGAAAATAGAATAAAATCGATAAAATTTGAGTTAATTCTATGATTTTGAAGCAGCCAATCACAAAACACTACACGTCTATCGCCATCCTCAAATGTTGATGTAACTGATATTTAAATGCTCGATATCCATGCTTTTTCAGTATTTTTCTTGCTGATTCATAACTTATCTGCAGTTCTTGACTAATTTTTCTTAACGAAACTGTTTTATCAACCTCAACCATAGCAAGTACGTTAATCTCAGTCTCTTCATTTATGATAAACCTCTGTTCCGCCTCTTGATTTCCTATTTGCCTAAAACGAGTCTCGACATACGGAAAATACTGATGGGCTAGATGTTGCCGATTCGGATATCTATGAGCATACAACTCGGCAGCATTCCTTGAATTTCTATGAAACTCTCCAAATATTAATAACATATCCACTTTTTCACTTTGAGTATACATTATTTTAACGAAAATTTAAACTAAACTTAACGAAAATTAAGAAACTTTTACGTCTGTTCTTAGAGCGTATGTCACTGTCATTATCTACTTAAGTGGGTGCTTTGTTTTCCTAAGAAGACTTGATAAAAACAGTTGCAAATTATTATGCATCTTGGCTGTCCATGGCGCACTTGTCATAAGTAAATAAATTATCCAGTATTTTGCTTAATAATATTTAATTTCTGTTCTTATGTCTAATCCAATCGCAAATAAATTAGTACCGTTAGATTCGTCAAAGAATGCTTTTTTCGAAAAGTAGTTGTCAAAAAGGGGTCGCCATTTGAAAATTAATAGTTAGAAATGAAAACGTAATTTTGTCAACTTGTCTTATTCCTGTCTTTCATACTAGTAACTAAAACTTTGCGATTGTATTTTTTTGACATCACCTAAGGCCCTTAGATTAGTTTGCGTCCGATCATGGCCACCTAGATGCAATTTTAAAAGTGGCTCTAAAAAAAATGAAGTAGACGTAAAAAGTTTTTAAAATGTCACATTCTGATCTAGAATTGTCTCAGAAACCCAAAAATGTTAAAATATACAAGGTGTTCCATTTAAAAATTCAAAATTGGGGCCATTTCCGGTGAAACCGGAAGTGTCCGGGAAGTGGAAAATATTCGAAAACTCTCCCCGTAACATACCATTTACCTGTACCAATTCTCATTTTGATATACATAATACTCTAGAAATTATGACTTGTCTAATAGATTCGTTGACACCCGGTATACACAAATTTTATTAAAAATTAATATACCCTCTTAAAAGTAAATAGATGGGAATATCCTCTTAAAACATTTATATGTTATCAGTTTTAATACAAAAAAAACAAAGACTCAATCAGTACATTATATCTTTCTGTATCGAAATAGAAATAGCAAGCTCAAGGTGCGTACCTACATATTTTTGTGAAAATTGAATATTTTTAAGATCATATAAAGTTTTTAATGGTATTATATTTTTAAAAAAAAATTAATTATCACTTAACTTTTTCTGTTAACGTATGGGATTTGAAACATAATTTGTGTATTTTAAATTTTATGTTGTTTGACCAAGAAAAATATTGTTATTATTAAATTAAGGAAAATAATATAAAGAAAACAAAAGGCGGAACGTCAAAACACGTTTTTTTAGCATCCACGTACGAACCTAACCCCAAGAATACAAAAAAAAACATATTGAACACATATATATATATATATATATATATATATATATATATATATATATATATATATATATTTATATATATATATATATATATATATATATATATATATATATATATATATATGAGTGCGGAGCACTCCAAAATATGGAAAAACTCCGGGTCCGACAGATGGCGACAGCGCTGTTTCGTCCTAATATGGGACTCATCAGGCCACCGCATTCGGTACAAACCATCACCTCGCCTTTGCATCCTATAAAGCTGAGTTTAAAATCAAAAAACAACAAACAAAACGACAAAGGCGACATCTCGATGGTTCACTTGATAACACAAGAACCACACAGATTAACAAAGTTTGTAAAAATCCGTCATATGGCGCGACGGTGAATTAAAACAGAAATATGTAAAATGGAGTACACAAAACGCGCTGCCCAAAGGATAGGGGTCGCATTTTTCGGTACTGGCAACCAAGCCTACTGCTCATTTTAGCAGCCAAAGCCACGTGTCGCACCAAACGATCCCACCATGAGAGCAACGTTTAGCGTGTTTCAAAGCCAAACAAGTAAATAAATAAATAGATAAGTTTTTTGTCCGTGTAATTTTTAACACGAGAATCATGTAGACTGACAAATTTTCACGTCCGCTTCGCCAATATTTGATTCTATTTTATTTTAAATTACACGGACAAACTTATCTATTTATTTATTTACTTGTTTGGCTTTGAAACACGCTAAACGTTGCTCTCATGGTGGGATCGTTTGGTGCGACACGTGGCTTTGGCTGCTAAAATGAGCAGTAGGCTTGGTTGCCAGTACCGAAAAATGCGACCCCTATCCTTTGGGCAGCGCGTTTCGTGTACTCGATTTTACATATTTCTCTTTTAATTCACCATCGCGCCACCATATGACGGATTTTTACAAACTTTGTTAATCTGTGTGGTTCTTGTGTTATCAAGTGGACCATCGAAATGTCGCCTTTGTCGTCTTGTTTGCTGTTTTTTGATTTTAAACTCAGCTTTATAGGATGCAAAGGCGAGATGATGGTTTGTACCGAATGCGGTGGCATGACGAGTCCCATATTAGGACGAAACAGCGCTGTCGCCATCTGTCGGACCCGGAGTTTTTCCATATTTTGGAGTGCTCCGCACTTTTTAACACGAGAATCATGTAGATTGACAAATTTTCACGTCCGCTTCGCCAATAGATTCTGTTTTATTTTAAATTACACGGACAAAAACTTATCTATTTATATATATATATATATATATATATATATATATATATATATATATATATATATATATATATATATATATATATATATGAATCGCAAAGTTTCGTTCACTGTACACACCTCAATGATTTGATGTTAAAAAGTAGTGGTTACCAAAGATTAGGTATCTCAACATTCGGTTTACTGAAGATTCCATTATTATTTTTAATATATGCTTTTTCTATAAATTTTCTTTTTTTCATGTTGGGTTCCATATATATTGCCGCAGCCTCAGACCATTTTATATGGTGTTGTTTGTCCCAGGCGTGTTCTGCAATACCTGATCTCGACGTTTCCCCTTTTTGTATCTGAGTTTGGTTTCGTGGTCGTTTGGTTTCTCCAATATACATTCCACCAAACTCACATGGAACTTTGTAAACACATTCTTTCTTATCGGTAGTTTTTAGTTTTGTTTTTGTTAAATGAGCTCTAAGTGTATTTCCTGATTTAAAGGCTGTTTTTATATTATAACTACTAGCAATTCGTCTTATTTTCTCTGAAGTCCCCTTAATATACGGAATTGTGAAGAAGGAATGTGTTTCTTGCTACCCAGTGTTCATTGTTCTGAAGTTATTTATAACATCGTCAATTAGTTTTAAAAGATAACCATTCTGTTGTAAATTGGATTTAATATTTGCAACCTCTTTTTCCAATAAATCGGCATTATTGCATATAGATATAGCGCGATTATAACGGTTGCGTATAATTCCCCATTTTGTTGAAACAGAATGATTAAAACTATGATTAAGATATTGTCCAGTATGTGTTGGCTTTATGTATACTGAAGTTTTAATAGTTTCGTTTGAACGGTTAACCTTTAGTAAACCGAGTGTTGAGATACCTAATCTTTGGCAACCACTACTTTGTAACATCAAATCATTGAGGAGTGTACAGTGATGCGAAACTTTGCGCTTCAATAGACACAGTTCCCATATAAGCTCGTAATCTTAAAACAAAACATTTAGTTTACACTTGGAAACGATTAGAGATACAACCTAATCGAAACGTCGTAAAAATAAATAAAAATAAAGACATTGCAAGTCCAACAACCACATTTTAGTCAACAAATCAGACTTTAGGTGATTATCATTTAACGGAATAAATTTTACAATGACAGAGTAAAAGAAACTAGAGTTCATTAAATTTTTAACCTATTTAACTGGCACTTTTTCAAAACTTTTCTTTTATATTAAAAGTTCTAGATTACAAATCAGTAAACGCTTTTCGCGGAAACTGAATTTAGAGAAACTGATGAGAATCATTTATCAAGATTTATCTAGATATACGTCGCGTCTTCAACATAATATAGTAAAATCAGTGAATGATGCACGGGTTTCTAAACAGTTAATCAATCAATTCCAGAATGTTATTTTCCATATCTTATATTCGTCCTAGTAACGTTGGCAGTAGCAAGAAATGAAAATGTATGGTTTTAAAAGTAGGTTTTGAATAAAACGTGTTTCAAGTTAAATTTTAGTGTTAACTTATCCAATATTATATTAGATTGTATTTTTAACACATTTTATAAAAAACTAGTAATTATCCGTTGCGGTTTCGCCCACGGAGGTAGGGAGGAACAGTTTTGGGAGGCTAATATATTACGCAGCAATGATTCATTTACTTTTTTTTGTTATTGTTCTGCTTCTCATTATGATATCAATATGAAATAAGTTTTGTACTATTTTTACAAATTGCTGCTACATACTAATGAAGTTAGAACAAAATCTATGCAATATTGTTAGCATTTTGTAGCAAAATAGTAAAAACACATTTTAACCCTCTTTTGCATTACAAAAATCATGTTGGTATCTTGATTTTTCGCAGAGGAAATGGCTTTTTAATCAGCAATGGTAAAATCGACGTCTCACCCTTTTTTTCCTTTTTAAAACGCGAATATAAAAAAATCAAGATATTAATTTTTAAGTATTCTTATTGGCTATTTTTTGAAACCAAAATTGAGACAATATCTCTATTGGTATTATTTTTTTCAAAACCTACTATATCGGAGTAAATATTTTTGGCACGGTGCAACCTCATTTTTGGAATTTATACGGGGATAATCAAAATGAAATATTTTTCTTGAAAGTTTCCATGAGAATAAAACTAAATTTTTGATTTTAGATACGTAACAGAGTACTTCATATAAGTCCTTCTTTGAACTTTGTCAAGTTGAAGAACCGGAACTAACCTGAACTAGGCCAAATAACACTCCCCATGAAGCACCCAAGTGCGCCCAAAGGCTTGTTTACAAGCCTAGAAAGCATATATATATATATATATATATATATATATATATATATATATATATATATATATATATATATGCATGAAAAAATATTCAATTTATTCTTTTTTTATGTGTAGTTTAGTTGTAAACAGTTAATTCTATGATAAATAATTAAAAATTGGAAATCACGTAAAGAAACCAATGTAAACCTGAACTAACCTGAACTAGGCCAAATAACACTCCCCATGTAGCACCCAAGTGCACCCAAAGACTTGTTTACAAGCCTAGAAAGCATATATATATATATATATATATATATATATATATATATATATATATATATATATATATATATATATGCGTGAAAAAATATTCAATTTATTCTTTTTTTATGTGTAGTTTAGTTGTAAACAGTTAATTCTATGATAAATAATTAAAAATTGGAAATCACGTAAAGAAACCAATGTAAAAACATTTGAAAAATTGTCCGAAAATTACGCGTTGGTATCATACTGAGTGAACAGTCGTAAACAGCATATTATCGTTTTTATTTTCAAAAAAATTGAAAAATCAAAAAAATTAAAAAATTTAAAAAATGAAATTTGCGAAAAACATTTCGGAACTAATGAGGGTCATTCTGCATGTAAAAACATACATTTTTTCTCTTTAAAGTTTTTCTCTATCTAGTTTAGTTAAGAATATACAAAACATTGAAAAAAAGTCTTTTTTTTTCGTAAGAAGGGCCGTATTTTGGTCAAAAATGCCCTTAGATCAAACTTTAAAAAAATAATTTAAACCTCTTGGAAAACTCTAAAAAAACTGTCTGATCAGAATTTTCTCACAAATTTTTCTACGAAAATGGCGCTGAATTTAAAGTCGAAATTTTTTTTTTTTATTTTTTTATTCTCGATTAAAACCTTTAAAAAATTTTAAAAATCGACCTATAATTCATGTCATCTGCAAGTACTCGCAAAGAGCTTTTAAATGCTTTTTTCAGAATTGTCATGCGATGATTCCTTACTGAAATACAGAACTTTGAAGTTCTACTTGTTTTAGCGTAGACATGGCAAAAGTTATTGACGGGCAATGTATGTAGTAGAGATTTATTAAATATTTTATAAATAATTTATTTACAAATAAACTTCTTTTGTTTTTCAAATTACAGAATTACCGACCGCGGACCAGTAGTTTCTTCAGCTCAAGTACCGAAGACCAAACTGTCGTCAGCTCAAACTTATCGCTTCACGATTCAGATCAAAGTAGAAAACAGATCAAGCAACGATTAACGGCATTTTTTGGGAACAGCAAGGTTGGTAATAATTTTACTTATTATATAATTTCATTCCAGAAAAACTTTAACAACGTTCTATTCCCCGACGAGTGCGAAAGACACTTGAGAAGTTGTCTCCCTTACAATGAAACAAAAGATTTACGATTCTCGATTAATGAGGTGTTTTTAAATAAAAAAATGAATTTTGTGAAATTATAAAATTTCCAGTGTTGTCAAATTTTTAACAAAAAAACTTAAGTGTCCGGAAGCATGTGTAATGATTTTATTACTGATTTATTTGTTGATAGTTATTTGTTTCATATAAAAATAATTTTGCTCCGGCTTCAGAAATTTCAAGGTTCAATTTTCCTTATCGCGATATCTATAAATTACTTCAACTATGTGTACGTCACAATGTTTCCAAGGTCGCAAAAGTATTCATTTTAGCCAAAGTTATTGCAAACAACAAAAAATTCTTAGGTTCTTAAAATTCTCCAAATTTGAAGAAATTAATTTTAGATCTGTAACACAGGCCGACAAAATTTTCCTTAACATCAGACCCAGAAACCAGACTATACTTTTCCGAAGATTTTTGACGCGTTGAATTCGAATTTTATTTCCGATTTGACCCATTAGCTCGGGTTTTCGAGATATTCTAACCTAAAAATGCCAAAACGCTGTTTTTTGTTATATTGGAGGTTATGTTTCAGTGTAGCATAAAGCTTTTCGACATAACATGATGGGACATCTGAAAATACCACTCATTGCCTTCTAAACCCATTTTTAATCATCTCAGAATCTCTTTTCCTCTTTGAGATACTGCTGATAGAAATTTCTGGTTTTACCGACTGTTTGCACCATATGGGTAAGTTAAAAAAAATCGCGAAATACTGAAAAAATATTCATTTTTCAAAAAAAAAAAGTTGTTTGGAATGGCCCAGAGAAATCGGGGGATTTTGGGGTCGTGGATCACAAATCTGAGGCCTGACTTTAATTCGACATTCAAAATGTTCAATATGGTGGATGTGACAGTCTTGTTACTTAAATCCCGAAAAACAAGACTCGGCCGGAATTATCGAATTTTTATAATTCTTGCATTTTTACATCGGCCATATTAAATCCGCGATCTCTAATATTAAAATTATTAGATTACGATCTTAAATTTATGATTAGCGATCTCAAAAACCCCGATTTTCCTGAGCAATTCCAGACAACATTTCCTGTTACATATTTTTCAAACAATGAATATTTTTTCAAAATTTCGCGAGTTTTTTTGCCTTACCCATATGGTGCAAATGGTCGGCAAAACCATAAATTTTCACAAGCGATATATCAAAGAGGAAAAATGATTTAAAATGAGTTTTGAACTTTTAGATGCCCCTTCGTGTCATATCGAAAAGTTTCATACTACCCTGAAACATAACCTTCAATATAACAAAAAAAAAAACAGCGTATTTTGTACTTTTAGGTTAAGATATCTCGAAAACCAGAGCTGATGGTTCAAATCGAAAGTCAAATTCGGATACAAAGCATGAAATACCTTCAGAAAAGTCTATTCTCGTTTCTGGGTCTAAAATGTTGTCGGCCTGTGAATCTAAATACCTGAACCCACCTAAATTTTGAAAGAATTTGGGAAATGCAAATATAGAATTTTCCGAAATTAATTTTTAGATCCGTAGTTGACCATTTTGGATTCACTTTTATGAAAATAATCTTTAAGTCTTAATCTACGCTCCCAAAAGCTCCCAATAAAATGTAAAATTCTAGTGCGCTCTATTGCATCTTCCTTATTTTAAGAAATTTACTATAGATTCGTAACCTGCGATCCCAAAAATAACAGGCATATTGAATTTAATCTGAATCTGCGCCCTTGAGAACACCCCAGTACTAATTTTGGACAAAATTGGGAATAGCAATTCCAAAAACCTCCCAAATCAATTTCTGCCATATTTAAATAGATAGATTTCTTTATTTCTTACTGAGAGTTTGATTTTTTAAAAATTTCGCGTTACTCCGGTGATTGCATAGATGTCGTTTGACTGGCGATATTTTTCAGTCTGGCATTCAAGTTGGAAGGTTGTTAATATCCTACCGACATTCTTTGGAATTTATATTTTATATAGCAGTTGTTTCCTGTGAATGTTGCTCTTGGTTCCATACAGTTTCACTGAGACCATAAGATCGTCGAAACGCGTATGGAGAGAGGACCAGAGTTGTATTTGCAAGAAACAAACTGTTCTGCATTATTCTCATGTTAAAAAGTGCGGAGCACTCCAAAGTATGGAAAGACTCCGGGTCCGACAGATGGCGACAGTGCTGTTTCGTCCTAATATGGGATGATGATTTGTACCGAATGCGGTGGCCTGACGAGTCTTTCCATACTTTGGACTGCTCCGCACTTTTTACCATGAAAATAATGCAGATTGACGAATTTCACGTCCGCTAAACCAAGATTTTATTTTATTTTCGTTTTTATATTACACGGACAGTAACTTATATATATATATATATATATATATATATATATATATATATATATATATATATACATATATATATATTTAGTTGGTTATTTTCTTGGGAATATGGTTCATTTTATATTGAAACTACATATATAAAGTAGTCATACTCATTGTATATATATATATATATATATATATATATATATATATATATATATATATATATTTCAGAACGTTTCGATTCTTTCGAATCTTTTTCAACTGACGGTTTCGGCGAATGCTACAAAAATGTACATTTTTAATATTATTATATATGGAATAGGAGGTTAAAAACTTACCATTAAGAACAGAGATTTTTGTGTTAAACAAAAATTAATTACATCATAAACCAATTATAATCGCTCACTCTTTTGTGTATTCACTTTTCAAAAAAATGTTTAACAGTCCAGTTAGAAGAATGGACACTACATTTTTAACCCTATAACTGCCTTGACTTGACTGAATGTGGAATCCAGATGGTGTATGTTTTAGGTACTTTAAGTGGCGTAAAAAGTTTGGGTCTTTTAATTGAAGTGATATTTTTCTGAAAAAATATCGTTATTCAATTTAGGAGAATTGAAGGCGGAGAATTGTTCTTATTTATTGTTTTATTTATTTTAGAAATTCCCTTATATTGGTTTATTTTAATATGTTGAAATAAATTTGATTTAGATTATTGATGTCTGTTTTATCGTTTACGACGTTCGGATTTTTTTTTTATTGCAATCATTTCGTAAAATTCTCGTTTCCCTTTGTTAGTTTCAGTTTTCAAGATTTTTGTATTTTCATAATCAAAGGTGTGCTTGTGTTTCATTTCGTGTTTTTTTAGGGCTGTAATATTTTTTTTTGTCATATTTATGTCCATTTGGACGATTTTGCAGATACTGACTAGTTTGGCCGATATAATTCGATGGACAATCCTTGCAGGGTATTTGGTAGACAACATTTGATTTTCCGTTTTTTGGAATGTCACTTTTTAATGTGCTGAAATTGCTTTTAAGTAAATTATGGCCCTTATGACTAGGGGTTATATTATGTTTTTTAAATAAAGTTTGAAAGTTTTCGGAAAGTTTTGGTATGTATGGCAAGGAAAGATATTGTTTTTTAGTTTTATTGTATTCTAAATTTTCTGTTTTAGTGTTTCCATGTTTGTATTTTTCTAGCCTTTCGTTCAAAATACAAACATGGAAACACTAAAACAGAAAATTTAGAACACAATAAAACTAAAAAACAATATCCTTCTTTGTCATACATACCAAAACTTTCCGAAAACTTTCAAACTTTATTTAAAAACCACTAGTCATAAGGGCCATAATTTACTTAAAAGCAATTTCAGCAAATTAAAAAGTGACATTCCAAAAAACGGAAAATCAAATGTTGTCTACCAAATACCCTGCAAGGATTGTCCATCGAATTATATCGGCCAAACTAGTCAGTATCTGCAAAATCGTCTAAATGAACATAAATATGACAAAAAAAATATTACAGCCCTAAAAAAACACGAAATGAAACACAATCACACCTTTGATTATGAAAATACAAAAACCTTGAAAACTGAAACTAACAAAGGGAAACGAGAATTTTACGAAATGATTGCAATAAAAAAAAATCCGAACGTCGTAAACGATAAAACAGACATCAATAATCTAAATCAAATTTATTTCAACATATTAAAATAAACCAATATAAGGGAATTTCTAAAATAAATAAAACAATAAATAAGAACAATTCTCCGCCTTCAATTCTCGTAAATTGAATAACGATAATTTTCAGAAAAATATCACTTCAATTAAAAGACCCAAACTTTTTACGCCATGAGTGATTATAATTGGTTTATAATGTAATTACTTTTTGTTTAACATAAAAATCTCTGTTCTTAATTGTCAGTTTTTAACCTCCTATTCCATATATAATAATATTAAAAATGTACATTTTTGTAGCATTCGCCGAAACCGTCAGTTGAAAAAGATTCGAAAGAATCGAAACGTTCTGAAAAATAAATATATATATATATATATATATATATATATATATATATATATATATATATATATATATATATATATATATATATACAATAAGTATGACTACTTTATATATGTAGTTTCAATATAAAATGAACCATATTCCCAAGAAAATAACCAACTAAAAATATATGTAATGGTTCAAGAAAAATTAATTCCTATACTATATATATATATATATATATATATATATATATATATATATATATATATATATATATATATATATATAAATAAATAACTGGCTATAATAAACTAGTCTTACAATTTAAATTATATATATATATATATATATATATATATATATATATATATTCTTTCATACAGTTAACTGTCTATTTAGATTGATTTCTATTTTTTTTTTTGGGGGGGGGGTTATAATTAAGTGACAGTGTACTAACAAAGTAATTCCATTCTTTGTTAAGTATTTTTAAGACAAACAGTATTGAAATATATAGACTTTAAATAAATCTTGGAGAGACTTTTAAATATTTGATTGCATTTTCTATAAATAAACTAATTCGGACTATTTTTGTTTTTTTGCCTTTACCCTTTATATGTGTCCCGTTTAATTAAAGACTTCGTATCAACAACCAAAAGTTACTGATAATGAAAAAGTCATTTGAAGGTGCTTGAAAACCGTTGATTTATTGATTAGTCTTTATTTGGATGTTCATTATACTTTCACACATCAAAAAGACATTTTTTTAAGGTGGCCAAGAGAAGAAAGAAAAAACTTTTACGGAGCGAGAATTACCTAAAAAAATAATGGAATATATAATTTAATTTGCCGAGATACACTCTTTAACGGATTGCACGTCTTTTAGGACTACTCACATAACTTATTCACTAGACCCTACTATAAAAGTTAAGTAGATCTGAACAATGGATTTTCTTCTATCTTTGTCGGAATATTTCATTTTTATTTTTAATTTTTAATAAATAAGCTCTCGATATATTTTTGATCAAATCTTTTTACTCGATTTTGTTAAATTTTTCAAATAATAAAATTATGTGAAAGTAATGATTGTTCTAACATATATTGCCACAGATATTCTCGTCAAATCAAATTTATCGGTTTCCGAACATCGTCCGAGATTATCTTCGATTACAACCCTCATATTGAGTTTTAATGAAGAGAAAAGTCTTTAACATTTACTAGTTCAGTTTGATAGTTTCTAGTTGTTAATTTGGTATTTGAAGATTGTCACATAATAAACTATTAAAGGCAATATCAACATATATCAATTGGAACATATTATATTAGAATGGAAGATGAACAATAACCCAAAGGTAAATCGAGGTCTTCACATCAAATGACATATTTTAAAAGTTCATTTGTAATGTCTACAGAGAATGACCAAGAGTAGACAAACACCCTTGAATGCAAATGCAAAATACGGCAAAAAAAAACACCTTCCATAGCTCAGAATTAGTGCATATCATCTGAAAGTTTCCATGCTTTACTGATAGAATGTTACACCGACAATATTCCATGCTAAGGTCTGAATTATTACATTGTGCACTAGATACCTGGAAAGTAAGTATCTCGCCAGCAGGACAATAAAAAAAAAATTATGCACGTCTTATAAAGTTACAAAATTGATATTTAATTTTATACTGTTTTTCCCGGCGCCCACACCAAAAATTATACTCTAAAATAGTACGATAATGGTGAGCAGCTTGTATTTTGTGGAAGAGATAACTAATAAAATACATTAGATGACTTCTTTAATTGCTTTGTTATTCAACGGTACTCCACTCGATCAGATAAACAAATTAGTTAACTTGATTGATTGATTGATTCGTTGAAAGATATAGCAGGCTGGGGTTACACTACTGCCTAGTGACTTATTGTATGTTGTCTGTAATATCTGTTCTATGTGAACAGGTTGGTTGCCTTGATCAGGTTTAGAAGCCTGTTGGACCATCATATTTTTTTTTTTCATATCCGGATGCTAACATCGGAAAAAACAACATACCAGCAATAAGGAATAATGTGGAAGTAACCATTCAAGAAGTAGAGAAAGCTATAAAATCCTTAAAAAATAGAAAGTCTCCCGGACAAGACGGAATTCATAACGAATTGTTGAAATACGGAGGACAGCGACTAACACAGGAACTCACAAGCTTCATTCGAAAAATCCTGACACAATGCAAAGTACTAGATAGGTGGAAAACCAGCACAATAATGCTTATGTTTAAGAAAGGTGACAAACAAGGACCAGGGAACTACAGGGGTATTAATCTACTGGACACAACTCTGAAACTCGTTACGAAAGTAATCAAAAATAAAATTAATTCGGTTAATGCTTATGTTTAAGAAAGGTGACAAATAAGAACCAGGGAACTACAGGGGTATTAATCTATTGGACACAACTCTGAAACTCGTTACGAAAGTAATCAAAAATAAAATTAATTCGGTTACAACACTGGAAGACGAACAGCAGGGATTTAGATCAGGAAGGTCTTGCGTGGATGCAGTATTTATTCTACGACAGATAGTCGAAAATCTCTAGAATACAATAAACCAACATTTTTATGCTTTATAGATCTAACAAAAGCATTCGATCGCATAAAGTTAGATGACGTAATCCACCTGTTATATATGAGAAATATTCCTATCAATATAATTCAGACCATCGAAAACATATACGCAAACAATAAAGTTCAGATTCGCACTAACGGTAAATTATCTACACCCATACCAGTCAACAGCGGTATTAGACAGGGAGACTGGCTTAGTCCTTTATTGTTTAACATGATAATGGACGAAATAATAAAGGAGGTGCGACTTGGTAGAGGATATAAAATGGGTGATACAGAAATAAAAATTCTCTGTTAGGCTGATGACGCTGTGATATGTGCCGAAAATGAAGACGACCTCCAGAGATTGTTAAATACCTTTAATCTTACGAGAAGAAAATTTAATATGATTATCTCAGCCGAAAAAACTAAATGTATGACAACCTCAAAAGAACCCCTCCGATGCAAACTAGAACTAGACGGTCGAATAATACAACAAGAAATGAGTTTCAAATATCTAGGAATCGACATAACTAGTTATGGCAACATCGAAGATGAAGTAAGAGGGCAGGTAGCCAAAGCAAACAAAGTGGCGGGTTGCCTCAACGACGTGATCTGGCGAAACAAACACTTACAACAAGAAACAAAGGTTCGGATCTACAAAACCACAATTAGACCTATTATGACATACACCTCAGAAACACGGCCAGAGACGACAAAAACGAAACAACTATTGGAGACTACAGAAATGAGAATACTTCGACGAATAACAGGAAAAACGCTACTAGACAGAGAAAGAAGCGATAACATCAGGCAATCATGCAACACAGACTGCATTAATGAGTGGGTCCTACAACGTAAGACACAATGGAACAAACACATAAGCCGAATGACAGAGGATAGACTGGTAAGGATCGCACGAGATAAATCGCCTAGTGGTACACGCAGTAGAGGTCGACCGCGGAAAAGGTGGAGCGATAATTTAAGTCCAGAATGAGGAAAATCGAAGAAGGAACAGGTCAAGGACCTATTATAGAAGGTAGAAGAAGAAGAAGATATCCGGAAACATGGGGAAAGAAGGAAGACTTTCACACTGCTGCCTAGTGACTTATTGTGTGTTGTCTGTTGCATCTGTTCTATGTGAACAGGCTGGTTGTCCTAATCAGGTTTAGGAGCCTGTTGAACAATCATAGTTTTATTCATATCCGGAAACATGGAGAACGAAGGAAGCTGATAAAATTGCATCATTTTTAGATGACTTTATTTTCAAACTTCTGGACAGGCCAATCAAACATTTACATATATTTTGTGATTGATTTTCATCATTTAAAGATTATAAGTGAAGCTACTTCGTCCTATTCGTCACATGTAGGTGTCCATTGCGTATAGATGTTTCCTTAAGCTGCAGTGGCCGGTTATTAGTCTTGTCACTAGCCTAATCTTTTTTCTGCTGGAACGCAGGATTTCACGGCCTAATTTGTCAGAAGGTTTGCTCAGAAATAATTTGCTGTTCTTGTGGTTCCAGTGGATCTGGTGTTAATGGTTTATTTATCATGATAACCACCGATGAATAGCAGCCTTAGTAATGCCAAATACTGATTTAGGTCCGATAAATATGGTAGCAAACACTTGCCTTTGCAAGTTAGTCCATTTTTTCATTGCCTTGGATGCCCTTGTGTTCTGGTGCCCATGCCAAAGTAACCTTATTGTATTTTGCCAGAGCGATCAGGTTCTGAAGACAATTTCAGACCTGTTTTGATATTATCTGATGACTTACAAGCGCCTTCAGCGGAAAAATAACGGGAACTTAACCGTAATAACTTTTTTCAACTCCATTTTTCTCAGAGGGAAAGGTACTTTAATTTTTTTATATAATTTCACATCAAATCCATTTTTGGTTTAATGAAAATCATATGTCTGCAAAATTATATTGCAAGTGATTGAAAACGGACAAAATTGTAATGTTGAAGGCCATGCCACAGACGACGACGATTGCTATTGACTATGCTCAAGTTATCACTTTATCACTTTATTAAAATCATTAAAAAAAGGTTGTTTTAATTTTGATGTTTTGACTTAATAACAATTATTGCTTAACTTCAGTTTTTACGCATACAAAATGTAACTACTGGCTATGAAAATTTTTCCTGTATTGCATAGATTTACTCAGTAGATATATAGCTAATGGTTACACTGAAAAATGCCTACAAGGTTTCGATTCTTAGAGAAAAAAGAAACTTGGCCGTTTGTCAAAGGACAACGGTCGTACTTAACCAAATGCTAGCTAACCACATTTTATCGCAACGTCCTGATTCACTAATAATTGAGTCTAAGACGTATGAATCAAAAACCTCGTTAACAAGTCCATGCTTTCCTTCTTTACTATTTTTCTATGTATCCTTTGTCAAATACTAGGATTATTTATATAACCTTCTGCATTGTTTCAGGATACTAAATATGAAGCTTTAATCGAACAGTTAGATCGGTATACTAAACAGGGAATTCCACAAAATGTCGATTATCCACAAGGTCAATGTGAGTCAATTGACGCTTTATATAAATTAGAAGATGACTGGAGGGATATAATCACCGAGTACAGTGGTAAGTTTAAATCTTTTGGATTTATAATTATATAAGTTATAGCGTTTTAAAAATATTTTATAGTATATAGTTATTTTTAAATTAATTCTCGGTGGATTGGTGTTTTCTATGTCATTATTATATTGTTTGACATTTCTGTAGTAGTTTGATCTTTTTCCAGACACTTGTTCTTTATTTGTTTTAAGATCCCATATTCAGGATGTCTTTCTTTTTTTGTGGTCTTTGTGCTCAAGTTGGTGTCGAATGCTTTGATAGCTTCGATAATATACGTTTTGAACAGTTACGTTCGTTTTGTCTCGAATTTTCATGATTGTTGTTTTTCCCTTAGATAACTGGAAACGTAGCAGCAGTTAACCTTTATTGTTCCTTGTTTGGTTTTCGTATCGTACCTTATTTTTCCTTTTCAAATTTCTTTCTGGACAAATTTGTTTAGGTCTTTAAATTTTTCCGATGTTTTATTTGTTCTTTTCCTTCTAGTATCTGTTTTGTTCTATTAGCTTCAATATTTTGTAAGCGTTTGAAAGTGAACATATTTTCTTCGATAGTTATTGTATCGATAATTTTATTTGCAAATTTGTCTATATCCATTTCTTCGACTGTCTCTAAGTATTTGCTTTAGCTCGTGTTGATATTTCTTTCCATTTAGCTTTAGAATTTCTTGGCTTGTGAACCACTATTTGTTAAAAAGCTGATTTATCTCAATTTTAAAATTAATTTTGATTTTTGTTGTAACTAATCTATTATCGCTTCCGATATAAAATTTGTTTAAAACAGTTTTGTTGTTGGAAAATACATAATCAACTTCATTTTTTGAATTTGAAGTCCATTTACGTTGTTTTCCAACCCCTTTCGTATGCTAGATGTTACGTTGTTTTGGCTTCTTAAAGAATGTATGCAGTAGTGGTCGGACTTGAAAAACTCGTTGTTTTACTCGGATCAAGTTATATTCCAAAGGATTCGATTGAATAAAATGGAGAATACTGGACTTAGATTCAGACTGGTCATACGTTATATCCAATTAACAATGAGCCTTGATCTGTTGAACCGCACGGTGTTCATTGTGCCCTAATCTGGTCTTGTAACTTTCGAAAATAGGATTAGGCATAGTACGATGGATCATCGATGTTTACTATACACTGACAAATCAATCGTTAATTTAATAATCGAAGGAATAGTAAAAGTAACGATGAAATCAGTGGCACTGCAAGACGAGAGTTCAGGTTTGTCTTAATTTAGATTGTGGTACTTTAGAATGTGCTTAGGATAAATGCGATTATCACAGCACACGACATGGCCTACGAAATGTTAATAATGGAACCACAATAGAAATTATTATTAGTCCTTTAGAATTTAAAATAAATATGACATTCGCCATTTTGGATTTAACATTAGGAAAGTTGCAATGAGATTTGATTTTTTTTTTCTGATAAATATGTTGGGTATGTAATTGCGAGAGAGATGCTTTGTCGCCAGTACTCTTTAACCTTGCACTGGAGAAAGCCGTAAGAACAGTATCAGTTGACGCGGAGGTTTTTGGGCCAAGTGGCCCTAAACTTATTTTGGCCTACGCGGATGATATGGGCGCGATAGGAGAAAGCACAATCAGTGTGAAGGAAAACTTCATAAAGATAGAAAAAGAAGCGCAGAAAATAGGACTCCGAATAAATGAAGGAAAGACCAAATACATGCATGTCTCCCGCAACCCCGCCCGAGACAGAATCAGGCAGAACGTCACCATGGATGACTATAATTTTGAGCATGTGCGAGTTTTCAAGTACCTGGGCGCAGTGATAACGGCAAACAATAATATTCAGGAAGAGGTTAAACAGCGCATCACACAAGCAAATAAATGTACATTTGCGATACACACCTTGCTTAAGTCAAAATTTATCACTAGAAAGGCAAAAACCGAAATACGACAATAATACGACCAGTAGCAATCTACGCCAGTGAAACATGGACCCTGACAGTCCACGATACGGAGCTGCTAAGAAGGTTCGAGAGAAAAATCCTGCGCATAATATATGGCCCATACCGAGACCTTGAAACAGGCCGTCACAGAATGAGAAACAACATAGAGCTTGCGCAAATATATCAAAGCCCTGACATCATTCAAGAAATAAAGTCCAGAAGACTACGATGGGCAGGACATATACAAAGGAGTCAAAACGATCGACTAATAAAACGGGTATGGGAGGAAGCACCACAAGGAAAAACACCACTGGGAAAACCTAGGCTTAGATGGAGAGATAACATCCACAAAGATCTATCTATCCTTGAAGTTGACCAGCGAGAATGGAGGGAGCTGGCACAAGACCGTTCTAGGTGGAGGCAGATAGTCGAGGCAGCCAAGATCCACCCTGGGTTGTAATGCTACGGAGTCAGTCATGTAATTGCACTAGATTTAAGAAAACATAATTTAGGTCTAAGTTACCAGTAATGCAACACTTTTTAAAATTATACAATAAAACGAAGGGAAAATCGGAAAGTTGTTTGCACTTCTTTATAATTCTTGACAGGAATTGAACGATTAGTGAGGATGTTTTAACCATATGTATAAAGTTGGTATTCGATCCAAATCATCAAAGTGTTGTTTTGTCCACCTTATTGAGGTAATTCATTAGAGTTTCTCCTCTTTCATTTCTGTTACCTTTAGTTTTATTTAATTTTTAATAATTATGTTATAAAATATGTCTTAGATTATTTTATAGCTGTAAATTTAATTATATATACTTTCGAAAATTTCATTTAATCACTCTTCCTAAACTGCCTGAACGGATCTCTATATTTTATTCTATAAATATACCTGTCATTTAGGAACACTTTTTGTCGACTGCCCTTAACCATTTCATTTTGAGGTAAAAAAGTCTAATTGATTTTGTTGAAAATCAAGATTTCTTTCCGATAGTTCTAAAATGACAATTTTCTGAAAGAATATTTTTTATATTTGTTCTTTTCAACAAAAAATAAAACTTGAGAAACGGAGTTTTCGTATTTACTCATAATAATAAAAACGTAACGATATTATACAATAAGAGTAAGGGTTATAAAGTTAGATAATACGGGTCAGTTATTGTATCTAACAATAAACTTTTACTACTATAATAATTATAAAAGTTTTGATTTAATAACTGACCGTTCTAAAACTTTTAATTACAAGATATTGGATAACGTTATTTCGTGTTTGTAGACATTTGGTAATAAAGTTACTATTAATAATACGTGTGTTTAGTGTTCGTAAATAATAAACAGAAACATAAACGAGATGTGTCAATGTATAGGATGTCCAAGGTAATGATTAGTTTCGAAACAGACAAGCAAATCGTATTTTGACTTTATCGGGTTCCAAAATGGCCAGGCAACCAAAGTAAAGTGTATTTTCTTTTCTTGGTGTTTAAACCCACCTCTCCTAATATTTTGAACCTAGCTATAGGGATACCTAATGTAGTTCAAGTTCATCCTTATTTATTAACGCAAATCTCATATGAATCTCTCTTTTTCTTTGTCAAACGTTTATACTTTTCCAATATTATCATAAGTATTTCATTTTTTACACTTACGTACGTACGTCTATTTCTTTTTATTATTGTTTTGGAAAAGGGTCTCCAGCCTTAGTTTTCACATAACATAAGAAATCATTTTTTTGCGAAGTAGTAGATATCTGTTGGACTTCCATTGTCTCTATTTTTGTTGAATATCACGACGTTTCGGCTAGTAGTTATCTCTTGCCGTTTTCAAGTGAAACTAAATAAATCCCTTAGCTACATGAGTATTAATACTAAAAGTAAATGCAGTAGAGTATGACTGAGATGGGTGCAGTCATACTTGCTATGGCAAAATCATATTTTTTATGCTGCATTTACTTTTAGTTTACAATTACTAAAAAGTGGTTTCCACACTTCTCTTATATCTAAAGATGGTTTACTAAAACAACTCGGGTTCTGATGTATAACCGCGGCTTCTTTGAATTTCCGTTTTCTCCAATGTTGTTCTCGGTGTAGTATTTTAGCTTCAGACCATTTTATGTGGTGTCCATGAGTCCAGGCATGGTTGGCGGCACCAGATCTCCTCGAGATGTGCATTTTTGGTGTTCTTTGATCCTTACGTCAAGAGGTCTCTTTGTTTCGCCAACGTAGGAATTGCCACATTCACATGGTATCTGATATATACAGTTCTTCATGTCTCTTTGAGTTGTTGGTTTGACCCTAGTGAGCCGACTTCTCAGAGAGTTATTTGAATTGAAAATAACGTTGATTTTATATTTTTTTCCTATCCTTCTAACTTTTTCTAAAATGCCTTTAACATAGGGGATGTTTAATACTGGTTTTCGTTCTTCATTCGTTGACGATATTGTCCTATTTCTGCGATGTTCAAGAAATTTATCCACTAGATATATTGGATATCCGTTGGCTATCAAATCATTTTTAATGTAATCTATCTCTTTCATCAAGTTCTCGTTGGAGTTGCAGAGAGTTAAATTTCTATCTACGAGATTTCTTATAATTCCTTGTTTGGTGTTGTTGGAGTGATTAAATGAATAATTAAGATATTATCCTGTGTGCGTGGCTTTTCTGTAAACCGAAGTTCGAATTTGTCTGCCATTTCTTTCAACCAAGACATCTAAGAATGGTAATTTATTTTCTACTTCTTTCTCCATGGTGAGTTTAATAGTTGGGCTGATATTGTTGACATGAGAAAGGAAGTTTCGAAGTTCTTCGTCGTTTCCACTCCAAATAATAAAAGTATCGTCTACGTATCTGAACTATAACTTTGGTTTCTTAGATGTGGATTCAATTGCAAAAGTCTCGAACCATTCCATGAAAATATTTGCGACCACCGGTGAGAGTGAAGATCCCATCGGTAGTCCATCATCCTGGATGTAGAATTTTTCCTTTTCTTGAAAATAGGAATTAGTCAAACAACTTTCCAATAAGTATAATATAATGGCGTGCGATGGTAAAGATGTTCTTTCTGCTAAGGTCTGGTCTTCTTCAAGTTACTTTCTTATGATTTTTAGTGAGTCCTTAACTGGAACGTTGGTGTATAGGCTTTCCACGTCAAAGCTAATAAAATGGTCTTCTGGTTGTACTTCTATTTCACGTATAATTTCTACGAAATGTTGCGAGTTCTTAACCCAGTACGATGTATTTCCTTATAATGGTCTGAGGATTGGAAGAAGAAATTTGGCAAGTTCAGAAGTCGGAAAGTTCCGGGAACTCGTGATAGGTCGTAAAGCATGTCTTGCTTATGTATTTTCGGGAGTCCATAAAGGTGTGGAGTTTTGCTATGGTGTGGCGTCAACTGAGTCCGGATCCTCTCAGGAATATACCGTTCATGTTTCCTAAGAACGCGATAAATTCTTCCTTCAATTGCAGATGTGGGATCTTTAGAAAGAGATGTATAATTTCCTTTGCTTAAAACTTCATCAATTTTTTGATAGTATGTTTCAGCATTCATTACGACTATAGCATTTCCTTTATCCGCTGATAGAATTTTAATACTGGAGTCCTTCTGTAGGTTGGCTAGGGCAGTTTTCTCGTTTTTGCTGATGTTTGGTTCGGTTTTTCTAGATTTTTGTAGAGTTTCTCTTATTTTCCACCTGAACTCATCTGCAAAAGGGTCTTCGATATTCGCTGAGGCTGCGGCGCTAATTATATATTATATACAGTGCCTTCATTTCAAAACGAACCATCCTTAATAACTTTGTTAAATAGAAAAATTTAAAAAAAAGAAAAAACACGTCAATTTAGATATACAGGGGGAAGTTTAATTTTGCATTTTTTAAAAGTCTGTCAATCACCTCCTCACCTCCAGCTAACCTCACTTTGATATGTCAAATGGGAACCCCCACCTTGTGACACATCATTGTAAGCAGCATAAAATTTTCTATCCAACCGTATAAAAAAAATTAAATCGGTTGACGTACAAGCGAATAGTGTGCAAAAATGTCTTGTAATAATGCATAATATATCGGCCTCGAACTTTGGTATGCCAAATGATTACCCTATAGTGTGATACATCATTTTAAAGGGCATACTATCTCCTATTTAGCCAATAAAAAAAACAAAATCTGTTGATGTACAAGCGAATAGTAAGAAAAGATGTGTGGTAATAATAGACACCTTATCACATTAAACTTTATTATGTCAAATGGCTACTTCATAGAGTCAAATATTATTTTAAATTTAAAATAAATATTTTTTTAAAATAATAAACAGTTAAAATATTTGCGAGAAAAAAACTAAGCCTGTTTTAAAATTCATCGCAAAATTCATTGCAGTCTAATCAATCTAGTGTATTTATTTCAATGATATTTTTTGCGGTACCTGATAGGTACAAGAAATCACTGCAATAAATAAAATTTTTAAGATCTTTAAACACCAGTTGTTTATTATTTTTAAAATTGTCATTGTGACGCCTAGTTGAAACGTGAATATAAATGGTGTATACGCTAGCCGAAAGAATAGAAATAATTTTTCTCTATGGAGCTGAAGATCGGTGCGCTCGTAGAACCGCCAGAGCATTTAACGAGAGGCATCAAGACAAAAACGTGGGCCATAAATATGTACTCGAATTGGTACGAAAGTTTGAAGAAACGGGATCCGTTTGTAATAAAAAATCTATTGAGAAAAGGGTTGTAGATGAAGCATGCCAAATCGAGGTACTAGGACAGTTTGCAATAGATCCAACTTTATCCATCTCAAAGGTCGCAGATTTAACCAACATTTCTGCTGGCTCTGTGCATAAAGTTTTAAAACAAAATAAGTTTTTTCCCTACAAAATTCAAATTCTTCAAGAACTCGGAGAAGACGATTTTGATAGGAGAATTCAATTTTGCGAATTAATGTGCCAACGAATTGACGAGGACCCCCATTTACCTAAGAATATCTGCTTTAGTGATGAATCAACTTTTTTTCTAAATGGACTGGTTAACAGACATAACTGCAGATACTGGGATAATGAAAATCCGCACCTTTTCCGAGAAGGGCATACTCAATATCCCGAAAAAATTAACGTGTGGGCAGGAATTTATGGCAATGAAATCATCGGGCCATTTTTTTTTGGAAGATAATTTAACTGGGCAAATTTATTTAAACCTTTTAGAAAACACAATATACCCTGCCATTGTGCAATCTTTAGAAAATCAAGTGGATGAAAATGCTGTTATGGTACTAAATGAAAATAATTTGCATTTCCAGCAAGATGGAGCTCCCCCGCACTACGCTTTGGCAATTCGAGAGTGGCTTGATGAACATTTTCCAGGGACGTGGATTGGCAGACGTGGTGCAATTGAATGGCCAGCACGGTATCCAGACCTAACCCCTCTAGACTTTTTTCTTTGGGGGTATTTAAAAAGCAAGGTTTATAAAACCCCACCTGAAAATATTGACGATTTAAAAGATCGAATTGTTCGGGAATGTAGAGGAACTAGCAGAGAAACCCTTGCCAATGTTCGTGGGGAATTTCAAAATAGGCTTTTTTATTGTCTCGCTAATAACGGCGCACATTTTGAACATTTAATAAAATAATTTTCTTCAACTGAATAAACTGCTTATATTTAACACACATTTTTGCATCCTAATTGCCTATAACGTCTATTAACTTAATTTTTTTTGACATCGTTGGATAGCAGATCGTACGTCCTTTAAAATGATGTATCACACTATAGGGTAATCATTTGACATACCAAAGTTCGAGGCCGATATATTATGCATTATTACAAGACATTTTTGCACACTATTCGCTTGTACGTCAACCGATTTAATTTTTTTTATACGGTTGGATAGACAATTTTATGCTGCTTACAATGATGTGTCACAAGGTGGGGGTTCCCATTTGACATATCAAAGTGAGGTTAGCTGGAGGTGAGGAGGTGATTGACAGACTTTTAACAAATGCAAAATTAAACTTCCCCCTGTATATCTAAATTGACGTGTTTTTTCTTTTTTTTAAATTTTTCTATTTAACAAAGTTATTAAGGATGGTTCGTTTTGAAATGAAGGCACTGTATAATATAATTATACTTCAAACAAACAAATAAGAAATCAATTATTAAAACGATCTGTCAGTCGGTATGTACCGGATGGCCAAATAAGAGAGGACTCCGGCGATCTGACCATCCAGTACCACTCGCTTTAAACATCGCTTAAAAATTTGGAATAACCTGCTATGCCGTTTTTTATTAGAATTTTGGGAAACTTCATTTAAAAATATCATTAGTATTTACTTCGAAATTTTAAATACAAAAGTTCGGAGATAAAATTTTAACAATATAATTATTTTAAAAACTTTTAATTAGATATTTCAAGTTAAAATAAAGCAAATAGCCATTTTTTACTTCAAAATTTTTAAATCAAAGTTTTAATTGAAAGAGTTTCGTTTTACTTGTGTTATTTAGAACTTTAATCTTTAGAATCTTGATTAATTTACTCACGTTCATATTCCATTGTAATACAAAGTAAAATACATAAAATAATGCTGGACGAAATAATAACGCAAATCAATAATTCTAAAAACCAATCAAAATAGCATATCGAACATTTATGTTTAAATTGTGAGTCAATTGAGCTTTGTTTTTTCTATGTTCGCAGTTCACTGCTTCTTTCTGTATGTAACTTTATTATAATGTTACGTTTCATTGGAAAATAATGGGAGAATTGAAAACTCGATGTCCTTTAATATTTCTATATTTATATTCCATTCGTTAACTTTAAAAAATGAAAACAAAATCCATATTACAAAGGGTCAATTACTGATGCAAAAATTACTTGTAAGTTAATTTTCTTCTAAGGATTAATGATACTTTACTCTTGAGCAATTTTATATTTTTCTTTGTCTCCTTCATACAATATATGAAGGATATTTTAAGATTTTATAGACAGTAATATAGTTGATATAATATTATCATCATTCTACTCTTGCACTGCGGAACCTAAATCTCCCTCATTAATCAGCAATTTATTCAATCTAATTCCGCTGCAATCCAGTTAGCAGCAACTTGCTTGATATCATCGGATCATCCTGCCGCACGAAACAGACACTTAGTTGTCATCAAGAACCATGTCCTTAAATTCTTGAAATTCGTTTCCTTCCTAATACCCTCTTTCCCATTATCATTCCTTGTAATATGCGTTGTAGGAGACCATACCTGTTTTCGTTTCTCATTAAATTACCGACGTATTATAATTTGCGTTTCTTCACTGTGTTTAGGAGTTCCAAATACTTTCCAATCTTTTCCAGTACAGTCTTATTTTTTATATGTTTCGTCCACGAAATTATCAAAATCGGACAATACAATCGCATCTCAAAAACATTTATCTTTTTACTAGTTTATTTAGTATGCAGCCAAGATTCTACCCCGTACAACAAGACCGAGAATAAGAATGAACGGAGAAATTTTTTATTGAGAGAATTAATTTTTTATTTTAATAAAAGTGGTATCTAATATCTTGTGAGTGATCCCACTGTTCATTAATCCTACTTCCCAGAATGAATATTTGTCAACTTCCCTAATTTGTTATTAATTGACTTGAGGTAGTAAGTCTTTGGAGATACTTAGCCTTGTTTTTTGTTGAGGTCCAACCCCTTTCGTGTGCTAGATGTTGTAATCCTTCTAAGTTCGCAAGATCAACGATATCGTCGTCACACTGGATATTCTTTAACCGAAAATAATAAAATTTTTAAATTGTTCTAGTCAAATATTTATGAAAATAAGCGCAAATTTTCAGTTGTCAAATTCCTGGAATATCAAATGACTAAATGTCAGCGGCTCTAAAGTATATAAAAAAATAAATGAGGAGGAAAAATTCCAATACTGATAGAAAAAGTATAGTATTCCACTCCATTGTAATGACTTTTACTTACTTGGATGCACCGCGAATGACGTAATAAAAAACTACGATTGACCCACCAGAAAAACTATAGTAATGGCCAAACACATACATGTGCAGAAGCGGTAGTCTAAAACGGACAATAAACACCTTCTGACCATTTAAAACCCAAGGAGTCGATGGAATAATTTCAGCCCTCCTCCAACGAGCGAAAGAAGAAATTTTACCACATATAGTGCATATCAGTCGTAGTAACCTAGAATTGGGAGACATATCAGAAATATGGAGAGGAGCCATTCCGAAAACAGGGAAAAAGGACACTACACACCCGGAATCTCTGCGACCTATCAGCCTCTCATGGTTTATTTTAAAAACGATGGAAAAAGCAGTTGACAACTATATCAGAAACTACACTAACACAA
Source organism: Diaprepes abbreviatus (assembly GCA_034092305.1). Taxonomy (NCBI): domain Eukaryota; kingdom Metazoa; phylum Arthropoda; class Insecta; order Coleoptera; family Curculionidae; genus Diaprepes; species Diaprepes abbreviatus. Next base: position 4,637,046 of record JASJET010000087.1, read on the forward strand.
TTAAGAGATGAGATTGAAGGTGCACTGAACAATAGGGAAACAGTAGCACATAGAAGAGATTTTTACAACACTCCACATGAGGAAGTCAAAATACCACTTGATAACAGGGGAGTAGAATGAACGACGTCCAAATGGATAGCGTGATTTCTATCCACAGAGGCAAAGATAGGACGGAGACTATCGCACTCTGTATTACCGGAGGATGCCCTCAGGGGTAGTAGCTTCTCCACTTATGTGGAGAGTACTTGTAGATCGACTCCTCTATGATCTGACTGACCTCAACATATCTTTTCAGAGCTATGTTGATGACGTGCTCATAACCACGTGGGGCAAATTCGAGAATACCTACTGTGACATATTCCAGAAAGGATTTGAAAACACTAAAGAATGATTCCATATAATGGGACTAAATAGCAACCCCGACAAAACCACCTTAGTGTCCTATACAAGGAAAAGAAACCTCAATTGAGTGGAAGTCAGAGGTTAAATATCTGGGCCTGAAAATAATCAACAAGGCTACAAAAGTTTTGATGGACTTTAGAAACTTCGCGGAAAAAAGCTGAGGCACAAACCCAAAAAGGGGCTGAGACGCCATTTCTGGGGCCCGAAACTTTCTGTGGGATCAGTAGCAATGTAATGTAGAAGAACTAAAAAGAGAATAAGAGAGCAGGAAATTACTGAACGGATCTGCAAGGAATGACACAAGCGAGTATACTTCTTGAAAAATACAACTAAATAGATTCAAGGAATGTATAAGCCTAAGCAAGAACCAACTCAGAGTTCTGACAGGAATCCTCACAGAGCATTGTCACCTAAAGGAACACCTTAAGAAACTCAGAATGGCAGAAAGAGAATAGTGCAGATTTTACGACCAGGAGAACTAAACCTCCATTCACATTCTTTCAGCGCAGCGCTTCCGAAAACCCTAGGATGCGGTTCCTGGGAACACAGAAAATCGATGAAGGGGAGTTACCCACTTTAAAGCCCTCCAACATTCTAAGGTTTCTAACGGAAATAGGACTGTACGACCTGCTTTAGTAGGCAAAGTATATCTAACGACTGGACACACAATAGATCTAATAAATCGCAATGTACAAATCTCCAATTCCGCACACATACATACTTGGATGATTTAAGAGAAATGGTCATTATTATATGCTCTTTTAATAATATACTATTAACCTAGTTCTTTTAAGTTCCTTCATTCCGATAAGCTGATTGCATCATTATTAACTTTTATCCCATTAATTTAGTTTCTAAATAAACATTTTAACTATTTTGCAAGGCCACCAAGTACAAACCGCAAAATGTTTCCCACAGGATACGTAATATGCCACAAGAATTCATAGATTTATTTTTACAGGATGGTTTTAATGATTTAGAATTATTACGGTACATAAAATAAAATTTATTTGGCAGTTACCCACGCTTATTGGGATCGTTTAATATTTAAAAGTGTCTTATAAAAGTTTTTAAGGTCGTTTTAGTAGTGTCTTAAAGCCTTGGAATTAAACTCGTAAAATCGAATGTCGCAGTTACAACACCAAATTAAACTATAAATGAATTTGAGATTTATCACTGGAAGGGGGCGATTAAGCGTATTTTATTGAAAAATACAAGAGCTTACATTTATATTAAAAATATATGGCAGTTGTGGATTTTAGGCACATAGAGAAATAAATAAATAAATGACATATTTATATATATATATATATATATATATATATATATATATATATATATATATATATATATACATAAAAGAAGAGAATTTTTGTTTGTTAAAAGGAAATACGTTAAATTTAAGGTAAATGTGCTCGAGGCAAATTTCATAAACATTTCTTAAATGCATTTAATGTAATGCATTAAATTTAATAATTTTTACATTAATCTAAATTAATTTTTTCCATTAAATTTAAAGTTTGATCAATAATTTTTAAGGTGACTATGTACATTAAATATACAGCCAGCGTTCACTGAATTTGAGATATGTTCTCACATATTTAATGCACCAACATTAATATGAGGTCAAAAAATTCTGAAGTTACCAGTAAAAGGTGGACATTTTTCCCATGGGTAGTGTCCGCCATCTAGACCAGTTTCAAACTTATTGGTCGCCATCAGTACGGGCAGACATGTAGTTGTGTCATACTAAACAAGAAGTTCAATACAAGTTGCGCCATCTCCTGGAATCTCATGCAATGCATATTGAATAATAATGTGAATTCCTTTAGTAGTAACGCATATATGAATTAATTTCAATGTAGAGAAGTTGAAATATCTTTTCAGTTACTTTATTGAAATTTAAGATACTATTTAATCAAATTTAATGTACAACGAACTGATATTTCAATGAATTTGCTTTAACTTCATAGTAAATGTAAATTATTCACGACTTAAAATGCAAAATCATTAAATTTAATGTAGAGTGGACATTAAATTTGCATTAAATTTAAGGTTATTTTTAATAGTGTGCACAAGTAGCTAATAGAATTCAAAAAGTACAAAGTGCATGTATACGACTTTCATTTGGATTACGTAAGTTTGATAGGATTGGAGATGCCTAGAGGCGATCTGACTGTCTGAGAATGAGTGATCGTTACCACCTATATCTGCTCTCCTTGTATCACAATGTATTAATAAATAAATTTCACCTTACTTATATAACAAAATACGTTTTCATACTGATATTCATAATTAATATTAGATTTAAAGGCAAGTTTACAATACCACCGCATATGATCTTATTCGAACGGTCCTTCTCTTATTAGATTACTAAAGACCTAAATACGTTTTCGGAAAAATGTTGAAATGTTAAGAAGTGCATTTGGACGGTTGATTCTTCGGCATGTCCCGGAGGCTAATTCATAGATTTTTGTGCATCTTTGTTTTTTGTGGTTATTTGTCTTCTCTGTTATCAGATTATATAATTAAGGTGAATTAAAATATGTGTTAATATTAAATTTTATGAATGTTTTGTGATATAGAATAATGATAATTTTTTAATTTTTAATTATAATAAATATTCCTGGTAATATTAAATTAAATTTAAAGTTGTTGAATATTATAAATAGGCTTACATTTTTTATTTGATCGTACCTTTTAAGTTATTGATTATCATAATTAGGTTATATGTATATGAGTAGAGTTGAGGTCTGTCCACTGCGACCTGGTGGATCTAATATGCCCCCCTACTGCTGCCAAGTCGTAAGAGTTACCTTATCGGCTAGAACAGGTCCTCCAGTCATATTTCCCTCAGGAGCCGCATCCTAGGGTTTTCTAGAGCGCTGCACTCTGAAAGGATATGAATAGAGGTTTCATCCTCCTTAAACAATCTGCACTCTTCTTTTTCTACCAGTCCGAGTTTCTTGAGGCGTCCCTTCAGGTGACAATGCCCCGTCAGGACCCCTGTCAGAACTCTGAGTTGATTTTTACTTAAACTTATGCATTCTTTGAATCTCTTCTGGTCGTAGTCCTCATGAAGTATCTTCCTTTGTCTCAATCCTTACAGCTCCGTCCAATTTTGGATATCCTGCTTTCTTCTTCTATCTTTAGTTCTTCCAACATTACAGTACTACCGATCTTGAGTTTGCCGAACTAAACCTCGCTCTTTTGTTCATGGTATGTCGAACAATGCACTGTAACTACATTAAATTTTAAGTAGATGTACAAATGAAGGCCTTTATTATTATTATCAGAGTTACAAGCCAAAAGGCTTCGCACTCCCTCCAAGGAATATTGTCATACCAGTTTAGTTCAGGTTACAAGTCGAACTGCTTTCTGCATCGGCTTATACAGATGCTCACTAAAGACCAGATCCTTGATGTTCTGTAGAAGGTTCTTTGGTTTCACTCCAGTTATTGACAGTATTATGGGAATCGTTTGGATGCTATTCATTGCCCATTGTCTTCGAATTTGGACCTCCAGATCTCTGTATTTGGCCATCTTCTCGTTGTATTTTGGCCTTAGGTTGTTGTTGTTAGATACAGCAATGTCGATTAGTGTAGTTCACCTAGAAATTTTATCTATTGGTATAATGTCTGGTCTATTATGAGCAACTGTCTGATCCGTCAGAACCCTTCGGTCCCAATATAACTTGAGCTGGTTGTTCTTAAGAATAGGCTCCAGATTGTATTTATAATAAGGCAATTTTCCTACCTGTAATAGGTTTAACTTTTCTGCTAACCCTTTATGAAGTATCTTAGCGGCTGAGTCATGTTTTTCCTTATACTCGGTTGCGGCAAACGCTTGACATCTTCCAGTTATGTGCTGGATTGTCTCTGATGTAAGACAGCCATATCTGCATTGTTATTTTCTATTGAGGGATCTCTAGTTCTTTGTCGAAATAACTTGGTCTGGGATAGCTAACAAGAAGCCCTCCCTTTCCGGAAACATCTGTCCTGAAATCAACCAGTAGTCCGACGCTGAGTTGTTAATATTGTCCTGATTAACCTCATTTAGATGCCGTCCATGAAGTGGCTTCTGTAGCCAGGTTTGTAACTTCTCTTGGTTTGTTTGGTGGTAAGAAGTAATATATTATTTCCTCAACTGTAGCGGCATTGAATCGTCTGCCTAGCATATTGCTGGATGTAGTGTGGAAGAGTCCGCTAACCTGTGGAAATATGAACGTTGGTTTATTATTTGTTGATCGAGCTGCTTACCAATATCCACCAATCCTCTTCCTCCTTGGTATTTTGGAAGCATTGTACGTTCAATAGCACTCCGAGGGTGATGTTTTTGTGCGTCTGTTAGGATTTTCTTTATTTTTTTTTTGCAAGTTTTGGAGGTCCGTCCTGCTCCATTTTACAATTCCAAAAGAGGAGCTCAGCGCAGAGCAAGCATACGTGTTGAGCGCCTTAAACAAATTTCTACTAATTAAGTTAGTTCGTAATATAAAGTTGATGCTGGTTCGTAATACCCCCCTACCCTCCTGACAAATTCCGTTGTCAATTTCAGTTTTCATAGTGCGATGGTCACTTTTTTTGGCCTGTTTCATACCTAGATATTTGTATGTTTGATCTGCTTCCATTGCGGCTATAGTTTCACCGTTCTGCATTTCAAAAACTCCTGGTTGTATCTTCCCTTTAACGATATTCAAAATACGGCACTTGTCAAGTCTAAATTGCATTTCGATATCCCCGAAGAACTCCTCTACAATTTTAAGCATTTATTCTAGCTGGTTTATGGTAGCAGCTGAAAGACAGAACCACAATGGGCTAAGTTAATCGCCCTGAAATATTCCCCTTCGTATCGGAATGGTGTTAGTTTCGATGGTATCTCTGGATGGCACTTGCAATTGGATCCTATTTCTCCAGGTTGACATGATGCGTTCTAAAAAGGAAACAAAGTCATTATTGACTCTATACATTTTCAATATAGTTTTGAGCCACTCATGTGGCACTGAGTCGAAGGCCTTATAATCCACGTAGGCAGCAAAGAGGTTTCTTCGGTTGGTACAGGTACACCTTATACAGTGTGGGTAGGCAGGTGATTGGCCTATATTTAGCTGGGTCATGTGTGTTGTGTTGGTCCTTTGGTAGGAGGTACGTAATACCTTCGGTCAAAAACAATTTCTATGTTTTGGTTCGAGAATACTTAAATAAAACTTATCCAGACTGATAAATAGGCAGATGTAGGCCATTGCTTGGCCTACCCGTTCACGAGATTTAGATCAACTAGACTATTTTTTTTTTGTATAACAAATAGAACAACGTGTCATGCATTATTACCAAGAAATTTGTAACAAACAAGGAATTTTTGAGAGTCAGGGCTTCACTGAAAAGTTGTCTAGCTACCTGTCTTGAGACGAACGAAAATCATCACATTTGTTATAACTTTTAACCCTTATTTTTCTCTTGACTGTTTGTTCAACCATCAATTAACTGTAATGATTGAATAAAGAAAGCAAAGTACCACGTAGACTTATTATTAATGTTTTGTCTTTTGTGAACTTTCTAATTTGTTTTAAGTTTAAAGCTAATAAGAAACAAAAGAAAACTGTTTTATATCTCAACAAATAATGATATTTTCAAACATGTTAACTATATATTTAAACTTTTGCGTATTAAAGCAAATATTTATACTACAAGATAGAGTAAATATAATTTATTGGTAAATTTATCCCTAAATCTTACTATGCCAAATTGTTGAACGGCTTTGTATACGCTATATATTTTTAAATTTTTAATCTATTCTCAGAATCAGTATTCTGAAAATTAGATATTTTTTTAATAAAAAACGTTGAACTCAACTTTTGAACAACTTATGCATAATAAGATAAAAAGTTGCACCATACTTTTAAATAAATCTGTATTGATTTTTAAGTATTATCCAGTAAACCGTGATTTATCCCTTAATATCATGTTTCATAAAAAAAATCTAATTATTCAGATGATAATATAATTAAAGTCAAAAAGGGGTTGTTATCTGATAAATTTTGAAGCGAAGATAAATTGAAGCAGATAAAAATAATTAGCGAAAAGATTTTATTGACAGCAGAATAGATTAGGACTTTTAACGATATTATTTATTACGCTTTCGTTTCGATGCCTATCACAAGAAAAAGGTTTAATGGCTTTTGTGGCCTGTACCTTATTATTTTTTTGAGGATCGTGGAAAACATGTTAAAGATAAAAAAAAAGATTCATATTATGCCCAACTATATGAAATTTTTTAAATATCAAAATCGTAAACAAATATTTTTTCTATATAGGTAAGTTTATTTTATCAATTAACACCTTTATTTGTAAGTAGAGAAAACACTTTTAAGTACAAATACTCCCAAAAACCAGTGGTCTTCAACATACGGCCCATGGGCCAATACCAGTCCGCGAGCGTCGCGCGTTTATTTTGATTAAATTTTAAAATTTACAATGTAAGTAAATTATACAAAGTAATAATCAGATGTTTTTATTTAACGACCAATTAAGAAGCACAATAACTGACAAGGATAATGCAGCTGAACATTCTAACGGTAGTTAATGATATGAGATTTATCCTAAAAACTTAAAAAAGTGACACATATTGGTAATACACATAATGAAATTAAACTATATAATTGTGATTAATGAGCTGTAACTTTCTCTTGGCATTTATTTCCAGTTATGAATCAAGTTTACTAGTGAAAATGATCAACAGCGACTTCACATGCCCTACAATTAATTTACATCTGTTCATTTTTTTTGGAGAATTTTTTTTCTCACTGATAAGTAGTGCCAAAAGCAAGAAAAAAGCTACGAGCAAATTTATGCAACTGATCAAACCGTGTGAGTGGAACACTCTTATAAAATTCAAGAAATTAAGACTTTAAATATGTTTCTTTAAAAATATCGCTACACTGCAAATCAATTATTTACATTTAACTTCTGCGAGATGTCACTACTATATATTTCACATAATTGTATGTAGTTGTAACAATACTTAACGCACAGCACGTGCATCGGCTATCTCTGCATCAATAAAAAGATCTTCTCACTTACCGGCTTCTTGGCGGGAGTTCCACAGGGCACCGTACTATCGCCTAGCTTATACAGTTCCTATACAGCAGACGTTCCTATTATTCCTACCACAACTCTTGTGATATATGCCGATGATATCCTTATTTATACCCATTCACACCATGCAGAGACGGCTAAACAACGCAGTATCACTTAACTAAATTATTGGCATACTTTAATGAGGAGAAACCTTAAAAGTCCGAATCCGTCATTGTCACTAAATAATTCGCAAGAAATAAAATCATCATGCTCATAAATATCAATAAAATCAAAGTGGGTAATCCTGGACGACAGACTGTCATTTACAAGTCATATTCCTAACATCACAAATACAACTTTTGTGGCTATGCTGGCGTTATATTCATTATTGAGTGCTAGATCACATACCTACGGATGATGCGCCTTAATATAACATATGCCTCGCCTGTCTGGTGTTCTGCTTCAGACACTCAGCTATAACCACTGCAGAATGAATCTCTAAGACTCAACCCATCAAAAGATAGATATTCTAGAAAAAATGAATTACAAAACCTATATGGCGTCCAGTGATTCACTGAATATGTATGGAAAAAAGCGACATATTCTTTAGACATAAAATCACCTTAACGGCAATCTTAACAGAACCAGGATTAAACTCTATTAATCAAATAAAACATAAAGCCATATATCACAAGCTGCACAAATACCTGGAAAACTTATGAAAAATAAATTAACAACAAGATAATTCAGAATTAATACAATAATAACTCTGTCAGTAAGACATAATATTAAATAAAACAATTTATTGTAGAAGTATACGAATAAATTTCCCTAAATCTAACACTAAACTATACGGATACGCAGAACAACAAATCAGCGTAAAAAATTATAATTATCCCTTAACATAAATTATTGGTAGCAGTGTTTCCAGTTCCTGACCTAAGACTCCCCGTTCCCCAGATGCCTCTTTATAGCCCTTGGAGCGGGGAGAGAAAAATAGCGCCGAGCCTGCCCTATATGGGCATGTATAGTATACACTCGAATTATACACCATATGACCCGATCAGAATCCATTCGAAAAGCTGGCCTAAATCTTGAATGCCTAAATCCATTCAAATTGAAAACGTTGGGTTACACACTGCTTCACAGTACATATATTATAAATTTGCCATCGCAGTTATACTTTGGTAGGAGGCCAGCACATAGAAAGAGTTAAGAAGTACACTTACTTGGGAACCCTAATAACAAAAAATAATGACTATACCTTCGAAATAAAAACCAGAATCGAGAAAGTACGTGCCAACTTTATTAGAATGAAAAAGATTATCTGCAGCAAAGATCTAAAATTAGCCCTGAAAATACGACTGACTAAATGTTACATATACAGTGTTCTATATTATAGAATGGAAGCATGGACACTGAATCGGGAGGCAATGAGAAGACTTAACTCTTTTGAAATGTGGACTTATAGAAGAATTCAGAGGATTTCGCGGATGGATCGATTTACGGACGCCGAGGTGTTGAGAAGAATGGAGAAAGAAAAGGAAGTCGAGATGACAGTAAAACAGAGAAAGCTGTAATATTTCGGACACATTATGCGGAGAGAAAAGTACAGCATCTTACGGCTCATAATTCAAGGCAAAATAAGTGGCAGAAGAGGCGTAGGACGACGACGAATTTCATGGCTAAAAAACCTAAGGGAATGGTTTGGATGCAGTTCAAAACAACTATTTAGAGCAACTGCCTCAAAAATTAAAATAGCTATTATGATTGCCAACCTCCCCAATGGAGAAGGCACTTGAAGAAGAAGTTATACTTTAACAATATCAAGAGGGTTTTTTGGCTATATTTTTCCCTCTGTTTACTGACGATCACCCATTAATATATAGATACCCAAACAACTTTGTTTTCAAGTTAAACAATACAGCACTTGCAATACGAACAGAAGATTACTGAATTTCAAACGATAACATAATTCTTTCACAGATGTATGCACTTCCCTCCAGCATAACAACGCTGGTAGCTCGTTCATTTTCCTGTCTGAGCTGAAAAGCCACATAAGAAAACACTTGTATGTGAAATGTATCATGTAACACCAAATTTTGGAATGAATAAAGAATTTTAAAATGAAATATCCGTAAGTACCAACAGAAATTGCGAACGGAGCGGAGCCTACTCCCGCGCCCTGCGCCATAGATACCTCACTCGCCTGCTAGTCCCAATACGAAATTTTGCTCATAATTCAAAAATTACAATATGTTGGTATAATGAGCTAGCGAAGTCTTGGCTTTAGACCTATAATGCCTTCGGTTCAAATCAAATTGAGCCAACTTAGGCAGACTCTTTTAGAGATGACTTGTGCCGAAAACAAGCAAATAAATATAGAGTGCTGGTGAACGATTTTTACAAATTGTTTCCTATCGGCTGAACTACAACTTTATTTAGATTTCTGTAGGACCATTTCTCGCATATAGCATTCGCAGTTAAAACTTTATAGGTCCATAGTGTCAACAAAGAAACATATATTGTTAGAAAAACCAGGGGAATTTGGACGGGTCCTTATAAAAATATTTTAACGAAGGACTAGGAGAATTCGAATCTGTTCTTATAGAAATATTATATCTATTAGTCATCTTTGTTAGTCATGTTTCTAGTAAGATTCTAGACTTTTATTCAAGCATGTTCAGTAAGTGTATTTAAATAACTATGATAAGATTTTGTGTCCTATTTTAACAATAAAAGTGTTAACAAGTAGTTTTTATTTGGACTCAGCGAGTATGATTTAAACAGAAAATCATAATAATATGAAGAAAAAATTAAGGTTAAACACCTAATGATAAAGTCTCAAAATCAGTGTGAGGAATAGTTTTCTTCGGAAAATAAATAAAATGTTCCAGTTTTGCCAGATCGATACTAAAGAAAAATAATGTTTTTATAATTGTATTTTTAAGGTGCAAAACTTGATTTATTCCACTTGTCAGTTAGATTCTTTAATATTAATTCGAACCAGTCATAATGTTGTTAGTGAATTAGAAGGTCGTTTTGCTCGTATAAAATATTATTTGGAATTAATTTAGTTAATGTAACTAACCTTAGAAGTTACAAAGAAAATTAACTTGCCAATTACTTTTTACTAACCATTTCCCATTTACATAGCGAAGTTGTGGAGGAAGTGTAGTGGTTTTAAGTTAATTCGTTTAAATTACCCTAGATATCGGATATTACCCACAAAATGGGTAATAAATAGCATTACTTACTAAAGACGCATGCACTACCAATGAATTATTTAATATTCCTGGAAAAATATTTTTTGCAACTCACTAAAACTATGAAAAAAGTAATAAAACAACTCGGCTAGTGAATAAATTTTCTGATCAAAATCCTGAATTTACGATATAACAATTTAAAAAATGGTTGGAGAAACTTTAAAAAAAAAATAGTAATAATACAAAATTGATTTTTGAGAGTTTTTGGCATTTTTTCTTAGTAACATTTCTTTTAATGTGGATTTATTCTACTTATCAGTTTCAATTATCATTAAAAGACAAAAGCGATTAAAAAATGTACTGTTGCTTTTTCTTAAGAAATGAGTACGAACGTTAATTAATATGTCTTCAAACGTACGGATGTAGATTTATTCACTACTGCCTGGGCCAATAAAAGAAGGAAATATACTTAAAATACAAAAATATAAGAACGCAAGAAGAATACTCAGCATATAAAGCCGTGAGAAATAGAATTAATAACGCGATTAAAGACCTAAAGGAAACATACTGGGAAAGGTTTTCCACCGAAATGGAAAGGAATTTATACGGAGGACAAAGGAAAGTTTGGAACGTAATAAGATATAGGAAAAAGGAAGTCAACGAAGAAGTAGTAATCAACTCTATAACAGCAGAAAACTGGAAACAATACATGCAGAGCCTTTACAATAACCAGAAGTATAATAATGAAGACAGCCAAATAGATTTAGATAAGGTAAAACCGATGATGGAAGACGAGAACATAAAAATAGAAGACGTACACGAAATGCTGACCAAACTGAAAAATAGAAAAGCTCCGCGAACCGACGATATTTCCAATGAAATGCTTAAATATGGGGGCCTTGAACTAGAAAAAACACTAACAATACTATCCGACAAAATTCTATCAACCTGCAGTATTCCAGAACAGTGGAGGAACAGCCTGACTATACCCATCTTCAAAAAGGGAAATAAGAATGACCCCAACAATTATAGAACAATAACACTTCTAAACACTACAAGCAAATTATTAACAAAAATCATGACTTCAAAACTAACGAGTAAAATTGCAATAAGTGAAGAACAACACGGGTTTAGACAGAACAGATCGACAGTGGATCTTAAAAAAGCATTTGATAGAGTTCGACTTAAAGGCGTCTTGCAAATACTTCAGGAAAATGGCGTTAACCACAACTATATTACGATAATTGAAGAGCTAAATAAAAACAATAAGACACGCATGAAGACACAACAAGGAGTAACAGAGGAAATACCTATCATGACGGGAATACGACAAGGCGACAGTATGAGTCCATTTCTCTTTAATTTAATTATGGACAAGATAATACAAAATGTAAAAGAAGTCAATAGAGGATGCAAAATGGGACGGAAATCTTTAAAAATCTCATGTTTTGCCGACGACGCCTTATTGTTAGCAGAAAATGAAGACGATCTGCAACGACTACTATACCGATTCCAGACCACATCAAAAAATTTAAATATGGAAATATCTACAGAAAAGACCGAAACAATGGTAATTTCAAAAGATCCTGTCAGATGCAAATTGGTGGTGAAGGACCATCCTATCAGACAAAGCATGTCTTGCAGATACTTGGGAGTTGATGTATCAAGCAATAAAAATCTATACCAGGAAGTTAGAGCACAGGCTAACAAGGCCTCAAGGATATCAGGATGCCTGAGGGACATAATCTGGAAAGATAAGTATATGTCCACAGAAAGGAAAGTACGCATCTACAGAACTGTGATAAGACCAGTACTAACTTATGCATCGGAAACTCGAACCGAAACATCTAAAACAAAAAGTATGCTACGAACGGCTGAAATGAAAACGTTAAGAACAATCAAAGGAGTAACTCTAAGAGATCAAATAAGAAGTTCCGAAATAAGGGAAGAGCTCATGATGCCTGATGTGGTACGGTTCATAAGGTCAAGGCGCAGATATTGGAGGGACCATGTGGACAGAATGGGCCACGATCGATGGGCAAAATGGGCTAAGAACGAGATACCAAACACTAGAAGACCCACTGGTCCACCTCCAAAACGATGGCACGAATGTTGGACATCAACATCACAGGAGGCTTAATATAGCAGAAAAACAAGACGTCGTCTTAAATAAAAAAGGAAGAAGAAGAAGAAGACTTATAAATAATTCACTTTATATATTTATTTTTTTATCGAAGTTTTCCTGCTAATTGAAAAATAGAAACTGGATATTTATCCTTCCCAGCCATCTTTTGTATGTCGAGTGGCAAAGGATATTTGAAATAGTTTAACAGTCACGTAATGTCACAGTAGAACTAATATAACTAGAAGCTAACTTGAGTTAGAGCCAACCGAGATTTTCGATTACGTCTAAAAGTTTAATCCTAATTTTAGCCTGAAAAGAATAGTCGAGTTTCTTGTCTAAACATTGATAATAATTCTCTACAAAACTTAACGAGAACACATGCCTTTGATATAGTAGTGGAAATTTGTTAATCACAGCTTTAACCACGGTTATAAAAAACCTAGCGATTCGTTATTTTTGTTATACTGCCAAAATATATTTCTACGATTGACCGTACGTCATAGCAAATACTGTCGGATGAACTCAGAGTCAATTAACATTATCAAATTATCATAGTGTATTTAAAACAGAACCAAATATCATACAACTTTTCAAGCCACTGAGTAAATATTTTTATTATGCGTTATTGGCTGCTGAAAGTATATAAAAAGAACATAAATTACTTCAGAAGCAGGAAAATCATATTTTCCAATTTCACACAAGAATAAAATCTCAAAAAATCTTAAAGGAGATTAATTTCTGACACTATTTTTCTTCTAACACTTAAAATTTATAGTAGGAAAGATCCACTTTAAAAGATATACGACCCCATTAAGTGTTAATACTTTTCCGTATATAGGAACTCTCAATCTTGTTAAATTTATTTTATAGATAGGTAATTTATATAAAACCTATTAGAAAATTCTAAATAAAATGCTGCATTCACTAGAAAATGGATTTTGCAAAATGGCAAATATCACGTTTTTGTTTTTGGTTGGTATAGCTTTCAAGGCGACTCAAACAAATTTATATCTGTAATTTATTTTAAGTAGCATTATTTCCTTTTCTGGCTTTAAATAACGGCTTTCAATGTTGTTACCAGGTCGGCAAAAAAGTAATTTCGGTTTTGTAGTGTGAAATAAAACTTTTTTTACACAAAGAATAAACTTTAATCAATTTTATTTTCCATTTTGTTCAGCGACCTTTTGCCAACTTTCTTGCAGCTTCATGATTCTGCGCTCATAAAAATGTTAGTCCTTAAGATCATCATCATTTCTGAAAGCTTTACCATTCTAAGAGTTTAGCAAACTTCGAAATATGCCATGACCTGGCACTAGGTCATGGCTGTATGAAAGATGCGACATTGCAGCATTTAAATTTACCAGTTTGCATCAATGCTACATGTTTTTAGTAATATGACATAATTTGTATATTTTTACCTGATTAAATTTAATTACTTATCCTGTAATTTAAAATAGTAAACATGGAATTTGTTTTTTTTTTGGTTCACAACTCTTTTGGTCTTGTAACTTATCACTCTTTCTTCTTAACACAGTTTGTAAATTGCTGTAGTTTATATATCACATTATTTGGTTTGAATTTAAAAGTCGTAAAATATTTTATTTTTAATAAATTCTCATTTATTTACGTTCCATTTAGTATTAAAAATATAAGGTTATAGTCGGTAATATAGTTCAGTTAGCATTTGTTGTGGATGTATACCCGATTCGTTGACACGAGCACGGCATGTCGAGACCGATCGTTTAAGGTTGAGTATACAGTATGGAATTTGTAGCAATTTTTTTGAACTTTGTTTTAATCATAATTTTCTTTTTGATAATTTTCCATGGCTTGCCAATATTTGATGTATTACCTGGTAATCAGAGTAAGTTCGGAACTAGGTTAGAGTGCTCCAGGTTGAGAATAAGGTTGGCAAAAGTAACTACAAATATCCCTAAGATTTGTCACGTCTGGTTGCAAGAGAGATTTTCATTTTCGTTCCCTTTACTGTTGAACCGTCGAAGGCAGTAGACCAATCCTGCCATTAGATTTGAAAGGGCAGACGGTTAAGTATTTTTTTTTGTTAAAGTCCACCAATCAATGAGGGCTGTCTGAAGCAAGTCTTTTTCATCTTTGGCTTCATCTCATTCCTTTTACTGTGATTTCCATTTTGATTTTTCCGGCTGTTAAGGCTTTCTGATGGTTTCGGTCCTATTTTTCCTGTCCGTGTTACCACAACGATTTTAACCCTCACCCTGCGTTTGGTTGATGAGTTGGGATTGGCCTTGTGAAACCCCCAGTCATCCACAAACCACAACAAGAATCCTAACAATAGCGCTGGATCAAATAAATAGAAGTGAGAGATACCATAGCATAGACCAGGTAGGAGAATTGGAACTCTACATCAATTTTTTTACATGCAAATAAAACAATATAAATATATTTTCATTTGACATAATAAAATGTAAGAACCTTTTTGATAACTTTCTTTATGAAAATTACTTTCTTGGCAATTGAAGGTTCTAGAACGTTTGCGGCCAAATTTTATATAACCTTTTAGAACGATGTAACACCAGTAGTTATCAAGAAAGAGTATATAAAAAAATTGTAGGCACCATTCTGATTTATATGCATAATAATTTTTTTTGGAATAAAATGGAATTGTTATTTTGTTTTAATTAAGTCGTTTCATTATGGAGCTATACACCAGCAGTCAGTAAATTAAAATCATTCCTCATACCTATGTGTTTTCCTGTTTAATCACTAGGTAAGTAACACAGATAATGTAAAACAGGTGGCGCCTATTGGGTAATCAAAGCAGAGCACAACTGTCTCTAAAAGAGATACGAACCTAGCCTCCGACATATTGAGCTGCCGTACGCATCCGTTGCCGTACCCTGTAAAAAGAGAAACGCTACAACATCACTTCGCAAACAAGCTCCAATAATTTCCCACATACTATTATAGATGAATGAGGCTTTGTATTAGCATGATGGAACACAATTCCTTTACCACTTGACAATTCTGGAAATTTTTCTTTGATTGCTTTATCCAGTTTCATTAGTTGTTGACAGTAAACATCTGAATTTATCATCTGGCCTCTTGAAAGTAGCATGACCTTTTTTAGATGCAGTTCAGCTTAAGATATGGTTTGTGCTGGTTCATCACGCTTGAACCGTGATAGTTTTCGAATGATATTACTATAGATGCCCCATTTTTCATTACCAATGATGGTTCTTGTCAAAAAAAGATCGGTCATTGCGCGTGAGATGCATATGGCAAAAATATTGATTAGTTGTGTTACGTGAATCTCCTTTAGTTCATGCGGAACCAAAATATCTAGCTTCATAGCGAGTCTAAGATATTTTAAGTGATTTTCAATTGTTCTATACGATACAATCAACCTCTCTGCAATAGCTGGTTATACGATTCTCTTCATTATGACTTTGATTTTAGTCCAAGCACATAGGTAAAAAGTAGTGCTGTTTTTGATGTAAATTCCGAGATGGATGGGACCTATCCAGAAGTATTGGGGACAATGTAAGAACAAACCCTACATAAAATGTAACAGCAAAAAAATATGCCAAGACCAAGAGTGAGGGTAAAAGTTGGCTAAAACAGATTTTTTGAATCTACAAGTCAAGAAACGCATTTTGGAACAAAAAGTTTGACAGAAAAATTGCAGAGATTTTAAAAACCTATAATTTGAGCTTTTGTGCGGTCATTTTTGTGATCTTTTTTATCAATTTGTTATTGCAAAAAGGCCAAAAAAAAACTCAAAATCGGCCATTTTTTGCATATCAGTTTTATTGCAAAATTAACTTTTTTGCACTTATCCACATTATGCCGTTGTAGTGCTGAAATCACATTCAGCAAACATACAACTATATGCAACTCCGCGTATGAATGAAGTAAAATGCGAACAGTAAATGCAAACTTCTCTCCATCATATCATTTCTGTGTTAGAAGTTGCACAGTTAGAATAAATTGTTATAAAACGCAATTTATCCTACTCCACCACTATTGAGATGATGGCCTACCTGTACCACCATACCGAGAAGAAAGTGAAAACTTACCCTCCCCGCCACAGTGATACGGCAGAGGTACATGTTTCGTCTCTACTAGACTCATCAGGGTACCGACATGCACCTGGCTGTGCAAAGGACAGATCGGAAGGAAGCATGCAAATACTGAACGCGGCTTCGCCGACCTCCCGCCGGATGGCGTATATATGTTTATGCAGCTTTCACGGATTCCTCCGTGTGAGATACAATAGCTGTGGATATATCCACATTATGCCGTTGTAGTGCTGAAATCACATTCAGCAAACGTACAACTATATGCAGCTCCGCGTATGAATGAAGTAAAATGCGAACAGTAAATGCCAACTTCTCTCCATCATATCATTTCTGTGTTAGAGGTTGCACAGTTAGAATAAATTGTTATAAAACGCAATTTATTCTATTCCACCACTATTGAGATGATGGCCTACCTGTACCACCATACCGAGAAGAAAGTCAAAACTTACCCTCCCCACCACAGTGATACGGCAGAGGTATATGTTTCGTCTCTACTAGACTCATCAGGGTACCGACATGCACCTGGATGGCTGTATCCACTGCTATTGCATCTCACACGGAAGAATCCGTGAAAGCCGCATAAACATATATACGCCATCCGACGGCAGGTCGGCGAAGCCGCGTTCAGTATTTGCATGCTTCCTTTCGATCTGTTCTTTGCACAGCTAGGTGCATGTCGGTACCCTGATGAGTCTAGTAGAGACGAAACATGTACCTCTGCCGTATCACTGTGGCGGGGAGGGTAAGTTTTGACTTTCTTCTCGGTATGATGATACAGGTAGGCCATCATCTCAATAGTGGTGGAATAGGATAAATTGCGTTTTATAACAATTTATTCTAACTGTGCAAGCTCTAACACAGAAAGGATATGATGGAGAGAAGTTTGCATTTACTGTTCGCATTTTACTTCATATATATATATATATATATATATATATATATATATATATATATATATATATATATATATATATATATATATATATATATATATATACATAACTTACTAGGGTTATTTATTGCCGTCTATATCTGCCAAAAGTTTGATATATATTTATTGGGAACTCTGTTAGTCTAAAACCACAGAAAATTTTTCGCACCTTTTTTTTAATCCACTGAACTGTCAATTGTTAAAAACACACCCCTTTTGCAGTACTTCCTTTTTATAAAACAGAATAAAATATAGCCTATAGTCAAAGGGAAAATATTATATTTCCAACAGCGAAAAAACTTTTAAAATCGATTATCTAATTCAGGAGATTACCTTGAGTATATACAAACACCAAAAGAAAAAAACAAACTCTGCTTGTTTTATATCAATTTAAAATAATCTGATTAAATAATATGTAAAATTCCATATAAGAGTCCCTAAATCTCTCGAACAGGAAAAACCCTTATCTGAAATATGCAATATCAGTTGTTTCCCAACAAAAACCTTTCTCCAGCTACTTTACATTATTGATATGCTCAATGCCCGCAGGTGGCTCAAAGGATGAATAGCATATTGGGGTGTATTTTTATTCAAATAGTTTCCTTAATAATAAAGATTTCGGGCGCAAAATGGCATATAAGAAAACTCTGTTTTTAAGAAAAGGTTATTTAATATTGTAACAGGTTTTGCCAAACTGAAAAGTCAATGCTTTTGATAAAAATAATACGTACTTACCGGTAATAAATTATATAACAAAAATGAATGGCTTTTTTATAAAATAGTCTTGTGTTTTAAATCCACTTGAATGATCAAAATTGCTCAAAAACATAATGTAAATAAAACTCTGAACGATGACCTGTCAATAAAATAATGTTTTGATTGAAGTCAAAAAAGGTTTATATTCATAAAACGAAATCATTCGTTTGTCTCCTTATCTCTACCTTGCTCTATCCATACTGTCTGATTTTTTTCTGATGTATGACTTGGATTGGAAGAATAATATTTTGTTTTCTGTCCTTTTATTATTTCTATATTAATTAAGATGAACAGGACTCAAAATTGTCTTTGAAATGTTCGTAGATTGATCACACATGGGTTATCTCTCACCGAACCAACTGTACCTTATTTTTTCTATAAGTATATTTTCACTTTAAAATTAGTTGAATATTACTGCCGATTTTCAAAAGTATTATCAGACCTCAAAACATTAATATTCTAATATGTACTTTAACATTGGAATTCGAAATTGTGAAAAAAGTTACATTAATATTTCACATTCTAATATCAACATTCCTTCTACTGAATATAATTTCGATCATATTAAATATTTAATAAAGATGTGTTTTTAAGTATTTTGGTTTTTATTCTTTTTCTTCTTGCTGAGCTTTTTCTATCTTTTAAATTTAAGCCTCTCATACATTCTTCCAAGTATCCTTCTTCTGTGCCACCCAATACCAATTCAGTACCGCTACTTTTTTCATTATTGCCAGTAAAATGGCCACTACATTCTCCAGAGTTAAATATGTTTGACTTTATTTAGCAAGAAGCTGTTGAAACAGAAGTAAACAAGACTCCAGTGAACACCCGCGAAAAATTATTGATGCGCATTTTAAACGCTGCCAACCTTTTTAATAATCCTGAGATATTAGAGCACAATTTCATTTTTTAAAAAATGTTAATAAATGTATTCAGCAAAATGGTTGCCGTTTTTCACATTTGCTTAATTAATGTTTTCTTTTTAGTTAATTTTTTCAATCTTTTTAAAATATATACATACATATACTTCCAACATTTATTTTATAAATTGTTTTATTATTAAAGCAAATTGGTGTATGCATGTAATTGAAGATATTTTCCATTTACCTAGGTTACTTTGATGACAGAAAAAATCATAAGTGATGTTTACAATTTTATAACTCTTACACTATTTTATAGTCGGTAGCAAAACCACTAGAAGACGTCATCATTAAATTCATTTATCACATTTTCAAGAAATTTAGGAAATATATACGTCGTTTAAAAATAAGAAAAACAGCTCTTCTAAACTTTTGCTCTAAAATATTTTAAACATTTAAAGCCAAAAAACAATTATTTTGTTATTAACACCTAACAATCTTCTCTAGAATCCATCTCCGCTTCGAGGGTTGGCAATCATCATTGTGATTCTCACTTTTGAGACTGCAGCTCTAAATAGTTCATTGTTACTGTAACCAAACCACTCCCCAAGGTTCTTCAGCTATGAGTTTCTTTTCCTTCCTATTGATCTCCTTCCTTGGATTTTTCCCTGCATAATAATCTGTAGTATTTGATATTTTTCTCCTCTCATGACATATCCCATATAGAGCAGCTTTCATTTCTTAATTATTAAAATTACTTTTCTCTCCTTATGCATACGTCTCATAACTTCCCCGTTGGTTATTCTTTCGACCCATGAAAGTCTCAGAATTCTCCGGTACATCCACATCTCAAATGCCTTCAGCCTCCTCACTTTAATCATCTTCAGTCTCCAGCCTTCCATCCCATACTATAATACAGATAGCACATAACATCTCATCAGTCGTATTTTTAGATCAAGATTTAGATCTCGGCAGCGGAATAGCCTCTTCATTCTTATAAATGTGCTTCGGGCCTGTTCGATTCTTATTTGTACTTCTTGGGAGCTGTCATTGTTTTCATTAATGGTTGTGCCCAGGTATTTGTATTCTCTTACTCCTTCAATAGGTTGATTCTTTACATATATCTTACGAATGTCCTGAGTTGTTTTTGTCATCAGCATATATTTTGTTTTGTTTATGTTCAGTCTATATTCTTCGTTTACTGTGACCATTTTATTAATTAGCGTGTGTAGGTCTTCATGTATTCCCGCTAAAAGAACCGTATCGTCGTCGTACCTCAGATTATTTATTGTCATACCATTAATTTTAATGCCCATATCCAGATCACCAAGTGCCTTATTTACTATATCCTCCGAGTAGAGATTAAAGAGAATTGGTGAAAGTACACACCCTTGACAAACCCTTCTCTGTATTTCCATTTCTTCTGACGTTATGTCGTCTATTCGAATTGCTGCCTTTTGGCCATAGTATAGGTTTGAAATTATTCTTATGTCACTGAGGTCTATCTTCCTCTTTACTAATGTTTCTATAAGTTGGTCATGTTTAACTTTATCAAAGGCTTTGTTGTAGTCTATAAAGCACACGTGTAGGTTCTGATTCATATCTAGGCATCTTTGTGACACGACATTAAGTTCAAACAGTGGCTCCCTTGTTCCTAGGACTTTACGGAATCCAAATTGTGTATCGCCGATGTCTACATCTAATTTTTTGAATGTTCTGTTATGGACCATCCTCAACAGGATTTTCAGAGTGTGAACCATCAGGCTTATTGTACGATAGTCAACGCAATGCTTGGCATTTTGCTATTTGACGAGGGTTATAAAAATTGATAACAACCATTCATTTGGTATTATTCCTGTTCTATATAAGGTGTTGATTAAGTCTACCAGAATATGAACCTGACCCTCCTCTACCAGTTTAAGAATTTCCGCTAGCAGTTGGTCTGGACCTGGAGCTTTTCCGTTCTTTAGCAATCGTAACACCTATATTCCCTTTTCACATTACTAACTTCGAGATTAAGTTCCTCGATAATGTTTTATTCATATATGCCTTAATTAATTTTTATGTTTTTTCTTGTATTTCAGAGTTAAATGATAGGCATCAGCAACAACAAACTGCATTATGGGAATTAATCAAGACTGAAGTTGCATATATCAAGACGTTAAAAGTTGTTACAGATGTAAGTATTTTTTTTGTATTTATAACTCAAATGACATTAATTTTTTTTATTATCTATGCAATGTCCAGATAAAAAAAAATACCGTTTGTTCTCAGCATGATAATTTTTAGAAAAAAGTAAAATAAACACCTTATGGTATAGGAACAACACTCTAATATATTTTCATATTAAAGTCAACAAATATATTTTATGCAATTTCGTTTCAATCTCCAATACATCCCACACCAGTACGTCTGCCTGTGGTTTTGAAATCAGACCATTTATTATCAGTGCAATTCAATAAATTATTTTCTAATTTTTTAACTTTCTAAAAAATTTTTAAACAGTATACGTTAATAACAGATTTTCCATAAGAGTACGGCGCATTTTAAAATTGAGATTATGTACATATGCTTGACAATTTATTGTGGTTCCTTTGCCCTTTGTATACGCCAGTGTTTACCAGAGCTACACATCCTTTCACAACGTTTACAAATTGTTCAGATTTTATATCAAAATATCGGTTAATCGCGGCACATTGCATGTCTTTACAGCAATATTCGGTCGTTATAATCATCATTATATAGCTGATTGATGATGACAATGATATGATAATCGCCCTACTCAACGAACATTTGAATGACTTGTGGAAGAATTTCGAATCATCATTTTCACTGTATAATATTCCCGTCCCATGGAGATGTAGTACCGCAAAATCAGTATTGCTGCTATATGATAAGAGTCCGTAAAGATTGAAATTTATCGATTCTTCGTCAATCGAGACTCTTTCAAAAAAACTCTGTAACGAATTTTACGTAAAATCTTGATCTGCATATCTACAAGATTACTTTGACTTAAGAACTAAAGCCAAATAATTATTTTTTGCTTCACCGGTTCAGTAATTGAACTTTAGTAAATCTTTAAAACGATCCTAAATTTCATAAGAAAATAATTTTCAGCACACAGAATTGTCGTACCTATTATAAAAATCATCCGCAAGAAATTGAAGAACATGGTCTGAACTTGACTGTTTTGTGTATATTTCATGCTAAAGGCGTCATTGGTCCTTATTTTTTCTTGATGATACTGGAAACTCTCTTGCCGCTGTTGGCAATCTTTATCACTCGATTTAATTCAAAAAATGGACATGTCAATTGGTCCCCTCCTACGTGCGACTTAACACCCTTAATTTTGTTTTAATGGATCGATGTTAAATCGGTGATTTACAATAACAAACCAAAAACGTTAGGTGACTTAAAGACCTATATCAGACGCGCGATTACTGGCAATCGAACCGATGTGAAAAAGTCAAGGAAAATGGGTATCAGCGAAGACACTCAAACAAACGCTTTCAAGCAGAGCATTTGAATGATTTTATATTTCATGGTATAAATAATATTTAACGTCAAAATAAATTAACACGACATCTAATTATCTAAATCAAGTAAATGAATTATTTCTATTAATAAATTAAGATATAATGATATAGTTTACCAATGTAATTAAATAACTGATCCGAATAATAATGATTCTTCCACAGAAACTCGTTCTTTCAAAAGTTTTGTCTTCTTAAGTGGAAGTTCGAGGTCTAAGAGATTGCTTTGTCTTGCAAAGGGTAAATAACTACCTTATTTGAATAAAGTTTAGTAGAAAAGTTTTATTTGTTATTGAAAACTTTATTTTACGGAAGCAAAAATAAAGAAACAGAGGTGGTTAAAAATAAATCTAAATTCAAATGAATTTGTGTCTATAAATATATTTAATAAATCTAAAATAAAAATTAGGAATTCGCAAGAATATATTATCCTTTTAAATTATTTTATTTATGATATTAATATTTTTGATCTAAACAAATATAGAAATTAAATAACAAGGCTTTATTTTAAAGAAAACGCTAAAAAAATTTTTTTGAAACAGTTTATCGACTTTAGGTTATTAGAATTTGCTTATATAAAAGCAAGTTTCCAGTCAAATAATAACACAATTTTTAGAACGGGAAATTGTTCGATTATACGATTGGAAACGGCACTCGTTGTTTCACAGATGTTTATTTCTGCAATTCAAATTGAAATTTTTTTGAATATAGCTTGAGTAAACATCGATAGTGGAACTTATTCAATATAAATTTCTATAATTCGTTTATCATTGAATTATTTGAAAATCTAAAATTTCAGGATTAAAACTTATGTATCAAACAATAAAACTTATAAAAAGTAATTTACTTTTAAAAAAATAGTTCAACTTTTAAAAAAGACATAAGAACTAGAATTGAAAAGCTATTTCAATATTCTGTATTCCCAATATTCAAAAGTAAACTATCTAATGAGATGGGAATGATTAAAAATTAAATACTGAATATTTTTTAAACACTTTTACTTTCTGGTCAAAAAAATATAACAAGAAAAAATCAGATATACCACAGTTTAAACCGATTTATTGTTTGAGTTCTTGGTTATTTTGTAACAATCTGATATAGTAAGAGAGATAGCGCCGAAATTTCTCCGCCATCCGTAATATGGCATTTCTCCATTGCAATATGTTCATTCAATACCAGCTATTATATTCCCGCGCAGACAGATACCCTAGTGGATACAGGGTGTAGCTATAAGGGGTGAAAGTGGCGTATTTTTTGGGAAATTTTCGGTATCGGTAATGCGCCCAAAAATGTATCCAGTTAAAATCATCTGGGGTGGACAATGCTAAAGAGACAAAGATTCGTCATCAGTATTATATCCACCGCCATTTCTACTACATTATATTGGACCCCTAAGGAGTCCACAGCCAAGAGGGTAGACAGCTAAGTGAGTATCAAGGGCCGTAAAACGAAGTCAAATGTACCACTTACCTGGAAAGTTTATCTCGTATGTGAATTCTCGTATCTCAATCACTAGATCGATTTTGACTTTTAAAATCTCTTTATTTTGCGTTTTTACGCACTGATGTAGAATTCACCGTTTATACTTGATAACGATTAGAGATACAACCTAATCGAAACGTCGTAAAAGTAAAAATTAAGACAATGCAAATCCGACCACATTTTAGTTATTTAGTGATACTTGTCTTATGAGCGTTTACATATAATTTTTAAAGTATCAAAATTTCGAGAAAGTCTATAAAAATTGATTTTATCGCTAATGTTTCGATTTTTTTTATTTTTTTAATTAGAAAATGCACTTATTTGCGAACCACTGCCCCAATTTCATTATTTTTTAAATAGCGATTAATAACCTGTATTTATTTTTCTAATATATCGAAATATACAAATTTTATAGAAATTTTTCGATATTTTGATACTTTAAAAATTATGTGTAAACGATCATAAGGCAAGTACCACTAAATAGTTTTTGACGTATAAGGTCTTATTTTAGATTTTTTTACTTACATATGTATTGCTCACTTCAAAATTTACCATATATCGATAGAAATCAAGTTTATAACAATTTATTTATTTATTTCATTTTTCAAATTTTTACATATCCATCAGTTTTCATTTTGCCGTTTTTCAATGCAGATGAATTTTCTGCAGTTATTTTTATGATCTTATTATCATGTTGTATTTTAAAAAGTCGTGAAAATCCATATTTTTGGTCTATTACTTTATCAGCTTGGATTTAAAAACTTCCTTTTTGATGTTCAGTTCTTTACAATAACGTTAAAACAGGCGAAAAAACAAAAAAAATAAATTAAATATACAGATTCTTCATTGTTATTTAAAAACAACAAACTGATATGTGTAAAATGTGATTGAGGCAGTGATCTCAAAATAAGCTTATTTTCCAATTTCAAATTTTCTATGAATTCTGCATAAGTATGTAAAGACAAAAAAAAAATGAAACCCTATAAGTCAAAATCATTAGAGTGGTTACTGAGATACGAGCGCTCCAGGTAAGTGGTACATTTTACCCCGTTTTACGGCCCTCTCTATCCACGTAGCTGTCTATCATTTTGGATTTAAACTCCTTAGGAATCCAATGTTACGATGCGGACAATTTCACAAAAAAACAGGCCACTTTCACCCCATATAGCTACACCCTGTATCCACGAAAGTGTCCGCCTGCGCGGGAATGTAATGACCAATAATGAAGGAACAAATTACAATAGAGAAAATTCTTTTGTGCTATAAAAAGCATTTTGAACTAAAATACTCTTTATGGATTTTTCAAAGTCACGTTCATCCATATATTTAATTTCTTCCGGTAATATATTGAAACATTTTATTGCCCAGTATCCTGCCCCAGTTTGGCACCTCTTTAACCTCCAGTAGGTAGGAATAATGTTTTATTTGTGTCTTGTCTCATATGTGTGAATGTCATGGTGAGTTTTATAGGTCAAAATATTTTTTTTAAATAACGGAGGTTTTCAAAAATATACTGTGCTAGAACTGTCAAGATTTTAAGACTTTTAAATGCCTCACGACAGTCATCCCTAAACTCAAGAGCTGTTAAAACTCTCACTGCCTTACGGTGAAGGACAAAGACTCGCTTGGCGTCTGCTGCGTGTCCCCATGCCAAAATAGAATATGACAAGTGAGAGTGGAATAGAGAGAAATACTCAGTCCTCAATGTCTCCCAAGACACACTGTCAGAGAGACTTCGCAGAAGGAAAAGATACTTATTCAATTTTTTGCATAATATCTCGATGGGAGATTTCCAAAGTAGTTTTGGGTCCAAGTTCACTCCCAAAAACCTAATATCATTCTCATCCACGCATTCATATTTTCCAGATCTCTTAGTGAGAAGATGACCCTGTTGGTTTTGATATTATTGAGGATAAGCCTATTTGCTGCAAACCACTCTTCTGCTCTCTGTACAGGATATTATGGTGTCATCGGCAAAAAGTGTGTATTTCGCCCCAGAATTCATCTTGGGTAGATCATTTATATACAACAGGAACAATATTGGTCCCAATACCGAGCCCTGAGGAACTCCTATATTTAAAACAATTTCCGCCGAGGACACCCCGCCAACCCGCACGATTTGGATTCTGTCTTTTAGATAAGATTTAGTTTTTGTACCATGCGAAACACAGACGGTACGCACAGTAACCAAACTACAGTATTTACCATTATAATGTTTCTTGAAGAAAGTAATGACATCAAACACAAAAGTTAACTATAATATCTGACAATCTTAATCACGATATAGTTTATCGATATCAAAAAATTATAATAAATTTTCTGAGAAGCAACTCAAATTTTTATAGTCTACTTTTCAGCCAACGAAAGGTATTTTAAATTGGGCCCAGAGGTAGTCCAAGGAAATGAGAAGCTCTTATAACAATAAAGAAGATTATAAAAAACTTGTTTCGAGCTTAAATCTGGATTAAAGAAGGCTAGGGCAATACTAAGTATCTGGCAGTACCACGTTAATATACCAATTGTTGAAAAATTATAAATCGACAAAACTTCTTTAATAGATAAATAAAACGAGAAAAATACTCGAAAAGCAGTTGTAAGATCTAATAAGAGATAAAAAGGGTGAAAACAAAACCCTTTAAAAAATCAGTGAATATTATTTAATTTTATAATTTTATTATACTATGTGCAAAATCTACGCTTTGTGCGTATTTGTCGCTTTAGTTCTCAAAAATGTCGAAAAACCCTCTATAAGTGTAAAAATTCTCAGCGTTCCATCTAGACTATCCAAAAAGTATTTAAAATACCCTTTCCGAGATAAAACACATTTTTTATCCTTTCAAGTTTAAAATGCCAAATTTTTAGGAATATCAACCAAAGGAAAGCTCAGAAAAAAAATACATTGAAAACGTCTTCTGAAAACGTCTTTTAGATTAATTTCAGTATCGAAAATACTGTCATTTTTTTCTTGCGTGCCTCGCTGGGACATTTCATGTCAAATACCCAAAATATCTAAAATGTTACATTTTCGTTGTTAGCTTGTTTTGTTTACAATAAATTACTACAAGTCAAGTGAAACTTTAGTGTATAACATTTTTATTAATTATAATATATATATATATATATATATATATATATATATATATATATATATATATATATACAGAAGTAATAATTAATAATTTCCTACGATAATTACTATTTCATAAAGTCCACCAAATCAGAGAACCTGAAAAGTTAACACTCGCCAACCGAGAACACATATCTCCCACATTTGGCAACCTGATCAAAAATAATTTTTAAAACCATATAGCTTGGGAAACTGAAATTCTGCTATGAAGTAAATGGATACACATGAATACTCTGACAACTTGGAAATTCTCTAGGAGCCATCCTGCATCGCAGTTTATTATAAAATTATAAAAGCTAATCAAAAATACCTCGAAAACTAGAATTATGAAACTTAAATTGTACAAGTATGTATCCCTTTCTTCAAAGGCTATAAGTCCTAGAATAAGGGTTCCTAAACCTTTTTCTCGAGTACCACTCGTGTTTATATAAATCTGTCACTTTCCTCTGAATTAAAAAAAAATCATTAGAATAAATGCAGAGATACTCCGAAATAGGTAATAAGTAAAAAATATCCATTACTTATACATTAAAAAAAATGTAACAATATTTTTAAAATCCAAAAATTAGATGTAAAGGAAGGTAATTTATTATTTAAACGAGAGAGAAAAAGGCGAATTCAGTTTAGTTAAAAAAATTCAGTTTCACAAATATCAGTAAATAGAATTAAAATCACCAATGTATTTAACAAAACATTTTTTAGTTTCGTATATTCTAGTGTCAAACCTCCATCGCAAAATGGTTCATTAAAAGATTATTTTTCTTTATTAGTTATAGTTCTAGTAAAATTATCCAAACAAATTCAGAATAGTCGTCTTTTGCATATTCCACTTTAATTTCATACTGTCAGCAAACTTTTCAAATTAGGAAAATACTGCATGTTTTCATCTAAAACACAATTATTCATCTTTTACCTTAAATAATAATTCTTGAATTTTCTTGTCTACGGAAAATCGATTTGTTATTTTACCTTGCAAACATAAAAATGGAAATAATTGAGACGTTTGAAAAAGTTTGATATGTAGGCTAGTATTGTAATCCACAACTTGTTTGTCGGTCGACCGTGTTGTTCAAAACAGATCTCCACCAGGAGCTTTTGCAGCCTCCTCGATAAAACCATCTTTGTGTGTAGCAGCAACTTTATGTGGTCATCGCAAAATTGTAGAACAAAAATTTCAGAAGTAAAGGAAGTTTAGAGTCCGAGATTTAGTAAAATTGACCACGTTGACGGCTTTCTGGAGAACATGTCTGAATTGTTCCTGCACATTGTACTTACCATACATAAATAAATTTATCGAATTGAGGGAGAAGGAAATGTATCATTAAATATTAGTAACGTTGTGTCTGCTTGAAATTGTAAAAAAATACATAACACTTTTACTTTCATAAGCTTTGGCTACTTTATGCTTTTAAAGTTGGTATAAAGTTAAGGGAATAAGCAGTTGTTTTTTACCTATTATCAGAATAACGGAGAAGGAAGGAAAATACCCTAAAAAAATTATAATCTATCAAATTAAGAATGTTTAATAGATAAATATTTTAACCTTAGTGAGTACCTTACCGGAGGAAAATTATATCCCGAAAAATAATTTGTCCTGTAAAATATACACATAATTTTGGTACCTTGTATATGAGCTAACAAAATTATTTTTATATCATCAAATTGTTAAAAAAAATTTTAAAAAAGCTATATTTTATATTTTTCAGAGTATCGATCTAAACCTTTAGCATTTTTCAAGAAAAATATTTTTAAAAGTTTTCCACTTGCAGCTTCTTTACATATAATTTTGTTTACAATGTGGTTTAAGCCGTAAATTTGTAAGCCCACGTTACTGTTACCAATGTTACATTTCAGACATAAACTTCTGAATTTATGGATATATAATATTATTTTGGTTTTACGTTTTACGACAACTGTCCTCATAAAGCAATAATACCTTCTGCAATAACTCAGTTAGACAAACGTGTTACATTTTCATTACCTATAATGTGAGAAATGATTGACAAGCATATGGTGTTTTCATAATAATTTGAGGAGATAATTTTTACCTCAACAAGGTTTATTTTGTAGCATTAATTCTTTATTCCGTTCTTTGAAAAAAACATAGATATTTAAAAGAACATATTAGGGTTAATATAAAAATAATTTTAAAGACTAAGTCTATAACAGCGTTTGATCATAAACTCCTGCAAACGGTATACTTTGGTAGCGCATGGCCATTTCGCCAAAGATATACTGCTGTCCCATATGTTTGTAGCTATTCTAAAAGCATATAAATAAATATAACAGTGACAAAGGCACTCTGGAAATCTGGTGATTCCTCTTGGCTCTTGGGGTTTTAATACTAAATAACTAAGGACTCAGATAAGGCTGCTATCTACCTGGTCAGATCTCGCTTCTTGTTTTGAAGCTCTTCATCAGTGCTTGAATCTCGTGCAAGCGTGAAGGTTTTTAATAAATTAAGCCAAACAAGTTAGCAAAAATAAATAGAAAACGAAATTATTTACAATGAGAAACTTATAATTAATAATGATTAACCATTGCCAAGTAACTAACATATTGCTTCTGCTGACCGTTCTATTATTAAAGAAAATGTAACAAAGCAAATTTTAAAGATAACAAGTATAAATAGCTCTCTAGGATATAAATTAAGAAAAGCGTAAGATCACAAAAAAAAAGCTATTTAAATTATTTAAACAAACGACACTAAAGTCGTCTTTTCCTACGTGAAATAAAAACAGACTTCCCCCTTAAGTTTATCAAGATAAATAAAAAAAAAAACAAAAATAGAAACCTTCTTTAACAACCTGGATCTACGCGTCGCCTACCTTTTCTCTAGCAGATTTCAAAACGTATCACCTCTAATGAATCTCAGATCATAAGTGAAGATTATTACTAACTAACAACTAAACTAGCATCCCCCAGAATCCTGTTGGTTCCCGCTGGTACCTATATCCGTTTTCACATTCTGTAGGGGTGAGTTCCACTCCAAAAAATTCGAAAGTTTCGGTCCTCTCGTTCGTAGAAGGCGTCTACCATTCTATGCTGAATACCTAATTCTCGAATTGGCCTCTGAGTATCTTAATCTTATTTTTCATATAAAAATGTTAATGAAGCTATTCTAGGTATTTCTGTAACTAAAAAAAAATTATAATAACGGCCGTAAAAAAAACTATCACTCTTGTTAGTGATCTGAAAGTATTTAGGTCGTTCGTTCTTGTGAATACAGAAAACGGCCATTATACGAATTCTTTGTACATATAAGCAAACGAATATATTGCATAATAGTGCTTTTATTTGAATATCTTTTTGTTTCCTTATAATAGGAAAATTGGCTATTTTACAAAGAACCTCTCTCTTGGTGGTCCCAATCACATGTTGGTCATAAACAAATATAACTTTTACTGACATATTTACTTTACAATACTACCCATGTTACTTGATTTGAAATTATTTTTATATATATATATATATATATATATATATACATATATATATATATATATATATATATATATATATATATATATATATATATATATATATATATATATATATGTATATATATATATATATATATATATATATATATATATATATATATATATATGTATATATATATATATATATATACATATATATATATATATATATATATATATATATATATATATATATGTATATATATATATATATATATATAATTTATTTTTGTATCTTAAACCTTTGGTAATATTTTTCTGGAATTCTTTCTTGGGTATAGGTCAGGGGTCGGCAATTAATTTCTCGTGGAGTCCGGATGATTAAAATCTTTCATTCGGGAGTCCAGAAAAAAAAATTAAAAGCAAATTTGTATACTAAAATAGGAACGTAGGATGTATTACATCATATATATTGTACAATAGAAACAAATGGATAGACGTAGCCGGTCCAGATTTATACCCTTCACGGTCCGGATCCGGACCGCGGTCCGCCAATTGCCGACCCCTGGTATAGGTTTTTTATTTCAAAATCAAAAAACGACAATTTTTCTGATGTTTGGCTCTAACATAGTGAACTTCTTCAAAGTTATTTTATATTCATGTCGAATCTACAAAATTACAAATTTTCTTTTCAATAAAACATGTATCACAGAAATTATCTTACAGAACTATTACATTTATATTTCTAAGTTAATTAAAATTAATAAAACATATTTTACAACAGTTTAAAACTAAAATAAAATGATACAACAGTTTAAAATATTGAAAACTATAAAAGAGTACATACCTTGAAAGTAGCTTTGTTCGAATGTTAAAAATAAATTCAATTATTAGAATCTGGTCTGCAATTGATGTGGATATATTACTTTTTATAACAGCAAAAAAAAAATAGAAAAAAAAGATTATTATTTTATTAAAAAACGTTCACTGATTTGCATGAGTTTATACCAAAACGCACCACACATCATTACATTACTTCTAATATTTATTATGAAGTCGCTCCAAGTATGTCATATTAATATATCAAGTTATAGTATATTTGGCTTAGGTTTTTGACATCTTGTTTGTCATTTACAGCATTTTTATCTTTTTTTATATGTATCATTTCTTTGATAACCAGTTTATAATAATTTCTGTCACTATCTAAAATGTGGGTGTTTTTAAAATCAAATTCATGCTTAGTTGTTTGCTCATGTTTATGTAAGGATGTCGATGCGTTTTTAGTATACTTGTGCCCATTAATTCTATTTTCAATATATTGTGTCGTCATGCCAATGTATTTCTTAGGACAGTTTAGGCATGGAATTGCATATACTACGTTAGATCTTTTTTTTTGTAGGAACTTTGCTTTTTAATTTCGTATAAAGTGATCCTAGTAAATTGTTCGCCCTGTGGCATACCGTTATGTTATGCTTCCCTAAAATATATTTTACTTTTTCTGATAGTTGGTTTATATACGGTAATGCAATAAAGGTGTTTTGTGTTATGGTATTGTTAATTTTTTTTGGTTGTATTATAATGTAAAAAGGTTCTTTGTTTAATTATTTTTTTTATAAGTTGTTTGGGAAAATGGTTCATTATTAAGGTTTATTCTACTTTTTTTTAGCACTTCTGGGCGAAATTCGGGTGAAGATAATTTTATAGCTCGATCAACTAAACCGATTATGACACTATTTTTCTGTTTATTTGGATGTTGTGAGTTAAAATTTAAATAACGGCCTGACCAAGTATCTTTTGTGTACCATCTTGTATGAAGACTGTTATCCGTCTTCCTTCTGTGTATAGTAGAAGAAGTATTGAAAAAATTGGATTCTAATATAATATTTTTTATATGCTATGTGGATGACTGTTTGACTGCTGTACCCGATAACAAAATAGATAGCTTATTACAGTTCTTTAATGATTTCCACCCAAAACTAAAATTTACATCTGAAATTGAAGTGGAACAGAAAATAAATTTTTTAGACTTAACTGTATATATATATATATATATATATATATATATATATATATATATATATATATATATATATATATACAGCCCCAAAACGGGAAATCAGAATTTATGTTTAAATTTAATAGCTGATTTATTTTTCTTTATGTATAACGATTTTAGGATATACCCATACACATAGGCTATAGATTGCAACGGCCCGAATTTATATACAGAGTGACCAAAAAAAAATTCCTCCGTTTAGTGAAAAATATTTTACCCTAATTAATACAATAATTATAAGTCGTAACTAAAGTTTGTTCCCTTATAAGTCTGTTAATATATATGTATACTTTTTTAATACAAAAATTATATGAAACAAAAATATATCGAGAAATATGTTATAATATTAACCAAAATAACATAAAAAGTTAGTTAATCGATAAAAAGTCAAAAAAATAAATATTAAGCAATAGCTCTTGTTGAAGGTACAAAATATTATATATATATATATATATATATATATATATATATATATATATATATATATGTATATATATATATATATATATATATATATATATATATATATATATATATATATATATATATATATGTTATATCGTTGATTTTCACGGATGGTAGAATGAATAGTTTGGTTATTCCGGGTTTCAATCCGTTCGTTCAAAAAATCGTTTTCACGACGTTTCGCCAAAATCTCATTTGGCATTTTCAAGTGCGGTGAGTTCTCAGCGAGTAACGAGACGAACCGCACTTGAAAATGCCAAATGAGATTTTGGCGAAACGTCGTGAAAACGATTTTTTGAACGAATGGATTGAAACCCGGAATAACCAAACTATTCATATATATATATATATATATATATATATATATATATATATATATATATATATATATATATATATATATATACGATCTGATTGGACACAACCATTAGTTTTATGATATACATATATTAACTATACACTTAAAGTATTTTTTTATTTCAGCTATTTCTGGGTTGTCTAAGAGATTTGCAATCGAAGAATCTTTTCAAAGAGATCGACACAGAAAAATTATTTTCAAACATAACAGAAATTCTTGGTGCTAATGTAATATTTTGGAGGAACACTCTCTTTCCATTGGTACGAGATATGCGCAAATATAAGAGGCCTGCCTGTTTAGAAAATATGTTGGAGGGATTTTCTAAACTACACGATACCTTTCAGCCATATTTTAAATACTGTGCCGAACAGTCGAGGTAAGAATATTATTTTAGTTATTAAAATCACATGCTTAATTTTAATTAGACATAATTTTATGGCTGATTCACTACAGCTCCATGTACGTGATCATCAGGTGGTTGAAACGCGTATGGAGAGTGAACCATAGTGGAGGAGGAAAGTTTTCTTTTCCTTTAATGATTTGAAGGGAAAAAAAAACGGCAATTTGTTAAACTAATCCTACCGCCGTTAGGATTTATTCACATTTTATTTTATAGATGTCGTTTGACTATTGATATTTTACAATGTGGCATCAAAAATGGCTGCAGTAATTACATCCTGCTAATATTTCGCAAAATGGGAATTTTATGTAGGCAGTCGTTTCTGTGAAATTTGCTTTTGTTAATTCCAGCTCCACTGACGAGGCAATTAGTTGACCGAAACGCATATGTAGAGAGAAGCAGAGTAGAATTCTCAGAAAATATACTGTCTAGTCTGAATTCTACCTTGTTAAACTAATTTATTGTTTTCATATGATTTATTTTACATCTAATTGGCAATTTTTTTAAAATTATTTTACTAAAAGCCCTTTCTCTTTTGTCCTCATCATATCTCGTTAGTGTAATATCGTTCAAAGAATTTCTATTCAAATTAATTAATCCATTTTAATCAGAGAACCCTAGTTTCACTCTAAATCGGCTTTGTTGCTAAAGGGCTTTCCGGATAGGTTTAGTTATATTTCCAGGTCACCTTACCATCCATATTTAATTTAACGTTGAGTTTTATAATGTTAATAGAACGAACTATATAAAATACCGCACTAAATAATTCATCTGCTGTAGCGTCAAAATTCTACAAGGTAAAAATAGTTTCAAATATGAACAATTAGCCATGAAAGAATGGTTAGTCAAATATATTCTTTGTAAATGAAACATCCTATATATTATAACGTTTTTGAATATTTCTATACAGGTTCGCTATATGCTAAAAATGGCTTGACGCGCTGTTCTGCAATGTGACTATTTCTGTAAAAAAGAGATAAATAGAAATATGATAATTAACATATGTTCAAACAGTAGGGCTGTACTATTGGCTTTAGAGTATAATGTCTTAGCTTTAGGATTGGTGTCCATGTGCAAGAATGTACTGGATAGTCTGACAAAGAATGGTCGTTTGGCAAAAATGGGGCCCGTAGCTGAAGCATACAGACCCAACAAATTCTGCCTATTCCAAGAGAGAGGTAAAGAAGAATTACAATTGTCACTGCAAAATCTTAGGGAAGGCCTCTGGAGTGAGATGTGTCAAGGAACCTATAATTGGACTAGCACACATTCTCTCTTTCTCTCTCTGGAGAGAAATGCTCAACACTTAGCTGACTAAAGCAATGCCATTTCTGAGATATAATTTTAGTACCTGAAGCCGCCAGATCGCTTGGAAACATAAAGGCTATTGGCTCCGAGTTTTAACAAAACCTTACCATGAAATCGTATTTGTATCATTATACAACTTTTGTATAACATGTTGTTTCATTTTGTTTTATTTGAAATATTAAATGAATTATAGTATATCTGGATAAAAGTTGTTATCACTTTGTTGTCGTAGTTTTATCAGTACAATTTACTTTAACCTTAGAAGGTATGATATACATTTTCTTTAACCTTTTCAAAATTTTTATAAGTTTGATCACCAGGTATTTTATTTTAACAGATACCCAACAATGCA
This sequence comes from Diaprepes abbreviatus, assembly GCA_034092305.1. Classification (NCBI taxonomy): domain Eukaryota; kingdom Metazoa; phylum Arthropoda; class Insecta; order Coleoptera; family Curculionidae; genus Diaprepes; species Diaprepes abbreviatus. The sequence goes on from JASJET010000087.1 coordinate 4,672,960, forward strand.
TTTTCAAGGTATACTTAGGTTTTTATAAAGTTGATTAAGTAAACAATTGTTTCGATGACACCTGGATGCCTCCCTAATTAAGTATGACATATGTTTCTTTATTTTTTTTTCCTAATTAGCTCTGGAATATTGGAAATAGAAAAAAAATAAATACATGCTCAGTGAATTTGTCTTTTCAGAAAGCATTTTTCCTAGGGATCCAACCCATTTTTCTCTTTACATCTCGAATTTTGTTCGTCGAATACTTTTTTATTAACAGTTAAGAGAAGAAAAATCGGGTTTCTTCTTTTCGTTCAAAAAGTATAATTTCTGTATTACTTAAAAATGTATTATTAAAAAATTGTTGACAATAAAACAAATTTTGAATTGCCTTTTTGTTTGTTAAAATCCATCCAGGGGTTACCGAGATATTTGCAATAAACCTAGAAAAATGTCGGTAATTTTCCTTACAGAAACGAAATACCCTTTTTGTTGTAATTTAAGCCACAATTTAAGTTATAAAACTGGTACTTTTTTAGAAACTATTAGTGCAAGTCTTTAGAAACAAAATAATCCCTCACACGTCTCTGTACGACTTGCCAAAAAATTTTCCCATGCCATAAAAATAATAGTTTTTGGCCCTAATGGGATGACCACATGTTATTGTATAAAAACACAGGGTCAATTTTTTTCCCACTTTTTTGTATTACTGATTATTCATAAACTCGTTGCAAAGTTATTACCTATAAACGTTTTTAATGGATTTTGCAAATATCTAGATAACCACTAGATTGATTTTGACAAACAAGCAATAGAAACAGTAGTCTTCAAATTAAATAAAAGAGGGCCGTTCTTTGCACTTTATTGTTAATAAAAAAAATAGTTACCCTCATCCCCCGCTATCTCTAAATTTCCATTTGCAATTTAAGTTTATTTTTTCTTGTTATCAGTCTAATCTTCCTAATCTAAGTACAGTAGAAATACGTTTACAAAGTAATTTTAACTATGATTCTACTTAAAATTCATTAATTAATCTGTTAATCACTAAACTCTAGTTTCATCTTAAACCGGCTTTGTTTGCAAAGGGCTTTTCGGAAGGATTCGGCTATATTTCAGGTCACAACGCCATCCATATTCATAATAACATCGTACATCATATTAAAACATGAATTATGTAAATGGGAATACGGTTTCTTAAACATTTGTAACAGTTGCGGATAATACCCACGAAATAAAATCGGATTTACAAAGGCTGTTTTGACTCTTTAATATATGTTTTATGCTTAGAACACAAGCGCTTTAGGAAATTCTTTGTTATGATCTTTGAGTAAAAATAACAATTCAGGTTGGTTTTTAGAAGTCTACGTGTCAGCCGACTACTCTTTTTCTTTTGAATAGGGTTTAAAAATTTGCAGTGGTGCTTCAGGTTTTTTTTTTAACAGGGCTCTAACGTATAATATGAATTTAAAGAATTCTATCTATCTTCAATTATCGGTCACTTACGGATTAATTAAACAGTAGGGCTGTACTATTGGCATTAGAATCTAATATCTTAGCTTCAAGACTGGTGTCTAAGTGCAAGAATGTACTGGATAGTCTGACAAAGAATGGTCGTTTGGCAAAGATGAGGCCCGTAGCTGAAACATACAGACCCACACAATTCTACCTATTCCAAGAGAGAGGTAAGGAAGAATTACAATTGTCAGTGCAAAATCTTATGGAAGGCCTCTGGAGTGAGATGTGCCAAGGAACCTATAATTGAACCAGCACATATTCTCTCTTTCTCTCTCTGAAGAGAAATGCTCAACACTTAGCCGACTAAAGCAATGCCATTTCTGAGATATAATTTTAGTACCTGAAGCCGCCAGACCGCTTGGAATTACAAAGGCTACGAGTTTTAACAACTAACAAATTACATCTTTTAAACACTAGAAGTGTGTTGAAGTCTAGTGTATGCCAGTAATCGAAGAACATAAAAATATTCGGCTCAACATATTTTTTTACAAAAGACTGTTCTTTTCAATGGTCGCACGCACGAGTACGATTAAGATCCGAAAGTTCCTAAAATTTGCCACGTGAAGCTGCAAGAACAATTTTCAATTCGTTCTGTTACGACTAAACCATCGAAAGCGTGTGACAGCATTTGCCAACTAATCTGAAAAGACATACTGTCATTTGAAAATCTACTTAACCAGTCCACTAATCAGTGAGGTAAGATTTTTCCCTCATGTTTTTTACAATATTTTAAAAATGGATTTTATTTCAAGGCTTTTTTCTTTTTGACGTTGATTTTTCTCTTTGGTTTCTTTGCGTTAGCTTGGGTTTTCTATTGATTTTAGGTCAACTTTAAATTTGATGTCTACATAATGTTCCTTCATTTATGGGGCTCTACTATACTGTTGCTGTAAAAGATCACCACCAGAATATCTAGGATCTTGCAGTTTTAGTATAACACACTTGCAAGTAAATTTTCATTTTCATTACTTCCACGGAAAAGTAGTTTCGTCTTTTCTGTCAGGGCAATAAGGTTTTAAAGACAGTCCTAGTCCTGTTTACATTTTATGGGATAATTATAAATACTTCAAGTGCTGCCGTACTACCAGAAAAGATGATGACGATCTTCCTTTTCAGATTTTCCCGGTGACATACATCAATTGCATATATTTCTATCTAGATTACAACAGTATGCCACCCCAATGTCTTGGAGGTGGCTTCTGTGCTATGGTCAGTTTTAGGCCCGTCTGGGATTGGTGTGTTCTATGAATCTGCGTTATAGGGTCTGGTGAATTCGTAAGCTTTTGACATGGTCATCTCCAATAATGAACTCGTTAGCATGCCTTTGATGTCGGTGTGTATGACACCAGGTTCAGTCTATCCAATCTTAGTTTGTTCCAGCTTGTATGCCCTCATATTTTTTTAGCATCCTTCGTAAAAAAATATGAATCTAATTTGTTAATTTCGATCTAAGATATTTTAAGATTTCTATAGCGAGAATTGGTCTAACAACAGTAATAAAATATTTTTATTGGAAAAAAAATGGATTTAAGGAACTAATAACATAGTAATATAATATTTAATGAGCGTATAATGATCGCTATTACTTAGGAATAAAAGTTTCTCGTAATAAGAAATCATTACTATATTGTATACCGCAAGATTGGGTTGATTATATTGATTTTTTTTTCAATAAAAATCATGATCTAAATAAATAATGTTTATTATAATATTTCAAATAACTTGCGAGAAATTCAATCCTCGAACCAAAAGGTCAACATCAGGTTAAGCGGAGAGTTGTAAATATGGGTTGTAAAGGGTGTTTTTTATAGAGATATAGAACTTTAAGTTGGCAACACTTTTTTAACTGGCGGCGATTTTGTCAGCTGTCAAGTGATTTATCTTTAGTTTGGTTTGGCATTTCAACATGAATAGACTGACGCTTGAACAACGCTTCCAAATTGTGCAAATTTATTTTGAAAATCATGGTTCTGTTCGAAATATGTATCGCGCACTACGTCCGTTTTACGGTCAACATAATCGTCCATCAGAGCAATTAATTCGATTAACTATGGAACGTTTTCGTACCACGTTCACTCTAAATGATAATACGCATCCACAGAGACGTCGTACAGTGCGTACAGAGAAGTCATTGCTGCTGTAGAGCGTAGCGTAGAAGAAGACCCGAATCAGTCTATCCGCCATCGTGCACAGGAATTAGATATGTGTCCATTCACTTTATGGAAGATTTTGCGGAAAGATCTTGGTTTGCGTGCTTACAAAATTCAACTCGTGCAAGAATTGAAGCCACACGATCACCTAGCAAGGTGTAGATTCGGTGAATGGGCCCAAAACAAGATTGCCGTTGATCCCGATTTTCATAAGCGAATTTTGTTTAGCGATGAAGCTCACTTTTGTTTGAATGGATACGTCAATAAACAAAACTGCCGTATTTGGAGTGATGATAATCCTCAAGTGTATGTTGAGACACCGTTACATCCAGAAAAACTGACTGTTTGGTGTGTTTTATGGGCTGGTGGAATCATTGGTCCGTACTTCTTTAAAAACGATGCTGGTCAGAACGTTACAGTCAATGGTGAATAGAGCCATGATTACTGACTTTTTCGTTCATCAATTGAACAACCATGATGTGCAGGAGCTGTGGTTTCAACAAGACGGCGCAACATATCAGACAGCTCGTGCTACAATTGATTTATTGAAAGACACGTTTGGTAACCGCATAGTTTCACGTTTCGGACCCGTGAATTGGCCTCCAAGATCGTGCGACTTAACGCCGCTAGACTATTTTCTATGGGGATATGTGAAGTCGCTAGTCTACGCCGATAAGCCCGAAACGATTGATCACTTGGAGGACAACATTCGCCGCGTTATTGCCGATATACGGCCACAAATGTTGGAAAAAGTCATCGAAAATTGGACCTCCAGTTTAGACTACGTCCGAGCCAGCCGTGGCGGTCATATGCCAGAAGTCATATTTAAATTATAATACCAGAAGGTTATCTTTCGATAAAGTAAATTTCATGTCAATTTAAAAAATTCATCTTTGTTTTATTCCATTTAAAAGTTCTATACCTCTATAAAAAAAACACCCTTTACATAGAGAAAGCTACCAAATGTAGGAGGAAATTTTATAAATTTTATTTAAGGGACATGAACCACAACCTCAAGGGATTTTTTAATACCTACATATATTATTGAACCTGCATTCAATTGGAAATTGTAATTGTTTAAAAAGATGTTTTCCTTAATTCACGTTATAAAAAAGATTCTAGAAATTTTTTTGCGGCCAATTTATGTAATGTATAAGTTTTAATTAATGAACTTAAATAAAAAGTAAAAAGAATAATTTATTTAAATTATTTTTACCAAGAAAGGACAATGTCGAGCAAAATTGTAGGTACCATTGCTTTTTTTGATGTATAAATTTTTTTCTACACAACGAAAATAAAATGGAATAGTTATTTTGTTTTAAATATTGTTTTATTATGGAGCTATACACTAGAAATTTGGTGAATTAACATCATTCCAGAAACCTATGTGTTGTTTTGTTTTTATACCCTGAATAAATACAACAAACAATGTGAAACAGGTAACGCCTATTGGATAACTAAAACAATATACAACTATCTCTAAAAGAGATACGGACCTAGCCTCCAACATACTGAGCTACTGTACGGATTCGTCTCTGTACCAAAAATAAGTGCAAATGTTACAACACCTTTGCGGCACCTTTCCGCTAACGACTTGAGTTATTCAAAAAAAAAATAATTCCTGTTAACCCTCACAGTCACCATCAGTATCCTCTTTGAACTGGTTATCTCTGCAAAATCACTTTCTCTGGAATGCTTTATCAAATTTGTAAATAAAAATAAGCCAGGGGGAGCTATATCTGGTCTATATGGCAGGTGATCGAGCTCAAAGAAGTTACATTCATAGAAAATGGATTGAATATCGGCTGCTTTATAAATCCCTGCGTTATAATTAAAAATTAGAACATTCTTGTGACAGAAATCAAGACGTTTTGGATCAGTGGATGTACGTAATTTTGTTAATTTAATGCTGTACCGGAATTTAATCACAGACCCCCGCAAATGCCAACGATTTATTGCTGTCACATATCATTTAGTAGCTATTCTCTAATCCTATAAACAAAACCCAATATGAAAAAAGCACTCTGGAAGTCTGTTCGATCTTTTTACGATATTGCAGTTTTAGTGCTACACGACACAAATTATTAGAACTTACCAATACCACAAACGCAACCCCAAGGTTCAGAAAAAGTTTCTATCCAACTGGTCAGGTTAGGCCTGTAGGATTTTCTGAAATATATGCAATGTGGTAATGCATTGTTTTGATGTATTTTAAACGATTTAGTCAGTTTTAGATAAGAAAAAGCTGTATCTGGTTTTTCTCTCCCTTAATTACAATTAATCTTCATTGCTCAGCTACAATTTTATATATTCCTAAACGTTATTCGAAAGACTTCCCAACCAGCGATGACAATCGGATCCAAATTTATTCATTAGTTTTCAGTGATAATTGATCAAAATTTATTCAGTAATTCTCGAAATTATCCAGAACATACAAACAGACACGGCAGGGAAGTTTACTTTATATACTTTGCTATATTTTATTATTGGGCAAATAATTTACTGAAAGCAGAAAATATACAACTACAATATTGAATTTCCGAATATCAATATCCAGACACCTCTAATCAGGCAACAAAAATGTATTAAATATTTAAATACATTTTCAAAAACGCCTCCATAACTAAGATATCATTTTTTATTCCTTACTGTATTCTTTATCGTTAAATAACACTTGAGTGAACAGTCTTCTTCTTGTGTGCACTTTTTTCATTACGGTTTTTATATAATTATCTAAACTTTATCGGCGGGTATTGTGATGTATAAAAAGAATTGTCGTCCGCTTTTATGTGATAAGATAAGTAAAAATATTTGTGTTATAACCGAGGGGAGTATCATTGCCAATATTTGGTACACTAGTGGAATATATTACTCTGTAATTTGTTGAAATTTTCCCACAACTTCTTCAAATATTTCAAAATTTCGTGCAACACCTCACAATTTTCTGCAATATTTTGAATGCAGTACGTGGTCAAATTTATTTTAAAACCATACCACCACTTTTAAATTTTGGCAAATATTTTATATACCTCATAATAGTTAAGATAATTTTAAAAAATTAGAATTTTCGATATAGGTTGTTTCTAATTTTTACTTAAAAAGTGATACCTTTCAAAATTAACGGGATCTTTGAAACGAATTACTTTTCCTGATTAGTTGAAAAATGGAAAATTTTTGCACACTTAATATGAAATATCTCTTTCATCAGTGATTACGTAGTAAAGAAATTATAAAAAACAAATATCCATCATTTAATTGCTTTTAAACTAAGAAATATTTAACATTTCAACACTGCCCGTCAGAAAACTTTATCATCAATTTTAATGTAAACTAGACGTTGAAAATTGACTAAGTATCAATAAAAAGGCAAAAAAAAATTTTTTTATTATTGAATGCTAAAATTTCAACAAAATGAAGCTTAAAGTAGTTCACTCGTTAAACGGTTTTCTGAGGAATGTGATTGAACTTGAATATATAGTTTACAAAAGTGTCTTTATTTAATTAAAAAAAAAACGAAATTTTTTAATCGTCTGTGAGACGAAATATTAACAATTAAAATATGCATATTTAACAAGCTGGAGGTCACTACATATAGCACAATGCCAATACATTTTGGAATATCTCAGAAATGGTTTTTACCATATTTTTAAAAACTAATGCATCGTAGATCCAAAAATTTTGAATTTTTTAGAAAAAAAGAAACTAATTTCTTAACCGTTTTGTTTAGAAAATACAGATTTTTTAAATAAAAATAATTTGAAAACGTCTGACGCTTAGTGGAGTACAGTGATCACAACTTGGCCCCTTGTTATCATCATACTTAACGCGCGATAATTCCAACCGAAATTAGTCAGGTTAGTTCTTCAGAATGTGACATTTTTTTTAACATATTTCTCGATATTTTTATTTATTTTCTCAATGTGTTGGGATGTCAACATAACAAACTTTGGTAAAAATTTGCAAAGCGTGAAAAGCATGAAAATTATGCTTTTTTTGAAAAAATTTCGATACTCACCCCCTATTTCGAGGTCCTAGAACACAATTCTGCCCTTGATTTTTCACTATTTTTCCTCACTTTCCCGGAAAACTCAAAAAAAGAAAAGCGTCACTTCACAAAACACTTTCTTTTCAGTTAAAAACCGAATTTACGCATTTATTTTTCAATGGAACTAGTTAAAAAATATTGTACGTAATATATTTCAATTATATTTGCACAAATTTTAGCAAATCAATTTAGAAAAACTTATATTTTCAGTGAAAAATCAAAAACACGTCTCGAAAACGTCATCAACGGTCAGAGTATCTAAACTGGCCGCCTAATCACGTTAAAAAGGTACAACGTTGCCAGATGTAAAATTTCTTCATAATATAAACTATAAGATTTGTCCTTCTCAGTCAACAACATAGTTGAATTTTTTTTAATATTCAGAACAGTTTCTAAGTAAAAATAATCTTAACCCTTCAAAATTATAGGTTGGTTTTGGTTAAGATAAGTTGATTCAGGTTTATCTTGATTTTGGTTAATTTGGAAAACAGAAACTAACCTAAACTAATCTAAATTAACCTAGATTTAAAGTTTCTTGGTATAAACTTTAAAATTTACCCATTACAGTTAACAACATAGTTTAATGTTTGTAACGTATAAAAAGGGGTACAATGAATCTTAACCTTCCAAAATTTTTGGTTAGTTCTGGTAAGTACAAGTTAACATTAGTCTTGGTTACTTTAAAAAGCTAAAATTAACCTGAACTAACCTGAACTAACCTGAACTAACCTAAACTAACCTGAACTAGCCTAAATTGACCTAGATTTATTAATTAAAAAATGTCATTGTCCAGCACATCAAAGTACTGGTATTTGGAGGGAGACAAATAAAAGCAACTATGATCCTTAAAACCTTTATTATTTAGAGTCAAAATCGCACATCGAAGGCATAGACATAAGAGTAATTAATAGTACTTCAATAATCAAAGGAAAGGAAAACATTCTTTTTGGAACCTTTTCTTTCCAATTCAAACAGAAAGAGAAGAATATTTAAAGAAATCGTTTTTGCAATCTGGCAACATCGCCGACTTCAACAGTACGCCATCTTTAGCGAACTATGCAAACTATTATTTTTTGGTGCCGGCCGTTTTCTTTGATTTTGTTGTGATTTTTGTCGTGGTAATTTTTCGGATTTTTTCAATAAAAAAAGTGCATATTTTTGAATTTTTGTATAATGCAGAAGCTTCTATCACTGTGGAATTCGTTGTTATAACAAAAGTTTAACGATTTAGTGAAAAAAATTGAACCTAAAGTCAAAAGTTATTTTCCTGTTTTCCGGAAAATTGAGGAAAAATTATGGAAAACCGAAGTCAGAATCGTGTTCTACGACCTCGAAATTTTTTTCAAAAAAACGTCATTTTTCCTATCATTTCACTCTTTACGAATTTTTTCCCAAACTTTATATTATATATATATATATATATATATATATATAATATATATATATATATATAATATATATATATATATATATATATATATATATATATATATACAGGTATGAGACTCACACTATATGAACGTTACTATACACACGTTTACTCTATAGACCATTCAATATAGACATTTGCGGCGCTGCCAGATTTATTATATTTAAAGTTATTACTGTGAGTCGGTATATTGAAAGTTAACGTGTGTTGGGTACAAAAACAAAATTCTTTAGGCCTAAGAATCTTTAACTTTTGGTACTTACTTAAACGCTATACTTTTGTCTACGACTGTCGCGAGTGAACTACCTTAATACATTGGCACATACTAATTTTTTAGTTAAAACTATCAAGATCATTTTTGTAAATATCGTTGATAAACTTTGTAAGACCTTTTTTTAAAACTGTCACAAAAACCAAAGTATTACGCGAGTCTTCAATTTACGTTAAGAGGGGAGCATAGGTAGATTTTTGAGGTTAAAATTTAAATTTTTAATTAATAATAATTCAATCATTTTCCTGGTTATGGTCCCCGTCTCAAAAATTGAAAAAAGAGTATTTGATGGGGAAAACTATCTCATTATGTCGTGCTACTCTAAATGAGAATCCACTTCCCAGAAAACAGAGGACAATCCTAAAGGCTATTCCTCAGTATGCCCGTTAAGGACTCGCATAAGATAATTTTTGCGCAAAGCAACATAAAATATTTTTTGCAGAACTCATGGTTTATTCATAAGAAACAAAATAAAATAGGATATTTAGAAATGGTTATTCTCAAAAAACTAAAGCATGTACAGAAATATCTACTACAAACATTATAAATTTGTTTCAATTTCCTGTCTTACTCAAGTGTAGTGTTTATTTTTTTAAGGGGTAACACCACTTTAGCAGGTTGACAAAATCAATTTTTTATTGCTTTAATGGGACTATTAGGTATTCAGAAACAATATCCAATTAGTCCCGATCGAAAAAAAAAATTAAAACGTCGAAATCTCGATTTTGGCTGCAACGTCTCGAGCGCGGGCTAAACCCAAAGCGTACCTCCCCCTGCGCGCTTCTTGTTATTGCTTTTGTTTTACGGTTACCTGTCGAAATGGTAAGTGGGTCTGTTACCCTTAGAGCTAAAGGACCTTATAATTTCACAGGAGACCACCGGGTAGGCCAGAAGTTCGCAGGTGTGACAATTCTATATAATAAATGTGTGCGCATGTAAAACTTAAAGACCAATTTTTTCAACTTCAGCGACAACGTTACTCCAACACTATTGCACCGATAGATCTGAAATTTTAACAGTAGCTTCACAATCACATTATCTTTCCTGCTACCTAGCCCTTTTTTAATTGGATGTAAATTTTTTGTTTAAACAATTTATTGTTTTTTTTACCGAAAATCGAATTTTCAAAATTGCGCTATTTCTACAAAATTCGAGTTAAAGAAGAACCCCTATGTCATCGGGGAATTTATTATATATAGATTATAAATTTTCTTTGTTTTTGTTCCCGGTCTCATAGTTCACGCAAAATGTTTTCGCTCGTTTTTCAATTTTCAAAAAAGGTGATTTCGAAGATCGGCTGTGTCACCGTCATTTTATATCAAAATAAAAATAAAAATTTTTTTCGTACTTCAATATATACTAAATAAACCCTTTGAAAAGAATTTTCCTACTCATATTCCACACTCCCAAAAAAAACTGTTAAAATTATCCTTATTTTTGGCCGTTACAGTGGTGTTACCCCTTTAATAACTTATTTTAAATATTTTTTATCTTTCACTAAACATAATAAGTAAATATAACATTTTTTTTTCAGGTGTCAGCATTACTGCCGAGAAAATCTGGAAAGTGAAGTTTTTACCGCCTATTTGACGTGGTGCGAAAGCCAAAAGGATTGTAACCGGTAAATGTTGCTTTTATCTTGCTTTATTTGATTGCTTCACATTTTCCAAATAGCAGGATCCCCACTCGGTCTTCCGTATGCCATTTAGGAGATATTTGGTTTTGGTTTATTACGGTCAAGAGATACATAAATCTCCCAAGGGAATCTTTTAGGGAGAGGATTTTTATTTAGTTTATCCTATTACTATCCTGCACGGTCAATGTACGCCCTTAAGGGTTTTATATATTTAGTAGTTGATATTAAAATAAAATGTCAATATAAAATCAATTTTCTCAAGATTTTGCTGCTTCAATTTCTTTTTATATTATGATATTATTATAATTTATTTTATTTTTAGTAAAATATAATTTGCTTATCAGATAAAACAATATATATATATATATATATATATATATATATATATATATATATATATATGAAGTAAAATACGAACAGTAAATGCAAACTTCTCTCCATCTTATCCTTTCTGTGTTAGAGGTTGCACAGTTAGAACAAATTGTTATAAAAAGCAATTTATCCTATTTTACCACCATCGAGATGATGGCCTACCTATACCACCATACCGAGAAGAAAGTCAAAAACTTACCCTCCCCGACACAGTAATACGGCAGAGATACATGTTTCGTCTCTACTAGACTCATCAGGGTACCGACATGCACCTGGCTGTGCAAAGGACAGATCGGAAGGACGCATGCAAATACTGAACGCGGCTTCGCCGACCTCCCGCCGGATGGCGTATATATGTTTATGCGGCTTTCACGGATTACTCCGTGTGAGATGCAATAGCAGTGGATATATCCACATTATGCCGTTGTAGTGCTGAAATCACATTCAGCAAACGTACAACTATATGCAGCTCCGTGTATAGAATGAAGTAAAATACGAACAGTAAATGCAAACTTCTCTCCATCTTATCCTTTCTGTGTTAGAGGTTGCACAGTTAGAACAAATTGTTATAAAAAGCAATTTATCCTATTTTACCACCATCGAGATGATGGCCTACCTATACCACCATACCGAGAAGAAAGTCAAAAACTTACCCTCCCCGACACAGTAATACGGCAGAGATACATGTTTCGTCTCTATTAGACTCATCAGGGTACTGACATGCACCTGGCTGTGCAAAGGACAGATCGGAAGGAAGCATGCAAATACTGAACGCGGCTTCGCCGACCTCCCGCCGGATGGCGTATATATGTTTATGCGGCTTTCACGGATTACTCCGTGTGAGATGCAATAGCAGTGGATATATCCACATTATGCCGTTGTAGTGCTGAAATCACATTCAGCAAACGTACAACTATATGCAGCTCCGTGTATAGAATGAAGTAAAATACGAACAGTAAATGCAAACTTCTCTCCATCTTATCCTTTCTGTGTTAGAGGTTGCACAGTTAGAACAAATTGTTATAAAAAGCAATTTATCCTATTTTACCACCATCGAGATGATGGCCTACCTATACCACCATACCGAGAAGAAAGTCAAAAACTTACCCTCCCCGACACAGTAATACGGCAGAGATACATGTTTCGTCTCTACTAGACTCATCAGGGTACCGACATGCACCTGGCTGTGCAAAGGACAGTTTTTGACTTTCTTCTCGGTATGGTGGTATAGGTAGGCCATCATCTCGATGGTGGTAAAATAGGATAAATTGCTTTTTATAACAATTTGTTCTAACTGTGCAACCTCTAACACAGAAAGGATAAGATGGAGAGAAGTTTGCATTTACTGTTCGTATTTTACTTCATTCTATACACGGAGCTGCATATAGTTGTACGTTTGCTGAATGTGATTTCAGCACTACAACGGCATAATGTGGATATATCCACTGCTATTGCATCTCACACGGAGTAATCCGTGAAAGCCGCATAAACATATATACGCCATCCGGCGGGAGGTCGGCGAAGCCGCGTTCAGTATTTGCATGCTTCCTTCCGATCTGTCCTTTGCACAGCCAGGTGCATGTCGGTACCCTGATGAGTCTAGTAGAGACGAAACATGTATCTCTGCCGTATTACTGTGTCGGGGAGGGTAAGTTTTTGACTTTCTTCTCGGTATGGTGGTATAGGTAGGCCATCATCTCGATGGTGGTAAAATAGGATAAATTGCTTTTTATAACAATTTGTTCTAACTGTGCAACCTCTAACACAGAAAGGATAAGATGGAGAGAAGTTTGCATTTACTGTTCGTATTTTACTTCATTCTATACACGGAGCTGCATATAGTTGTACGTTTGCTGAATGTGATTTCAGCACTACAACGGCATAATGTGGATATATCCACTGCTATTGCATCTCACACGGAGTAATCCGTGAAAGCCGCATAAACATATATATATATATATATATATATATATATATATATATATATATATATATATATATATATATAATTTATTTTTGTATCTTAAACCTTTTGTTAAATATTTTTTTCTAATATTTTCTTGGGTATAGGTTTTTCATTAGAGAAACAAAGGACAACAATTTTCTTTCTGACGTTTCGCTCTACATAGCGAGCTTCTTCAAAAGAGCTTGGTATATTTATTTTACATCTACAAAAATTACAGAATTTTTTATATAATAAACATATATCACAGCAATTACATTTTTATATTTTTAATTTAATTAAAATTAATAAAAACAAAACAGATTTTAAAATAGTCTTATAGTTTAAAATTTAAAACAATACAAACAGGTTAAAATAGTGAAAATTATAAAATAGTACATACCTTGAAAGTAGTTTTGTGTGTATGTTTAAAAATAAATTCAATTATGATCTTTGGTATGCAATTTGTATAGATAGATTTATTTTTATAAAAAGCAAAAAATAGGAAAAAAGATTATTATTTATTTTTTAATGACGTTCTTTCACCTGTATGAGTGTATATGAAATCGTTCCAAGCATCATTACATTATTTCTCATATTTACTATAGAGTCGCTTCAAGCATGTTTTATTCAAAAATCAAATTATAGTATATCTGACTTAAATTTTTGACATCTTGCTTGTCATTTACAACATTTTTATCTTTTTTTATGTGTATCATTTCTTTGATGACTAATTTATGATAATTTCTGTCAGTATCTAAAATATGGGTGTTTTTAAAATCAAATTCATGCTTAGATGTTTGTTCATGCTTATGTAAAGATGTCGATGCGTTTTTAGTATACTTGTGTCCATTCACTCTATTTTCAATATATTGTGTCGTCATGCCAATGTATTTCTTAGGACAATTTAGGCATGGAATTGCATATATTACGTTAGATCTTTTTTTGGTGGGAACTTTGCTTTTTAACTTCGTATAAAATGACCCAAGTAAATTGTTCGCCTTATGGCATACCGTTATGTTATGTTTATCCAAAATATATTTTATTTTTTCAGACAGTTGGTGTATATACGGTAATGCAATGAAAGTGTTTTGTGTTTTGGTATTGTTAATTTTATTTTTTTTGTTTGAGTTATAATGTAAATAGGTTCTTTGTTTAATTATTTTTTTTATGAGTAGTTTAGGAAAATGGTTCATTATTAGGGTCTCTTCTACTTTTTTTAGCACTTCTGGGCGAAATTCGGGTGAAGATAATTTTATAGCTCGATCAACTAAGCCGATTATGACACTATTTTTTTGTTTATTTGGATGTTCAGAGTTAAAATTCAAATACCGGCCCGACCAAGTATCCTTCGTGTACCATTTTGTATGAAGACTATTATCCGTCTTATTCCTGTGTATAGTAAAGTCTAAAAAGTTTATTTTTTGTTCTATTTCAATTTCAGCTGTAAATTTCAGTTTTGGGTGGAAATTATTAAAATATTGTAACAAGCTATCTATTTTGTTTTCGGGTACAGCAGCCAAACAGTCATCTACATAGCGTTTAAAAAAGATTATTTGATTTTAATATAATCTTTTTTAAACGCTATGTAGATGACTGTTTGGCTGCTGTACCCGAAAACAAAATAGATAGCTTGTTACAATATTTTAATAATTTCCACCCAAAACTGAAATTTACAGCTGAAATTGAAATAGAACAAAAAATAAACTTTTTAGACTTTACTATACACAGGAATAAGACGGATAATAGTCTTCATACAAAATGGTACACGAAGGATACTTGGTCGGGCCGGTATTTGAATTTTAACTCTGAACATCCAAATAAACAAAAAAATAGTGTCATAATCGGCTTAGTTGATCGAGCTATAAAATTATCTTCACCCGAATTTCGCCCAGAAGTGCTAAAAAAAGTAGAAGAGACCCTAATAATGAACCATTTTCCTAAACTACTCATAAAAAAAATAATTAAACAAAGAACCTATTTACATTATAACTCAAACAAAAAAAATAAAATTAACAATACCAAAACACAAAACACTTTCATTGCATTACCGTATATACACCAACTGTCTGAAAAAATAAAATATATTTTGGATAAACATAACATAACGGTATGCCATAAGGCGAACAATTTACTTGGGTCATTTTATACGAAGTTAAAAAGCAAAGTTCCCACCAAAAAAAGATCTAACGTAATATATGCAATTCCATGCCTAAATTGTCCTAAGAAATACATTGGCATGACGACACAATATATTGAAAATAGAGTGAATGGACACAAGTATACTAAAAACGCATCGACATCTTTACATAAGCATGAACAAACATCTAAGCATGAATTTGATTTTAAAAACACCCATATTTTAGATACTGACAGAAATTATCATAAATTAGTCATCAAAGAAATGATACACATAAAAAAAGATAAAAATGTTGTAAATGACAAGCAAGATGTCAAAAATTTAAGTCAGATATACTATAATTTGATTTTTGAATAAAACATGCTTGAAGCGACTCTATAGTAAATATGAGAAATAATGTAATGATGCTTGGAACGATTTCATATACACTCATACAGGTGAAAGAACGTCATTAAAAAATAAATAATAATCTTTTTTCCTATTTTTTGCTTTTTATAAAAATAAATCTATCTATACAAATTGCATACCAAAGATCATAATTGAATTTATTTTTAAACATACACACAAAACTACTTTCAAGGTATGTACTATTTTATAATTTTCACTATTTTAACCTGTTTGTATTGTTTTAAATTTTAAACTATAAGACTATTTTAAAATCTGTTTTGTTTTTATTAATTTTAATTAAATTAAAAATATAAAAATGTAATTGCTGTGATATATGTTTATTATATAAAAAATTCTGTAATTTTTGTAGATATAAAATAAATATACCAAGCTCTTTTGAAGAAGCTCGCTATGTAGAGCGAAACGTCAGAAAGAAAATTGTTGTCCTTTGTTTCTCTAATGAAAAACCTATACCCAAGAAAATATTAGAAAAAAATATATATATATATATATATATATATATATATATATATATATATATATATATATATATATATATATATATATATATGACATTCTATCATTATTGTGTCCTTTCAAAAAACGATCTTATTGCAACCACTGGAAGGAGTGATGTTAGACAAATTTAAGCCGTGTATGTTGGTAGAGAATTTAATTCTCTACCTGGTAATCGTCTTCAAATTAGAGAATTCGTCTTTTTTTATACATTTTTTTAGAAATTTCGTACTTTGTTGAGTCCTTTCAAATTCTAAACAATATCAGCTCCGCACGAATGTATATCGTACATTTTTTGTACATTATTACGTCCGGCGCTATTGCCAAACTTTTATTTTTTATTAAAGTCTAGGAATAAATATTACATATTTTTGAATATTATTGTAATAGTGATGTAGAAACAGCCATCTGAGGATCATTTCACCGATAGTTTCCGACGCCAAGAAGATTCATCAGAACTTATGTTATAGAAAGTATGTTAAAGAGTGTTTGTGGAACCCACCGCCGGTGTCAGAACGAAACACCCGAAATTTTATCGGTCGAACATTTACAAATCGTTCTGGGTTATGATGAATTGCAACAATATTTTCAATTGCAGTTCATTTAAGATTAAAATGGATAACTTAAATACAAGGTCTGAGACTGTGCTTTTGTTATCGAGCACTCAAGATTATTATATGCCATTCATTAACATTAGTTTAGCGTGTGGAATGTACAGATTTACTAATTATAGATGGATTACTCATCTAACTCATTTATTTGATAAGCTTCATGAAGATACAATTGTAGTATTTCTAAGGAATTTTCTACAAAGGTACAAGAAAAACAATTAAACATTAGATTTTGAATTTATGGGTTTAAAGTTTAAAAACCTCAGATGAGATGATGTTCCTTTTAAAAAATTTAAATTTTATGCCATATATCCAAAACTTAATGTTTTATCACAACATTGCTTTAGTGATGTAAGAATATTCATCGCAAAAGTCGGAGATAAGTAAATATCCTTTTCAAAATCGTACGTTTAACAGCTTCAATAAATTACTCAACGTTTCGTGGTGTCATGCTGAAGTCATATCAATATTAGTTAGGTCAAGTTTTCTCAGTTCAGTGAGGAATTTGCACAGCGCTCTCATCTTTCTGGAAGTTACTTCTATAAAATGCTCTTCTCTGTGAGTATATCTTGACCACAATTCGCCAATTAGAACACACATTTCAAGGTCACTCCAATAATCTATAAATAGAATGCTACGTTGCCAAACATCGGTCGCAATAATATTAAGAAAGTGAAAGAATAGCGTAAGGGAAGCTATACACAAATGTATATTTTTGCGCCTCTACACCGAAGTGCGCTGAACTAACGTTATACACTTTCTTTCAAAGTGATAATATTGTTGAGTCCAAAAAAAATTTGTAAATATATTTTTATTTCATCAGTCTTAATAGATGGCGCGAAACTGAAGATGTATTCAGAAAGATCATGTGACAGCTGATGAAAAAAATTTAAACTCACCTTGTAAATCAATAATATTGCAAATTTCATTTATCAGGTTTTCTAAAATAAATAAGTAGGGCCTCTCTAGTTTTAACAGGATATTAAAATAAACTAGAAATATGCAACAACTGCTCAACGTCTGATCCACATTTCAATATAAACCTTATTTGCTTAAAATCACTCAAAGAACACGATCCAATAGATGGTCTTGCAAAAATCATATTTTTAAAGGTTTAAACAAATATTTATTTATAACATTCTTATCCCAACCCGGACGAAATTCCACCCTAAAAATTATTGTTAAGAAACTCAAAATATATAGAAAAAAGTTGAGTGGTTCCATATAAATTAGAGGGGTCACTGCTGACCCCCCCTGGCCCCTACACTATTGTGGAGAAGCTATATTTATGTATTTAAATAGGATTTTAATTTTAACTCAGAAAATGCCCGTACAATATCTAAAATAACTAAATTTAGAGCTGTTGTCCCATAACAGGAGCTGTAAAATTCGTATCAGCTCACACTTATATAGTTATATCAAGAAATTTCTAAATAGAAATCGTAACGTTTGTCGCCAATTGAGGGAACGTCCTCGAATCGAACTGTTGACATTTCCGTTCGATCACTTCCAATAACAGATCTCCGCGTCTATTTGACACTTGACCTTATTTATTCAAAACCGTCGTCATTTTGATATACACACAATGCATACAATTATTACTATAATATCTGTGATTTAAACAATGTGTAAATGGTCCGTAGTCTTTTAATTTCGTGAACATATTGAGTAAGATAAAATAGATACATTACTACGAGTTTATAAAAAGAAGTTGAGGATGTGTTTTTTCCTTTAGTAATGACCTAATATAACATGCTTATTACATTTCCTTGCCATAAATAGGTAGGTGAAGTTCTTATTCCATTAATTCTACTTATAGGGGTTTCGTGTTTACTTACATTAATCCAACATCATTTATATTCGTAACGGTTTATGGTTTAGATTTTTTTAAACAATTTGACTCTATTACGTAGGTTATATTAAGCTTTTCGTATGGTTATATTACATTACATTTTTTACTTAATCATTATTTTATGACCATTTATAAATAGCCTATTAAAGAGAAAATATTTTATAATACATTTTTCATTGAAAGTTCCTTCTTAAAAGTACTAAGAAAGAAATTTGGACATCCTTCAGGTCGATATGAGATAAAGATTTTTTTAAAATTATTATTGTTATTTTCAATATTTTAATAATATCTAGCAATATTTACCGATAAAAATTGATTTTTAAATCCCCTATTTATTTATATTAATTATTTTTTTGTAGTAATTTCTAACACCTAAAAATACTTAGAAGAGGCACGACAAGTGATTCAAAACTAAATAGATAAATAGATATTTATATATGCGTGTCAAACATTAAAAAAGCTCCTCCCTTACCGACACAACGTTGATACAAATATTGTTTGCTTAAATCTACTGTTATGATCGAAGGAAACATATGATTATTGTTTTAGTTACAATAAATGCCCAAAATATCCTTCATTAAAATCTGTGCAAGCCTGGCAGCATCTTAACTAGTTTTCCTGAATACCTTAGCAGTTTCCTAATATAGTCGACAGCAGTAAAATACGTTCTCGTAAATGATTTCTAGCCCATATATCAGAGGCATAAACCAGATTCTTCTCATATTTCCAAAACATAAAATCCAAAGGAGTTACAGAAATAATTTCTGGCTTTAAATCCACTAAATACGCGCACCGACTGACGCTCTATTAATTTGAAAAACAATAATTCAGAACATCCTTTTTGCAAAAAACACTCAATACTTCTCAGAAAGCAAGAAAATAAGGAACTAAATTAGTTAAATTGTCTCACCCTTTTAAATCTCTGCTAATTTATTGACTATCAAGGAACAAGTCACTAATTTCATTTATATTTATATATATATATATATATATATATATATATATATATATATATATATATATATATATATATATATATATATTGTTCCGGAAAGCCTATTTTTATACACACGCTGTTTTCTTTTTGTAACCTTTATTGTCACAACTTATTAAACAATTCAAGGTACTTCAATGAACTCTCAAACTAAACTTTCCACGAAAGCCAATCTGGACCCTTTAAATACCATTTTTCCGGATACCAGAAGATTACAGATCTTTCTAGATGAATTTTCATACTACGTAAAAATAAAAAAAAAAGATATAATCCGGCAATTTCTAGATCTTTTGTTATGGGCGTTTCCATGTCGAAAATAGGAAAATATAATATTCTAAAAAATTCCAGACCTTCTTTCATAGACGTTTCATGGGGAAATTAACAAAAGGTAAAACTAATTAAATAAATAATGAACTCGTAGAAAATAAACCTAAAACCCTACAAACTAGAAACACTAACATTATGAGGGGTCTACTGCTATAAAGTCTGTTACATTGCCCCCCCCCCCCCAAGTTTTGATCGTCCCGATCAACCTTCTTGATCTTGATCAAGGACCAATTTGTCAATGCACGACTTTCATCTTCGCTTGTGGGCTTCGGTACACCAGATCGTTCAGTCAGGTCACTACGTTGTGCGGACCGTCCCATGACCTCTGGAGATTTGGTGAATGCCCTTTAATTCTTTTCGGATTGTACAACCACATTTTTCACCCACCATGAATCCACCATAGTATTGGCCCTGAGTTTATAGCGAGTCTTTATTTTGTCGCTTTCTATTGTAGTCCTCGCTGTACCTCCTCTAGGATGACCTATAGGACATTCTTCTGTAGTCTCTTTCGCGTTCGCGGTCTCTCTCGGTATACCTTCTCGAGGAGGACCTGTAGAACGTTCTTGTTTCGTAGCCCCTTTCGCGGTCATGGTCCCTCTCGTCCCGTTCTCTCCACGATCGCCGTGAGTACTCCTGTTATCTCTTCCATAGCGGCCCTTTCTGCCATTATTTCCACCAGCAGTAATCTCCAGGCAATCTCGATAAAAGTGACCGTTGTATCCGCTCTGGTGACAACGTATGTTATTGAAATAGTACTGGCGACCCCTTGTTCTTGGTCTAGCATCAGTCACTCTAATGCGACAACAGTATACTTCAACTCCATCGCAAGTCTTGACGGCAACTGCAGCATATTTTTAAATCTTTGCAAACAACAAATCCAAAGCAGGGGATAGTATTACTCAACCAGACTTTCTCCAAGTCGCTCCTTCGAACTTCATCACCTATATCAGCAATATGGAACCGATAGCCATCAGGATCACTGTCAGGGGAAGTACTGCTAGTACAGCGGCTTTGTACATGACTTTCTTGGCCACACTCACAACAACGAATTCTATGTCTGCTATGGAAGATTATGTTTTTGTTGTCATGTGTTTTTCGTTTGTTTAAAAATTCTTGCAATTCCCTCATTAGCCTCATGAAGAATTTCTCTTTGGTCTTGCGGTCATCCTGGGAAACGTTGACTTTTCTTATGATTCTCCCATGGTTTCTTAAGGTCTGTTTGGCTGTTTCAAACCGAAGGACATTTGGTGATTTTAAAGGATAACTTGTTTCCCATTTTGATTTTTGGAGTGAAATTTGTATATAGATTCAGTGCAGTTCTAATAACTGTATGGTTTATATTTGAGTTCGTTATCGTTTCCCACAATTTAGTTATATTTAGGGATGTTATCGTAGGCCTTGGTTAAATCCATAAATAATATGTATGTGTACCGGCTCTTTTTTCAATTATTTGCTTCATACAAAAAATGGATCTACACGCACGAAATCCACCGTACTCTTCTTCCCCATTGTATCCTTTTTCAATGAAGTCACTGAGTATTTTTTCGTAGAGTCGACTCATTGTGCTAGTTATCGTTATACTTCTGTAATTCTGGCAATTTTCCTTGCTTCCTTTTTTGTGGATTGAGATAATGTGACCCTCTTTCCACTATGTTGGGGGTTCTTGACAATTGAGACATTTATTAAATATCCATTTAAGTATGTCAAAAAGCTTTGTTTTTCCACTTTTTAGTAATTCTATAGAAATGCACACAAGTCCACATGATTTTCCTTTTTTTGTTTTTTATAGCATTAGTAACATCATGACTATCGATTTCTACGTGTTCTCCTTGTATGTTCATTATAACTGTTTTCTCCATATACTAAACCGTCTACCCAACCAGCAATTCCTGATAATACATAATCCATTGGTTTTCAGATATTATTTCAATGGATGCTGTTTTCTGTTCCTGAATTTCCAAGCTTCGGGGCATTTTCTTCCGCCAATGTATGTTTCTGTTTCTTTACATTTATTATCCCATATTTCGTTTTTTCTAAAGTTGGCAGATCTTACTTCTCTTCTAAATTTCTCATATGCCTCTTTTTCTCTGGGTACTTAACCATTTCATATACCTCCGTTTCTTTATTTTTACTAGATTTTCGATCTCCTTCGTCCAACAGTGCTTGCTGCTCTGTGTATACTTTCAATAATATTTTGATATACTTCTAAGAATGACTATTTAGATTGATCTAAGTATTCATCTAATCTCCGTTGGTATAAATATCTAGTGCTTCCTCCGTCTAAGTTGTCCAGGTTGTATTTGGAGTAATTCGCTGCTTGCCTATCTTAATAATAATATTCTTGATATTAATAGGTAGTAATCAGATCCACAAGTGGCCCCTCTTTATACTTTTTCATCTTGATCTCGAAGTTTTGTGATCTGTCTCGTGATTATATAATCGATAATGGATTTCTGTTGTCTTGTGCGTTGTTCTGAAGTAAATTTGTGGATTCTTTTGTATTGGTCGTTCACCGTTATCATTTGTTCCTGTTTCTCCAAATGGTACTACCACTTGATCATGAGTTTTACGACCTGTTCTACTATTTAGGTCTCCTAATAAAATCAGTTCTCTAATATTTCCAACTTCCCATGCTAGTTCATTGAGTTTTCCAATGAAAGTGTATTTTATTTATACAAGTTTATCTCTTACCCTTTATTGTCACTTTAATCTTTATTATATTTTCATTAATTAGCTCCTAGTTTGTAATTTCATTTGCCAAAAGGAAATCATAATTTCCATTGAAATTGTCCCGCGACCAGAAGTTACTCCCTCAGTGTCAAGATTTACATTTACAAATAAGCACATTTTAAGTTCTATTTAATTTATGGCTTTTTTATGAACGCTATATCTCTAGCGATATTATAGAGGTAATAAAAATCCTCTGATGGATATAGGTATATTTTTATTTAGAAAAACTATTTTGAACAATATAAATTCTGTTTATTTAGAGTTTATTGATGAAATAATAACCAATTAATATTTTCCTGATACACTTTTAGACATAATTCCATAAAATTTTAAATCTTATCGTGGTATTTTAATCGGTTATTTATTATTAGGTCAGTCAAGTTTTAGACCATTCTGCAAAGATTTTTTTCCTTTAAAATAATATGCAGATTCACTGCAGAAATTTAAAAAATTATTTCTTTAACACCCTGTTTACTAATTTTTAATTTTTAAAATAATTAAATAGCAATATGTTTATAAATTTCACCGAAAATAACATTTTCTGTCAAATCAACAATGAGAAAACTTTCTATTTATTAAAAACTTTTTTAATCACCATTGCAAACATATAATATTCATTAATTTTTATTAAAACAGTAACATTGTTAGATAAGCCACTTTCCTCTTATTCATCGTTCTATAATGGGATACCTGTTTTGTAATCTAATTCATGTTTAGTATCTAAAACCAACCCAAGATAGGATGTGAGATTATAAAGTTTGCTAACCAACGGTCCATAATACCTTTTATCGAATTATAACTTTGTGATTAGGCATTTCTGATCCGAATAATAATGGCTATGCGGGTAGGAAACATATTCCTAGAAATTTAATATTAATTAACACATTTTTTTACTACAAATTCTAATACAAGTGTATGATTGTGATAAGCAAAACACATTCATACTTAAATTCTCATTTCCAACATGTTTCACTGCACGGCAGCTTAAAATTGTTTGATTAGATTTTGCTTTTATAGATTTTACGATTGTGATTTCTTGGTTTAGATTAAATTCTTTTGAATAGTTTTTTTTTAATTTTTTATACTTCGTATTTAAAACTGTTGACTAAAATGTGGTCGGACTTGCATTGTCTTTATTTTTATTTATTTTGATTTTTACGACGTTTCGATTAGGTTGTATCTCTAATCGTTATCAAGTATAAACTGAATGTTTTGTCTTGAGACTACGAGCTTATATAGGGACTGTGTCCATTGAAGCGCAAAGTTTCGCTTCACTGTAAACACCTCAATGATTTGATGTTACAAAGTAGTGGTTGCCAAAGATTAGGTATCTCAACACTTGGTTTACTGAAGATTTCATCATTGTTTTTAATGTGTGCTGCTTCTATAAATTTTCTTTTTTTTTCATATTGGGATCCACATATATTGCCGCAGCCTCGGACCATTTTATATGATGTTGTTTATCCTAGGAGTGTTCTGCAATACCTGATCTCGACGTTTGCCCTTTTTGTGTATGCGTTTTATGTTCCTTAATTCTAACTTCTAGTGGTAGTTTGGTTTCTCCAATATACATTTCACCACACTCACATGGAACTTTGTAAACACATTCTTTCTTATCGGTAGTTTTAGGTTTTGTTTTTGTTAAATGAGCTCTAAGTGTATTTCCTGATTTAAAGCCTGTTCTTATATTATAACTACTGGCAATTCGTCTTATTTTCTCCGACGTTCCCTTAATGTACGGAATTGTGAAGAAAGAATGTGTTTCTTGCTGTCCAGTGTTCGTTGTTCTAAAATTATTTATAACATCGTCAATTAGTTTTAAAGGATAACCATTCTGTTGTAAATCAGTTTTAATATTTGCTATCTCTTTTTCCAATGATTCGGCATTATTGCATATAGATATAGCGCGATTATAGAGGTTGCGTATAATTCCTCGTTTTCTTACAACAGAATGATTAGAACTATGATTAAGATATTGTCCAGTATGTGTTGGCTTTCTGTATACTGAAGTTTTAATAGTTTCGTTTAAACGGTTCACCTTGAGGAGGGGCAATTGATCATTTACCTCTTTTTTCATGGTAAACTTAATTATAGGTCGAATGGTATTTAGATGATTCAGGAAATTATTAAGTTCTCGATCATTGCCCTTCCATACGATGAAGGTATCATCGACATATCTCAACCAGACTTTCGGTTTTACTGTTGCTGTTTCTATGACATGAGCTTCGAACCATTCCATATATATATTGGCGACGACTGGTGAAAGTGAAGAACCCATCGGAAGCCCATCGTGCTGAGCGTAAAACTTGTCCTTTACTTGAAAGTAAACACTACGTAGGCAACACTCCAAAAGGTCCATCACCCCGTCCAGTGATAACGTGGTTCGATCTGTTAAAGTAGTATCATTTGAAAGTCTAGTTTTGATTATGTCTAGTGATTCCCCTAATGGTACATTAGTATACAGACTTTCCACATCAAAGCTTATTAGTCTGTCGTCTGGCTCTAGATTGATGCTACTAATAATGTCCACGAAATATGTAGAATTTTTAACATATGTGTTTGTCTTACCTTCTAAAGGTTGTATGATTTTTAAGAGAAACTTCGCCAGTGCATTTGTTAAGGATCCTCTGGAGCTAGTTATTGACCGCAATGGTATGTTCGTCTTATGAATGTTTGGTAGTCCGTAAAGATGTGGTGGCTTACTGTAATGTGGTGTGAGCGCCGATCATAGGTTGTTAGGTATATTGTTTTAGTATTTCCTGAGTGTTCTGTAGATTTTTGACTCTATGGATTTTGTGGGGTCACGGGCTAATTGTCTATATTTTCCTTTTTCCAGGATATCTCCGATTTTTTTGTCGTACGTTACGATGTCCATTATCACTGTTGCATTTCCTTTGTCCGCTGGTAAAATCTTTATGGATTCATCCTTACAAAGTTGTTTCAAGGCTGATGCTTCTAGTTTGGAGAGATTTTGAACTGGATTTTTCTTGTTGTTCACCTAAACTCGTCGAAATGGTTTTCGTCTACTTGTATAGATTCTACAGAGCTTATGATATCTAAAACGAGCATGCTTTTTGGTGTTACTGCAAAATTAAGCCCCTTGCTTAGTAGTTGTTCTTCTGCTGTTGAAAGTATTCTTGAAGATAAGTTTATGATGGTTTTTCTTGAAGTTGTTTCAGGTAGAGTCGGTTGTTGATGTGATTTCAGTTTCTCTAGTTTATTTTGGTGTTTCCTCGCCATATTTTCTTTCAAACGTCGTAAAAATCAAAATAAATAAAAATAAAGACATTGCAAGTCCGACCACATTTTAGTCAATCTTCAACATTGTCTACAACCTTCAAGCAAACGTTTAAAACTGTTGTTACTTAGATAAGTTGAACTAATTTCTATTTTTGCATCAATTCCTAGCATTTCAGGAACTTTTTATTTATTGTGGTTTTGTATGTCGTATTTAAATCCTTTTTTAAGTAAGTTTATTTCTTATTGTAGAAAATTCGAAGTTAGGTTGATGTATCTATCAAAAAACTTTCGTTCCGAAAAGGGTCAAGCCGATTAAGAGGGTCGAAACTGTCCCCTCGGTAATAAAAAATTAAAAAACACCCGGTTGTTCTGCATAAAAAAGTATCCACACACAAAAATTTTTAGCCACTTTTGTCGTCACATAACCTCAAAAAAAAACGTCTTTTTTCGTTTTTTGGCGATATCTTCGGTTCTTATCATCGTAGGAACTTCTTGTTTTTTTTATTTTGTAGGTTTTTTTATTGCCTATAACAAAATATTTTTTACAAAAACTTTTGGGGCGAAATTCAAATTTTTATGGGTGTTCGAAAATTTTAAAATTCAATAAAATTAAAACTCAGAAGCAGAGCCGAAAATAAATATGTTGTTTTTTAGATACCAAACTATGTCCATGAATTTTTTCAGATTTTTAAAAATGGTGAAACATAGTCAAAATCGCAAAAAAAGGCATTTATTAGCATTTTTTCGCATTTTTGTCGAGTTTTGAAGCATAGAATAAATAAGTAAATAAATACATGAATATATAATATATATATATATATATATATATATATATATATATATATATATATATATATATATATATATATACTTTTAATCTGTATAATTTTTTTTAACCATCCTGAATAATGTAACTAATGTTCAAACGTTCAAATTATAATTCCCTATAATAAAAAAGAACCAACTAAAGCGATTTATCAAACTAGTTTTTCTGAAAATGGATACACATAATTTCTTCAAAAGGTAATTACAAAGTCTTTAGCTATTCCCCTATCGTACTAAAAATTAACAATATAGTCTATGTGGGACGCCGACAGACCTAATGGCAGTACTTAGCGCACCCTATAGCGTCGAAGCCCATTAAAAACTTTTCAAACGAGAAAACATATTAAAGGCATACAACATTGCAAAATGTAGGACGCCCAGAAATTGAAGAAGTAAGTAGTGAGTATATTAAAAGGACGCCCGGAAATCTACATGTAGAACGAATATATTATTTGAATATTTACAAGCGAACGCTCCACTGTCTGGCGGCCAACTAACTGAACTAAAAATATTCAAAAATATATAGAATTTACAATTCTGCGATTTTTCAAGCGCCCAGCTAAAATTTTGATGAGAGCCTTAACGGACCCCCTGACCTTATATTTAAATAAAACTTCCAAGCGTCCGTAGACGGATACAGGGAAGATTGTAATTTGATAATGTACAGACGCTAGGAGTATATATATATATATATATATATATATATATATATATATATATATATATATATATATATATATATATATATATATATATATATATATATATATATATATGAAATAAAATTATTTCTTTCTGCGTGTGCATCAAGTGATTGTTATCACAAATTTTTAACTGAGGAAATTAATAAACATTTTTTTTTCATATTCATGTTCATAATCTAATTTTTTTTTCTTCGAAGTATTGTGTCAACTATCATTTAACAAATCTTCAATCGAGAGGAAATGAATAATTTTTTTTCTATGTGCGTGGTGGGAGACTGCCACTGCTCAACACACCCATTGAGCCTCAGACGTTCACGAAGCTTCATTATACAACTCTCTGAAGAATTTCACTAGTTAATTAAACACCTCGAAAAGACAAAAAAAAAACGGAAAAGTTTTTGTGTAATCATAGGCCAAATTTCGAAGAATAATTTCAAACTCTGTATATATAAGAAATGTGATTTTAATTTTTTTACAATTTTCTTTATTTTCCAGGTTAAGGTTAATGGATATATTAGTTCAGCCTATGCAACGATTAACCAAATATGGCCTCCTTCTTAAAGCCATTTTAAAAAATACCGAGGAAGATGTAGAGAAAGAAAGTTTACAAACTATGGTAAGTTTCATATCTTATCAGGATTATTATTATTATGATTTACAAGCCAAACGGCTTCGCACTCCCTCCAGAGATAATTCACTCATACCAGGCATAGAAAGACACCAAAAGTATGAAGCTCTGTGGTAACCCTTTCTATGTTATCGGGTCCTAGGTGACGTTGTCTGCTGTATTTCCTACGAACTTTCGGACGGTTCTCGCGGTTGCAAGGAGAACTGCTTTCTGCATAGGTTTATACAGATGCTCACTAAGGCCCAGTCCCTTGATGTTCTGCAGGAAGTTCTTTGGTATCACTCCAGTTGTTGACAGTATTATGGGAATCGTTTGGACGCTGTTCATCTTGGGAATTTGGACCTACAGATCTCTGTATTTGGCGATCTTCTCGTTGTATTTTGGACTTAGGTTGT
Source organism: Diaprepes abbreviatus (assembly GCA_034092305.1). Taxonomy (NCBI): domain Eukaryota; kingdom Metazoa; phylum Arthropoda; class Insecta; order Coleoptera; family Curculionidae; genus Diaprepes; species Diaprepes abbreviatus. Next base: position 4,701,648 of record JASJET010000087.1, read on the forward strand.
TGTTAGGTACAGCAATGTCGATCAGTGTAGTTCTCCTAGAAATTTTATCTATTAGTATAATGTCTGGTCTATTATGAACTACTGTCTGATCCTTCAGAACAGTTCGATCCCAATATAACTTGAACTGGTTGTTCTCAAGAATAGACTTAGGATTGTACTTGTAATAAGGCACTCTTTCTACCTGTAATAGGTTTAACTTTTCTGCTAACTCGTGGTGGAGTATCTTAGCGGCTGAGTCGTGTCTTTCCTTATACTCGGTTGCGGCAAACGCTTGGCATCCTCCAGTTATGTGCTGAACTGTCTCCGATGTTCGACAGCCATATCTGCATTGATCATTTTCTATTGAGGGATCTCTAATGATGAACTTCCGATAGTTTTTCATCGGAATAACCTGGTCTTGGATAGCCAACAAGAAGCCCTTCGTTCCCGGAAACATCGGTCCTGAAATCAACCAGTAGTTCGACGCTGAGTTGTCGACATTGTCCTGATTGACCTCATTTGGATGCCGTCCATGATGTGGCTTCTGTAGCCAGGTTTGTAACTTCTCTTGGTCTGTTTGGCGGTAAGAAGTAATATCTTGTTCCCTCAACTGTAGCGGCGTTGAATCGTCTGCCTCGCATATTGCTCGATGTAGTGTGGAAGAGTCCGCCAATCTGTGGAAATATGAACGTAAGTTTATTATTTGTTGATCGAGCTGCCTACCAATATCCACCAATCCTGTTCCTCCTTGGTGTCTTGGAAGCATTCTACGTTCAATAGCACTCCGAGGGTGATGTTTTTGTGCTTTTGTTAGGAGTCTCCTTATTTTTCTTTGCAGATTTTGGATGTCCGTCCTGCTCCATTTTACAATTCCAAAAGAGTAGCTCAGCGCATAGCAAGCATACGTGTTGAGCGCCTTGAACAAATTTCTACTATTTAAATTAGTTCGTAATACCCGTCTTACCCTCCTGACAAATTCCGTCAATTCGGCCTTCATAGTGCGATGGTCAATTCTTCTAGCCTGTTTCATACCTAGATATTTGTATGTTTGGTCTGCTTCCATTGCAGCTATAGTTTCACCATTGTGCATTTCAAAAGCCCCTGGTTGTATCTTCCCTTTAACGATGTTAAAAATACAGCACTTGTCAAGTCCAAATTGCATTCCGATATCCCCGGAGAACTTCTCTACAATTTTAAGCATTTGTTCCAGATGGCTTCTGGTAGGTTATTATTATTTTTTTTTTATATATAAATTTTATTATTATTTAGACTTACAAGCCAAACGGCTTCGCACTCCCTCCAGGGAATATTCACTCATACCAGGTACACAAAGGTACCAGAAGTATGAAGCTCTGTGGGAACCCTTTCCATGTTATCGGGTCCTAGGTGACGTGGTCTGCTGTATTTCCCATGAACTTTCGGACGGTTCGCGCGGTTGCTAGGAGAGTTGCTTTCTGCATCGGTTTATACAGATGCTCACTAAGACCCAGTCCCTTGATGTTCTGCAGGAGGTTCTTTGGTATCACTCCAGTTGTTGAGAGTATTATGGGAATCGTTTGGACGCTGTTCATTGCCCATTGTCTTCGGATTTGCACCTCCAGATCTCTGTATTTGGCGATCTTCTCGTTGTATTTTGGTCTTAGGTTGTTGTTGTTAGGTACAGCGATGTCGATTAGTGTAGTTCGCCTAGAAATTTTATCTATTAGTATAATATCTGGTCTATTATGAGCAACTGTTTGATCCGTCAGAACCGTTCGGTCCCAATATAACTTGAACTGGTTGTTCTCAAGAATAGGCTCTGGATTGTATTTGTAATAAGGCACTCCTCCTACCTGTAATAGGTTCAATTTTTCTGCTAACTCTTTGTGGAGTATCTTAGCGGCTGAGTCGTGTCTTTCCTTATACTCGGTTGCGGCAAACGCTTGGCATCCTCCAGTTATGTGCTGGACCGTCTCCGATGATCGACAGCCATATCTGCACTGGTCATTCTCTATTGAGGGATCTCTAATGATGAACTTCCGGTAGTTCTTCGTCGGAATAACCTGGTCTTGGATAGCCAACAAGAAGCCCTCCGTTTCCGGAAACATCTGTCCTGAAATCAACCAGTAGTTCGACGCTGAGTTGTCGACATTGTCCTGATTGACCTCATTTGGATGCCGTCCATGAAGTGGCTTCCGTAGCCAGGTTTGTAACTTCTCTTGGTCTGTTTGGTGGTGAGAAGCAATATCTTGTTCCCTCAACTGTAGCGGTGTCGAATCGTCTGCCTCGCATATTGCTCGATGAAGTGTGGAAGAGTCCGCTAACCTGTGGAAATATGAACGTAAGTTTATTATTTGTTGATCGAGCTGTTTACCAATATCCACCAATCCTCTTCCTCCCTGGTGCCTTGGAAGCATTGTACGTTCAATGGCACTCCGAATGTGATGTTTTTGTGCTTTTGTTAGGAGTGTCCTTATTTTTCTTTGCAGGTTTTGGATGTCCGTCCTGCTCCATTTTACAATTCCAAAGGAGTAGCTCAGCGCTGAGCAAGCATACGTGTTGAGCGCCTTAAACAAATTTCTACTATTTAAATTAGTTCGTAGTACCCGCCTTACCCTCCTGACAAATTCGGTTGTCAATTCAGCTTTCATAGTGCCATGGTCAATTCTTTTAGCCTGTTTCATACCTAGATATTTGTATGTTTGGTCTTCCTCCATTGCAGCTATAGTTTCACCGTTCTGCATTTCAAAAGCCCCCGGTTGTATCTTCCCTTTAACGATGTTCAAAATACGGCACTTGTCAAGTCCAAATTGCATTCCGATATCCCCGGAGAACTCCTCCACAATTTTAAGCATTTGTTCCAGCTGGTTTCTGGTAGCAGCCATCAGTTTAAGATCATCCATGTATAGAAGATGATTCACTCTGACTACCTCTTCGTTGTTATTTCTAACACTAAAGCCGTATCTGGTGGAGTTCAAACGGCGTGATAGTGGGTTCATTGCAAGGCAGAACCACAATTATTATTATTATTATTATTATTATTATCTATGTTTATGTTCCCCTCACAGAGATGGCTAAATTGCAAAATAGCATAAATTTTCACCTGAAATTCCATTGCATACTGTTCCAGAGAGTAAAACACTCTAACTTCCTTGCTTCCCTCGAATACTCCAGCTCCGGCCTTTTTATCCTGTCGAGATCCGTCTGTAAACGTCCAGGTTAATGTTAATTTTTGATCATCCTGTAATCTTGTATTTATTTATTATCAAAATATCAACACAGTCCACTAAAGTAGATCCCTTTCTAGAAGGAAACCAACCCCAATTAAAAATTGATAGTTATGTTTAGACCTGCAAACGCCATTTTTGACATAAAATTGAAAATATGTCAAAAACAGTCTTAGGTATAGGACATTATACATTAAATATATCTATAATTTTGCGTAGAATCTAAAATGGAATAACATATAGGGTATTCCATTTAAAGTAAGCAAGAAGGCATCAACTTCCAATATAACCAAAAGTCCTTACCATCTTGAAAATATTTTAACTGAATTGCCCCCATCGACTTTTATTAATTGTCAAATTTTAAAAACTTTCCAGTCTATTTTGCCAATTTGAAGTTATTACATAATTTTTTTAAAGCTAAAAACAGACTTTTTACTCTTATTTTATTAGCTTTATGCATTTTATTTGCGAACCAAGATTATTAATATTCGAAGTGTCTAAACATCCTTATCCGTATAAAATTGATTTCAGACATGTTCTATCTTCCAGAGTGAAGGGATATTAAAGTCAATAATCTTTGGTTCACCGTCAGTGTCTAATCTTTCTCCGAGAGCTTTAAGTTTGTAAATTTAAACTTATCTTGACCTAGACTAGTATATATAGTAGAACGGCATAGTTCAGACGTAAGACAGAGGTTGCTGTTAACTGACTCGATAGACAGAAACTTTTACGGAGGTTGAACGGCTTTTTTATTAGATATCTTATCATTTTCTTGGTAGTTAAAGCTATAACAAATCTCTTTATCCACCGTATATTTTCTATAATCTTAAAAAGCGATATTCTTTTTGAAACAGTCTTAGTGGTTAATGAGTGTGAGGGAGTGTGGTCGATAAACACTGTTCCAAATATTTAGAAAATATGCATTGTTTTAGCTCCTAATCCTCCAATAAATTATTGATTATGTACTTCCATTATTGATTAAAAATCACAATATTAAGTTTTGTTGAAATTTAATCTTAGGCTGACATGATAGTATTTACCAATTTATTAAATCTCGCTAAATTTATCAGACTTATATTAAGTTTCTTTGAGATATCGTTTGATGAAGAACATGTATAATGCAAAAATGCAGCCTAGTAATATATCATTTTTCTCATTTCAAGTGGTAAGATTTAGTCGATTTTATTTTAGATACATTTTGGCTGTTGTCCAACGTTATCAAACAGTTTGGTGAACAAAAATCTGCTGATCTCATAAATTATTGAACTATTCCTTTAAGATTCTATGCGTCATACCCCAAAAGTTCCGCTCTGTATGCCATAGAATATTATTCGATAGAAATCTGTTGGCGTTTGGAAATTAAATAGAAAAAAAGTAGGACGTGCTTTCAATGATGTTAAATGGCAATTTGGAACAGATGGTTCATCCATCAAGCTACAAAAAATGTTCGGCTTTATTCGTCAAAAAATAGATAATATCGCATAGTTGAAACCGCGGCCGTCTACGTTTTATTTTTTTTTGTTGACTTTTAGATTAAAATTTATTAAAAAGATGTATGTCAATAAAAACAAAATTATTATTATAATTGGAATTATGTAAAAAAAATAACAAGTCAATGTTACTCTATATTTATTACATTTTTACTATTTGTCATGAAATTATCCATTTTGCTGATCTAACTAATTCAAGTTATACAAAAAATTTTCTTCACTGTTTGTTATTATGATTTCTGTACAGGTATTCACAACGATTTATTTAAATTAAAACCGCTCCAAAATTACAACTGACATCTTCTTAGGATAATGAAAACATATGGCACAGAACAATCAGATTGTCATGAATAAGCACACAACAGTGGCACCCATTTTAGAAAAATGTTCTGGGTTTACAAGGAGCAATAAATTATACAGTATCAATCATTTTCCATAAATCAAAGAACTACAGAGTGCCTCTAAAAGGTCTATACAAAACGCTAGCACAAATTCCTGAGGCCATCATATGAAGATCTAGCCCAATTTAATCCAAAACTTGATAGTTTCCGAAATACAGGGTGTCAATATTTTTTAAAACCTTTTTGTAAATACTTATCTTAATAATAACTTGGTTAACACGCGTTTGAATTCAGCAAACCAAAAATAAATGGTTGCTTTCGACTGAGCAGACTCTTTATAATACTCGTCAAGCTATTCTTGAGTATCAACGGTATTTTTTCACATCAAATAACAGTGTTCTATCAACATACGAAACTCGTTTTTTTCCATTATTTTGCAAATATCAAAATCTGCATCACTGAGACTTTAATATCTTGATGACTAATGATCGAAATATCATCAAATTTTGATACGCATCGTTTGAAGGTTGATATTAAGTAAAAAAATCGTATGAATATGTTAATTGAGTCGCCATCTATGTGCCAGTCTCGGAACTTTTTGAACCACCTCTTATTAGTACATCGCTTTAATGTTCCTCGTCACTAACTTGCGCGCCTAAAGAAAATGATGAATTGGCCTTTATTATTGCTATTGTCAATGATATTCCTCTGTAGTTCAATATAATTCCTTTTCTAGAAAAGCCAGAAAAATGAAAAATAAGTGATCATAAATTTAAACGCCAGTTTAGCCTTTTACCGCTAAAATGAACAATAAACATGTTCTTTAGTTTCCTAAATACGTTGAATTATTGTGTTCATTTCAACTAAAATTGCAACAGTATTTTACAAACTTTCTTTATAAATGTATTGCAATCATTCGTAAAACAGCGTAAAGCTCTAAATCAAATTTGTAACAAAATCTCGAGAGATAAAATATAAACTTTTAAAAATTGATAAAGTTGTTATTAGATTCAGTAAACTGTTTAGAGGTTAAGATATTAATTTTTCTTTATTACAGATACCTCTTAGGCAGCTCGTAATAACGAAAATATCTTATATAAGAAAAGTATATATATATATATATATATATATATATATATATATATATATATATATATATATATATAAATGTAAGGTAACTTCTTTAGATTAGGTTTCAAAAATCAATACTACTATTCTGTGCTTGACGTTTCGCCCAACGTAGTGGACTTTTTCAAAAGTATAATCTAGAATAAAAGCAAAATACAACTAACATGGTCACAAACGCACACTCACAAGACTTAGAATTAACACTCAACGGTACAATATTAATTAAAAATATCAATTTATAAAATAATGTGAAACTAAAATTAAAAATTACAAATTAATCCCAGATACGCACCTCAATTTACCTTGGCCATGTTTCTTAGTGGAGTATTTGACGATGCCTTCAGTTACTATCAACTTAATATTTTTTTTTATTTGGATCAATGTACTTTTGTACGGATTTGAACCATTCTGGAAAGCGTTTCTGTCTCTGTAAACATGGTATCCCAAAACATGGAATTTGAAATCATAAACCGGCTCTTCTGACATAGAAAATCATTGACAATGTAGTTTCTTCATCTAGAGGAACAACAGTGGGTGCTAAATCAAGACCGTACGATACCTCAATTGCTCGTCCATTTTCGTCCAGAGCTTTAATATACTGCTTCATTAAACCCACTTTGATATATAAGAGTGGAAAAACGATTTTTTCTCGGGGAACCAGAGGCTCTTTTCACATTTCTTTCACCAACGACCAAAGCATCTCTCGTTTGCCAATTTTTTGGATCCAGTATCTTGATTTGGTTCAACTGTCCCTAAGACAAATAAAACATGGGTATTTTGTATAACCTCTCTGTTGACCTAACAAAAATTTAGTCATTTTCAAGTCGATCCATATCACCCATTTATTTTTAACATATTTATTTTCTGTAAAAATACTGAAATATATCTATTCTCCTTGCATACTAGTAGGGTGAGCAATCGGAATAAAAGTATGTTTACTGGTATAATGTAGAACAGCATTTAGGCTTCGTTTGCTACATTCAGTAAAGAGAACCCGATCGGCCTGATATATATCTAAGCCCATGAAAGTCAGCAAGCTGCTCATATCACTATAATTTACTAAATTTGCATCAGAACATTACAATTGCAGTCCGTCAGTAAGATCATTCAGCTCATTTTGTGAAAATGGTGTCTTAGCTGATCAAAAAATGGTACCAAAACGTTTGCTGAAGAAATATTAGGATATTTCCATTTATAGCGATTGTTTTTGTTGATGCCTATTATATTTGCCATACAGAAATAACATTGATGATGATTTTTTTGTTTTTTTCAAATCATAACTACTCCAAATTTCAAAGACTCTCGTGTATTGCACTGTCCCAGATGTTTAATGCACATTTTACACCCACGCTGTATATTGATCGTGAATTTTGATATTAAAGTAAACAAAATACAAGCGAGTCAGAGTATTTGATGTCAATTTTCGCTGATCTTTCAAAATGTATTTACCAACTTTACAACTTATTAGCTATCATAAAACAATAACAATAGTTTTATTGGTATTATTGTAAAACTTGATATTTCTGCACAACATAGCTAAAAATTAAAAATGAAGATAGACAGTAAACTATTGCTGACACGTTCAAATCATTATTACTGCTTAATAGTATATTGCCTACCTTATCAATTATCAACTCTAAATGAAACAGAGCTGACCAAAACAAAACATATTTTGTAGACTTAACATGATCGTAAATTGTCATAGCAATACGTAGTGCACAGCACGCGCATCAACTATCTTCACCAGAATGAGATGTACTTTACACTTACCCTTAATACCAACCGAACTTGCGAACGGAGCGGAGTCCACTCTCGCGCCCTTTGTCATAGACATCTCACTCGCTGACTAATCCTAATACAAAAATTAGGGCGTAATTCAAAACTACAGCATATTGATATGAGGAGATAGTTAGGTCTTGGCTCTTGGGATTTATTGAAGGAGTCAGTGTGGCCCTTAGACTAAAAAGTTTGGATACCCCTGTTTTAAAATCTTTCAAAGATTGATATTTAGCTCAGGATCCATAATTAGACTATTAACTCTGCTAAAACTCAATAATCTGAAAATATGTTTTTGTACTGATAATTAGAAACAAGCTTCTGGTCTCGGTTTTGTCATGCTAGTAATGAGATTCTAGGTAAACCAATTGCTAGTCAAGTTGCCTATCTAATTGATTAGGGGAGGTAATGAAATGGAATGACCTGATATGAATATGCCTGTCTAGATTTATAATTGAACACAATAACGATAGGGTGGGAATAACAATTCTAATATGGCTGATAAAAATATTATTAGCTTAATTTAAAAAAATATTTTTTTATTATTTATTTGTCTTTTTAAACCGTCTTCATTGTGATATCATATTGCGTTGTTTACTAGCTTCCGTTGTGTGTTTCATTTCTTCTTACGTCAGTTAATGAGTGTTTTTGTATAGTTTGGTGTTATTGTCTAAAAAAATTAAGTTTGACACCGGCTTCAAAAAAAAATCTAAATAAATAGACCTATAGGATGTCCCAAAATTCATGCAAGATTTGAATTTGCCGCTATTTGTGCTATAAAGTGTTGGCAACCAAGAAAAAGTAATTTGATTGCTGACTGTTTAGGGTTAGTAAAATGGAGCACTACACGAGAGAACAACGCGTTTTCATTGAAGAACAGTATTTTAAACCGTCATTGTGATATCATATTGCGTTGTTTACTAGCTTTTGTTGTGTGTTTCATTTCTTCTTACGTCAGTTAATGAGTGTTTTTGTGTAGTTTGGTGTTATTGTCTAAAAAAATTAAGTTTGACGCCGACTTCAAAAAAAAATCTAAGTAAATAGATCTATAGGATCTCCCAAAATTCATGCAAGATTTGAATTTGCCGCCATTTATGCTATAAAGTGTTGGCAACCAAGAAAAAGTAATTTGATTGCTGACTGTTTAGGGTTAGTAAAATGGAGCACTACACGAGAAAACAACGTGTTTTCATTGAAGAACAGTATTTCAAAAATAATGAAAGTTTTCGTAGAAAATATGGTCGGAATTGATTTAACTTCGTCAACTGTGAAGAGAGTAATTGAAAAATTTGGGGAAACTGGATAAATTGGTGATGCCATCCAATAACAAGCCATTCAAATATTAATATCAAAACAGTGCGTGAGAGTGTTGGTGAAAATCCAGAAACATCAATTCAGAGTCGTGGACAAGAACTGCAAATTTCAAGAAACTCTCTACAGCGTTTACTCGCTAAAAGTCTGCATTTTCGTGCTTACTAAGTTCAACTAACACAAGGTCTGAGGCCTAATGAACATGTGCAGTACCGAGAGTTCGTTGAATGGATTATTGAAGATCAACAAGCGGATGCTGATTTCTCGATCAAAATCATCCTAAGCGATAAAGCTCATTTTCACCTTGTTGGCTTTGTTAATAGTCAAAATTGCTACATTTGGGGCTTAGAGAACCCACATGCAATTGTTGAAAGACAAATGTATCCATAACGTGTCACTGTTTGGTGCGGATTTTCTGCTGGAGGCATTACTAGACCGTACTTCTTCGAAAATGAGCCTGGTCAAGCAGTGACTGTTACTCGATGTTGCGACAGGATAACCGAATTGCTTCTACCTAAATTGGATGATATTGATGTAGACGACATGTGATTTCAACAAGACGGTACCACATGCCATACAGCTCATGAAATAATTTAATGACTTCATAAGACATTTCTTGGTCGTGTGTGTACTCCCTCGTTTCGGTGATCAGAATTGGCCCCCTAGATTATGTGATTTAACACCACTGGATTCATTTCTACGAGATTATTTTAAGCCAGAGACCTATGTTAACAAGCCCACAACCACCCGTATATTGAAGGAGAAGATTCAATGCTGCATCAACACAATTCAGCCACACTTATGCAAAATGGTCAGGGAAAATTTCGACAAAAGGGTGCGTATGTGCCAGCAAAGCCGTGAAAGTCATTTGCTCGATGTGCTGTTCCATACATAACCCTTTCCTATGTTCTTTCTGATTCAATAAAAAAATTTCAATTAAAAAAAATATATTTTCTATTTAATTCAAATCTTGCGTACATTTTGGGACACCCTTTACAATTAATAAATTAATTGCAGTTTCAAATAGTTTATAAACAATTTTTTAAAGTCGATATAGTTTTTTGTAAATATAAATAATGTCATTTTTTTAGTTTCAACATATCTTTGGAATGAGTAATCCTAACCCCAAGATTCGTATATTGGGGTATTTTTGTTCATACTATACATCACAGATATCTTAAATCTATGCTGATGATACGCAGTTACATTATAACTTGTATCCTTATGAACATCATACTGCGGACTATACTGTGAATGAGAAGTTAAATGAAATCTACTCGATTTCAAGAAAGCACAATTTAATCCTTAATCCCAAGTCCATGGAAATGATTTTTAGAAGGGCAAGGGCTAAAAGAGTAAACGTAGGTTTGAATTTTACTATTAATAATATTAAAATACCTATATATACAATCAGCTAAGTCGCTGGGAATTTTGATCGATAACCAACTAAAGTTTAAAGAACACAAATATACTATAAAAGAAAACTTATTTTAATTTGAAATTATTATATAGATAGCAACAAATACTTTCGCTCAAAGATGCTTCTAGGATCCTTTCTGAATTATTAATGTTGTTTAACTTTAATTGTTGCATTTATGTATATGACCCCCTCTTAAAACAAAATGCAAAAAGTTTCAAATTCATGTGTTCGTTTTATTAATGGATTGAGAAAATACAACCATAGTCTCCCTCAGTTTGGGCTTCTTGTTTGGTTAAGCATTGTCAATAGGAGAATGTTGGTTTTTGACGCTTTTGTTAGAAACGTTGTGCCGACCTCTTCCCCATCATACCATCGAACGGAACTTGTACGTCGTAATAACATTCATAAAATATTGCTGGCCATTCCAAGTATACGATCAAGTTTTTTTTATTTTATAACGGAAAATGAAATAATGACCTTCAATTTGATCTTGGGCATGATGGTTATTTCAAGGTCAAGTTGAATTTGTTTCAAAAGAAGCCTCCATTTTTCATTACAGAAATAAAAAGTGGAGAAAATTTCCTATTCAACCGTATGAAAAACATAGGGGGATTAAGACACATACAGAGGTCATTGAAAAGTATATGTAATCCAAAGAAGGTAAAATTACTTTCAAACAAACTTTATGAATATATGTTAATTCTAGACTTCAAATATTTTATTTAGTTTCAAACAACTTTAAATAAACATTAATGTAATTATTGTATGCGATGTAATTTTTAGATTTGTTCAAGTACCTCATGTCCAGTGACTGGTTTAAAAGATAATTCACATAAAAACCTTAGATGGTTTAAAAGTTAAACATGTAAATCTAAAAAAAGAAAATAGTAATCTACGAAAAAATAATATTGAGGAATGTATAATAGTTATGCGTAGTTAAGAATTAGTTTCAACGCAATTATCAACGGGGCGCTGTTATATGAGAAAGCATAATACAAAGGAAATTCAGCTTTCCGATTGTTTAAACATCACATTTACAAGAAAACTTTGTGTCTTCACCAGAAAGTTTATTAACTTTGAAAATCAAATTTCACGCTCAATACTTTATATCGTATAAAAGAAAATATGGAAAGTTATAAAAACTGAAGTTACTTATGCTATTGTATTGTTCAATTTAAGATTAGATGCTTATAATTAATAAATAAAAGCAAATATACATTTTAATGTGTTTAAAGTATCAATGCAACCGATCAGCGAAAGCTATAATGGATTATGTGCGCTGGGTGAGCGCCTGTAGGTATACTTCCTCTTCCCTTCATACACCGCGGCGCATACGTTATAATCGATAAAACTCTTTTTGTTTAAAGCGTTAAAAAGCAATAGCATCAGCTTTGTTCGCGGATCATTTTCCGAACCGATTCAGAACTAGTACGGAATTAGTTCAGGATTGTCTTACAGCGCATGCCCAGTTATTAACCGGTTCAGAATTTTTTTTACCACGAACGATTTTGGAACTTTAAATCGTCTATTGTGGTATGAGTCTCATTATTTAACATACGATGTTAAATGCTGATTAAACTGTTTTTTATTAGGTTTTATTATTTGTATTATTTTAAAAAAATATTAAATTATAATTGTCATTCTTATATAATATAAAATCTAACTGAGAGTTCCTTTTAGAATAAAACATCTTGTTTTTTGCTGAATAGAATTTTTTATTAAAAAAATATATATTTTAACTGAAATTTATTGTTTGCTTTTTATTTTGTGCTTTTTATTTCCTCAAAACAATTAGCACTTTTAGGAATTTTGAATAACTCTAAAATTTCTTCCAAGTCCTCATCACAGGACGATAAATGATTTTAAATAATGGGAGTATTCACTAAAAACATTTTTTTAAAGTTTAAACTAAAAGGTAAAAAACACTTTTTTAATTTATCAATTAAGATTCTAGGTAGATCAACACTAATTAAAGTAAAACCAATATTTTCTTCTTCTACCTTCTATAATAGGTCCCTGACCTGTTCCTTCTTCGATTTTTCTCATTCTGGACTTAAATTATCGCTCCACCTTTTCCGTAGTCGACCTCTACTGCGTGTACCACTAGGCGATTTATCTCGTGCGATCCTTACCAGTCTATCCTCTGTCATTCGGCTTATGTGTTTGTTCCATTGTGTTTTACGCTGTAGGACTCACTCATTAATGCAGTCTGTGTTGCATGATTGCCTAATGTTATCGCTTCTTTCTCTGTCTAGTAGCGTTTTTCCTGTTATTCGTCGAAGTATTCTCATTTCTGTAGTCTCCAATAGTTGTTTTGTTTTTTTCTTCTCTGGCCGTGTTTCTGAGGTGTATGTCATAATAGGTCTAATTGTAGTTTTGTAGATCCGAACCTTTGTTTCTTGTTGTAAGTGTTTGTTTCGCCAGATTACGTCGTTGAGACAACCCGCCACTTTATTTGCTTTGGCCACCTGCCCTCTTACTTCATCTTCGATGTTGCCATAACTAGTTATGTCGATTCCTAGATATTTTAAACTCATTTCTTGTTGTATTATTTCACCGTCCAGTTCTAGTTTGCATCGGAGGGGTTCTTTTGAGGTTGTCATACATTTAGTTTTTTCGGCTGAGAAAATCATATATACCAATATAATATAATAAAATATCTACTGGAACATCAAATGCAACAAATGACATAAACAAAAGAAAAACCTAAATAAAATAAAAACAATTTTCAAATAGTTGCACATTGCGGCCGCAGCATGAAAGCTGGCGCTGCATAAAATTCCGAACTTACAGTTCTTATTCAATGCTTAGAACCGGCAGAATTGGTTCAGAAACGATTTCGAACCGAATTATTTTCTCCGCGAAATAGGATTGTAACTAAAAATTCAGAACTTTGTGATCCGCGAATGTTACTATTTCAACTGCGCATGCGTATTAGTTCAGAATCGGTTCTAAATCCTTTCCGCGAACAAAGCTATCAATTCGTTTTCGCATTGCGATTATATCCAGCTTGCAGTTCTTGACTTGGACTATCAATTGTTGAGCGCAGAATTTGAAAATATTTATTCAAATAAGAATTATTTATGTTGAAAAGGGGCAAAAAATGTCAGTTTTCAAATGTTTATATTTAATTCAAAAACTGTGCATTAGGCCAAAAAATTAGAGGAGACATTTTTTGCTTAAAATCGAAGAACATGAAAATATATATATTTTACAAAAAATCAATTTTTCTAATTATGAATAATTACTTAACTATTTTTCGAGAATCCACCCCGTATATTTGTAATCACGGGATCAAAATACATATAAAAAACTTTGGTGGAGCCATGTCTCTTCATTGGCTACGAAAACCCACAGGACCCCCACGATTAACTGACTTTTTTAGAAAAATATCACTTTTCTATTCTAAAAGTAGTAAGATTGATTTGGTAAACCTTCTGTGAAAATTTATCGAACCGATTTATAAACGTTTCTTATTTATAAAGCTCAAAAGCAAATAAAGTAAAAGAGATTTTTGAATTCCCAAATCTTGAGACATAAACAAGATTAATTATTTATTGTATAAATTTTACCCTGAGGATAATTTTAATTACAAAGTTTAGGTGTAATTATTTTTGTCAAAACATTTATAGCTTTTGTTAATAAATAATAAGATTATGCGATTTTAACTCAATTATTTCCGAAGACCTTTAAGATTTAACAAAAGTTGCCATTAGTAAATTTTGACAGTGTAATCGGACGGTTTATTTATTGTTTTAATTCTCTTTTATCTTTATTATCATTTCAAAACGAGGAGGTCATTAATCTACGGTTATTTAAACAGATGTGTCCTGTAGCATTTTCAATTTCCAATTCGATAAAAAAAATCTAACGGACTCGTTAAAAATACAGTCCTATTCGTGAATGGAATTGACCGAATTATACTGATAAAGCAGTGCAGAGTCAACTGATTGCAGAGAAATAACTCAAGGTAGCTTTTACACTTTTATCTTAATTAAATTCTTTTATCTGTCCATAAGGTTATACAAATGACAAATGTCAGACTTCTTAAAATAAGTAAGATTAAGATTTTAATCTAAACTTCAAATTTACTATGAATATAATGAAATATAATTTCAAAAAAGACGTCATGAAAATGGTGAAAACAATCTTGAATAAGGTTCTCGAAAATAAATTTTTAAGTATACTCTACTCAAGAACTAGATAGTCAAAAACTGTCACCGAAACCTCGGATATACCTACTCCAGTGTCGCAGGTAACTGAGGGCTGCCATAAATCTAATTATATTTAAAAATTATAAGGTTTTATAAATTTACTGTAATAAAATTACAAGTTACCCTGCTCTTATGGTCAAGTGTATGTAGGTGAAACAGGATGGTCTATATCCACTAGACTTAAGAAACATGAAAGATGTATCAAAAAGGAACAAATTGTACAATCTGCAGTAGCTGAACACCAGCATTGCTCAGGTCACAATTTTAATGCAAAAGAAACTAAGGGGCTAACATCAGTACCTGGTTTCTTTAAACGTAAAATTAGAGAATCAATCGAAATTTGTAAATATCCAAATAATATTAATAGAGATGCAGTTTACAATCTACATCACACGTGGAAATCGATTATAACGCTGGATCATGGGTCGCTGAGCACCAGTCGAGTATAAATACCGGGCTGTTGCTCCTCGATAGTCATTAAGTGTACTAATCTCGTGGAGTAAAGATCCTTGAAGATGCCTCGTGCAATCGTAGGCGAAATGTCGGATAATAATTCCAATTTGACACGGTCTAAACCCAAGAACCATAATTTTCAACTTGACCAAAGCTGTGAAAGCTTCCGTTCTTTAAAAAGTTTCTCATAGTTCAGTTTAATTTCTGTCAGTGAGCAAAGTACACTTTACAGTGTGTCCTTAATGATTTGTCTTATTTGCGCTTGTTTTTTGTTTTTATATATTATATGAGATCAGTGAGATACCCAAAAGATATCGCAAAACTGACATGTTAAAGGAGAGTTTTTTAGATATAGCAAATGTACATAAAGATAAATACAATAAATATATAATTGATGAAATGGCTGCCTAACAATAAATATCTGTTCTTCGTCTTCCACTGTACCATTGTAACTGAACCCAATTTTGCAGATATGGGCTCAAGTAAAAGGAAAAGTTGCTAGAAATAACAAAAGTTACAAAATTAGTGATTTAACTGAACCTCTGAAAGATTCTTTGAATAAAGTTGCTGCGGAAAATTGAAAAAAATATGTGGACCATATAATAAAAGAAAACAAAATGTGGAAACTCGATCACATAATCGATGAAATAGCGGAACCAATTATAATTAATTTGGGCAAACATAGCTCCACTAACTTTGATTACGAATTAGATACGTAATATTTACCAGTATACACACAATTTATTATTTAAATTTTTGTTTTTGTTGTATTTTATTGTTTAATGTTGTTAACAATTTATATATTTTTAATTGTGTGTGTCTCACTCTTTAAATTTCACATATATTTTAGTCCAATTAACCGTAATTTTTTTATTATTTGATTATTGTATTTGTATCCTTTCCTTAAGCGTGTAGAATTAACACGTTTGTGTCATTTTTTGAGTCTATCGGATTTTTATATAATTAAAGTAATTGTAATTATTTATTAAATTAAGATGTCAGTCTAATAGAAATAAAAATAAGTAAGTCTAATTTTATATATAACATATAAAAATTAATTACATTTGAATCCCATTTAAGTGATTAATTCTGTAATGGTTTAAGAAATAAATAAACCGAAACGTCAAATGTTCTAAAAATGTTTTTAATTAACAAAAAATGACCGAGAGCGCAAAAAAATTTTATTATTATATGGACGAATTTATTTTTTATATATGTTGTACTTCTTGTATTTATGCATTTTTAATTTAGATTATAACTTAAAATTTTTTGAGACATTAAGGTTACGTTTTAATCTGAATATGCCTAAAACCAAAAAATAATGAAAATACAGTTGTGATTTGTGTTAACTATGGTATAATTAACTTTTTTTTAGAATGTATGTCAATTATTAAAAAATCATAAGAAATAAAATAATATTAATATAACAACTTAGTTCGATTTTCAGCTTATGACCGAAATAATATTATATGCCATAAATACTTAGTAATAAAATAAATCTCCTTCCGACGCCTATGACAATGATTAAAATCCATTTTAACACTTCACACTTCCAAATATATATTGTTATCTAACCCAAATAGCCCATTGTTATAGACTGGGATTTTTGATTATAAAATTTCTAACCCAATCCTACAAAAATATATGTATCTAACAGATTTTGCCAAAGATACCGAACTATCACGGGTCATACATTACGCGACAGACTAAGAAACGATGAAATCAGAAAAGGATGTGAAATACAGGACGTCGTAAGATGAGGCAGAGGAAGAAGGAGAGCATGGAGGGATCATGTCGACAAGATGACCGACGACCGAGTGGCAAAAATTGCAAAAGAAGGAATACCAAACTCCTCAAGGCTTCCTGGTCGACCGCCTAAAAGATGGAAAGAGAGCTGGACATCGGTGTCACAGGAACAGGAATAAATGAGATGCATTGACAGTCAATACAGGACAAAGTCCTATACTAAGAATAAGAAGAAGAAGAAGATACCGAACTAAAGAATACAGGTAGTTTGCGAAGAAACAAAGGATCAAAAATGATATATTACTCTCTCTAGTTTTTGAATAGACTATATGCTGTAAGAAGTCCTAAAACCAGTAATGGGTCTTCTCAGTTAGGAAATGTATTAGACCAATTTCATTCAAAATCGTACAATGAAAATTACGGATGAATCGATACGCAGTTCTGCCGATACGATACTGATATTTATAAAAAAAAAGTATCAACCATGCTGATACCGATACCGATGCGGACACTGCAGGCTTCAAAAGGTTAAAAAGTAAAAAGCTGTAGGTTTAGGATAGAAAATATAGAAACAGACTATATTACTTACATATATAATATTTATTTAGAATGTTAACTGAGAAAATTTGCAAAATATAATTAAATATCAGTTATGTTTTGAAAATTGTAATTTATCAAAATATTAGTTATTTTTTGAAAATAGTAATTAAACAAAATATCAATTTAATAATAACGTTCAGATTAGAAATTAATGATTAAAATTCACATTTATGAGATTTTTATTCAGAAAACACAGCATTCTTAAATTATTAGGTGAAGGCCTATTTTATAAATCTGTTTGGACGAGAGCTGTCGTTGAGATAGCCTTTCAGATACGACAGAACTCATTTGGAAACTGAAATATTTTTGTACCATTTTGTATTTTGTACCAAGGAGAGGATCCGCTTCTCTTGGTATATTGGAGGATCTCAAATATCTCTCTAGTCCTTCTTTGAGAGAGTCAGTGCTCATCTTCTTCAGCCTCTTTAGTATTATTTTCACAAACGCTCCATATCCCACATCACGTAGATCGCTCAGAACTTGTGCTTGGTTGTCTCATTGTCGATTCTCAAATGGTTTGTGAATTTAGTAACTCTGCAAGCCGTCTTTTTGCCATACTAATAGTAGATTGTTTTTAAAATATTCGAAGTTTATAACGCAGATCTATTACTGTGGCTAAATAACCCGATTCTTCATTTTCGAAACAATCAAATCTTTTATTAAGAATCAATATCATATCAGCCGTCATAAGTTTCGATACATTTCCTCTTGCAGAAGACTGACCATCTGTGTCTCCATTTTGTTAATTTTCAGAACTTTTCTATAAGAACATTTCAAAATGAGCTAGTAATATTTGGAAAAAGTACTCTCAATATTTGAATACGTAAACAAAATCGGACTTATTTAGGTAATATTTTGGAACCACCCTTCAACGAAAACTTTATTTCTGAAAGTAGATTTCGAAATAAATGATAGGTTTTAATTGCTGTTAAAAAGTTCCATACCACTGCTAATATATAAACACTAAACTACTTGACTAAAATGTGGTTGTCGGACTTGCATTTTCACGACGCACTAACGAGCATTTGGCCTCAAAAACCGGACAAAATTATTAACGTCGTTGTTTTTGACTCTAGACGTGTCAAAATCAGTATCAGGGGATTTTTGAGGGCGCTAAGTTGATTTCTGGTATTATTTTACTAATCGGGTGAAGGGGGGCTGACTTAAGGTAGGGAGGGGAGTCATATTAAAAAAACGTAATGGTTATCGTTTTATATGTTTTTAGGTGCTCCGATTTCATTTCTGGCATTACTTTACCAATCGAGTGAAGGGGCGCTGACTTAAGGTGGAGAGGAGGAAGGAAGTAATATTTAAAAAACGTAATGGGTATCGTTTTATATGTTTTTAAGTGCTCCGATTTCATTTCTGGCATTATTTTACCAATCGGGTGAAGGGGATAAAAAATCTATCTCAAGATAAAAACAAAGTCTCTTTATTGTGTGATCAAATAGGTCCTGAAGCACAACTTCAACACTCGTCTCCGTAATTGGGATTGACTCTTGTTTTGGATGGCAGAGTTTCTTAGCTTCTCTAATTAAAGTATACCAAGGAAATATACCCTTATTGGAATCGTGTAACAACTCTCACTGCCTCTTTGTAAAATCACCTTCAACAAAGATTTGCAAAGCTTGTTCAGGTGTGTAATTTTTTACTTTCGGTTTCTGAGCAGTATTTATTACCTTTCTGTAAAGTTTGGCTCTTATTGGTGTTGAAGTTGCATCTATTATAAGTTTAGAGGCCGCGGCATTTCCAGACTTACGCTGGCTGCATAGGAAAGCTCCTCAACAGGTACCTGTTCGCGGCGTCCTTTTGTATTTCGTCGTTTACTACGATCATGTAATTCTTGGAAATGCTTCCTTGAGCGTCCCGTAGAATTCGTGGCCCAGTTATGTACTGGTATTGATGTATTAAGCCATTTCTCATTTTTTTCCAAAAATCTTTCTTCAATATAGTTAGATGATATCCATCTTTTCTTCAAATCACTATTAAAATGTTTTAAATCTTGACTTAAGGTATGGTACTCGTTTTGGAGACATTTCATCATTTCGCAAAGCTTATGTTCCATAAATGATACATTATCTTCAAGTGTGCTGGATGTGCTTTATTTAAAAAGCATGTATATCGTTTTACGATATACCTCAATAACATTTGATGTCAAATTTGTACCTGTAGGAAAAAAAATATGTATGTAAGTAAAAAAATAACCAAAATTATTACAAAAAAAAAATCGTGGAACTCAAAGCGGTTTTTTTAAGAGGTGGAAACATGTGGAAAATGTTTTTACTGTTATGATATGGCTAATGTCTATAGTTTATTATAAAAAAAGAATTATAGCCCGACCTAGCTCGGAACATTTTCAAAAACACTAATTAGTTAAAAAGAAAAACAAAAAAATAGAAAATTTTCTTGCATATTGTTTTAGGTCCATAAGAATACTAAACAGTCATTATATTTTAAATAATATATAATTAAATTAAATACATACCTCGTTCTTCAGATTCCATCACAAAAATTTTTTTTTTAATATTCAGTTTACAAAATACCAAACACCAAACACAAGTCTAATAAAAATCTATCAAGAACGAATGCGTGCGTATTGAACGAAGCTTAGATTGTAATTAACTGTGCGGAGCGTAGCGGCGGGGAGGGGCCACTTTATCATATTTTTCTGATAGAACGGTTACTCAGGTATACAAAAAAAATAATTTCGATGATTACTTGTATAGTTTGCATTTCTCCTTTTTGTCCGGTTTTTGAGGCTAAATGCTCGTTAGTGCAACGTTTCGATTAGGTTATATCTCTAATCGTTATCAAGTTTATACTTATATACGATATTTCGATTAGGTTGTATCTCTCTCTATATTTATACTTGTATAAACTTGATAACGATTGGAGATATAATCTAATCGAAACATCGTGAAAATAAATAAAAATAAAGACAATGCAAGTCCGACAACCAAATTTTAGCCAATCTTCAACATTGTCTACAACTTTCCAACAAACTAAATTACTTCATATACTTTCGATTATGAGATTTGCTACCTTTATATTTAACTTTTAATATTCGATCTTTTCTGTGCTCGTTTTCATAAAGATATCAAAAATGAACGAAAAAGTATTTTTTTCACATATGTTTGTTAAGTAGACAGACAAATTTGTTGTTTTTTTATGTTTTTTTTCATTTACACAACCTTTATTGGGAAGTTAACCAATGAGGACAGTTTTCTGGACATATTTCATATTGTTATCGATATTGTGCAACATTTATAAATTTATTTTTATGGATCAGTCGAATTGAAAAGTAAAAAATCACATTGATAAAGGCCAATTGTAGAGGTAGAGGTTCCATTCGATTCCACCTAAAAATCATATTTTATTTTGCCCACGGTGAAAAAAGATTTAGAACCTACCCTGTAGCTGTTAATTTACCATTTAAGCTTACCTTTTAGAACTTTATAAATCGCTTTGCTTTGTTTCAATTTAAGCAGGTATTTTATTGGGTAAAATTAAATTTGAGAATAAAAGACTGTAGTGGGTGTTCTTTAGGATTTCTGAAATTAAACTTTATTTTAACAAATCTAGGCTCCACTGAAATTTATTGTACCATATGTTACCCAATTATTTAAGAATTATCTTACATAACTTAGGAACAAAATTAATCCCGAAGGCTTTTCTTATTCACACAGTTTTATTTCTACCATTATAAACTAAAATAAGGGTTTAACATATGTTAATTTCTACGTAATTTGGTTTTAAAATAAGAAAAAAATTACATTTTCCAAAAAATTTTATCCGCAACTTTCATATCACATCTTTAAAAAATTGTTCGTAATAATATATCAAGTTTAAATAAGAGGCAACTATAAAATATGAAGACTACAATATTCCTGTAAAACAGGAAATAATATTGGTGAAGTTGGGCCCTTCCAAAGCATAGATTGGTGCTTAGTTTAAGGAACATAAGTGAAAAACCAAAATTCAATGGCTTTCACACAAACACTTTCGCAAACTTCTTTTTGTTCGATTGTGAGGATTTTAGGAACCATTTTCGCACACAGTTTTTGCATGTTAAAATTGTTATGTAAAATCCCGACGGTCAAATCGAATCAGGTTACCGACTTCTTTAATATTTTCATCCATTTTTAACGTGGATGGGCAACCTGGGTGTGAATCGTCTTCAATGTTTTCTCAGCCATCTTGGAAACGCTTAAACCACTCAAAAACTCAAGCACATGATAAACATTCATTTCCATATATTTCTTTTAATAAAAGATCAGTTTCTGTAGCGGTTTTTCCAAGTTTCATGTGGAATTTCACAATTCGTTGCTCTATTATTAAATGTACGACAGGGTTGTGTCCTCTCACCTCTTCTATTCAATGTATACTCCGAGTATATATTCCAACAAGCATTGGAGAATGTTAACATCGGCATTAGGGTGAACGGGAATATACTGAACAACATAAGATATGCTGACGACACCGTCATCTTTGCAGATACATCAGAAGGACTGCAAGAGCTGCTGGATAGAGTAGTGAACACAGGAGATCAGCACGGCCTGAAAATAAATACAACAAAGACAAAAGTGATGGTCATCAGCAAAAATCAAAACTTACGAGTTAACGTTCAAATATACGGTACACCGATCCAGGAAGTTAAAAAATTTAAATACCTCGGGTCTTGGATAACCCAAAACTTGGATACAGAAGTCGAAATTCGAGCAAGAATCGAAAATGCAAGAGCTGCTTTTATAAGAATGAAGAAACTACTAACAAATACTACCCTGTCACTTGATACTCGATACCGTTTTGTGAAAACATATATATACTCTATTCTTTTATATGGAGCGGAATCTTGGACAATGGGAAAAAGAATAATGCAACGAGTGGAGGCATTCGAGATGTGGGTCTTTCGTAGAATGTTGAAGATCCCATGGACAAGACGAATGACGAACGAGAATGTCATTAGAATGATGGGGACAGATAGAGAACTCTTGCAGCAAGTGAAACGACGGAAAACGGGTTATCTGGGACATATATACAGAGGAACAAAATACCAATTTCTGCGACTTCTCATGGAAGGAAAAATAGAGGGCCGAAGAGGTCCTGGAAGACGAAAATGTTCATGGCTGAAGAACGTACGAGAGTGGACGGGATTGGACACACACACCTTACTGAGAGCACCAATAGATAGAGAAGAGTTTGCCAACATTGTCGCCAACCTTCAGTAATGAAGAGGGCACCTAAAGAAGAAGAAGATTATTAAATGTAATATTTTTCCGCAAAACAAAAAAAAAAAAAGCTTTTGTACCACGGCAAGACTGAGAGGTGCCGCACTCGAAAAAATAGGCTTCCCGCTTTACAGGTATCGGTAGTTTTCTTTTAGCGCATGCGTACTTCTTCTGACTAAAATGTGGTTGTCGGATTTCAACATTGTCTACAACCTTCAAACAAACGTACTTCTTCTGTAGAAGCATCAGCCTTACTTCGTGCCGCTCTCGATACGATCTCGGTTCGATACATTTTTTTTTAAATGAAAGAGAGTTTAATATATCGAAATATCTGCTAAACCGATATCCGATGTCCATCACACACACTATCGTTTCTCTTGTAAGAATATTTTACCGGACCGAGAGCGTATCGAGATCGTATCGAGAGCGGCCCTATAGTGAGAATCCGGCCTCAGTCTCGTTATTTTATAACCACATCTCGCAATTTCTGATACAAAAAATGTACAGAAATTTTTTTTATGTTTTTAATACATTTTTATATATTTTATTCATAAATTACGTAAAAAATGCAGTTCTCGTTTACCCACAAATTTTAACCATATGCTAAAGGTCATTTTAATGAACCAATTACATTGCAAGGAGCATATACAGGATGTCTCTAAAGGGTCTATACAAAACGCTAGTGCAAATTCTTGCAACTAAAATATGAGAATCTATACAGGGTGTCAAGGTTATAATTTTTTAAAACTTTTTTGTAAACATTTATCTTAATAATAGCTAGGTTTTCATTAAGTTTGGTACATTGTGGTTCTTTTAATGAGAAACAAGATCTGACTGCAGTTTTGATGGATCCTGCAGAGGGTACCACCAACGGCACTTCTCTAAAGCTTCATACCTTTTTTGTGCCTCGATGTATTAAATTTCTAATTAAAAAATATTATTCCTTGATACCTTTTGTCCAAAAAAGTTATACTTACTAAATAAAATATCCTCTTAAACATAAATTGTGTGTGCATTTTTTCGGTTTTTTGGTACGTTGCAAGATATAACCTGAGATGTAAATTTCTTAGCTCGATATATTTTATACTGCATATTGAGTTTGTATACGCCTCAAGAACCCCACGATATCAATTTTAGACAAAATCGGAATATGTGAAATTTGCTGTCCCTCATATTGTATCTTATCAACCTAATAGTTGTAAAAAATTAACTTCATATTAGTAATACACGATCCCGAAAACCCCCTAATACCAAATCTAAAAAAATGCGAATAAGGTAAAATTTTCAACCGACCATATTGCATCCGCTATATTGAATTTAAAAAAAAATCTTAATCTAATCTAAATCTAATCCCTTCAAAGCTCCTAGTACCAATTTTGGATGAAATCCGGAAATTGAAAATTTCTAGACTTATATTCGCTATTTACATCCTCAAAAACGATTCAGTCCCACCTTTGAACAAAATCGAAAAATATAAAATTTTTAGTCTGCCATCTTGGATTTGCCATATTGAATCCTGAAATAATACTTTTAAATTCATAATTTACACCCTCAAGAACCCTTTATATCAGTTTGGGAGAAAATCGAAAAATGTAAAATTTTTAGGACACTATATTGAATCTGCCAGATTGAGTTTTTCAAAAAATATTTTAAATTCATAATTAACACTAACAAAAATACCCCAATACTGATTTTAGACAAAATCGGAAGATGTAGAATTTTTAATCCGCCATTTTGGATCCGCCATATTGAATTTTTTTTAAATAATTTCAGATTCGTTATGTGTGACCCCGAAAACTCCTCCGTACCAATTTTGAAGAAAATCGGACAAAATTGATTTTTGGTCCGCCATATTGAATTTTTTTTAAATAATTTTAGATTAGTTATGTACGACCCTGAAAACTCTATCGTACCAATTTTGGAGAAAATCTGACAAAATTGATTTTTTTTCCGCCATATTGATTTTTTTTAAAATAATTTCAGATTCATTGTGTACGACCCCAAAAATTCCCCCATACCAATTTTGGAGAAAATTAAACAAAATTAATTTTTTTGGCTGACATATTGTCAGCGCCATCTTGGATATTACTGCACCAATTTCGTCCTAAAAAATATGGGACCACCGCAATAACTTCTTGAACATAACGTAAAAAATTTCATTCAAATCAGTGCCGACGTTCGGGAGTAATCGGTGTACATACATAAAAAAAACATACATACTCGACGAATTGAGAACCTCCTTCTTTTAGAAGTCGGTTAATAAAATAAATTCGCATTTCATGTATCCTTAGCTGAATAGACGACACAAAAGTCCCACTTCAATATTAGTAAACAAAATGTCAAGATGCATACTGGTAAAATTAAATATATTTTAAAAATTTAGAATAGTTTTTTTAAAGTGTTGTTTGTTTTTTTTTTCATTGTAGATATGTTCTATATCTAAATGTTTTTAATTATATACAAAAAATTTTTTAGGAAATAGAAAATAAAAAAAATGCCCTAAATAGAGGGCGAAACGTCAATTGTTGGATTTTTTATTACCTAAAGAACCTAAACCCAAGAAAAGACAAAAGATACGGGGGAAGTAAACTTGCTTGAATGAGGCCATTCCCTGTTTTCTCGCCTACTCCTGTTTCCTTCTTCCCATCCAGCACAATAGCATTAGAAACGTCTGTTTTGTAGCAGTAACCCAATCATTTCTGTCAAGTTATAGTCAAATGGCGTGTTGTTTATCTTGGTCAAAGGTGTTTTTATGGTTAATGAGTCATCCTCGGCCGTAAGGTCAATCTACTCCCGTTATGTCTCTGTGTTCAAATCCGACCTCTATAAATCGATGCGGTTTAATACTTGTTCTGTGTAGGATTTTCCTGGTCTAAAGACTGCTTTTTGAGGTATAAGTTAGAGTACAATTGTTCTTAAATACGATTCAGAATGAGGTCTTCTCGCAATTTAAACAGATAATAAAGCAGTGAACTTGAGCAATAGCCAAATGTCTATTCTGGGTCCTTAACTGGTTTTATTAGGGCCGACTTGCGCTGGATTTTGGAATTGAAAGGTAGACTTACAGTTGTTAAAGAACTCGAGCTGCCATTGTTTGCTTTAAAGTCAAAGTTTTTCTTGAAAAGGGTATGGGAACGGTGGTCCAGAAAAATTTGGGAAAATATGGTATAGGATATAGATGGATATATAAATTATTATATGCATTTATATTACATATTTAAGCTATTGCAGAAGATAATAAAAAAACAATACACACAAATTAACTAGAACCCTACCGAGCGAATGAAAAATAAAACGGTGCCGCTGTATTTTTCCAGACGAAACGTATAAAATATTGGTTTGAAAAGTTGATAAACTACCATATTTAAGGCCAACGTAAATTATTATTGTCGCCTACGCTTTTTTTTGTCCCGACTCAAACAACCCCAAAATATTGTGCTTTTTAAGTCCTTTCATGGTTTCGGTTATTGTATTTACTTCGCCGGTTTCCTTCGAAATTGTACCGATTCATCTTATGAAGTTTCTGAGGAATTTTATTTAACAGGCTTATAAATTTTCTTAAGGTGAAGTGCTTAAAACCCGATAAATTATCTGAGGACCCAAATTCCTGGTATAAACCTGGGAACGAGATGTAACGAAGGAAATTTAAAAGCATTCATATGTTTTTTTAAGCGTAATACCGCTGGTAATAGTTATTTATGGTTTATGCTGCACATGAGCGTAACCAAAGAAAGGCGAGTCGCTAGTAAAATAAATGAGTAATAATATTTACATATTGTACTCTATTTATTAAATTTTAATTTGTCATTTAGAATTCCTACATTTTATTTTCACTACATATATATATATATATATATATATATATATATAATATATATATATATATATATACATATACATATGAAGTAAAATGCGAACAGTAAAGGCAAACTGCGTTCCAACCATATCCTTTCCGTGTTAGAGGTTGCACAGTAAATGCAGTAAATTGTGTTCCTTAGCAATTTATTCGAACTGTGCAACCCTCTACCACGGAAAGAATATGGTTAGAACGCAGTTTGCATTCGTATACGGAGCTACATATAGTTGTACGTTTGTTGAATGTAATTTCAGCACTACAACGGCATACTGTGGATATATCCACTGCTATTGCATCTCACACGGAGGAATCCGTGAAAGCCGTACAAACATATATATCATTTTTCTTAATTTTGTATTTTCTTGGGTTTAGGTTCTATAATTAATAAAACACAAAACGATTGACGTTTCACCCTTTGTTCAAGGCATTTTCAAATTTTTTTACTTGACATTTTGCTGTTCTGTTTCTAAAAGTTAGGGATAAGGGAAGCCATTGAAATTGCAAAGAGACCCAAACAATTTAAATAACAAAGATGATAGCTAGCGATTGCCTAGTACTCGGAAAAATCTGCTTACGAAACATCAAGTACGTAGCAAAGCAGCATCAGTTCTCCCGCAGACGCTGTAAAGTGAGCTTTGAAAATGCAGTCCTGAGAGGGACTCCGGACATACACAGAATACCCGAAAACCTTCGAATATACATCACATCCGTGAGAATATCGAACATAACACACACACCCCACATACATATATATATATATATATATATATATATATATATATATATATATATATATATATATATATATATGTATATATATATATATATATATATATATATATATATATATATATATATATGTATATATATCCACATTATGCCATTATAGTGCTGACTTTCTTTTCGGTATGATGGTACAGGTAGGCCATCATCTCGATGGTGGTGAAATAGGATAAATTGCATTTTATAACAATTTATTCTAACTGTGCAACCTCTAACACAAAAAAAATGTAATGGAGAGAAGTTTGCATTTGCTTCATATATATATATATATATATATATATATATATATATATATATATATATGTATATATATATATATATATAATATAATATATATATATATAATTTTCCAAAAATATTTTAGAAACCTTTCCGATCAAATATTTCACAGATGGGTAAAAACACCATTTTTCATAACTTTGCAATAACATATACCGCATACTTAACATAACTACAACGCGAAAGCGCTACAAAATTTATCGTTTATCGTTGTCTTAGAACACTTTCTAATTGAAATTCTTGGAGTTGACGAGATTAATTAATTTTAAATACCTAAGATATGTTGTGAAACTTATTGGAATATAGACTGAAAATTAATACAGCTACAACAGCTAAAAAAATGTATATGTTATTTGATTTAAATATCATTATATAATTTTACTTATTTAAACTTCACAACAACTTAAAGAAACTAAGTTAGATTCGGATGGAAAAGTGATTGTGTGCAAATAAGGTTAATTTTTAACTGACTTCCAAAAAAAAGGTTTCTCGCTGGTGATTTAAAAATTAAAAAAATTGTTGCCGTGAGCGAAATTTTTTACAGAATTCATTCCTATATAACTTTTAATAGGAATGAGATATTTTGATAAAATTTTCGGTATTCGAAAGAATTTCCTATAAAAATATTTCGAAGATAGGTTTATTACAAGGGGGTAGAAAATTGAAAAAAAAATAGGTTATTTAAAAAAAAAATTATTACTTTATTCGCATGTAACATTTGATTGAAGCGAGTTATTTTGATGTGATTTTCAGTATATTATAGAGAATGCTGCCAGGAATAGTCACATAAAAATATTTCTAAGAAAGGTTTAGTGCAAGGGGGTGAAAAACTTTAGTATTTTTTCGATAGGTTTATGCAAAGAGGCTAAAAGTTGGTAAAGAAATTGTTGATGAGTTTAGCAAATTATTTTCGATTAGAGTGGGATATTTTGATTCGATTTCCAGTATGTTGTAAGGGGTACCTATAAAAATGTTACCTTTTCCACGGGAAGTTTATTGCAGGGAGATTTAAAATGAGAACACAAAAACAATATTGTTGATTGGTGAACTATATTTTTTTTAGCCGTCTTCTTTACATTTTCTCATTTCCACTTTCAAGTAAAAAGGATAAAATAATTTTTAATTTTTCAAAAACATAAAAATATAAATATATTACAAACTGTTGTAAACTTCAAATATTGTAATAATTGTAGATTTATCCAATTATCTTTACACTTCTTTGAAGGCCTCGCCAGATTTAATTTTTATAGAAAATACCTCCAAATCATAGTTTCCACAGAACGACATAAAATTTGTATATTGAATACGAATAGTCATTTCTAGTAGATTTTCGGTCGGTAAATTTAAATCCGGCCTCAAAATTGCTTTATTACATCAGGTTTTTTTAAATATTCGAACATAAACTGCAAAAACAAGATTTTACCCTATATTTGAGGTTAGATATCATCGCGACATTCTTTTTCTCAAGAAACTATATATAGGATCAGACGCGGATCCAAGGGGGACGGGGGCGATCGCTCCCACCCCCCAAGAGCTTTGAGTTTAGGAAAATAGAGCCGATTTTGCCTCTTATACTATAGTTTATTCGAGAACTAGAAAGAAAAATAAATCATTTTTTTCTTCGCAAACTACCTGTGGTCTTTAGTCCGATGTCTTTGGCAAAACCTGTTAGACACATATATTTTTTATAGGAATGGGTTAGAAATTTTATGATCAAAAATACCGGTCTATAATAATGGACTATTTGGGTTGGATAACAATAGATATTTGGAAGTGTGAAGAGTTAGAAAGGATTTTTATCTTTGTCATAGGCGTGGGAAGGAGGTTTATTTTATCACTAAAAATTTATGGCAAAGAATATTATTTCGATAATAAACTTAAAATAATAAGTTTTTATAATACTATTTTATTTCTTATAATTTCTTAATAATTCACATACATTACAAAATATAGATAATCTTGCCATATTTAACACAAATCACAACTGTAATTTTATTATTTTTAAATTTTGCATAGAAACCGTTTTACGCCCATTCAGACTAAAACGTAGCCTTATTGTCTCAAAAAATTCTAAGTTATAATTTAAATACTTATAAAATACCCATTGTCAAAAATACAAGGAATTAAGCATATATAAAAAAATTAATTCGTCCATAGATATTAAATTTTTTTTGGGACTATCGGTCATTTTATTATTAATTAAAAACGTTTTTAGGACATTTGACATTTCAGTTTATTTATTTCTTAAACCATCTGCAGAATTACAATTAAACACTAAAAAGGGATTCAAATATAATCAGTTTTTATATGTTACAGTTAAAATTAGACCTACTTATTTTTATTTTTATTGTATTGATATCTTAATTTAATTTACTTTATTATATGGAAATCCGATAGCCCCAAAAAAATAAGATAAACATGTTAATTCTACACGCTCAAGAAAAAGACACAAATTCAATAATAAAATAATAAAAAACTTGCGGCTAATTGGAATTAATATATATAAAATTAAAGAGTGGGACACACTAAAATAAAAATATATAAAAAAATAAAATATATATATATAAACACATTAAACAATATTAAACAACAAAAACAAAAATTGAAATAATAAATTGTCTTTACACTGGTAAACATTACTTATCTAATTCCTAATCAAAGGCAGTGAAACTATCTTCAAATTAATTATAATTAGTTCCACTATCTCACCGATCATGACATCGAGTTTTCACATTTTGTTTTATTTTTTTATTGTATGGATTTTTCCCAATTTTTCGCAGTAACTTTATTCAAAAAATCTTTCAAAAGTTTAGTCAAATTACTAATTTTGTAAGTTTTGGCATTTCTGGCAACTCTACCTTTTACTTGAGAGAGATATTTATTTCTCCAACGGACAGTTTCCGGACGATCTACAGAAACAGATTTTCTATCTGATTTTTCCCAACAAAAAATAAGTTCTCTGACGAATTTCCAGAATTCAGTTCTTTTAATTTCAAGTAAATCGCGATCTTCATTGATTTTAGTTAGAATTTTGTCGACGGTTGGGATCTGCTACTCATAATAAAATGTATGTACATTCCCTTTAATTGCAGTTTTCATCTCTTCTTCCAACGAGGTTTTTCGCCTGCCTGCGATCGAATGTAGTTTTGGAGTACCAACAATACCAGTCGTTTTTTCTCATCCAGTATTCGGCACATAGTAGATTTTCCAACTCCTGTCATTTTGGAACACATCTCAACAGAGCTTTTAACATTATTATCCAGATATTGATATCTTAAGGCATCATAAACATTCGTCGTATTAGTTTTTCATTGAAGAAAAAAGCCCTGGTTTAACGATTTTGGAGGTGGAAGCCGTATCTTTATCTCACTAATCTCAAATAATATATAAAAATAAGCGCAAACAAGATAAATCACTAAGAACAAACTGTAAGGTGTACTTTGCTCACTAACAGAAATTAAATTGAACTATCAAAAATTTTATTGTTGCAGGAAATTTATAAAAGCTTATAATATTTAAATATAATGAAATATAATTAGATTTACTGATTTAGCCACGAAATTCATCGTCTTCCGGGGCCTCCCTTACCACCCATCTTGCCTTGCATAACCAATTATAAGAGTTCGTACTTTTCGTTACGCATTATATGTCCAAAGTATGCTAGCTTCCTTTATTTAATGGACTCCATGATTTCTCTCTCCTTTCACATACGTTGCAGAACAGTTTGGTTGGTTACGTGATGTGTCCAAGATATTCTCATCATAGATCGGTAATACCACATTTCAAAAGCCTAAAGCCGTTTACATGCAGCCTCCGTCAGTGTCCAAGATTCTACACCGTACATCAGGATAGAGAATATGTAGCATTTTAGCAAGCGAGTTTTTAGTTGTAGATTAAGTTAAAATCAAATATTACACTTATAAATGAAAAAAAAACGAAAAAATTGGTATTTCCCAAAACAAAAAATTTTTTGATAGAAACCAGATCATCTGTAATTTTATTTTTCATTCAACTGGCTTATATTGCATAAAAAATTCTATTTCTAATCCAACATTGATAAATCTAGTTTCCTTCAAAATTAGAGGGATTAACACAAATACAGTAATAAAGAAAGAGATGCATCGAATTGTTTTGTATTAAATTAACATGAGAAATATTTTTACGATTTGTTAAATCACATTATTGTTGATTTAAACTAGCATTCCCCCTCGCTTAAAAGGTGAATAATAACTTGTGGACATTACTAAACCTCGGTAACAAATTTCTTTTATCAGCTTTTATCTCTACACTAACAAAGTTAAATTCTTTCCAGATAAAAATGGTCGACGATTTCGTTAATAGCGTCAATTCAAGCTTAAAGCATCGACAAGACAAAGAAAGATTAAAAGGGATTATCGCCAGGATAGAAAGCTATGACATAGTGGTAAGTTTTTCGATGTAATTTTTCTTCTTTAGATTTGAAGCGAATAATTCAGAGCCGCTTTTGTCTCTAGAAAATTTTTCAAGAAGATATTTGTCATTTTAAAATGTACTTTCCGGATGAAAATTAAAATAAATTGTTAAAGAACGTAAGACCTGAGTTTGCTTTTAAATCTGAATAAAGAATAAACTTATGTAAATTATAGTCTTAAGAACGGATTCCTTTAAATGAAAATATTTTATAATGTTTTCGTTGTGCATTAATTTTAAAACATGACTTTAAAATGAAAATTCTTTAATTGTACCGTGTAGCCAAATAAAAGAAGTCGCCGTCTGTATCCTTAAAATTAATGTAAATAATTTTCAAGTTCATGCGAAGGTCACTAGGGGACGTAACAATCATCGTCAATTAGGAAAAAGGAATTTTTTTCATAATTTAAATAAATAAATGCTTCATTAACGACTTAACCAATTTAAAAATTTACAACACTTTGTAATTTACTAACAGGCCTTTAAAACAGATTAAAATTGTCAAACAATAAACGAACAAATAAAAAGTAACCATTGAACTACAGTACGCTTACAATTTAAGACTACATGAAGAATAATGAAGAGTTAAAATTTACACTAGAAATATCACTAAAAAGATTTTGAAGCTGTACACGACATGTCAAATATGTCTAGATCAATACGATACTTGTTACCTAAAATGCACATTATATTTAGTGGGGCATAAGTGAAATACGAGGGCAAGGCGGAGAGTTCTCGGCCTGACAATGAAAGACTGCGATTTTCAGTTAAAAAAAGATTTTATTTTTCTACATAATTTCCCTTGATTTCAACACACTTAGTCCGGTGTTTCTCCAACATCAGTATTCCTTCCCGGAAGTGAGAGTCTGGAAGGCAGTCAAAATATTCATCTACGGCTCCATCAACTTCTTCACTGGACGTGAGGCGCTTCCCAGAAACAAATTTCTTCAGGTGTGAAAAGCGATAGAAGCCGAGCAAATCGTACCTCAAATCCCGCAGTTTTCCCATTGCCAACACACTTTTGTGAGCAGATGCGTTGTCCTGGTAAAAGATGATTTTTTTTTCTTCTAGCGAATTTTGACATCCCGAAGGTTAGAGTAATATTCGCCTGTAATTGTTCTGCCTTTTTCAAGGTAATCAATTAACAGGATCTCTTTGGTATCCCAAAACACATTAGCCATGACCTTTCCAGCAGATTCGATGGACTTCGCTTTCTTTGGCGCTGAACCACCGGCTTCCATCCACTGCTTGGACTGCTGCTTGGTTTCTGGCGTGTAGTTGTGGACCCATGTCTCATCCACGGTGACAAAATGCTGTACAAAATCGGTCGGATCCCTCTTGAATCGATCACTTCGGATAAATTTGGCTTATATTGCATAAAAAATTCTATTTCTAATCCAACATTGATAAATCTAGTTTCTTTCAAAATTAGAGGGATTAACACAAATACAGTAATAAAGAAAGAGATGCATCGAATTGTTTTGTATTCAATTAACATGAGAAATATTTTTACGATTCTTTAATTTACATTATTGTTGCTTTAAACTGACATTCTTCCTTCTCTTAAAAGGTAAATAATAACTTGTGGACAAAATGCTGTACAAAATCGGTCGGATCCCTCTTGAATCGATCACTTCGGATAAATTTCCTTAGGACTTAATTCATCCAAAACGAAGAATTTTATGACCGCACGATATTCAAATTTTTCCATTTTAACGAAACACACGCAAGACGTGTACTGCAAAGACTGGTTTACACAAACTATTTGAGCGAACAAGTTGAAACTTGTCATAAAAACTAAAGACATGCGTGCAGGTAGGAAACGTAAACTTTCGCCGATTGGAATGCCATCTCTTGATCAAGCCGAGAACTTTCACCTTGCCCTCGTAGTTGATTCTATGTGTATCCACAAAAAATACTTCACCGCATCAACTATTTCTTGGAGGCAATAAAATATTAACAATTTTAAATAGATAAAGTAAGTAACAGTATTCTCTGCCATTCTTCAGGGGCTTTAAATTTAATTGGACTATTAAATGAGGGTAGTTGATATTATCCTTAAAATACCTAATTTATAGACTACAAATCCCATAAAATGTTTTATTCCCTTTCTAGCTCCAATTTATACACAATGTAGTCAAAAGTGTTAAAATCGTTAGCAAAAAATAAATATGTTTCATGCGAACGACTTGACAGCATCATTCAAAATCAAGTTGAATAGAAGAGAGATCAAGTGCGCTCCTTGAGGAACTCCACATTCTAACTTGAGTTCACGTACAAGTTGTATTGTCCCCTTAAGAGAATTTTAGTTCAGTCGGGAGACAAGTTTGATTAACCCTATCAAATGCTTTAGAAAAATCAGTGTCCATAGCATCGATCTCGCAAAGGATCCTCCAAAACACATAACAAAAAAACAACATAAACCGGAAAATTTGTAACTGTGTATTTCCTCTTACAAAAAAATATGTTATTCTGGAACTATAAAATTTATAAAAACAGCTGATAATCTATCAGTTAAAAGAGAATCAAATATTTTTGAAAATATGGAAAACGTGAAAATAGGCGTATAATTTTCTATGTGTTTTATTTAAATTTTTATATTATAAATAACACATGACCTCCCCCTCTTTCATTCATCAGGAAAAATCCTACTAGTGAAATATTGAAAATATTTCATCTTAATCTTGGAGAAACTTGTTCTGTTTCAGATATTAACATAAAATAATGGGAACATCAAACTTTTTTATATTAAAGTGCTGATAACACCGATTTAGCCAAACGAAAATGAACAAGCTTAGGCTCAGTAAAAAGAGCCTTTCTTGCTTTATCCTCTCCATTATAACTTATGTTTATTCACGTTTAACAATTGCCGATAGCGGGCGCTGTTTGACAACTTAACAAATTTTTAATTTTTTTAATTTTAAATGGGCATGGTATGTCTCTTTCTATCTGGTTAAATAGAAAACAAAAATCCTCAAGATCCAGAGACTTCATATGTCATTCGTAACTCGGCATATTAACAAAATAAATATTAATTTATTGCATTATTAATACGTCTTTAATGGCTTGGTTTTCGGGTTGAGATTTAAACTTGACTCTTGATAAATGTATTATTAAAACGTAAAAACCAATATTGCAAGCAAAACTTAAAATCACTACTTTCTTTCGTTTTAAAAAAATATATATTTTATAACAATATAAGAACATTGACTAAAATGTGATTGTCGGATTTACATTGTCTTTATTTTTGTTTGTTGTGTGAGGTGACTTTATTAGTCTTACGATTAGAGATACAACCTAATCAAAAAGTCGTACAAACAAACAAAATAAAGACAATACAAATCTGATGCCTACATTTTAGTCAATCATTTTGTACAACCTTCAAACAAATATAAGAACAAATTAAAACTAATCCAGGTATCGCGTAATACTTTTGAACAAGTAGGCTTTGGAAACAAGACAGACAACATGATATGATGTATTCCAATAATTTGTTAAGTTGAAATATTCTTTGAAAAATTTTGACTTATGTTTATTTTTTAAAATGCTTTTTTTGTTTAAACAACGATTATCTTTAAATAGGCATTTTATAAACGAAACACAAGTAAACAAGACGAACTTTTCAATTGCAATAATATTTTGACTTACAAATTATTGGACATAACCTTTTTTGTTTCCTAAGCCTAATTGTTAAAAATATTACTTATTCCTACATATTGATATAAAATAACTTCCTTTATCAAAAACGACTAAAATCATGGGTTTAGATTTTCCTGGTAATAGTGTTATTTTAGGTTTTAGTAATACATTGACAACCAAGATTTGAATTGAACCCTAATCTTAAAATCAACGCCCTTAAGGACGTATTATTTCATAATTATATTTATTTTATTAATATTTCAGGTAAAAAAGAAATATGGAGCTGACGTTTTCGAAATTGAAAAATGAGGATAAATAGAAAGAAACATAACATGATATTTAAAATTTTCGAAAAATTATATATATATATATATATATATATATATATATATATATATATATATATATATATATATATATATATTTATATAGTTAGAGCTATCAAACAGCGCCAACTGCCGTCCACTGTTAAGCATCCATAAAAAAATATATAAGGGAAGAACAAGCAAGAAAACCTAAGTATGTGCAATTCCGTTGAGCAAAACCGGAAAAAAAGTTTGACGTTTCACAACCATTTTATTTTTTAAAAAATCGTATCTAGTGTGAAAAAATTTTCAAATTCCCTTAAGGTTATGACGTAAATATTTCCAATGTAAGTTCATTCTGAATTGACGAAAGCTGTCACGCCCCCTAACGACCGTTAGTAAGAACTTGAAAACAATTTCCACCGATTATTTAGGGCCCCTTTTGATATAACTATTTTTTCCGGAGTTTGTGCAATTAGCAATTTCTGAGATATAGTTGGCTCTTCTCTTATTTGACCACCCGGTACAGTGAGTTTGACATTTTTATCAGTTTTTATCACTAGTTTCAATTTTTGTAAATGTTGTAAAAAATAAAAAGTGTTTTATGCCTTCTTAGGGAGATTTTAATCATTTTTTTTAAACCTAATAACAAAAATACAAATATATCAGTTTACTCAAATACCACAAAGATTAAAATCAGAAATGAAGTGCTAGATCTAATACCAACTGAGAAAAACTATTTATGAAACATATAACATATTTTAATCATTCTAGATTTCAATCTTCTTAGTGGCCTTATCTTTACATTAATGTTTTTGGTGGAATTAAGTTTTTTGTCTTTATAACGAGAAGAAACAACACAATTTCATTTACTATAATTAAAATTTCATGTTAACACCTCCGCGCAACCGTAAGCCATAAGTTGTAACCTCTGGGCACGGATTTTCTTTCTACAACTACGTCCTTGTCATTTA
Organism: Diaprepes abbreviatus; assembly: GCA_034092305.1. Classification (NCBI taxonomy): domain Eukaryota; kingdom Metazoa; phylum Arthropoda; class Insecta; order Coleoptera; family Curculionidae; genus Diaprepes; species Diaprepes abbreviatus. The sequence continues at coordinate 4,738,825 of JASJET010000087.1, forward strand.
TCATAATTATGTACAAAATATTTTATACAAGATTTGTTATATTTGTACCTTAAAAACACTCGAAATCATCTACATTTGTTATTTTACATACTGTTATAAAGTTGTTTTTTTAATTAAAAGCCGAAGATTACCTTTTCTACATTTAAAATAAAAAAATCCAGAGGTATTTTTATTTGAGACATTTTTTCAAGCCTAACATTTTTTTTGTTGAAAAATGCCTTCCAGAAATTCTTTTTAAGATAAAGAAAAAGATTTTTTATAAATTTTAAGACCGAATGCTTTGTTAAATTTTTTTTGCTTAAAAATGTTTTTAATTTCTTAATCCAGGAAGCTGATGTTTTTATTCTCTGGTGTTTGCTTTATTTATTACAATATTTATCAGAAATCATGTATCGGTACTCGTTTATTAACTTCATTAAGTAAAAATAGAGTACCTTCTACAACAAGAAGTCCGGCAGAAGAATCTTCCCAAAATATCCCATTTTTGGAGTTTCTCGTTAACTACTAAAGTTAGCATAAAACTAATGGAGCACTTATGAACTGTTTTTTGAAGAAACTAAAATTGACACAAACAAAACTAACAAAGATACAAGGGGAAATTCAAAAATTGTCAATTTTTAAATGCTGCGTAATTTTTTATTTCAAAAGATGTTTAAAAATTATTTTTTATAGTGTTTCAAGTGTAATCTAATGGTAATGTTACAATTTCTTTGTGCACTATATCCCACACTCTACAGGGAGTCTAGGAAAATGAATACTACAAGTTCATATAAACTTTTTTCGTATAGACCTCCTCTTCAGAGATATGGGCTCCCAAAGAGCAACAATGGAATTAAGTTTTTTTACACATAAATATTGAACCACCAGGTATATTTAATATAATGTATACCAGGTAAGACCCTTCAAATTACTATTCAAGAATGTGTTGTGAATTACTCACAGCTGCAGGGACGGACTAGCTGTGACACATTTTTTTACGCCTTGTATGATAAGAACTTTGAACAACGTTTTTTACATACATTTAATTGTTGACTTAATTCATGTCGCCAATCCTAACCATTTTCGAAAAAACGTAATTTTATTTACATCATGTATTTGACGTATTTCGATATAAGATACATCTTTGTTCCTATCAAATGTTTAATCGGCAGCAAACATAACCTACGTTCTCGGTGATTCTACTAACTTTCCTTGCCCTTTTTTTCCTGAAGTGGTAAGCTAATTTTCTATAAATATATTAGTTGATTTTATAGTACAAAATGTATAGATCAATTGGGGGAGAGAAAAACCCTCCCCCATTAATAGCGAAAATTATTCACAGCAAGAAATAATGGAGGTAATAGGTACATGTGATTTAAATGACGTATCCGTCGAATATCAAAAAAAAATGTTTAAATAAATGATGAAGGTAAAAAAAAATCTAAAAATTGCTATAAAAAAGATGATATGGGCCCATTTATCGTTTTCATCGAAGTCTCAGCGAAATCCGTTTACAATATCGGTAAATACAATCATCTGAAAATTGTAAAAGAAATATTTAATCTAAAGCTGTCCAATATTAAAAAATTCCTGTCAAAAGGCAAAAAGCGTATATTAGTTGAATTTAATAATTGGGAAGCGGCTAATAATTTATTGAATAATGACAATTTGAAAGATAAAGGCTACATTATATATATATATATATATATATATATATATATATATATATATATATATATCCCATACATTTATGTTATTTGTAAAGGCATTGTCAGATATACAGGGTGATTCAAAAATCGATCACGAAACTTAAGGGGGTGATTCTACTTGACAAAATAAGGGTAGAGCTTCATATAATTTTTTTTCAAAATGTCATTCGTTTTCGAGTTACAAGCCGTCCAAGTTCAAGTTTTTATTTTTTGTTTTTTGAATTACTCGCTTACAGGAAAACCGATTTGACTAATATTTGAAAGATAGGCTAAGTCTTCTGCGCTTCATCATTTTAGTAACAATTCACATTGATTGTTTGCCGCTAGAGGGCACTTTACCTACATTGAAAATTGTTTTTTTTGTCATAATTTTTTAGTGTTGACAGCTACAGTAGTTTTTGGCATAATTTCTGAAAGACTGATGCCAGGCCTTTAAAAAAGGTGCTCTTTATTTACATCGCTAAACCCAACGGTTTAGACGTAAATCACCCTTAAAAATTAAGTGGTAAATTTACTTTTCTCATTTCATTACCACCAGCTACCAGGTAAATAGCTATCAAAGTATACTAGAGCTGTCAGTTTAACATCAAATAAATTCGCTTTTTAAACTATTTAATTTATAATCTTAAAATAACTAATAATGGCTAATCACCAATATTCAAATATCGAATATTGTGATATCCATTTTTGTTATGGAAAAGCAAATGGTAATGCAGAGTTGGCAAGAAGATATTATATGGAGAGTTATCCGGAAAGAAATATCCCTCATGCTCAAACATTTTCCAGTGTGCACAGGAGGCTTGCGGAATGTGGTTCCTTTAAAAGTTATAATGGAAATAAGGGAAGACCTAGAACTGCTAGAAACGTGCAACAAGAAGAAAGAGTGCTTGAAATTATTGAAGATAATCCAGGTATTAGTACTAGAAAAATTGGGAATGAAGTGCGGCTCTGTCAGGCTAGTTCATGGAGGATACTAAGAGAAGAACAACTCTACCCGTTTCATTCAAAAAAGGTGCAGGCTCTTTATGACGATGATCGGCCGAGACGGTTGGAAATGTGCAATCAGATCCTAGCTAAGTATGAACACGATAATCGATTAATTGGCGTCATATTATTCCCTGACGAAGCTGGTTTCACTCGTGATGGCATAACAAATCTGCACAACATCCACACATATGCTTACGAGAACCCAAACAATGTGGTAGAAACGAAACATCAGCGTAGATTTTCACTAAATGTGTGGGCAGGGATAATAGGAGATTACCTTATTGGTCCTCATTTCTTTGATGGCCCATTAACTGGTGACGTATACTTAGATTTTATCCAAAATCGTCTCCCATTGTATCTGGAAGATGTGCCATTGGAAGTAAGGGCCAACATGTGGATCCTCCAAGACGGAGCTCCGCCCCACTTTAGTATACGTGTCCGACAGTATTTGAATGCAACGTATCCTGAGCGATGGATAGGACGAAGTGGACCATTGGCATGGGCAGCGAGGTCACCAGACCTTAATCCTATGGATTTTTTCTTGGGGTCATTTGAAACAATTGGTGTACGATATTCCAGTAATCAACGTCGAGGATCTTCGCTTCAGAATAATCGAAAAGTGCCAAATTATTAAAGAAACATCAGAAATTTTTCATCGAGTTAGGCGACATTTTTTGAAGAGTGTTAGGAAATGTATGGAAGAAAATGGGGGACATTTTGAGAATCTTTTTTAGTTTGTTTAGTACTGTTTCATTAATTTTTATCAATTACATGTATATCGCAATAATCCATAATATGAATATTTACTGATTAGCCATTATTAGTTATTTTAAGATTATAAATTAAATAGTTTAAAAAGCGAATTTATTTGATGTTAAACTGACAGCTCTAGTATACTTTGATAGCTATTTACCTGGTAGCTGGTGATAATGAAATGAGAAAAGTAAATTTACCACTTAATTTTTAAGGGCGATTTACGTCTAAACCGTTGGGTTTAGCGATGTAAATAAAGAGCACCTTTTTTAAAGGCCTGGCATCAGTCTTTCAGAAATTATGCCAAAAACTACTGTAGCTGTCAACACTAAAAAATTATGACAAAAAAACAATTTTCAATGTAGGAAAAGTGCCCTCTAGCGGCAAACAATCAATGTGAATTGTTACTAAAATGATGAAGCGCAGAAGACTTAGCCTATCTTTCAAATATTAGTCAAATCGGTTTTTCTGTAAGCGAGTAATTCAAAAAACAAAAAATAAAAACTTGAACTTGGACGGCTTGTAACTCGAAAACGAATGACATTTTGAAAAAAAATTATATGAAGCTCTACCCTTATTTTGTCAAGTAGAATCACCCCCTTAAGTTTCGTGATCGATTTTTGAATCACCCTGTATAGATACCCAATATGGATGAAGTACTAAATGCAATAGATTCTCCATTGAAAATTATCAATGCGAAGAGAATGAACCGCAAATTCATATACGAACAACAAACGGAGTATGTTCCTACGGGGACAGTATTATTTACTTTTGAAGGTACATTGCTGCCTAAATTTATAAATATCTTTAATATTCCCATGCCAGTTATTACATATATATCACTTGTTACCATCTGCTTCTCTTGTTTTAAATATGGACACACTAAAACCCAGTATAGGGGGAAGGAAAATGCTCAAATTGTGGAAGAGAAAAACATGTGGACGAGGAATACTGCATGACAAACTGTATACACTGTCAAAGTAAAGAACATAAATCGCATTCAAAATCACGTCCAGTATTCACCAGACAAAAAAATATCAAATCCATTATGGCATATGAAAACATCCCCTACGTGGATGCTCAAGAAAGATGTCCGAAAACTACCCAAAATAGCAATAGATCTGTACCGCTTTCTTAGGAATTCCTACCCATTTCGAGTAAAAACACTTCAAACATTACCAGAGTTAATCAAAGTCAACAGAACTATCAACAATATAATGCAAATAATAAAAGAACATTCACCCAAGCTTTGGGAGCATTTCCCAAGCGGAAAGCAGTGGAACAAGGAGGATATGATAAGATAGCCCATAATAATCAACTCTTCTATTCGAATGGTAAATTACCAGAAAATAGGGCACAAAATATAATTGAAAGCGAACTCACCTATAACACAGTAGTCAGACCGATTGAAACTCCATGGAAATCTCAAGAACCTTTAAAAAATTTAATTGATAGTGACAAAAAAGACTCTATGCAAGAAATGTATAACTCTTACTCACAACTTCCAGAAATATATAAACAAAAACTAAGAGACCTTATCTGGTCAAAAGAAATTATGAAATCAAAAGAATATGATAGAGACAAAGATTAATCGGACAGCCAGCCATACAATAGGAACCCTAATTATTAAAGTCATGTCTAGAGTAATACAATGTAATAATCGTAGTTTCAACTCAAACTTATAATATAATTGAATAATTAAAGATAGTAACAATTATCAGTAATATTTTCTGTTACAGCTGACCATCTCTCTTCACCCCCTTTATCATCATTTACCTGGGTATATGTTATCCAAGGCGACATTTCGGGGTGTGTAAGTCGCTCCGAAGCGTGAAAAGTCTGCTCCTTTCTTGTATTGTCCAGTACTAACGTTCAACACCAATCGATTGTAGTAGTAAAAGTGAAAAAAAAAATAATAATAAAATAAGTTAAATAGTAGTCTATGGTGTTCGGGGGAACATACCCGATTATCCGAGAATCCTCACCGCAAGTGTCCACAAATCGGATTTCTTGTAACCTATCCAGAAGAGTGGCTCTGGCTCTAGTTAAGCGCCCAACCGTGGAACGAGCTGGCGCACCATCCCTGATGAACGCCATTTTGGGAAAGCAAGCAAGCAAATATTCAATCTTCAACCTTATGATAAAAAAAATTCGATCCAAAATTAGAGTTTACCTCTTCAGTTAAAAACGAATTGCAGTTCGACCTAGGTTCTCAAAAAATGTGCGTTTTATTTTATCGGTACCAAAAACAAAGTATTGTTTTTGCAAACGCTGATAGGTACGAAAGAAATGAATTTCCTAAATTTCGTAGTAAAATTAATTGTGAAATAATTAGATATATGGAATACACGTTTATTGAGTAAGAAGATATCCATCTAATATATGGTTTTGCATCTTGGAATGCTTTGGAAGCCACGACGTTATATCACGATAGATATCCTAATCATACTCTTCTAGATCCGAAAACATTTCAACGAGTTAGCCAACATCTAAGGGAGAATAGTAGGCGATTCCATTTAATAAGGTAATATTATTAAATTTCTTCATAATTTTAGGAAATTTTGGGACAAGAAGTACTGATGCTGGTCGGGGAAGAACAGTACGTACACCGCAATTAGATGGAAAATATTTTAAATACCGTAGATGACACTCCTTCAACGAGCACTCGAAAATTATCACAGCAGTTTAATACGTCGAAAACAATAGTACATGAAGTTCTTCAAAAACAGCTGGTATATTCATATCATTTGAAAAAAGTGCATGAACTGATTCCTGAAAATTTTCCCCGTAGAATGCAGTTTGCAAACCGGCTATTAGATCAGCAACGAAATAATGTAAAATTCGTAAGCACTATTCTCTTCACGGATGAAGCAGGGTTTACCAAAAATGGTATCATAAATTTACACCGCTTACATATATGGGTTGATGAAAATCCTTATGCAACTATTGTTTCGTATCATCAACATCAGTTCCAACAATTAACGTCCGGGCAGGAAATTTTAGCAATTTTTTGATTGGACCATTCATATGGCAAGCACGACTGATTGGAGAAATTTATTTGGAATTCTTCCAGAATACTTATCACGATTCAGTAGAATACTTACCACTTGAAACACGCTGAAATATGTACTACATGCACGGTGGGGTACCAGCTCAATTCAACGTTGCTGTGCGGGAATCCCTGAATAACGTCTATCCAAACCATTGAATAAGGTAAAAGACCTATTGCCTGGCCTAACGACGTTAGATTTTTACCTATGGGAACACCTCAAAGCCTTAATGTATTCCACTATGGTCGATAGTAGGGAGGAACTTCTATGGAGAATCACATTTCATTGTGATCAAATAAGGAACAATGCTGAGTTAATGTAGCAGGTACAGCAGTCCTCAATTCGTCGTGTCCGCGAATGTATCAGACTTCACGGGGCCCATGTTGAACCCTCTAACGAAGTTTTTAACTAAGCAGTTAGTTTAACTTTTTTTTGAAACTATGGTGACAAGATAAAAATCTTCTGTTTCATATTCAAACTGACAGAAGTTAGGGGATTAACAGCGTAAATAAAATTACGTTTTTTCAAAAACTGTTAGGATTAGCGACATGAATGAAGTACTTAATTTTTAGTCAATAGCTAAAGGTATGTAAAAAACGTTGTCCAAAGTTCTTATCGTACAGGGCGTACAAAAAATGAGGTCATGAGTGTTACAGCTAGTCCTTCTCTGCAGCTGTGAGTAATTCACAACACTTTCTTGGATAGTAATTTGATGATATTAAAAAAAATTTATATGTACCTGGTGATTCAATAATTATGTGTAAAGAACTTGATTCCACTGCAGCTTTTTGAGAGCCCAAATCTCCAAAATGGAGGCCTATACGAATAAAGTTTATATGAACTTGTAGTATTCCTTTCATGTGTTTTTTCATACCCGGAATATTTTGCATACTTTCGCGGACACCTGATAAATTAATACAAAAAAATAAGCTAGATTTTGCGATGTTTTCATTTAAAATTGTAGTAGGCTTTGAATTAAAAACAAAAGAAGGCGATGTTGACAGAGAACAATTAACAATTATTAGTTCCTATCAGTTTTATTCCCACTCGTGCGAACTTTCACTCTAAAAATCGTGTTCAACGGCTCAAAATACATAAAAACACTTTTGGCGAGTTCATCTAAATTAAGGAGGCGACTGAGATCACTCTGGCCCCCACACTAAAAGCACAGGATAGCATCTTATTGTATACTTCAAAACGGTAACATTATTAAAGGCCCCACAAACCAAGTAAAGAGTAAATTTAATTTGCCTCAAAGATAATTTCTCCATTTCGTAGGAGTCTAAAGATGACGACATCGAACGCATACTAAAAAGGGAGAAGTCATTTACGCAGCTCGACCTGACTCGACCCATGTTGGGCTGTCCGCCGGAAAGGAAACGCCATTTGTTACTGGAAGGAGACTTGAAACTGAAGGACAGCGGCGCTTCTAAGGTATGATTTATTTTATGGATATTCTTTTATTGTTACTTCTTTTATGGGACTAGTTTGTGGAAAGTTCTTTTTCTCTTTAATATTTTAGCAGCCCTGCTGATGTTTGGAGACAAGAATTAGGAGATAATGGGAAGAAATGCTTAGACATTCTTTATAATAAAAGAGCTTGAATAATATTAGACTTTTAGATATAAAAGGGGATTTTAGGAGTCGTTTTAAGTTAGTGGAATTGTTAAGAGGCTTACTGCAACTGTCTGGTGTGGAAGTTTGTCCATGTTATTCGATATTAAAGTGATCGTCGTAAAGATTTATCGGTGGCAATTCGCAATACCAAGGGACGAAAAAAAGTTTTACATTTTTAACCGACTTCTAAAAGAAGAAGTTCTCAATTCGTCGACTATGTATTTTTTTATGTATGTACACGGATTACTCCAGGACGACGGCACCAATTTGAATGAAATTTTTTACGTTATGTTCAGGAAGTTGCTGCGGTGGTCCCATATTTTTTTGGAGGAAATTGGTGCAGCAAAATTCAAGATGGAGCTGACAATATGACGACCAAAAAAATAATTTTGTCCGATTTTCTTCAAAATTGGTGCAAGGGAATTTTCGGATTCGTACATAACAAATCTGAAATTATTTTTTTAAAAAAATCAATATGGAGGATCCAATATAGAGGACAAAAAAATTTAATTTTGTCCAATTTTCTCCAAAATTGGTGTGAGGGAGTTTTCGGGGTCGCACATAACGAATCCAAAATATTTTTAAAGAATTCAATATGGCGGATCCAATATGGCGGACAAAAAATTCAATTTTGTCCGATTTTCTCCAAAATTCGTACGGGGGAGTTTTCGGGGTCGCTCGTAACGAATCTATAATTATTTTTAAAAAATTCAATATAGCGGATCTAATATGACCGACGAAAAAATCAATTTTATCCGATTTTTTTCAAAACTGATATGAGGGATTTTTTGAAATCGCACATTACGAATTTAAAATTATTTAAAAAAAAAATAAATAGGGCGGATCCAATATGGCGGATTAAAGATTTCACATCTCTCTATTTTCTCTAAAATCAGTATTGGGGGATTTTTGTTAGTGTTAATTACGAATTTAAAATATTTTTCAAAAACTAAATCCGACGGATTCAGTGTGGCTTCCTAAAAATTTTACGTTTTTCGATTTTCTCTAAAACTGATATAAGAGGTTTTTGTGGGTGTAAGTTATGAATTTAAAATTATCTTTTTATGATTTAATATGGCGAATCCAATATAGTGGACTAAAAATTTTACATTTTTCGATTTTGTTCAAAGGTGGGACTAAATCGTTTTTGAAGATGCAAATAGCGAATATAAAATTATTTTAAGAAAATCTAATATGTCAGATGCAATATGACGTTTTTTTTAGCTTTCCGGATTTCATCCAAAATTGGTACTAAGGGGCTTTGAAGGGTTTAGATTTAGATTAGATTAAGACGTTAAAATTACCTTTTTGTAATTCAATATGGCGGATCCAATATGGTGGGTTGAGAATTTTACCTTATTTGCATTTTCTCAGATTTGGTATTAGTGGGTTTACGTCTCAAATTCTTTAAATATCCATATTGGAATATTTTGGGGCCTATATTACCAATCTAAAATTAATTTTAAATTTAAGATAGTGGATTTACTATGAGAGACTAAATATTTGACGCAATTTTACTGGTATTTGGAGAACTCTAATAATCAAAGAATTTTTAGTGGTTCATTTTAGGGTGATTTACAACTCTGAATAAAATTGGTACCTTTTTGCCACCTTGGAGTCACTGCGAGGTACACTAATCTCGATTAGTTCAAATAATTTATGGATATCATAATGAAATCAAAACTAAAAATCCAAAAATAAAATTTTTATAAAAAAAATTGAACCGACTTCTAGAAGTGCGTTAAACAGTGAAAAATAACTACATTTTTATATAAAATTGAAATCTTTGAAGTCGGCGCCAAATTATTTCTAAATGAAATAAATAACTGCTAATATATACAAATTATGGTAAGAAAGCAATTAGAAATAAAGTATTTTTAATCTTGTTATGCGAATCACATTTTGTCAGATAATAATTTGGTGCCGACTTCAATTTAAATTTCTTATAAAAATTTATAGTTATTTTTCACTTTTTACCGCATTTTTAGAAGTCTCTTCTATGAACGTGATGAAAAGTGGTGTGTAATTTAACATTAATTTTATTTTTTTAATTTCTAGTCTTACAGGTTAGTATTTCAGTCATCATATTTTTTTCCTTTTTACTTAAAAAAAACTCACTTTTCATGACTATATGTTTAACAACACTGTTCTGCATTTTGAAATTTTTTGTCGCCCATACGTTTTTAGAGAAGGAAAGAAGTGAGAAATCCAAACCATAAGAAGTTTAGTGATTTTTCAAAGATTTGAAGAAAACAAAATCGCTTTTTTTACAAAATATTCTTCATTTTGCATTAAAAAAAAAAGCATAATACAACCAAATAAATTATTTGGTTTAAAATTAATTTTCACGTTTAAGTGTCCAAAAGCAGTCGGCTAATATGTTTGGGGTCAATTTTCCACTATGCCGCTTCTCTATTTCAACAGTTTGCTGGTGAAATCTTTCGCTGTGTTCGCCTACAACTGCACCTCAATTGACAGGGAAGAAAATGCAGCTTAAGTGACATCTTGCAACCTAATATATTGTAAGATTGAATAAATTCTTCAACTAGATCTTTGTAGTTCTCCGATTTTTCGTTACCTAGGAAGTTGCTACATACATACGGTCCATGCCCTATTTTATTTTCTCGAAAGTGTATTTTCAAAATTTTCGTCTTTAAAAAGTTCTCGTATTTGCGGCTCAACGAACATTCCTTCTTTAAGTTTTGCCTCACTTATAGGCGCGAATTTTCGTCTTAAAAAGGAAAATAAGCCCTAGTTTTATATAGAGAGGAGGTAAATACATTTTCTACTGCTCTATTAAAGGTTTTTCAGACCGACCAACATGTTTTCACGTAACGACAATTTTATAAAATTATGGAAAGGAGCTCCTGAAATGAGGTGTGCTAAGAAACATATAACTGGACCTAGCGCACGGCGTACTAAGGAGCTTCTCTCCTCGGGAAGGAAAGAGCTGCGAATTGTGGTGAGATTGTTGACAGGACATCGTCATCTGAGGGGCCATTTTCATATAATCGGTGCCGAAGAGGACCTGACGTGCAGATGGTGTTTGAAGGAGCATGAAACTGTTAACCATGTCCTCAGAAAGTGCCCAGCACCCGATGAACTGAGACAGAGATATTTCGGAGATACAATTTTATTACCAGAAGCAGGCAAGTAGGCAAGTTCAACTAACGAGACTGCTTGGATCGCAAAGGCGATCGGCCTCGAATGACCTGCAGCTATGACGGGATGTAAAGAGCCCAATGGAGGCCTAGGCATAAATGATCTAGTATCACCACCCCTTTTTTCATTCATTCATTCAATCTAGTTTTAGATTTAGTAGTTCATAACTATGAGCAGTGTGACCATCATTCGACCCTGCTGGTAACCTCAAAATATTGTTGGTATGCAAATTTAAAACGTAGCTCTCAGAATACCCTTACGAATAATTGTAATTTTAAAACATATTGATTTATATACTGCTTTACCGAATATTGACTGGAATTTGTTAGACCATAAAAGCTCTAGTGAGAAAGTACGTGATATTTATTACAAAAAATTATATGAGACATATACAAGAAGATTCTGAAATGAAATTATCCACCGTAGTTTTCTCTTGACAATACATTATATAAAACAAAAAAAAACAAATTTCATGAAAAATTTAAAACTTCTGGAAGTTTACTTCATTTAGAAATGTTGAAATCATTAAGAAGTAAAATAAAAAAGATATGCTTTATCTCATATTTTAAATTTTTTATGAAGATTTTTTTTAACAATCCTTTTTCTCGACCAATCCTGCGTCCACAGATAACTTTCCAATTGGTCATGGCTCTGCTTACACTAATGAAGAGATAGTTTCCTTCTCTGTTAAAGTCTTCCAACGTTTGTTCTGTGTTTAAGAAGGGGAATATATCGGAAGTTAGTAATTACAGACCGGTGTCTATCATATGCAATTTTTCTGAAATATTCGAATTTTTACTTCATGATTGTATTTTTTCATAAACTAAAAATGTCATTACACCTCTTTTACGTAGTTTCTTTCAGGCTACGTCGACGGCAAGTAATTTGACGATTATATTATAACTCAAGACATAGCAGATTCTATTGACGATGGTTATCCAATGGATGTGATTTATTTAAACTTCATAAAAGCATTTGATCACGCCATTTTACTTAGCAAAGCTGTCATCATGCTGATTATCAGATTATTGTTGTGTTGAAATTCGCGGATACCCTCAATGAAATATATTTGAACGTCTAGTGTTCCTCATGGATCAAAACCGGAACCTTTATTTTATTATATTTTCATTGATGATCTTGTTCCTGTTGTTAACGCGAATATTTTAATATACATATGCCGATGAAGTTAAGTTATATAAGAGAAGAAGTTGCTTTCAAAACTTTGTGAACTTCAATCGAACCTGCAACAGGTTAGCGAATGGTGTACGTAAATTATTTGGAACTCAACATAGGAAAATGTAATATTATGTCTTTCACCTCGAAATTACCTCCATTCCAGTACGAATATGCATTAAATACAGTCCTAATCTCGTGAGCAGAACTTTTTAAAGATCTCACAGTTACTTACAACTCAAACGTTTCCTTTTCTTTTCATATAAATAATATCGTTTCTGACGCTTCAGTAATTTCTTACATTATACTCGAGATTTTAATAACACTGACATCAGCAAAGTACTGTATATCACATATGTGTAGTGTAAACTAGAATATGCATCAGTGGTGTGGTTTCCAGGCTAGAATATTCATGTTAATAGTTTGAAAAGAGTCCAAAGAACGTTTCTAACTTATCCCAATCTTAAGAGTTTTCGGGTTTATCCGTAACAAGGTTTTTCTCATAAACTGTTGATTCAGAAATTTAACTTTTCATCTTTAAAAATACGGTAGAAATTTTTCTTATTAACAATTCTTTATAAGGGTTTTAACAATTTTATTGGCTGTCCTAATATTTTACGTAAAATAAACTTATGTATTCCCTGTGGAAATTACTGAAATTGTAACGTCTTTCCGAATTCTCAGAACTAACGAGTTAAAATTTTCACCTCTATATTCTATGTGCGATACTTATATCAGGAGTCCTAGCTTCGATATATTCGACTCATCTCTAGCAACATTTTTACAAATTTTGGCACACTGATGTCCTTAGCATTTCTTTTTCCTTAATTATATTAACATATTCACCTTGGTACACAAAAGTGAGTAACATAATCGCATACATTCGATGTTAGAATTAATATTATATTTAAATTTATATTTGTATCTCATTGACCTATATTTTTCTATTGTATGGTTATGTGGTTAATTGGAAATTGTTTGTTGGTGTGTTATTTGTCTAATCACTGCCTTATAGTTGGATCTAATAGCCTATGGAGCAGGTATTGTAAATAAATTAATATATATCAGTAGGTTGAACTTACATAAATGTACTCCAAATTAAACTTATTTGCGAAATAAAAAAATTATTTATATCCAGACTTTTCAAAGTTTAACATCGCCAAGCGTTTCTTATTTTTCTATAGAACTGTGAGTGTAATATGGCAGGAAAATACGTTTTCACATGGAGCACAAAAATTTAAAGCTAGCATTTTTCGCAGCGCTGCAGAAAAATTCTATTTGCTCAATTTAAACCGTTCTTCATACTTCGCATATTGCTTTATTACACGGGTTTGATTGATTTCACTGAAATGGAAATAATGCTTGGCATATAACACGTATTTTAAAATAATCTGATATAGTAATGAAGTTTGAGAAAAAGGTTAACGAAATACCTCAATTGCTATACAAGAAATTTATTGACATTACAGTGTACAAATGTAACGAAAATATGTTTTAACACATGCTCGATGAACCTAAAAATTTGGCTTGGGAAAACCAGAAACAGGACTATCAGAAGCATTAAAACACTCACATCTTCACAGCAGGTATTCTGAGTAAACTATAAGTATACAGATATTTCAGAAGGTTAACATATAGAAATTGCTGAAGTTTGGTAGTATCTATACAAAATCTAAATTACCATTCAAGCTTGTAGAGGTATACTTCTGGCAAAGGGCAAATATGTATATACATATATATATATATATATAGGATGTTTTCACAGATAGTAGAATGAATGGTTTGGTTATTTCGGGTTTCAATCCGTTCGTTAAAAAAATCGTTTTCACGACGTTTCGCCAAAATCTCATTTGGCATTTTCAAGTGCGGTTCGTCTCGTTACCCGCTGAGAACTGATGGTGGCCTCTGATGAATTTCGAATTTTGTTTAGCTGGCTCACTTCCTGACTGGACGAGCGGCTTCGCAGCGTCCTCCGCTCTGCCGAGTACGATATATTTTGTTCTTGTATGCTGGTCTCTCGTGTACTGGCTAATTTTGTTTTCTTTCTTGATTTTTTTATTAATGTTTTCCATGTAGTTGGAAAATATATAGCATCGTCTCGTTTAATTAGCTGTCCCGTTTTTTCGATTTCCAGGGCCTCTCTTACGACGCATATCTTGTAGTTCTGTACCGGTATTATTTCTTTTCTTTTTCGAAATCGATGGTAAATCCGGTTGTTTGGTGATGTTGAAATAGGGCTGAGGTTGTCTGTTTGTGTTTGAGGCTATTTTTGTGTTCTTGAATTCTTGCTGATATGCGCCTTTTTATTTGTCCTATATATGTTTGATGGCAATCTGCACATGGAACGCTGTAAAAGCCATGACTTTCAAAGTTTGTCTTATTTTTGGGATTTCCCAGGATGTTGGCTATTGTTTTTTGTGGTATAAATATAGGCTGTATGTTGTATTTTCTTAAGATTCTTCCGATTCTGTCTGTTATTCCTTTTATGTATGGGATTATGGCTTTGTTCCTTGTTTGATCTTGATCTTTAGTCTTTGTTGTGGTATTCTCTTGTCTTTTTATGGCTTTCTTTATATCTGATTGTGAGAAACCATTCCGTTCTAGAGCTGTTGTAATGTGTCTTATTTCGTCTTGTTTTATGTCGAGTTCTGTTAAGCGGAGAGATCTTGATACTAGTGTGTTGACTACTGCCTGCTTTTGAGAGGGATGATGATGTGACGCTGCATTAAGATATCGGTCAGTATGTATGGGTTTCCGGTATATGCTAAAACCTAGGGTATTGTTGAGTTTCCTAGTCCCTCATATACCTGAACAATATCGATCACAGAATTCAATTCACGCCAGAAATCGAGTAAGAAAAGAAACTTCCTTTTTTGGACCTGCTATTAACTAGGAAACTCAACAACACCCTAGGTTTTAGCGTATATCGGAAACCCACACATACTGACCGATATCTTAATGCAGCGTCGCATCATCATCCCTCTCAAAAGCAGGCAGTAGTCAACACACTAGTATCAAGATCTCTCTACCTAACAGAACTCGACACAAAACAAGACGAAATAAGACAGATTTCAACAGCTCTAGAACGGAATGGTTTCTCACAATCAGATATAAAGAAATCCATAAAAAGACAAGAGAAGACCACAACAAAGACCAAAGGCCAAAATCAAACAAGGAACAAAGCCATAATACCATACATAAAAGGAATAACAGACAAAATCGGAAGAATCTTAAGAAAACACAACATACAGCCCATATTTAAACCGCAAAAAACAACAGCCAACATCCTGGGAAATCCCAAAGATAAGACCAACCTTGAAAATCATGGCGTTTACAGCATTCCATGTGCAGATTGCCATCAAACATATATAGGACAAACAAACAGGCGCATATCAGCAAGAATTCAAGAACATAAAAATAGCCTCAAAAACAAA
Organism: Diaprepes abbreviatus; assembly: GCA_034092305.1. NCBI lineage: Eukaryota > Metazoa > Arthropoda > Insecta > Coleoptera > Curculionidae > Diaprepes > Diaprepes abbreviatus. The sequence continues at coordinate 4,754,689 of JASJET010000087.1, forward strand.
CAGACAACCTCAGCCCTATTTCAACATCACCAAACAACCGGACATACCATCGATTTCGAAAAAGCAAAAGAAATTGCACCGGTACAGAACTACAAGGTACGCGTCATAAGAGAGGCCCTGGAAATCGAAAAAGCGGGACAGCTAAATAAACGAGACGATGCTATACATTTTCCAATTACATGGAAAACATTAATAAAAAATCAAGATAGAAAACAACAAAAATCAGCCGGTACACGAGGGACCAGCATACACGAACAAAATATATCGCACTCGGCAGAGGGGAGGAGCCAGCGAAGCCGCTCGTCCAGTCAGGAAGCGAGCCAGCTAAACAAAACTCGAAATTCATTAGAGGACACCATCAGTTCTCAGAGAGTAATGAAATGAACCGCACTTGTATTATTGACTAAAATGTAATTTGTGACGTCAAAATGAAAACGTGTGGTGTGTCCTTTTAATTGGAATGTAATTTTTATGATTTCTTGAAAAAGACACGAAGCTGTGTCGAAATGTCGAATATATGATTTAGACAAAAAAAAATTATCTTTTCGTAAAAAGAACCTTATCACACAAGCTTGTATTATGTTAGCCTTTCTACCTTCCATAACACAAACCTTTATGATTAACATTTATTACAGCTATGCACAATAAGCAAATATAAGATTTTCTTTTTTCCGCAATGTGAAATTTCAGGCACCATTATAAAGTTATATACAGCAATTATCTTTTCTCTAAAAGAACCGCAACTCGTCTAATAAATTGTTTGTCTGGTAAAAGTTTAGTTAAACTCAAGATTTATTCCAGAAAATTAGTTTTTGTCACAATAAAATATTTTAGGTAAAGCCTCTGATAAGGGGATAAGAATACCGGTCAAAACGCAATCGGTCATTTTAACCAAACTGGAGACCAGGTGACCAGGGTCAGAAAGACAATATATAACAAACATGTGAAATGATTGTTTCATAGGGTTAACGACTCTCCGGAGTGTAGGATCTACCTTCGATTGATCAGTATTGATATATTCCAAATTTCTATAGGAATTTTCGTTGTTATTTTATTATACACAAAGGATATAAAACAGGATGTCTAGATAGAAAATTATTGATGATTGGTAATATCCAATTTCTTTCTGCAGATGTTTTATTTTAAAATATAATGTGAAAGTCCAAGGTGTTTCGTGACAGTTTGAGTTCCGTGGAGTTTTATGATTGATTTTTATGTATTATAAATTGCTGAATCCGAATCGTCAACATGATGAGCGGTTGTGTGGTCAAAAAATTCATTATTAATGATTTAATTGTTAATAATGCCGCAAAATTGTTAATAAATTAGGTAATATATATATATATATATATATATATATATATATATATATATATATATATATAAGAAAAAGCCAACTAAACCGAGAGGTGTAAGGCACTGTTGTACGTTTGCTGAATGTGATTTCAGCACTACAACAACATAATGTGGATATATCCACTGCTATTGCATCTCACACGGAGGAATCCGTGAAAGCCTTATAAACATGTGTACGCCATCCGGCGGGAGGTCGGCGAAGCCGCGTTCAGTATTTGCACGCTTCCTTCCGATCTGTCCTTTGCACAGCCAGGTGCATGTCGGTACGTTGATGAGTCTAGTAGAGACGAAACATGTGCCTCTGCCGTATCACTGTGGCGGGGAGGGTAAGTTTTGTCTTTCTTCTCGGTATGGTGGTACAGATAGGCCATCATCTCGATGGTGGTGGAATAGGATAAATTGTGTTTTATAACAATTTATTCTAACTGTGCAACCTCTAACACAGAAAGGATATGATGGAGAGAAGTTTGTATTTACTGTTCGCATTTTACTTCATATATATATATATATATATATATATATATATATATATATATATATATATATATATATATATATATATTTATATTATATACAGGGTGGGGTGACTACATTTCCATCGATTCATGTACAGAGAACGATAAAATGTTTTAAGTATATTAGGACCACATTTTAAAATTATTGTGAAGTATACAGAGTGACTAAAAAAATTCACCAAAGTTGTCCAAATTTGAATGTTCAGATATATACGAACATAGCAAAATTGGAAGATCTTTCTTCAACCGTATTGTTCTGAGATTGAAAACGGATTGGTTTTATAATAAAACATACTGATAAATCAAATTACCACTCAGTTGTTCCACAAAGTATTTATATTTTTTCGAAAAAAGGCAACCTTCCCAAAGAAATATATTTTTTGCTTTTCCAACTTTAATAAATCTGAGAAAATACAATAAAATCAATAAGTATTAAACCCTTTCAAAATTTCCTTTTTACAATTTTTAGCTCATAAATATAGTTTGTTATTTTAACGGCACCTACAATTAATTCAAACCACAATTAGTAAAAATACTAAAGTTTATCTAAGAGTATAATTGTCTAAAAAATAATTTTCTACGGAATATAAGGGAAAACTCTCCGATACGGATAATTTGTCTGAAAGTCTTATTAGGATGATGAATTAATCCCAACCTAATAAAATTGGCTGACAACTTAGTTAAGGAATTTTAGTCACAAATAATGGAAATCATATGTTACATAATATTAAATAAAATATATTTAAATTTAGAAAAAATTAACATCTGAATAAAAAGGGTATATTAAATTCTGTCACTCTAGAAAGTAAGAATTTAGTAATTGCAAATGACAATACTGTCTGTAGTTTGTATATTGTAAGGTTAATTAATAATGATCAAAACTTATGCCTTTAACTTAAAATTTCGTCATATTAAAAACATATAGCTATTGTAACAAACAATTTAAATTAATTTGCAATACAAAACTAGAGGGTGTTCGGAGGTATAGATCCGACTATCCCAAAATCCGCACGGATAGGTCCTCAAACCGGAATCTGTGTAATTTATCCAGAAGGGTTGCTTTGACTCTAAATAGAACCGGACGTGAAACGAACAGGCAAGTTACCTTAGCACCAAATCCATCAAAATGAAGATTGAAAAAAAAGGTTGAAACTTCTACTCTTCTTCAGCTCAAATATATGGGGTGATCAAAACGCTGAGGGGATTTTAGTAAATGTCATTAGGCGTTGCTTGCTCGACTTTCTGGACTACTTTTGCCGGTAATTTACATTAAACTATCATTTGCTTTATAGTTAATAGGTGGATAATAAAACAGGAAATATTTTTAGTAGAAAATAAAAATATGGCAGTTGTCAAAAGAACAAAAAAACTAACATTTTACCGTAACTATTATACAGAAACTGGTATATTTCCTGTATAACATAGAATATGCGTCAGTCTGTCTGTGAACCTCGAAAACCACGCGACGGATGTTGACACAGCGTTCACGCACGACTGACGTATTTAAGCTTTGACCCATATAACATTAATTTGTGAGAAAGCTAACCAAGCAACTTGGAAGATTATTTATATAGGCAAATATACCTACAATTAGCATCAACTGAGTGAAGGTAATGACAAAAAAGTAAATGCGACACACCATGAGACTAAAATAATTTCACCTAACTAATCGCCTTAAACGCAAAGTCTCGCCGTCCCAACAGTTATTTTTCTATTTAGTCTTCAGATATACATGAGGCACTAGAAACATTTTCTTCCTAAGAGCAAATAAAGACTTCCGTCAGAAAACGATTTCTGTTTTTGTCTGCTAAATGACGTTCTCTGAGGATCTTTTTCAAAATTTCTAAATAAAAGAGATCAAACGAAGCCAAATCTAGTGTATAAAGCGGACGATCCTGCTCAAAGAACTTACACTCGCTGAGGATGAGTTGAACTCGGGCTGCGTTGTGAACTTGCTATTGTCAGGAAGAACAATCTTCTGACATAGATCAAAACATTTTTGATTAATAGCAACAACTCGTAGGATACACATATATAAAATGGAACTGTTTACTGTTACTACATTCGAAATCATCGTTCTCTTGAAAACTTGGACCGGTTTTTGGTTTAGAATCATCTAGTTCATCCGATTCCGAGTCGATTTTGTATTTTTCTGGAGGCTTAGGGACAGATATGCTAGAAGCATCATGAGGTACAGATCTCATTGGCTAAGGGGATATTAGAATATTTACTTTTATATTTGCTTTTACTTGAAAACCACATGATTTTTTGTTAAGCAAAAGTAGCAATCATCAACATGATTCTTAGGTTCCCGTCAAATCATTGACACTTCAAACTTCATAGCCTTATGAGTATCCAGTAGTCATCCTGTTAAAGTTCTTGAGCAAATGGGGCAGCAAATTTTGGAAGCCAATGTTTTGTCTTGATCGCCAACTTTGCTTTTCTTATAAGGGGGCTTAAAGTCTTTTGTTGAGCTTTCAGTGTTACTTCGCCACATATAACAGAAACTGTTCGACTGTTCATACAGGATCGTGACGACATCATTTACACACAGCGAAAATAATAGCACTACAATAACGCTAGTTCTTTGCACTTCGCTCGTATATCCAATACTGAACGTCCGACAACCTGCGGGCTGTTTATATTCCCTTTTCATGCATCTGGCGTTTTCTAGAAAAATCGGGTATCGAGAATATCAGAAGCGATGACATAATTCCTGTATACAGGGACCCTTCGATAAGTAGCTGACTCTTCGACGACTACTGGGTGTGGTGAAATTTGGAATTACGTGGTGTTTAATGGGTATCTCCGTTATTTTAAGCCCTAGAGGGTTGAGACTGGCTCATCCCCAGATGCACCCATGCAGTGTTACTAGATTTTGCACAATTTCTCTAAACTTAGAGAAAACGTAAATTTGGCAACTTCGCACCCCATATGCTATACCAACTTAGATATCGGATAGCTACATCCTTAAAACTGCTTTGCAATCAATCAAAACATGTTGTTAATGTTATCTAGATTTTGCTACTTGATACCACAGTTTACAGAGAGAGTAAGGGTTACATAGATAGAAATTATCGAAATAACACATTAGTTTGGCGGGGAGGTTTTTCATGCACAACAGTGTAATTGTTCTGCCCCACTAGGACTAGCGATTTTTGTCTGCTCTCTGGAATTACTTATGAGGTCGCAACGATGCTTATTTCCTCGTCTCGCTTCAGTAGGACGTAGAACGACGCTTGTTTCCTCTTTCTGTTCGTTGAGATACACTAACTGGTAAAATCTTATTTTTCCAGTAGGGATTGACACTAACACTTTCGTTGCGCAGTGCACTTACTGGTGAAAGCTTATTTTTCTTTCCTTTTTATTTTTTAATAACTTGTTCGAATCTGCTAACTAATTGTTGAGACAAATACTTCTCGATGAAGCGCTTAACAAATCCTACCGACTGCGCCATTTGTCAACTCGGAAGTAGTACGTTTTTTAAAAAATATTCACTTATGTACGTGACAAGAATTTACTGCAGTTTAGATGTATTTATAAAGTTAGTGCTGATATGGCATGTGAAGAGACGCTTAGAAAATTAGAGAATTATTTCATCATATTGTGCAATATTGCAATATGGTTACTTTTCACGGGAACGCAACTATTTCTTGGTATAAATGTCTCATTATGTTTTGAGTATAACCAGCTCTTCAAAATACATCAAACAACCAATACTCTCAAGTAAACATTGTAAGTACTTATTTCTGGAATTATAGTTTATTTGAATTACCCATGTAATAGAAAGAAGTATGTTCAATCCGAAATAAAGGCCTAAAAGTTTTTTTTATTACTGGTAAATTATCCTTTCCCTAAACTAAATGCTTGAAACAAGTTATTAAATCTTTTCAGTGTCATATAAACTCTATACGAGTTAAAATTTCGAGAGAAATTATTTTTAATGGTCGTAAATAATTTTGATAATGTATTACGGGTATAACTACTGATATCGTAATCTCCGTCATCGTGTACTTAACAAGAATAACTTCTGCTGGATGCCAAGAAGCAGTGGTCATTTAATAGATTTACGATACAATCGAAACTGTTTTGACTCATATTTTACTAATATTTAGTTTATTTTCTATTAACTCTCGTCCCCATATACAACAATCGTGAATATTTTAAGACAATAATATTCTTTTGTTAACAAGTTAATGACACTGCGATATTCTAATTTCACAACACTCGCTTATTGTTGGAAAACACTTTATAAAACACAAAATAATATGCGATCTGAAATTTTTGACATACAAGTAAACAGAAGTTATCGCTATTGAATGTTACTACGCAACGAACAGTCAGTTGCTTCTATTATTGTTAGGTTAATATTTTTTCTAGCATCCCTTGTACATTTAAATGAAAGATAAACTAAAACAAACTTCCACCCGCCTACTCTCGTTATATCGGGGCCTCTAAGCTACGCAATGCTCGTCCAATGTTGTGTTTTATAAGTTAAATTAATTAAACATTCTAAACCATACCTATGCAAGAAATTGTTTTGCAGTTTATGTAGTATATGTCATAAAAAATACAGATATCGGCAAAAACCAATAGAGTGGGTCTGACAAGTCTATTATGAAGCACCCGGTCCCGTTTTTTTTGCAGAATAAGGGTAAGAGCCCTTCGATACGGGTGATTTGACTTGCAATCTGATTAAGAAGGTTGTTGATGGATTTATCCAACCCTAACGAGATCGTTTACTTAGGTTAAGGAGTTTGAGAGTTTGAAATGAAAACAATATTTTATGTCTTCGTCCTAATGAAATTGAATATTTAGATGGAGAAGTAAATGGAAAATAAGTTTCTTGATTTGCAACTTTGAATCAATAAAATAACTCTTGTGAATGTTTGGAATTATATTAACATATATACAGGGTGTCTCGCGGTGACTGTCCATTAGAACATCTCGGGAAGTAATGCTATTTTCTTCTTCTTCCTGGTCTTACAACTCTGGGTGAGTCTTAGCCGCATCCACTATCGCTCTCCATCTCCTACGGTCTTGTGCTTCCATTTCCCACTGCTGGACTCCAATCCTATACAAATCAGCTTCGACGGCATACTTCCATCTTTTCCTGGGACGGCCTATTGATCTTCTACCATCTGGTCTCTCAAAGAATACTGTTTTCAATAATTTGTGGTCCCCTGATCTTACCACATGACCTGCCCATCTTATTCTATTGGCTTTTATACAACGGACTATGTTTTCACTGCCATACAGTGTCGCCATTTCAGCATTGTGGCGTCATCTCCAATTTCCTGTTGTTTCATCTCTTTGGGGACCAAATATCATTCTAAGAACCTTTCGTTCAAATATGAGTAATTTATTTATTTCCCGTTGATTGAGGATCCAAGTTTCGCTGCCATAAGTAACTACCAGGCCTGTACAGAGTTAGTTTGGATCGTCTTTTTAACAGTTTAGATCTCAATAATGTTGTGAGGGAGTATAACGCCCTATTTGCTGCCGCTATTCTCGCTGAGACGTCTTTTTCAACTCGATTCTCGTCTGTGATTACCGCTCCTAGGTACTTGAATTCCTTAACCACTTCGAAGTTGTGTTCATTCAGTGATATATTCTGCCCGATTCGAGGTCTTGGATTCTTGGTTACTACCATGCATTTAGTTCTTTCTTCATTTACTCGGAGACCCATATTACCTGCTTCTTCCTCGAGTTGTGAAAATACCTATCGCACGTCTCTTGTTGAATGAGCCACTGTACCGATATTATCAGCAAAGGCCAGCACCAGTTTGAACCTTGGTTCGCAAAACCCTCTGTCAGCCCCAGTAATGCTATTTGAATCCTTCAAATTTGTATAATGGAGTTTTCGATGACGCCCTCTTCAAGTGAAGTAATAGCGACTTCCGGTTTTACCGAAAGTTGTGCGAAACTTATTAATAATTATGTTGCACTCACCTTGAATAAACAATAAATTTAATATATCACCGTTGGTATACGTATTATTTTCCATTTTTCGGCAATAATTTTCGCGGACAAACACGGTAGCAAATCATCGATAAATAATTGATTGCAAACTTCTTGATATTTGGAGGATTTTTCGAAAAATCATAAATAAGTTGAAAACTGTTCTAACTAGATAACTAGATATGGTGACATTCTGTCTGGACAGATAGATAGCCTATCTACTGAATGAACCAACAACGTAGCATCATATTTATATAAATTAAGTTTTCTAAAATTTTTTGATAGAGCTCAATATATATATATATATATATATATATATATATATATATATATATATATATATATAAGCCAAGCGGCTTCGCACTCCCTCCAGGGAATATTGACTCATACCAGGTACACAAAGATACCAAAAGTATGAAGCTCTGTGGGAACCCTGTCCATGTTATCGGGTCCTAGGTGACGTGGTCTGCTGTATTTCCCACGAACTTTCGTACGATTCGCACGGTTGCAAGGAGAATTGCTTTCTGCATCGGCTTATACAGATGCTCATTAAGGCCCAGTCCCTTGATGTTCTGCAGGAGGCTCTTTGGTATCACTCACAGTTGTTGACAGTATTATGGGAATCGTTTGGACGCTGTTCATTGCCAGATTCCAGATCTCTGTATTTGGCGATCTTCTCGTTGTATTTTTGCCTTAGGTTGTTGTTGTTTGGTACAGTAATGTCGATTAGTGTAGTTCGACTAGAAATTTTATCGATTAGTATATCTGGTCTATTATGAGCAACTGTCTGATCCGTCAGCACCGTTCGGTCCCAATATAACTTGAATTGGTTGTTCTCAAGAATAGGCTCCGGATTGTACTTGTAATAAGGCACTTTTCCTACCTGTAATAGGTTTAACTTTTCTGCTAACTCTTGGTGAAGTATCTTAGCGGCCGAGTCGTGCCTTTCCTTATACTCGGTTGCGGCAAACGCTTGGCATCCTCCAGTTATGTGCTGGATTGTCTCTGATGTTCGAGAGCCACATCTGCATTGGTCATTTTCTGTTGAGGGATCTGTAATGATGAACTTCCAATAGTTCTTCGTCAGAATAACCTGGCCTTCGATAGCTAACAAGAAGCCCTCCGTCTCCGGAATCATCTATCCTGAAATCAACCAGTAGTTCGACGCTGAGTTGTTGACATTATCCTGGATGACCTCATTTGGATGCCATCCATATTCTTCAAAGTTTGGATATACTTAAAATAGTTCTATACATGTTATAGAATTTTATACATACTAGCCTCGTGGTAAGTGATCTAAAAGCCACCATTTTTGAGCTATTTTGGAAAATTTTGAATGATTCGCAGTGTGAATATGGCATGTTCGACGGCCATATTGGATCCGCCAATTTGAATTATGCTATTTCTCTTCTAAAGAGTTTTTAGTAACGGATAGTAAGAAAATGGCGTGTTGGGCAGCCGTATTGGATCTACTATTTAGAGACAAGCTTCGTGATCAGTAATCCAGAACATTTTTTACATGTTCTAAAGAGTTTTGAGTGTCTAATAATATGAAAATAGGAAATATGACCGCCATATTGGATCCGACATCTTGAGTTGTACTGCTTTGAGATTACCTTCTTAATTATTAACCCTAAAAACTCCCAAACAATTCTGATTTACTTGGAATACGTTGCGAATTAGATGCACTGAGCTAAATTATAACCTATTGCACTATGCAGATATGTAGAGAAAGTACTCTAAAATACGTTACTGATCTTTAGTTGATTTTACATCAAACAAAATGATATCAGTTTTATTTATATTTCAATACAAATGATGTAATTAACGAATATGATTCTACCTAAATTCCGTGTAGAATGGTTGAAAATTTTGAAGAAGGATACAATTAGTTTAATATTTTTTGTTCCAATTCTACAACACTCACCCAGAGGAAAAAAATCATTAACCTGATTCCCAAATAGCATCGAAATGTACTTTTTAAAAGGTTTTTAGGTTTAAAGTTCTAATATTTAAAAAATTCAAAATTTCTTTTCGAAAAACTACATCAGAAACAATTATCAGTTTTACGATCTGAAAATCAAGATTATGGTAAATAAAACCATAAATTCATAAAAATGTGTAAAATAGTAACTAGTAACGAGTTTACTCAATAGATGGCGTAACGCTTTCGATCTACTTAGAAGGAATGTCTATTGTAACGACGTAACTACCACAAAGATGCGTCAAGTATAATGGAAAGGAAGAAAAAAACTATTCATAACCTTGTATAATAAATTTTGAAATTTTACGTAAGGCTAAATTTATCGCATCGAATAAAATATTGTTATTTAACATCATTTTCGACTGTTTCTGTACAAACTCAATACATGTTTCTCACAAATAATTTTTACACAAATTATGCAAATGTTTGCCCCTTTATACACAGATAATTGTAGGAACTAACATTTTTTTCTAATTGCAGATTGAAGTCCACTGCTTTCTTCTCACAGATATGCTTCTAATTTGTAAACCATCCACAAAAAAAGGAGGCGCTACAATGAGGGTAATTCGTCAACCATATCTCGTGGACCGACTAGTAATCCAGGAGCTAAGCCGAGAAACCCCCAGTCTAGCTGTCATATATCGGAATGAATTCGATATGGCAGTGGCAGCCTTTATTTTGCAGAACAATGATGCCAAGAAGTTAAAGGTTAGTATATACATACATTCTCCGTTTTTTCTGATCTGTCTTTAAACAAATGTAAAAAAATTATTTTTGTTTCCAAGTATGTATCATTCTATACCTTTCCAAATAAAAATAACATTTTTCAAATGCATTAAAACAAAAATATACACTACGTGAATTTTTCCATACATTCTCTATATATAAATATATTTTTATAAATATTCATGAAGTATATATTGTATAAATAATTGGCGTACCAAAAAATGTTCGATATAAACTTAGTTTAAGTAAGGTTATAAAAACGTATATTATCAAAAAAACTTTTTGCATTTATATAAAACGGGGGAATAAAAATTTTATGTAAAAAATTTAAACTTGCACTTACCAATCTCAACTTAACTTTTGTAAATATGGACCTGTATTTTTCATTTTATTTTTTTGAATAACTTTTTGCCCTATGACCGTACGACTTTTTTCAGCATTTTGAAATTTAAAATCTTATCACACGGGTTTATTTCCTAGTACATTCCTGAATTTCCCTCTATAATAAGGATAATTGAACTAGATTTTTATGTTAATTACAGTCAAATACAAACAATAAAAATCTTTAATTTATTTGAAAAGAGAAAAAATATTTACAAGAAGTTAAACTAAACTAATAATTATAACCTAAATATACCTAATAATAATGCGATAATTTATAAGCAAAAAGTCACAATAAAAGAATCAGAGCAAATACATAAATCTAATCTAAATGGTGAAAATTACTTCCTTTATTCCTTATGCAGAGTCATGGATTTTTAATAACCCTATTTTGAATGGCCTTGAACATTGTAGAGGTAATTTTCTTCCTAATTAATAATATTCTGTTTTTAAAGCCTATAAATTATTCTTAAATAAACCTAATCTTTCACATAGCTCTATATAGAAAAATCTATTCAAGTAAGTTTTGGCGAACTTACCAGCTATTGAGTTTGAAACTTTTCACAAACTAATGCATCTCTAATTTTTGATTAATCAAATTATATGGCTAGCTAGACTATAAAAAGCCCATACTCTACTGTCTGAACGTTCATTGTGTTGTTTATTATATATGTTATATATATATATATATATATATATATATATATATATATATATATATATATATATATATATAAACAGTTTAGTTGCCTTAATCAGGTTAGAATACTGATGCATGCTTGAAGCTGTCTTCAGACCTTCGAATTCAAAGATAATGTGTAAGGTTGTTTCGTCCTCTTCATCACATAATCTACAACTTGGCTCTTCAGTATAGATACCCCTTCTATGTGGGTGTTTCCTAAAGCTGCAATGGCTGGTTGTTACTTCAGTCACTAGCCTAATTTGTTGCCTGCTTCGGCAGAGGACATTGCAGCTTAGTTTCCAGGCTGAATTGCTCATTATAATTTTCTACGTCTGTATGTGTATATAATATAGTTCCGATGATTCTAGTATTAATGATTTATCCACCCACGAAAGAGATGTCAAATATTAAGGTTTTAGACCAACAAACGTCGTATATAAAGTACTAAATAAACTTAAAAATGATATTATATTAGTATATCAGGAGTGAGAGATTCTGGTGTATATAACTTTTATTAGTTGGTACACGTTGGTATAAATTCAGGACCGGATTCATTCGCCACTTTATATAAAAATATTCCACTTAAAGGCATTAAATAGATAACGTAAAAGATTAAAGTTTGGAAAAAAATAACACTTGTATATATTTATTTACGCAAAAAATTATTACCCACTTCAAAATACTATAATAATCATATATATAATATCGATGTCATTTTTCCGTCATTTGTCTGTCAAATTGACGGGTTCGCTCGGAACTTTGATTGGAGCAGGCTCTTGTCTTACAGCTTAATCGGCCTTGTCATTGCATCTTCAATTCCAATATGCTGAGTTGTCGCCCTACTGAAAATATTGGAAGTCTTTGTGTACAGATCATCCAGCCTAACTTGTTGATCATTTTGAAGAAAGTTAAAATACGTTTGCCAAATTAAATGTCCATCAAAACAAACTGGCCTACCTTTTCATAATTATTCAACATTAAGCGTTTACAAATATCATGCCTAACTTTTCGGCATTTTTCAATTCAATTTTCAAACCACATGGACCGCAGTAACTTAAAAATAATAATACATGGTACCCTATTTCACGGTAATGAAATATATACTTGTACTTTTATTTCATAGCTAGGATTTATGTATCTAAGACACTACCGTAGTGTAAATTATATTTATTCATTTATTTGTGTATTTATTTATTTTGCAATTATAAAGTTATAAATTGGATATCCAAAATATTTGATGTTTATTAATACTATTTTTTTATGGATAAAATGAAAATACAGTTCCGTATTTACAAAAATTAAACAGATATTGATGGTAACTCCATAGCTAATTTTTTTAGAAAAATTTTAATAACCTCTTTTTATACAAAATAAAAATTAAAGTATTTTGCTTTAAAGTCAAAAATTAACGAGATATTTAAAAAATATTTTTTCGTAGTATATTCTCTGAAAGTATAAAAAATTATCAACTCTGTCAATGTACTTCAAATGTACCCCAAAAGGGACAACTTTACTTTAAATTACGTATTACCCTTTCGGATATAGCAAAACTGATTATTTAGGTTGCCGCACCCTATATATGTAAATAAACCTTTATTTTGAAAATTAAGGATAAAAACCTAAAAGTAAATGATAGTAATTGGTAAGACAAATAGTTGTCTTCCAAAATTAAACAAAATTTTCTGTTTTTGCTAGCTTGGTAATACAAGAATACGATTTTTAGCATTGTAAATTTAAACTTATTATTATTAACATTAACCAGTTTTAATGTTAGATCTTTTTTGTGAATTGGATCGTAAAATTTTTGCGATTCATCCAATACTTGTCAAAAGAATCGAATTTTTAGGTTAAGACTTTAAATCTAGGTTTTCTTAAAACTTTAGAAATTAGTAATAAAATGGACATTGAACAATAAATTACTATATTAAAAAAAACCTTATCCTATTTTTACTAATAACGGAAATGACCCGTAAAAACATTAAAAATTGGACAGTGAAAATTTAAATAAAAGAATGTTGTACCTTACACAATCGTAAACTATTATGGATTTATACCAAATAACTGTCAACAAAATCAAATATTAGGTAAATTCGATTATGAAAAACCAAAAAAAAAATGTTTAAAATTTAATCTTTGATGTGTCAATAGACTTTCCGACACTAACACAATCGTTGGGAACATAATCGGTGTCTGATGCACACTTGGCCCGTTTTTCATTCTTTTTACAATCAAGAATATCTTTGATATTTAGCCAGAGGAGTGACAAAAAGGTTTTATACATAATTACTATGCAAATACAATAAACTAACATGAAAATATATGATAAACGCCACATGTGTCTTTCACGGTAGTTGAGATAATTAAATTGAAAGGAATATAATAAAACAGACTTAATATAAGTTTAATTTTCCCACCACATTGCCGACGTATACCCCGCCCGTGGCAAGGACGAAAACTACTATTTATACAATTATATAATGGTTTATATAGCTCAGGAATTTAATAGATACTTGGAAATAGATGGGGAATTTAAATATATACGTATAATCACGTATAATGTACACACGAGTTTGCCCGTGGCTTTACTCCCTAAGCTTATATAAGCCGCGTGAACGAAAACCACCGTCTTTCATCGCGCGCCCTTTATTCTCTCGCTTGATGCGTTACGGTGTCGACAAATACTTTGCCCCATTTCCCCATTTTCCTATCAAGCGTTGCTTGAATGTTCAGTTTAATGTTAATGTATTTGTAGCAATACTTTTAACGTCCACTTGAAGGTGTAAAGTTGATTAATTCTCTTTATTTTAAGAGAAGGTGAGGGAGAGGGGAGGGGAAGGAAAAGGAGGGAGGGGAGAGAGATGCATATTATTTCAAGATCTAAGAATAAAAGAAGAGCACCTTTTAGAAAAATAAAAGAAAAGCACGTTTTGAGAGAAATAGCTTAGATTTCATGTTTAAAATAACGAATATTATCAATGTTTTTCCTTTTATAATGAGAGATATTTTACCATATGGAAAAACTTTTATTATACCTTTTAAAGAAATTATAGCAGATAAGATTTACATATCCATACATACTTTTACTAACCTAAACGTTAATATTTATTTGTAAAGAAAAATAACAATGTTATAATGTTCCCGTATGTTCAATAATGTTGGATGATAGGAGACCCTTGTTCAGGTTTACTTACTTTCTTCCAAGAATAACTTTCTTCTTCTTCTTCTTCTTCTTCTTCTTCTTCTTCTTCTTCTTAATGCGCCCTCTCCTTTTTCCGAATAGCAATTGTAGTTTTGGAAACTGCAGCACGATATATTTCTGGAGATGAGAAGTCGAACCATCTTCTCAAATCCTTTAACCATGACTTTTGGCGTCTTCGTACTGATCTCTTACCCTTCACTTTACCCTCTATTATGAGTCGGAGTAACTCGTATCTCCCACCTCTCAGCACATGATCCAGATATTGTATCTTTCTCTCTTTGATGGTGTTCAGCAATTCTTTTTGTTTACCCACGCGCTGGAGAACTTCGTCGTTAGTGATCCTCTGCACCAATGAAAATCACAGCATCCGTCTATATATGTACATCTCCTAGGCCTTTGCTCTTTTTTCTGTTTGTGGGTCCAATGTCCAATTTTCGCACCCATATAGTAAGACAGAGAAAACGTAACATCTGATCATCCGGGTTCTAAGCTCTAAACTAAGGTCTGATCTTGTAAAAAATGTTTTCATACTCATAAGTGTTTTCCTCGCTTGTTCAATCTTTGACAATATTTCTTTTTTCGGGTTTCCCTGGCTACTGATATTATTTTATTGATGTTACCTGTTCTATTATTTGTCCTTTGACATGTAGATGTACGTTTATTGGCGTTTTTGAGAAGACTAGTATTGTGGTCTTGGAGACATTTAGATGTAAGCCGAACATTTCGCTATGACAAACGACGGATTTATTGTATTTTGTAGCTCTTGTACGTTGTTTACTATTAGGATGGTATCCGTACCTAATGCTGTTTATCATAGTTCCGTTGATCTTGATTCCACCTTGGACATTGTCTAATGCTTCTCTAAATACAGACTCCGAATACAGGTTAAACAGAAGCGGAGACAAGACAGAAGCGGAGACAAGACGCAACCCTGTCGGACTCCTCGCCTAATCAGACTATGTTCCGAGTTATTTATTCCATATTGATTGTTGCCGTTTGATGCCAAAAAAGTTCTGAAATAATGCGTAGGTCTTGTTTGGCGACCCCGGTTGTTCTCAGAATTTCCATCATCTTTTGATGGTTAACGCAGCCTTTCGATAGTCTGTAAAACATGTGTATACATCCACATTCATGTCTTTGCTTCGCTGTGTCAGTACATTTAGGGGAAAAAAAAACCTCTCTCGTTCCCTGTCCGTTACGAAATCCGAACTGAGCATCATCCATCTGATAATCGCACTTCTTGTAAATTCGTGTATGGATCATTCTGAGAAACATTTTAGGGACATGAGACATCAAACTTATTATCCGGTAGTCATCCCATTGTGAGGAGTTGGGTTTTTTTGGTATTGTTATGAATGTTGCTTTAGCCAGTCTGGTGTTATTTTGCCGGAGTTATATATCTTAAAGAATAATGATGTTTGAAGGTCATAGACAATGATGTTTCTTGTGAAGTAGTAGATATCTGTTGTACTTCCAAGTGAAACTTGAAAACGGCTAGAGATAACTACTAGCCGAAACGTTGTGATATTCAACAAAAAATGAAGACAATGGAAGTCCAACAGATATTTACTACTTCGCAATAATGATGTTATTAAGTCTAGGCTTTTGTTTTTATCTTCTGCGATCAACTTAAGTATTTCGACGTTGATTTTGTCAGGGCTGGTAGCTTTTCCATTTTTCAGTGTTTTTATTACGTGAATAACTTCCTTTAGTTATTTCTGGACCTTTTTCATTTATTTGCTTGTCTGTGGGTGGTGAATCACAGGGTCTGTCATCATCGAAAAGTGTTTGGATGTATGTTTTTCCATCTGGCAAGTTTGTCTTCTGTCTCCAGAATTACTATGTTATTAATATCTCTAAAGATTATTTCCTGCCGCTTACTGTGTCTGCCTGTCATCTCTTTTATTTTCTTGTGGACGTTAAAGATTTCATATTTTTCCTAAAGTTTTTCAATTTTTTGACACTTTGTTGACATCCAATTTTCTTTAGCCTCTCTACACTTTTTCCCAATGGTTTTATTGAATTGCTTGTATTCTGTTGGGTTCATTCTGGTTTTCGTCTTTCATTCATGAGGTCCAGGATTTCTTGCGTTATCCATTCTTGTTTTTTGTTGTTTTTCGTGAATCCGATGTCTTCTTCTTGGATTTTTGTTATTTTAGTGTTTAAAGCTTTCCATATTTCTTCTGCTATCGTTTCCATTTCTTCTTCGTTCTTGGGATTTATTTCTTTTTTTCTGGTAGGGTTTTTCAATTGCGCGACATCTATCTTTCTTGCTGCTTTTCCTTTCTCGACCTTCAGAAATCTTCTGAATTTAAAGTCCATTACAACTGAATTGTGGTCGCTATAAATATCTGCTCCGGGATAGGTTTTTACGAATTTCATGTATTTCTTAACTTTACATCGAGCAGAATAAAATCAATTTGATTCCTGACAATTCTATCCTCGCTGTCTGCAGGTGATCTCCAAGTGTATAGTCTTCTAGGATGCTGTTTGAAGAAGGTGTTGGCTATTAATAAATTGTCCTCTACGCAAAATTGTACAAGTCTATCTCCTTTGTTGTTTCTTATGCCAAGACCGTACGCCCTTATGTTGTCACCTTCAGCGCCACGGCCAATTTTGGCATTAAAGTCTCCAATGATCATCATTCCTCTCTTTGTTGTAAAATTCCTCGATCTCCTGATCTGACCTGTCGCTTGTTGGAGCATATATCTGGATTATATTAAGGTTTTTATGAGTTGTTCGTAGTTTCAGTAGTGCTATTCTATCATTCAGAGGGACGAATTCTATAATCAAGTGTGCTATTCTGTCCGAAACGAGTATGGCTGTTCCGTATTGATGTTCAAGGTTGGTTCCTCAGAATAGCTTATGACATATATATTAGTATTTAGCTATTTCCATTGTTTACCGAGAAATTCCACCAAAAAAATCGAATTTGAGATACCCTGTACGTGTACGTAACGATTTTCGCTTAAAAACTTATCTACTCTATATTAATCGTTTTAATGAAATGAGGATTTAATCTAATAGGTGTAATTAATAACCCGATGTAATAAAGGCAACTCTCAAAATGTTAATTGCCCGAAGTTATTCAAGCTTTCCCCCTTGTCGAATACATCTACCCTTTCCAAACCACATTACGCTTGACACTTAATTATAAGATAAATCATTATTATTACCTGTTTTCACGTCACACAAAATACTTGAGGATTAAAATTAGAAGTTGAAAAGTCGAAAAGACTTCAATAATTAGGTATTTACTTGATAGAGTGCACGAATAAGGATAAAGGTGAACAAGGCAAACACATTTTATTGTTCTTTTTTATTACGCCAGAGTAATTAGCACGAGATAAGAAAAAAATTTGCATTAAGCTGGCACCACTTTTTTTGCTATTAACAAAGATAACATTTAACTTATTAAAAATCCTCACTCTTCCATCTAGGGAAACACGGGTGAAAATCGTGTAGTTCTCTTGGGTATTATGACGTTTTGGAAATAGATGTAGGTAACTTCAAAACTATTTAAAAAATGTTTTGGAAAATTAGACTCTACACAATCGATATATAAAAATGGATATGCATAATGTCTACATTAATCTTATAAAAATGGAACTGAAATGGGCGGCTACTCAAATAACGGGAAAAACGTGGTGGAGATATGTTCATCACTTCCCAACGAGTAGAGAGAATTAGGATGTTGATTATTTTTGGAAAAGTGTTTAAAACCATGCATAAGTACTTAATATAGCCCAAAATAAGGATTGTGTTCTCCGAAGGCTCAGTGTTTCAAAGCTAGCTCAAACTCTCATATTTAGAGGTAGCAATATTAGCACTAGTCCTGACCTTAGTCATCACCAACGTATACCGTGAAGGCCCTCTATGAGCAGCTCAACAAAAGAAAAGGTAGCGATGAAACAGGATTAATTATTAAATATAACAAGTGAAAGCCCTTCAGCAAAATCAAGTCAATCATCCCAAAGTAAAGTGTCAGCAGAACAACATAATGCTTCAGTTAATGGTAAAGAAAAACGACTGAAACAAGAAACAAAACACTTCACTGCTCCGTTTAAAACATAGGCGCAATTCGTACAAAGTTGAATAATCTGAGTATGGCTCTACATATGACGTTATAGTATTGGTGGAAACTTAGCTTAATTCTGATTATTATGACGATAAACTGGATTTATTTGATTTTGATGTTTACCGACGTGATATGAGTTTTACTTCTACTTTAAAATGTAGAGGGGTGGCAGTACGTAAGAGCTTAAAACCTAAGATAATACAAGTCCTTCACATATCGAACATGTTGAAAGGTTCGTGTTTAAATCATTATGTTTCCTCTATCTGGTATGTATATAAAGACGATTGTTGTGTTCTTTTAAAGTTGGCTCATAACTACCCAACTCATAAGTTTGTAATATCTGGTGACTTGACTCTTCTGAACAGCTTATAGGATAATTATTTTAATAAGCTTAATGTACAAGGCTGTTGGTTCTTCAGCTAACAGTAGTTGTGCAGGTTATAATTACTTAAATTTGTGCAGGTTAATTGGTATCTTAATTCGAATAATCAATTTTTAGATTTGGTATTTACTGATACAGTGGGTATATGTATGTCTCTGGCTGATGACATCTTGTTGAACACATCTC
This sequence comes from Diaprepes abbreviatus, assembly GCA_034092305.1. Taxonomy (NCBI): domain Eukaryota; kingdom Metazoa; phylum Arthropoda; class Insecta; order Coleoptera; family Curculionidae; genus Diaprepes; species Diaprepes abbreviatus. The sequence continues at coordinate 4,774,139 of JASJET010000087.1, forward strand.
AACATTACTTGACGTACCACGCTTCCATCCCGTATTTCAATAATTATGTTAATAAAAAGCACAACGTTAGAAGTATAATACTTCAAACGGTCGTGCTTATGTATTATGCTGGCTCTCTTCTAGGTGGCGGGCACGTTGTAGTGCCCTTCCACGCAACAACTTTCTACAGTTTTGTCTCTTTATAATCACAAGAGCGTTCACTGCCGTTATCTGTTTGATTCAAGCTACAAATCTGATATCTATTATTTTTATTATTATATAAAATTACCATAGCATTACTAAGCTTGAATACAATTTATTAAAAAAAAAATAGCTCAATTAACACGCTAGTAAACTACAAGGATACGGTAGAAAAAATACGACACCACAGCGATTACGTTAGTACGCATTACTACTAAATTAAAGACCTATCAGCTTAACTTTGTTGTTCAACTTCTTAATTCCAACCTTTGTTTAAGAAGCCATATTATCTTGTTAAAGTTAGTTAAAGTTGAAGAGCTATTTCGTTACATGTCTTGGGGTTAATCAGATATCATCATATGTAGTCAGATTTGAAATGAAAAATTTAAAGGAAGTGAAACTTTTTTCTCAAGTTCTAGAGTAATTATAGCAGCACTAAGATTGTGCTTTGCGCTACATTTTTATCATTTTAAATAATTTCTTAATTTTTTATTTCAGCTTTTTTAAAGCATTTTTATTGTTGTCGTCCTGCAAGTTGACTACCTGGATAAATTATTTATAAACCTACAAAGTATGGCCACAAACATAGCAAATTGACTTTAAAGCATAAATAGAACCCACACAAAATGTTTAGCAGACCTTACTCAAAACTAAATTACGTTAATTTAGTTAGTTATAAATGGTGCAACACTGTTAACAAAAAGAAAATGCTTTAAGAATGTAAATTTTTTTTAAAAATTTATTCATGCAAAGTAACCAATGTTTGCAGGTAGCAAAATATCAAATAAAACTTACACTGGGTAAATAGTATAGTATAATCTTTAGAGTGTTTTAGTGCCTTACAGAAATCACATTTTTAAATGAGAAAATAAGCTTAGCAAATGATTTTCGTACTTGTTTAAAAAGAACTAAAATATTGCTTGGAATTTCACTTCACCTTTTAGCAAAAGTACGAAAAGGATTCATAAATATCAACAGAATCTAATCCGAATATTTGCTACTAAATTATAATAATTAAGCAAATAAGTAAGTCAATTATAGGGCTATAAATGTGACTATAGTCAAAATTCTGAACAAACTTAGAAATAAAATATGTCATTAGTGACAGCCCTCAGTGGTTTTGGTATATATAATTTTATTCAGTGAGTATAAAGTTCAGTTCCTTCGTCATGTCATTTTATATGAAGTTATTTTACTTAAGTAGATTCAATGGCTATCCATATTAAATAAAAAATATTAGATCATAATGAAAATCAATTCTTTTATAATAGTGTAAGTCATAATCTATACTATCGAGAAATTTCTATTACTTCACCGTGTAATTTAGGAGGATTTAATTTTTATAAATATAAAAATTTGTACACAGTTTTATGAGAAATCAGGATTTTGACACTTCCCTTTAAATTATACCGCCATTTGTCAATTAGATTAGGAAAATAATAAAAATTAGCTTTTTGAAACCTACAGATTTGTTTTTTTGCAATAAAATCTTTAGCTTACCAGCTTACTGAGATATCAGTAAAAAAAATTGCATAAAATTTAAGATCAACCTGCTTTAAAATGGAATCGAAACGTTTGGCAACGTTGCATGAGCGAGCATTTCAGATCTTTGAATACATTCAATATAAATATTTTGACACTTGGGCTGATCTGTCTGTTTATTTTCTTATTCTTCTATTCTTGCCAATTGTTCTGTTGTTTGGCTTGCGGTGTTGGCTGCAATCTTGTACAATCCTTGATTTTTCAGGTTGATTTTTTCATTTGTGTTTCTTAAAGATAAACCTATTATGTAGTTTGTAAGCTATAAATATGTTATGTATGTGAGGAACGGTGTTGCGAATCGACATCGAGGTATTTACCCGTGTATGTTGGTTTTCAATATACTATGTACTGCAGGTATCTAATCATTACCTTCGCTACTAGGACGTCTAATAACGGAGATTGGTGGTTTTCTTCAAGTTGCAGAGTGAACTGTGTCGTAGAGTTTAAGAAATTAAAAAAGCAGTTTGCGGCATGTCCCATCTACGATGCACTAGGATTTGGCATAGGTGGCATTTTTGAAAAGCTTAAATTTCGATGCCAAGGGAGCGCCATCTATCTCTTTGTATATCTAGCCATCAAATAAGAAATAGGCTTTTTAAGGCGTCAGTTGCAAGTCTTATCTTGGGACAATCTGGTCCAGTGCTTCATCTATCGATATGATACCAAATCAAGGGATTTTCAATCGAAGCTTATATGATGTCATTTTTTAAGTCTAAGGTAGTGTAATATTAATTTTGATCAACTAGTTTTCCATAAAAAACCGTATCAACAAACGCATGGACTCCCAGATTAAAACGAAACCACATGCAAATTGAGAACCTACTTATGTTCTTTAAGTTGATTAAGAGATAACTACCAAAAATTGATATTAATACATAGTTTTTTATATCTTTGGAAATAACGTAAAGTTAGCGGACTTCTTATTCTTCTTAAATATCATCAGAATAAATGTATCGAACCAGAAAATAAATACAGAATAAAAAAATTATTTAATCAAAAACTTTAATCTCGCTCTCATGGTTTTTATTTTCGTTTATTGTTTCCTAAAATTTATTACTTGATAATGATCCTTGAAACTTTCAATTTTAAATGGCTGAAATATTAATAAAAAAGTTTCTTTTCTGACTTTTTCTTACTTAATTTCAACTCGAATTCACTTCAAATTGAGTTCGATTTTATCAGATGGTAGCTAAGCTTCTCCCGAAGTTACGGAAATGTGAAAACGTAGTCCAACTGGTCCCATTGTAAACTTTCGTAACTTTCGAAGAATGCGGGCTTTAGCGAACTAAAGAGACAATTAAATCCATTTTGGAAGTGCATTAAAAGGAACTAGGTCAGTTATTAATCTATACCGGTGTTCCAAATTTGTTTACAATATTTCAAAAATGTATATATATATATATATATATATATATATATATATATATATATATATATATATATATATATATATATATATATATATATATATGAATATATATATGAAGTAAAATGCAAACAGTAAATGCAAACTTCGTTCCATCATATCCTTTCCGTGTTAGAGGTTGCACAGTTTGGATAGATTGCTACAGAACACAATCCATCCAATTCCACCACCATCGAGATGATGGCCTACCTGTACCACCATACCGAGAAGGTCAAAACTTACCCTCCCCGCTACAGTTTGCATTTTACTTCACTTATACACGAAGTTGCATATAGTTGTACGTTTGCTGAATGTGATTTCAGCACTACAACGGCATAATGTGGATGTATCCACTGCTATTGCGACTCGCACGGAAGAATCCGTGAAAGCCGTATAAACATATATATATATATATATATATATATATATATATATATATATATATATATATATATATATATATATATATACATATATACATATATATATATATATATATATATATATATATATATATATATATATATATATATACAAACTAGGCAGTTTTCTGCTATTGTTTTTCAACAAATTTTTGTAAGCCATTACCAGCAATTATAGATACATTTTTTAACATTTCAAATAATTTTCCTGATTGAAAATGTGCCTAAAATTTTTTTTTGCAGGGTTGGAAGGAAGGGATAGCCAAAGCCCAGTACCTCTACAGCCAAGCGAAACAAATGAGTTATATCGCCGACGAAAGCCTGGACGCAGATTATAATTTAGAGTATAACCTAGAAAGCGATTACCATAGTCTGCAATTAGCACCTAGATCGCCAATGGCCACTTCTTCTCGTGCCAGTAGAGTTTCTAGTTTAGCGCATAGTCATAGGTAAGTAATATGAAATTGGAAAACGTGCTCTTAAAGGGCTAATTTTGAACTTGATTAAGTATTTAAAAATAAATTATCTTAATCAACACCTTAGTTACACCACAATTACTAATAATACACAGAAATACAAGTTTTACAAAACCACTGCTGGAACTAAATAAATTTTAATAGTTATATGTACCTAATCAAATATTTGCATACATTTTTAGTGGATCAGTAGAAATGAATGACCAGTCCTCCGTTGGCTCTACCAAAGAACAATCTCGAGGGGTTTCAATAGAAAACGAAAACAGAACAGGTTCCATCTCAAGCGATGAAGGTCTACAGCCGCTGCCATCTGATGCTAAAAGTCCAGGAAACCAGAAAAGTAGCCTTAAAAATAGACTGTTCCACAAAACACCCAACACGTTATCGGTTCAACCCGTTGGTAGTTTAGGTCAAAGTTTACCTAACTTGACTCTGGGTTCACCGAACATTGGAAGTGGGCTTAGTTTAAGCCTTCATCACAATACCTTATCGGTAAGTTTTGTTTTATATTAGCTCTTTCTTCTTTACCTGTCGCTCCTATCCATATGGGATATCATCATAACTTTATTGGTTGGACATCAACAAATTTCGGTTGAACTGCACCCAAACCATTTTTGTAGAATACGCCACGATAATTAGGAAAAATAAAAATGAAGTGACTTTCCGTTGCCTCTCTCATCACAAAATTTCCACCAATATAGTAATTATTTGACAGTTTCCGATAAACGCCGGAGTGGGGATTCTCTCTCTCTCTCTCTCTCCTAAGAGCCTTGGCCTTTTTCACTTTCTGCCTCCAACTTTATATGTCCCTCGTCTCTCTTTTTCAATAATTAGTTAGCGTTTCCATCAACTGCATCTTCCGATCTCAGATTTAGTTTTTATTTGGCCTTTCTCCCTGCATTATTCTGTCAACACCTTTCTTGGATATGGATATACATACATGGTACGCTCATTTTAGTGATTGGATTCTGATAAATTCATCTAATGGTGGGTCTTTGAGATACTGATACAGTTCGTGGTTGTATTTCGCTCTTCATATATTTTTACATAATTTAAATTAATACACTATTTATCTTATATAAATTCTGTAAAAATTTGTAGATAGAATTAATAATTATCATAAAAATCGAAGAAATATTATTCAATATTAAAATAAATCTACTATGGGAGTTTTAATTTCACGACAAAAAGACTTTAACCTTTAAATTATTTTTAATCCATTGAGATTTTTAGAACCTTCTTCTTTTCTTCTTCTTAATGGCGTCAGCAGCCACTTTTGACTTTCGGCGCCATTCTCCAATATCCCCATCCGGCCTTTATTGAGAACTACAGCAACCCTTCTAGACGAATTACAGGGAATAAGTCTTGAGACTTTCAGATAGTCAGATATGTACCTCAAGAACGCCGATTATTGAAAATTAAACAAATTTTAGCACTACATTTAACTGTCAGATTCAGAGGTGACCGCCTATCTCAGATATTTCCTTTTTTTTTTAAAGCACAAAGTTCAGAATTGCAGAATTAGAACTACTTATTTCTATAGCAGAGCACGCAACTATGCACAATCTTCCCAGTACGCCCAATAGGACAGGACCTTACACCGCACAGCCAGTCCCAAACTTCGCATTTTTTCGAAAGGTCCAAATCACGTGTTCTCTCACTTTCCATAAGAGCGCACACTCAGACGTGTTGTCCCACCTTTTTTCAGACTTTATTCAGCATAACATTATAAACTAATAAGTTGATTATTTTTTTTTCACATTTCTAGTCCACGATGCTTCTGAATCGATTTCGTGAATTTTATTTTTCTTTCAAGTTTTTTGTTAATAACAATTGACGGCCCACTCGAACCCAGCAATAAGCTTTGTGGTAAAGGTAAATAAATGGCCGGCACTGTAAAATCTGAAAGTCAATTTACCACTAAAGTTTTTATTCTAATATAAATTACAATATTTGAGGTTTATGTTTTATCTAACACACGAAAAATAAAATTAGGTCAATCAACAAAAAACGATACGATTAGCATTTCAGATTTGGGGTCTGGTTACACGCTTCGAGCTTTAAAAGCGCAGTAAAAAAGATCATAAAAAGGCAACAATCCCTGTTTAGCTACATTAAATGTTGCCAGTCGTTTTTACTTCGAAATATTAAGTTTTTTTCCAGTCATGTTGTTGGGTGACTAGGGGCAAATGTAAAAAAGGAATTGTTTCAGTCAAGATAAAAACAATTAATTATTTTTGCTTTATAGTAATAAATTATAATACAATTATAATATTAATAAAAATTAATTTGTGCTAAAAGAATCAATATATATTATTCTTACAGAAGGCATATTTCGGAAATGCCTTTTTAGTTTAACAACTTTGACGTCATTCAATAGTTTATCGTATGCAGTAGCTCATATTACTGAGAGAACTCATCGATTTCATGACGTAAAATGATATAGATCATGTGATATAGGGAGTTCCAAATTTCCCCAAATCAGTAGATCATTGGTATTTGCCGTACTACCACAAAATCACTTAAATTATTATTATTATTGTAGTGCTTCGAAGAGGTTAATGATTTTCTGTGTCAATAAATACAAAATAAGTTGATTTTTCGAAATAATTTTATATAAACTGGCGAAGAAAATTTAAAGTCCAGTCCTGAAGCTTATACTAACGTGATACCAACTGCAATAAGTTATATAAACTAGAACTACTCAGACCTGTCACTAATGTTCTAAGTTTATTCAGTACTTTGATTATACCGAAGATGAACCAGTACCGATTTTGTAAGTCATTTCCTCTCGGACGATACCTCGTGAAATGCTTCAGAGAAGTCTCGTCAACATCAGCTGCGAAACCATGGGTGGGTTGAGAAGCGACAGACTTACGTAGAAAAGTATTATTTTTAATCATTTCCTCCCGATTGTAAATTTTCTCAAATGACAGTTGACCCAATACTTTAAAGAAATAAAAGTCAGCTGGCTGTAATGTGGTCATACGAATATGAAAAAAAAAAATATGTTCAGTGATTTCCTCTCAGTTAATAATTTGTCAGATGATAGTTTACATGCTACTTTAAATAAATAAAAACGTCAGCGATGAAAGGTGTAACGGAGGAGCCAGGCGTGTGCATCGTGCTCCTATTTAAATACACCAGCTGAGGGGTTTTCCCTCGGCATACTGCCAACTGATTTTTTTATTACTTAGAGTATTATGTAACCTGACACATTTTCAACCAGGAGGAAATAACATATCTAAAGGTATTCGACAGCACATTCCTTGCACGCGTAGAGAAAAATAATTTTATTGTTCTATTTCAGTCAAATCAACAATCTTAATAAATTTTAATATTTAAATATACGTATTTTGGCAATATTTTATAGGCTCATTGTAGGGGTGAGTCAACTAAGAAGGTTTAATACTTAGACCTGGTCTAGTTGCCATGAAAGTTAGATCTTCTAGTTGGTCAGTTTTGTTTTCCTTATGATATTGTTACAATTTATATTACATGCGTCAACAAATCAATGCTTAAATAAGATAATCAAGGATACAAACAGAGATAAAGCTTTAAAATCCGTAATAGTTATAGTTGTTTCTTGAAACAGAATTTTCTAGTTTTGTCTGTTTGAAATAAAATAAAATTATTATTTATCCTTGTATCTTTAAGATTCAAAATTGTTGCTCTTGCACTTGTCAATTTTAACCCTTTAGGAGGTAAATTTTAATCTGTAGGAATTTTTTTAACCATCTCAGGATTCAGATATTTCAACTAACGTTCAAATTAAAATCAAAATCCCTATAATAATAAAGAAACAACTGACTAAAGCGATTTGTCAAACTAGTTTTTTCTGAAAATGGATATACATAATTTCTTCAAAAAGTAATAATTAGAAAGCATTTAATTATTCCAATATCGTAGTAAAAAATCGACAATCTAGTCTATACAGGACGCCGACAGACCTGACGAGAGTACACTGTGCACCGTATAATGTCGAAGTCCATTAAAATCTTTGCGAACGAGAATACATATTAAAGACATACAACGTTGCCGAATGTTGGATGTCCGGAAACTGAGAAAGAAATAGTGAGTGTATTAGAAGGATGCCCGGAAATCGACATGATGGATATTTTTCAAGCACCCAACTGAAATTTTGGTGCTAGCTATATATATATATATATATATATATATATATATATATATATATATATATATATATATATATATATATATATATATATATATATATATATATAGATTCTAGTATTAATGGTTTATCCACCCACGAAAGAGATGTCAAATATTAAGGTTTTAGACCAATAAACGTCGTATATAAAGTAGTAAATAAACTTAAAAATGATATTATATTAGTATATCAGGAGTGATATATATATATATATATATATATATATATATATATATATATATATATATATATATATATATATATATATATATATATACCGTCCTTTAAATATGGGGTCAGGGGGAATCCGTTAATGCTAGCACCAAAATTTCAGTTGGGTGCTTGAAAAATATCCATCATATATATATATATATATATATATATATATATATATATATATATATATATATATATATATATATATATATATATGGATTGTTTATTAAACATACGGCAAAAATTGAAGGGTTTATTCCCTGGACTATACTAAGGATATTTTGTCCTTTGATGATTTGTAAAAAGGCGCTTTGTTGTTTCGAAGATACAGGTCGAAACAAATTTTCGACAAATCTAATTTTGGTATTTTTCAAATTATGAATGTAGTCGAATAGAAGTATGGCGTACTACACTGGACTTCTAAAGTTGTTAGTTTATACTACTCCAGTAGAAAATTGGATTCATGCATCCGAGGTGGAGGTAGTCATTTTGAAGAGAGTTCTTGTAGATAAAGAAACGTTACATGTAAGTTTATATATATATATATATATATATATATATATATATATATATATATTCCGGTTGAAAATTTGCCAGGTGATTGTTGTCATAATATTTTAAGTAATAAAAAAAATCAGCTGGCAGTATGCCGAGGAAGAACCCGTCAGCTGATGTATTTAAATAGGCGATCGAGGTTCATGCTTGGCTCCTTGGTTACACCATTCAGTGCATCAGCTGACAATCTTTTCACCGAAATCCAGCCAGCTGACGTTCTCTTTATTATTGAAAAACTATAGCTAAGAACTACTTTGGTTACGGTTTACAGATTTGGAAATAAGTTTTAAGCATTTTAATTGATATAAAGGGACTTTTTGATAAAACCACGCATAAATTCATGGTTAACACTCTAAGTGCAAAACAAATAGAGTCTCCTCTAACAAATACATTCAATCAATGCTAAAAAGCAGAATCATCACTATATCAATCGGCAATGAAGAGGCTACAATCACTACAGTCAAAGGGTATCCATAAGGAGGATTACTATTATTGAAAAACTATAGCTAGAATTACTTTGGTTATGGTTTACAGAATTGTAAGTTTTAAGAAAATGGAGTTAATATGGTTCGATCTTTCTAGAATTTTGACACATCTTTGAATATATCTAGTTTTGAAAAACGCAAAAAAAATTGATTTTTTTAAGTGGTCAAAAAGGAATGATCCCTTAAACTCAGAAAAATAATAAATTTAGTGAAAGCTAAATATTCCGGTAACGTACAAAAGATCTTATAGGTTGAAATGGAGTAGAGGAGCGAGAAACGCCAAACAAACAAAATGAATTCATTACTGATAAATCATTACGAACAAATTAAAATAATCTTAAAAAGATTGAATTCCCTCCGCATTTCTACACAATATATTTCAGAATTCAGATATCATTTCTCGTTAGTACAATCCACAAGTTTGAATATCCTAAAGTTTTCAGAAACTATTAGACATGCAAAAGCTTAAACAATTAAGCTTACTTTAAATTCCATAATATAGAACACAATTTGTGTATTAAGGCTTAAAAGGAAGCTGTTACTATTTAAATTTAATTCGCGACAAGCCTCAAAGTAAAATAAGCTGAGCGCCGAGCGTAACTCACTCATTAGATTTAGAAACATGAAGCTGCTCTGGCGAATAAAGTGCCTTTAATTATAATTGTCTACAGCTAGAAAAGAGCCATGTAAAATTATGTGAAATTAATTAAAGCATGTCTCAAATGATGCCGTAGTTGAAAATTTCTGATGGCTAGTTGGCGTTCCCCTGATCATAACTGGGTTTCACGTGTGCATGTATTTAATAATAATAATAATAAGCTTTATTGTTGTAAAGAAATCAATCTTGTTAACAAAGCACTATGCAGAACAAAAACTTAAAAATAAATATAACCAAAAACATATGCAACACAAGAAATTGTGACAACAAAAAACTAAAAAAAAAAAACTCAGATCAATGATAACAATAAACACGTGATTAAAGTCAGTAATCAAAATAAACAGTGTAAATAAACAAAAGTCCATAATTAACAAAACAGGTACCTAAAATAAAATAAAATAAATGTCTACTAAATTAATTTAAAAGTTTACAGTCAAATAAAATAAAGTAAAACAAGACAAAAATAGGCATAAATTATACCATTACACCCATTTTGAAAGCACAAACACACCTTGTTAAAAATGATTAGCAAAATATTCTTCCAGTGAATAATACGGTCGTGTCACAAGAAAGCCCTTAAGTTTTTTCCTAAGCAATTTATCGTCCATAATATTTCTATACTTTAGCGGAATTTTGTTATATATTTTAATTCCCTCAAAAATAAGAGACTGTTTAGTGAGAGTAGTCCTGGGAATGAGCAATGGCGGGCCATTATTACGTGTATTATATAGGTTTGGAGTTGAATAATTTTTATATTTTTTATGAATCAGTCCCACTATTTCTAAAATGAAAATGCCTATCACTGTTAATATTTTGCCCCGAATAAATAAAGGCCTACAATTTTCCTTCATTTTTACATTAAATAAATAACGCACTGCTCGCTTTTGTAAAACAAGAATCGAATTTAATAACTGCCGACTACAGAATCCCCAAAATGCAATTCCGTATCTCAAATGAGATTCAATCAACGAAAAATACACTGTTCTAGCCACATTTGAATCTAATTCCCTTGACACTGTTCGTACCGCATAACACCCGGCAGCCAACTTCTTATTTAATGCCATTATATGGTCAGTAAATTTCAACTTATCGTCAATAAGTATACCTAAAAATCTAGTCACTAGCTTATTCCCTATAAAATGATTATTCAAAGTTAAACTATCACAGGTAAATTTGAAACTTAACACGTTGGTTTTAGTAAAATTAAAACTTAAACAATTTGCAGCACACCATTCATTCACTCTAATCAAGTCACACTCGATAATATGTTTCAAATCACAGCCATTCTTTCCACGCCATAAAATTGTTGCGTCATCTGCAAATAATGTAAATGTTCCTCGGATATCAATTTTGGTCAGGTCATTTATATATAAAAGAAAGAGCAGGGGCCCAAGAACAGAACCTTGTGGGACGCCAAAACTCAGAGAAGAGACACTGGAAAATTCTCCATCTTACTTAACCATTTGCTGCCTATTCGAGAGATAGGAAGCAAACCAATTTAATGCCACTCCTCTAATACCATACAATTCGAGCTTACTCAAAAGTACTTCGTGATTTACACAATCGAACGCCTTTGAGAAGTCACAAAAGACCGCAGCCGCGACATCGCCCTCATTCAAACTGATGTAGAGTTTCTCTAAAAAAGAAAAAACTGCGTCCGTAGTGTTCTTGGAAGTCTGAAAACCAAATTGACATTCAGACAGAATGTTATGTTGGCTAAGAAAATTTGTTATTCTTCCTTTAACCAGTTTTTCAAATATTTTTTGGTACTATATATAATCAATATATTGTAGTAAAATTATTTTCTTTGAGAATCATTTCGACGATATTGTTATTAAATTATTGGTAAAAATACTCTCACAGGAAAAGCAATTGGGTTTAGTGAGCAAATCACCGACTGCTCAGAGAGGTGGTTCGTTCAATTAGGGAGCCACTTGCCTTAAACCAGCTGAACTATAAGCTGCCATTGGATGTCACGGTACCATTTTCTGCAGTATCCACTACAAACAAAATAAATAAATGAATAGAAGAATTAGTTAAACATTCAACATTTAATGATTGGGACTTGATTTATAAATACAAACACAAACAGGTGAGAAGCTGAAACTATGGAGATAAAACAAAGGAAATAAATATACTATTAAGAGCTATTCGCAAACTAAAGGTTACATCTGCGAACTAAAGTAAAAATAAGTAGTAATAAATTACGATGCTTACAGTGGTTTACAATATAACCCCTAAGTATAACTCTGCAGATGGGGAACGGGATCAAGTTTACTAAAATAAAAAAAAAACGTTGATGGGTGTTCAGTGCCTGAAGCAAAACAAAATAAGGTAATAACAAATATTCAGTATGCTTATCTTGTTTTCCAATTGCAAGCAATTCTTCCAGATACCCGAGTAGTCCTGACTCCACACGGTAGCTCCGTGATAGAAAGCAGTATCTCTAAAAAAAACTACATAAAAGAACTGCATACATGAACTGCATACACGAACTGCATAACGGAACATAGAAGAGGAACTTCAAAAAAATAGTCCGTAAAAGAGAAACCGTATACAGAACGGTAAAAGAAGAACTCCTTAAGAGAAAAACCTCCTAAAAGAAGAAGAACCTTAAAATAACAAAACGTCTAAAAAAAGTAATAGGGTTAGCCTTCAAAAATAGGGGCATTCCACCAAACCTTTCTGCCTAATTTAAACCAGTTTAATTTGTCGCAGATTTTTTCAAACCACCTATATTTGGGCCGCGAAGAACGAATTTGAAGTTTTTTTCTGGCAGTCGCAAATAGTTTTTCCAAAAAAAAAATGTTTTCCTTTTCACACATAATAAATCGTATTTTCCTATATACAATTTTGAATTTTGCCCCTTCTACATTTTTATTAAAGCTAATTTTTGTACAATTGTTTAATTAATATTTGTACAATCAAATCATTATATTGTCCAGTAAATTTTATCTGCCATTTTTCCAGTCCGACGCTCGGAAATTGCATATTTCCCGAGAACGTTTTACTAATTACCATAAATCTAAATTTTTGCTTCTTGCTTACTTAAAATGAACACACTAAAATATGCGTCCGACAATATAAGTGCTGTATATACATAAAAAATCAGTAGAACATAATTTAGAATTTGTTTATCAATCAATCAATACATATATATATATATATATATATATATATATATATATATATATATATATATATATATATATATATATATATATATATATATATATAAAACAAAATTATCTGCTATGAGAACATAAAGACCGTTGGTAAATATTACTCTCATGTTAAAAAGTGCGGAGATCTCCAAGATAAATCAGACCATTGCGTTCGGTGCAAACCATCATCTCGCATCTGATTCCCATAAACAGTTTCACAGTTGAAAAATAGTAAATAAGACACAATGACGACATCTCGATGGATCACTCAATAACTCCAAGGATAGAGGTCGCATTATTCGGCATCGGCAACTAAACCAACCACGAATTCCGCAGTTTAAGTATTTACTTATTTTCTTCAACCGTTGATTTTTAGTTTTATTTGTTTTTTATTTTTTTGGGATTTGGTCCTCACTAAAATATGTTTTTCAATATTTTGGCGTTTCGTTTTTTATTTACATTTTCAAAAAAAATAGGTGTCTAAAATTTAAAACGAAATATGAATGACACACATATTGTAAATATTATTATCAGAAATGATTGTCTAAAACTAAATCTAATTATTTAAAATGTAACATTTAGTAAATTTTACGCACCTTGAGGTTTCTTCAAAATTATTACTAATATAAAAAAATGAAAGGATTTTTTTGCTTTTAAGGGGATATATACCCTTAAGGGGACATACTGTGCTTAAATTATATTATTGTAGATTTAACCAAAGTTGTTTAAGTCATTACTGTCATTTACGGTATTTGTTTCCTTTTTAATAACTATCATTTCTTTTATTATTAATTTCTGATAATTTCTGTCCCTATCAATTACTTCGAAGTTAAACGGGTATTTTTAATTTTTTTCATGTTTTGGCAATGCTTTAGTAGCATTTTTGGTATCTGGGACCCTAAAACGGTTTAAATAAATAATATAATACAAATTCATTGTTCTCTTATTTTAAATTATAACAACAACGACCAAATAACTAACTTTGAACCTTTAAATATTTTGTTCAAAACATCATAGTTCGTGTCCGTTTGCCTTTGTAACAGACTCCGTTTCAATGCTAAATATAACGGTGGAACAATTTACCCTTGTCCTTGAATGGGACCGAGGTTCTTGTTCGTTTGTGAATGACCCTTTCTTAATGCTAAACATAATCGGATGAATTATATTATACCCTTTTCCTCCCTTTACCTAATTTTGGTCTCGACCATTTTAATTAAAACTCATTTTCCCCACACAGTTTGTCATTTTTGATCATTAAAATATGAAACCACAGTTATTGTCCTCGTAGTAAAATTATTTATTAAAAAGGTCGCATTACAACATTCTCTTGATTGAGCTTAGTTTTTACTGCTTTGAATAATGCCTCAAAATGAACAGGAAAAACAACATTTTTGCGCACCAAAAAGCTTTTGCTTTGAAGGAAAGTGACGTACGCAGGTGAATACGAAATTTTTGAAATATACAGGACAACATATCGTAAGTTGGAGGGGTAATTGATAAGAAGGGTATTCTAACGTTTGTTTGAAGATTTTAGACAATGTTAAAGATTGACTAAAATGTGGTTGTCGGACTTGCATTGTCTTTATTTTTATTTTTTACGACGTTTCGATTAGGTTGTATCTCTAATCGCTATCAAGTATAAACTGAATGTTTTTGTCTTAAGACTACGAGCTTATATAGGGACTGTGTCCTTTGAAGCGCAAAGTTTCGCTTCACTGTACACACCTCAATGATTTGATGCTACAAGGTAATGGTTGCCAAAGATTAAGTATCTCAACACTCGGGTTATTGAAGATTCCATTATTGTTTTTAATGTAACTGCTTCTATAAATTTTCTTTTTTTCATGTTGGGTTCCATATATATTGCCGCAGCCTCAGACCATTTTATATGGTGTTGTTTATCCCAGGCGTGTTCTGCAATACCTGATCTCGACGTTTCCCCTTTTTGTGTATGAGTTCCTTAATTCTAACTTCTAGTGGTCGTTTGGTTTCTCCAGTATACATTTCACCACACTCACATGGAACTTTGTAAACACATTCCTTTTTATTGGTAGTTTTTGGTTTTGTTTTTGTTAATAAGCTGTGTTTTAAAGGCTGTTTTTATATTATAACTACTGGCAATTCGTCTTATTTTTTCCGAAGTTCCCTTAATGAACGGAATTATGAAGAAGGAATGTGTTTCTTGCTGTCCAGTGTTCGTTATTCTAAAGTTATTTATAACATCGTCAATTAGTTTTAAAAGATAACCATTCTGTGGTAAATCGGATTTAATATTTGCTACCTCTTTTTTCAATGAATCGGCATTGTTGCATATAGATATAACGCGTTTGTAGAGGTTGCGTATAATTCCCCGTCTTGTTCCAACAGAATGATTAGAACTATGATTAAGATATTATCCAGTATGTATTGCCTTTCTGTTTTCTGAAGTTTTAATAGTATCGTTTGAACTGTTCACCATGACATCTAGGAAGGGCAATTGATCATTTACCTCTTGTTCTATGGTAAACTTAATTGTTGTTCAAATGGTATTTAGATGTTTCAAGAAATCATTAAGTTCTTGATCATTGCCCTTCCATAGATGAAGGTATCATCAACATATCTCAAACAGACTGTCGGTTTTACTGTTGCCGTTCCTATGGCATGAGTTTCGAACCATCCCATATATATATATATATATATATATATATATATATATATATATATATATATATATATATATATATGTATATATATTGTAATTTTTCTTAGGTATAGGTTTCGGCTGCTGTACCCGAAAACAAAATAGATAGCTTATTACAATATTTTAATAATTTCCACCCAAAACTGAAATTTACATCTGAAATTGAAATGGAACAGAAAATAAACTTTTTGGACTTAACTTACAAATAGGACGGATAACAATCTTCATACAAAATGGTACACGAAAGATACTTGGTCGGGCCGGTATTTGAATTTTAACTCTCAACATCCAAATAAACAGAAAAATAGTGTCATAATCGGTTTAGTTTAACGAGCTATAAAATTATCTTTACTCGAATTTCACCCAGAAGTGCTAAAAAAAAGTAGAAAAGTCCCTAATAATGAACCATTTTTCCAAACTACTCATAAAAAAAATAATTAAACAAAGAACCTTTTTACATTATAACACAACCAAAAAAAAAAATAAAATTAACAATACCCAAACACAAAACACTTTCATTGCATTACCGTATGTAAACCAACTATCTGAAAAAATAAAATATATTTTAGATAAGCATAACATAACGGTATGCCACAAGGCGAACAATTTACTAGGATCATTTTATTCGAAATTAAAAAGCAAAGTTCCCACCAAAAAAAGATCTAACGTAATATATGCAATTCCATGCCTAAACTGTCCTAAGAAATTCATTGGCATGGCGACACAATATATTGAAAATAGAATAAATGGACACACGTATACTAAAAACGCATCGACATTCTTACATAAACATGAACAAATATCTAAGCATGAATTTGATTTTAAAAACACCCATATTTTAGATCTGACAGAAATTATCATAAATTAGTCATCAAAGAAATGATACTCATAAAAAAAGATAAAAATGTTGTAAATGACAAGCAAGATGTCAAAAATTTAAGTCAGATGTACTATAATTTGGTATTTTAATATAACATACTTGAAGCGATAAATATGAGAAATAATGTAATGATGCTTGGGACGATTTCATATACACTCATGCAAATGAAAGAACGTTATTAGAAAAAGAAATAATAATCTTTTTTCCTATTTTTTGCTTTTTATAAAAAGAAATCTATCCATATCAATTGCATACCAAGTATCATAATTGAATTTATGTTTAACATACACACAAAACGACTTTCAAGGTATATACTATTTTATAATTTTCACTATTTTAACTTGTTGTATTGTTTTAAATTTTAAACTTTAAGACTGTTGTAAAATCTGTTTTATTTTTATTAATTTTAATTAAATTAAAAATATAAGTGTAATGTGTAATTACTGTGATATATGTTTATTATAAAAATAATTTGTAATTTGTAGATTTAAAGTAAATGTATCAGCTCTTTTGAAGAAGCTCACTATATAGAGCGAAACGTCAGAAAAATTGATGTCCTTTGTTTCTCCAATGGAAAAACCTATACCCAAGAAAATATTACAGAAAAATATTTAACAAAAGGTTTAAGATACAAAAATAAATTTATAATATATATATATATATATATATATATATATATATATATATATATATATATATATATATATATATATATATATATATATATTGGCGACGACTGGAGAGAGTGAAGAACCCATCGGAAGCCCGTCGTCCTTGTGCGTAGACCTTATCTTTTACTTGAAAGTAAGCACTACGCAGGCAACCCTCCAAAAGGTCCATCACCCAGTTCAGTGGTAACGTGGTTGGATCTGATAAAGTAGTATCATTTGAAAGTCAAGTTTTGATTATGTCTAGTGATTCCCCTAATGGTACATTAGTATACAGACTTTCCACATTAAAGCTTATTAGTCTGTCGTCTGGCTCTAGATTGATGCTACTAATAATGTTCACGAAATGTGTAGAATTTTTAACATACACAAAAAGGGGAAACGTCGAGATCAGGTATTGCAGAACACGCCTGGGATAAACAACATCATATAAAATGGTCCGAGGCTGCAGCAATATATATGGAACCCAACATGAAAGAAAGAAAATTTATAGAAGCTGCTTACATTAAAAACAGTAATGGAATCTTCAGTAAACCGAGTGTTGAGATACCTAATCTTTGGCAACCACTACTTTGTAGCATCAAATCAATGAGGTGTGTACAGTGAAGCGAAACTTTGCGCTGCAATGGACACAATCCCTATATAAGCTCGTAGTCTTAAGACAAAACATTCAGTTTATACTTGATAGCGATTAGAGATACAACCTAATCGAAACGTCGTAAAAAATAAAAATAAAGGCGATCGAAGTCCGACAACCACATTTTAGTCAAGGGCATTCTAAGCATATCTTGAATGTAGAATTTGGGTATTATTACAGCAGTAATAATTAAACGTTACACATAATTGTCATAAATGATTTTCTATGTAGTCCAATTACAGAGATTGTTTGAAGGAAATATTCAGTGTATTTGGTTAAGAGTATCATAGCTGCTAAACTGTATTTCGGTGTTTATAAACACTTTGAAGCGTAAAGTAACGGATAAATTCAATATAAACTAAATCGGTACTTGTTTGAAATCATGCTCGGACTCATCAATTTTTTTTTAGTTTAGAGTTTTTTTACGTGATACCGAAATATTAAGCGTGAAATTTTTAATATCCGTATCAGAAAGGATACATTTTTTTACAAACGACAAGATGAACATCGATGTTGGTTACATAAAGAAATTGTCAAGAAAAATGACTGTAGAACTTTAAAATATAAAAAAATTTGGTACCATCTAAAAATAAAATGTTCAAACTGGGCCCCATTAATAATTTGACAGTAGCCAAATCGATGAATAAATTCTTGCTGAATATTGTCGATGATATCTGCGGTTATGTTTCGAACTTCTTGGTATATGCAAACTTTTAGGACTTCTGAATTGTCGAACTGGGTAACGTATACTTAATGTAATCAATGGGGTCAAATCTGGTGGTCTGTCTGGCCACTCAATTATCCCTCTTCTGCCTGTCCAACGATTCGGGAAAAACTCATCTAAATAAGCACGGCCAGGGGCACCATATTGAGACAGCCATCTTGTTGAAAAAAAGATCACACTGGAATATATCGGGGTCTTGTGGATCTGGATACAAATTTTCCACGCAAAAATGAGGTCATTCTGAAGAAACTTTAAATATCTCACACCAGTGAGGGTCCCGCCAAAGAAATAAGGACCCAGGACTTTTCCGTAACCTATACCGCACCACACGTTCACTTTTTGAGGGTTTTGGTTAACTGTTGTGAACCAATGAGGATTTTCAGTTGTCCAATAGCGACAAGTTTGTCTCTTGACATGGCCCTTTAAAGTGAATATAAATATAAACAATGACACACATATTGTAAATATTATTATCAAAAATGATTGTCATAAAAAATAATTATTTTTCCAAAACTATATTTACCATTGCATAATTATTGCATTTGCTCGCAAAATTGATTTTGGCTGTTTCCTTTTGGAATCAACATCGATATTTACCTTATCGTGTGTAAAAAATGTGCCCTTTCGGATCCTGAAATAAAAAATGGGGTTTACAATTGAAAAACATATCGATGACGTCTTGGCTCCTTCTTAAGTTACCCTGTATATTTCGGTATCAGGTAAAAAACTCTAAACTAAAAATAGAATTCAACGGGTCCAAACGTTTTTCCAAACAAGTGCCCATTTAGTATTATATCTAGCCTCTTTCAAGTGAAACTTGAAAACGGCTAGAGATAACTACTAGCCGAAACGTCGTGATATTCAACAAAAAATAAAGACAATGGAAGTCCGACAGATATATACTACTTGGCAGAAAACATCGTTGTCGATAACCTTCAAACAAACACACGTACCCATTTACTTTATATTGAATTTATCTGCTATATAGCTTTTTTTTTATTTCAGGTACCAGGCAATAAAAATGGCAACCATCTCCTCAGCCCCACGCATCGGGGCATCTCCTATCCCCCTCCTAGTCCCACTAGAGGCAACCTGAGAAGAAGTCTCGCCATATCGCAAAGCAAAAATCCTCCCTTAATCAAGACTAGACAAGTCAATTCCGCATCAAGCGTCAGTTCTTGTCAAGTGCCGACTAGTTTTGATTTCGACGTACCAGTTATTGCAGGTCAGTATGTTCATTTTTTTATTTTTTTTTTTTTTGTCATGTTTGCTCTAAAAGTTGTCTATTAAAATTTAAATTGGAACTAAACAATTACAAAAAAGAGTACATTTTTCTACAAATACCAGTAATATAATAAAGACATAATTATTTTATGTATACAAGGTGATATAAAAAGTATTTATTATGTTTTATGGGATGATTTATCTAGACCAAATAAGAAAAAAGCTGTCTATAAACAATTTTCAGTAGAGCGTTGTTTTTTATATACAAAATCTTATATATATATATATATATATATATATATATATATATATATATATATATATATATTGTTCCGGACGGCCGGTCTCCGAACAAATTATACACACTGTATTATTTTAACAACTTTTTATTGTCAACCTTACTTTTGACACTTGTCAAATTATTTCAACTTGCGTCGACGAACTCTCGAAATATACTGACCGAGAAAGCAGATCTGGACCCTTTATATACCCTTTTGGTCGATGCCGGCAGATTCCTTAATTCTCTAGAAGGATATCCATACTACATGGGGTCATCAAAATAAGAAAAAGGAATAATCCGGCGATTTCTAGACCTTCTATCATAGGCGTTCCATGTTAAAAATAAGGAAATCGAATTCTCTAAAAAGTTCCAGACCTTCTTTCATAGTCGTCTCCTGAGGAAATTAACAAAGGTAAAATTACTTAAATTAATTATAAACTTGTAGAAAATCTACCTAAAACCCTACGAACTAACTATAAACTAATACTATGAAATATAAAATGCTACAAAGTTCGTTACAGTAGAAAATATACCTAAAAAACCTACAAGCTACGAACTCAAACTAATACCATGAAATATATATATATATATATATATATATATATATATATATATATATATATATATATATATATATATATATATATATATATATATTTCCGTGTTGGAGGTTGCACAGTTTGAATAAATTACTACAAAGCACAATTCATCCTATTCCACCACCATCGAAATGATGGCCTACCTGTACCACCATACCGAGAAGAAAGTAAAAACTTACCCTCCCCGCCACAGTGATACGGCAGAGGTACATGTTTCGTCTCTGAATAGACTTATCAGAGTACCGACATACACCTGTTCATCCAAAGGACAGATCGGAAGGAAGCATGCAGTATTGAACGCGGCTTCGCCGACCTCCCGCCAGTAGTGCATCTCACACGGAGGAATCCGTAAAAGCCACATAAACATATATATATATATATATATATATATATATATATATATATATATATATATATATATACTTTTGTCTTGAACCGTTTATATTTTTTTTTCTTTATTTTCTTGGAATTAAGTTCGCATTGTCAAAAATAGATCTATATAATATATATATATATATATATATATATATATATATATATATATATATATATATATATATATATAAGAAAATTAAAGCCACAAAGCTACAGATAAACCCGGAAATGGATAAAATGAATCGTTAATTTCAGAAAATAAATTCAATTCCCAATTTTTGCCGGTTTGGCTGGCAAATTAAACCCTTTGCTGTCAACTTCTTAATATTAAACTTAAGCCTGGAATCAAAATATACTAATAAGTTCATCCAGCAAAAAAGTCCTTTGTTGTCACACAATCACTTAACGTTCGCATTGTTTTGAAATAAAATAGCTCCGGATTCGCAAATGAGACTATTAATGATTCGCGCCTGAAGGCAGAACAATAGCTCTATCGTCTAAAGAGTTCCCGTGTAAAGTTTTGCTATTAAAATTTAATTTTAGTCGGATATAACTGGAAATAAGCTGAAAATGAATGAAATACGTTTTATTGCATCTTAACAAAAGAATCAATAGGCTTTTGAAATGGCTTCCTTCTACGTATCTACTTTTGCACAGCGTGTTAAACAAGGTTTGAATGAAATTCAGTGGATATCCGGTAAGTACGCGGCATACTTCCTGCAGCATTCAGCAATAATAGACAATAGAAGAGAATTAGTATCCGTAGCAGAATTATTAACATAAAAATCAGTAAATAATAAAAAAATTAATGAAATAATTGAAGCTGGTGGAGTTTCAACAATTTGTTAATATTGAGTTCCAATTTTGTCAGCAACTTTCTTGCTCAGTGATCTATAGTTTGTTTCTTTTTTTGGAAAGGAAATTTATGACGGCAGTGAACCCACGTTCAGCCAAGTATGATGAATGTAATGCAATTCCAAATTTTTTAACTATTTCCGACAATCCAGGTATTGTTTTTTGATGCCAGAACCCTTGGTTTTCATTTCTGAATTTTACTTTAAATTCTCCAATTCAATTGAGTTCTACCAGTTTTTTTTTTCTAAATTTAGTGAATCTACTGTCCCTGCATTGAATAAAGAATCCAAAAACCTAACTTAGTTCATGTTTAGAATATCCCGAAGCCTCTCCGAGAAATCAGTACAAAGAGCGTCCAGGTGTTGACAGTAAGTAAGATAATCTTCCCCCTTTGCTGATAGTAATTAGAAGGGGGTTGCACAAAAGAGGGAGGTATCACAGTACCTTAAAAATTCTTGATCCCAATGGTCTTCAAATGACCGAAATGCGGCTATGTCTAAAGGCTGAAGCTCGTGTGTGGTATTTGATGGTCAACAGAACAGGGTCACGCTGACAGAGTCCGCGGTTTCTGCCACTTTAAAGTCTAAATGGCCACTGGTCCCATCAAAAACTGGTGAAGTTGTTTAAATTGTAAACAGCAAAATATTTTTAAAATTCAATGAAAAGATCTGTTGTCATACTACCTCTGAGAACCCTAAGGTATAATTGTCAAAAAGTCCAGGCAATAAATATTTTCCCTTAAAAATAATCACTGGTGGAATGAAATTTCCAGTGACGTTAGAACAAGCCACTGTTGTAACATTTTCTACATGTCCGGGCCCACCATTTTCACTCAACACATATTGCTGATGGTGAATAGTCAGACGGCAGCCTTTTTGGTTCATATTTTATAGGTTTTCTTTACCATCCAAAGTTGTCATCAGTTTAATAATTTTAACGAAATAGATAAAATTGGCCTGTTAAGTTTTGGGCCCGAGCCGAATTCATAGGTTGTGCCTTTCTTGTTGACAAGTCTGGATTTCGCCTTAAAAATGATTTGACACGTTATCAATTTGACAATGTTTAAACATTTGCATACGCACCAATTTTGATATAAGAGGTAATCCCACCTGACAGTACCGTTTAATTCTCTGAACAAAATCTCTTTCTTGTTGAGAACTTAATATAGTAACGGTTTATTCTTCACAGCATTACAAACGAAAGTTTTCTTCATTCTTCTTTACTTTCTTTGCCGGTTTGTTTCGCTTGGGCAGTTGGTTGTTACGCTTTGGTGGGTGATTTGACTTAAGAATGGGGGTTTTCTTTAGCTTGTGAGAATGAGATAACAACTTATTTATATAAAGAGAAGAAGTAATAACAGCTGATTTGACTTTTAGGTGGCTAGTTTGTCGTTTTTTTTTTCACTACTTATTTTAGGTAGCGGCAAGAGAACTGCTGGGGATACAGACAATTTTGAATTTCTACTTTCACCTACATCACTCAAAGCAGAAACTTTTTGGGTCTAGTTGGGTTACGGTATTGACACTCGAAATGGAGTAGCAAGGTTAGGATGAGTTGGACAATCTTGCAAGAGTTTAGAGGTTGAGGCACAGTCGGTTCTAAATTTAACTGCATATCTGTTGTATCAGCTGTAAGTCACATATTTGCTTCTGGTGTGTAATATGTACTAAGTGGATCCATGAAACTGACATCTAAAGATTGAAATTTAGCTATGCAATGCATTTTTTGTTTGAAACAATTTCGTTCAGAACTGGTATTTGGAGATTTCCCAGAATCAAAGAATTTTTAGTTGTTTATTTTAGGGTGGTGTACAGGTTTGGGTATTTTTTTCCGACCTTAAAATCATTGCCAGATACATTAATCTCACTTAATACTTAGTTCAGATAATTTATGGATATCGTAATAAATTCAAAACTAAAAATCGAAAAATAAATTTGTATAAAAAAATTGAACCGACTTCTAAAAATGCGCTAAAAAGCGAAAAAAAAACAATATAAATTTTTAAAGTCGGCGCCAAACTAATACCTGGCACTTTTTCCTCTTTCTTATTATAATTTGTATACATCTCGTATTAATTGTTTCATTTGGAAATAATTTAGCGCCGACTTCAATAATTTAAATTTCATATGAAATTTAAATTAATTTTTGCTTTTTCGCGTTTTTTTAGAAGTCTGTTCAATTTTTTTATAAAAATTTTACTATCTTTACTGAACTTTATAGGCCAAGCCTGAAACAAATTGATAAACTTTAAATCATAGTGCATATTTTTCTGTGAATACTGTAAAAACCGTAATTTTAAATATAAAAAATGAACAAAATTATCCATCCCAAATGACAAAATTTTAGCTAAAAAAACACATAAATCAAATTTACGATAATATGTTTGCTGCGTCGAGAGTGCTGGGTACACTATTTATGAATAATAGGTCCCCTTTAAACTTCCCTTGCTTTAATTTATAAAAGAGCATCATCAAAAAATATCCCTTATGTAACAGGCAATCTCATAAAAAAACACGTCTTTTCACTTTTAGTATGTGCTTTTAGCTTTCATTACCTAGCGAAAATAAGCTCACAAAATGGCCCTATAAAATCGTCGTATTGCCACAGTTGCCTATTATGACGTCATGGCATTTTTTATTAGAATCAGCTGTTTTTTATCACTTAATTGATTTTGTCAAATCTAAAACTTATTTAAACTATTTAATTACCCCGATTTGTAAAACTGTCTTTAATTTGGACTAGGTGGTATTTCCGTCGGTTCACATACAGACAACGATATTTAAAAAAATCTTCAATAAGGGGTCTATTTGAGCCACATTTTAAAATTATTGTAAAGTATATAGAGTGATTTAAAAAAAGTTTCACATCAAAGTTATTAAAATTTAAAAGGAATACCCTGTATATTATTACATATTCTGGTAGCACGGGCCAAATAAGAGTAAGTTACTATCATGTTTCGTTCTTGAGATATTTCACTATTCTTGAAATTGCCTATTCAATCTGGATATTTTAAATTGTATTGACTTTTTTAACAAAAATATTACAATTGTTTGTAAAATAAAAATTATACACGGTTAATAAAAATTGCATCTAATTTTTATTATCATTATCATTAGAGCCAAATAACTTTCTTATTTTAAATGAAACAGCGTATATTTATTATTGAATTTATTTATTAATGTTAATAGTCTTTAAAATTGTATTAAGGTTTTCCTTACCTATCTTTTATTTATTTTTTAGTAATTTAACATATTCAGTTTTAGATACAAATTTCTTGCAGTTTATTTTGGAAAATTAGGCGTTGACGGAGTAGATGTTATTACTTATGTAGATGATATGTAATCATTAACCAACTAAAAAAAATAGTCATACTTAGTTTATTTTAAACAAACTCAACTTAACAAATTTTAAGAAGTAATGTTTTAATACTCAAACTTGAACTTTTTCTTGAAATGACTGTTCAACTTTAATTAACATATCCGATGTTATAGAGTGAAACGCTGTTCTTATTCGTTCCTTCATATTTTTAGGTATTCTTAACGGTATATCATAAACAATATTTTTAATATATCTCCATAAGAAAAAAATCAGGACTTGTTAGATCCGTAGACCTTGCTGGCCAGTATTGTGTTCCTTTACACTCTATCCACCTATTGGAATATTGAGTATCTATTCAATTTTGATGTTAACTTGGAAATGCCCAGGAGCACCATCTAGTTGCACCGACATTCTTTCTCGAATACTCGAGAAAGGTTCAAGTAAATTATGCTCAAGAAACATGGTGCCATTTGAATAGCAATCAAAAAAGTATGGACCTATCACACGCGTTCCATTTATTCCACCCAACACATTGACAGACCATCTGTGCTGACGATTGATAGTTCTAAATAAATTGGTATTTTCATCACTGTAATAATGGAAATTATGCCTATTGACTAATCCGTTTTTATGGAAAGTGGATTCATCCGAACAAGCGACAAAATCAAAAAAAAAAAAAAATTCATCATCATTTCCAGAATCCGTAAACAAAATTCAAGTCGTGGGTCGCAATCTACTTCCAGAAGTTCCTAATGCAATTCAATGCGATATGAGTTAAATTTGTTTTTTTCATTGTTCTTGCAATGCCACGGCTATTTATTCCTGTAGTTTCACAAATTTTTCTAAAAATTGATTTGCTTCTTGTCCTTCCTTGGTTTCTGACGGACTGTTTTTTTTTATAAATCATACTTCCTAATCTTCGAAAAACATGCAGCAAGTTTTCTAACGAAGGCTTGTCAGGATGACATCTATTAGTGTATTTTTGAGCATAAATCCTTGGTGCTAACAAGGAATTTTCTTCACACTCCCCAATTACTAAAATCATATCAATCTTTTCTTCTTGGGTTAGCGATGGACCCTCCCCTGAGCCCCCTGCTGGCAGAAATTTTTATGACTAATTTCAAAGAAAACTTTTTAAAAGCAGACTTTTCAAAAAACATCTTTTTCTGGTATAGATATGTTGACGACATCCTTGCTTGTTTTAGAAGTAATGAAACCGAATTAGAAGATGCAGTAAAACATCTCAACAGTATATATAGCAAAATAAAATTTACAATAGAAAAAGAGGTAGATAATAAATTAAATTTATTAGATATCACCATTACAAAACTGAACAATAGTTTTTTCTTTGACATTTACAGAAAACCTACTTTCACTGACTCCTCTATCCCACAATACTCAATACACCCTGTAAAACAAAAACAAACTACACTGAACTGAATATCTTCACCCAACATAAATAAAAATAACACTCAATACACCACTCTTGCGCATTTTGGACCTATTTCAGATAAAATAGCTAATGTCATAAAAAACAAAATTTAAAAATAGCATTCAAATCATTACAAAAACTATCGCACATGTTTAATTCCACAAATAAAATTTCATCTCTACAAAAGTCAGAAGTTTACAGACTAAATTAAAAGGATTGCAATAGTTGTTACATTGGACAAACGGGAAGCAATTTCCATATAAGATTTAAAGAACACAAAACTGCGTTTCAATTTTTGCTAACTATTTCATAGAAACATGCCACAGTTTCCTAGATATTAACATTATTCAAATTTTGCATATCGTACCAAAAGTAAAAAAACTTAATATCTTACTGGCGACAGAAATTTATAAGTGCAATAAGATCGGTACAATTAACCTTCTTAATGATCAAAGAAAACTACCACCTACGAAATTCTCCGTTGTTCGAGTTCTGCCTTTAGCACCTAGATAGTAATAATAAAAAATGTGCCAATTAAAAAACCCTATAAAATGATGTAATCCGTAGTTTTTAAGATATTGCGTTTGAAAATGTAACAGTGTTACGAAATCGCGATCACACGGATTTAATAATAAAAGTGGTTAGTCTAACAAAGTAATTTTGTTTTATTAATTAGTTAAAATTAGAATATAAATTCGACATTAAATACAGAGTGTTCCATTTAAAATAACGAAGTTATTTGACTTTAATGATAATAAAAAGTTTTTATCAACCCTGTATAATTTTTTGAGATTATTTTTGTTTCACAATAAATTGTAATGATTTTACTAAATAACCAATACAATTTAAAATGTCTAACTTGAATAAGCAAGGCAGGCACGCCTCTTAAATTTGGTTTACAATGTCAAAAATATTTAAATATCTCAAGAATGGCTTGTCTGTCAACGGAAATGTGGTGCGCCACCCTTTATTTATATTATCCCTATTTACCAAGGTTAACATTATGGAATCAACAGAAGGGTACCCCTCCGTATCATGCTACTCACACTGTAAAAAGGAAACGCATAAAATTTTAAGTAAATGTGCTGGAATCAAATTTCACAAACGTTTATTAAACACATTTACAAAGACAAAATTCAAATTTTTGATAAATTTAATAAATTACCTTAATCTAAATTAATTTATTTCATTAAATTTAAAGTTTGATCATTACTTTTAAAGGTGACTATGTACATTAAATATACAGCCAGTGTTCACTGAATTTGAGATATGTTATCACATTTAATGCGCCAACATTAATGAGTTCTAAAAACTCTGAACCTACCAGGAAAAACTGGACATTTTTCCCATAAGTAGTGACTGGTTTCGAACTCATTGGTTCCCGTCATTACGGGGCAGATATGTACACCTGTCCATGAAAAAATTGAGTCCTTTAAGCATCTTGTATTATACTAAGCAAAAAGTTCAATACAAGTTGCGCCATCTCCTGGAATTTCATGCAATGTATATTGAATAATAATGTAAATTCCTTTAGTATTAGGGTATATGTCAATTAATTTTAACGCACAGAAAGTTGAAAAAATATCTTTTCAGTTACTTTATTGAAATGTAAGCTACCATTTAATAAAGTTTAATGTACAACGAACTGATATTTAACTGAATTGCTTTAAATTCAAAGAAAATGTAAATTATTCACGATTTTTGGTACAAAATCATTAAATTTAATGTAGAATGGACATTAAATTTAAGGTTATTTTTAACAATGCATGTAAGGGAGTACTTAAATGCAGTTTTTCCTAGGCAGTGGATAGGTAAACGAACGTCAATAGAATGGCCATTCAGATTACACGTTCTTAACCCGCTTACTTTTCTTTATGAAACCACATCAAAAATTTAGTTTATAAATCTAAACTCGGCTCGGTAAGTACGTTCATGAAATCCATACATCAAGTAATACCAGTAATTTCTCCACAATTAGTACAAAATTTACATAAGTAAGTAATTTTCAAGTGCTCATTGAAAGAGTGTCATCTACAGCATTTAACATATTTCCCTCTAATTACGGCGTACCTACTGTTCTCCCCGACCAGCATCAGTACTTCTTTTCCAAAAATTTTCAAAATTTATGAAGAAATTTAACAATATTACCTTATTAAATGGAATAGCCTACCATTCTCCCTTAGACGTTGGTTAACTCGATGAAATGTTTTCTGATCTGGAAGGGTACGATTGGAATATCTGTTGTGATATAACCTCCTGACTTCCAAATCATTGCAATATGTAAAACCATACATTAGATGCATATCTGCATACTCAATAAACGTATATTTTATATTTCGAATTATTTCACAATTAATTTTACCACGAAATCCAAAAATCAGTCCTCTACTAATTTCATATTTGCTCTTAACTCTGTTTCTAAATGAAATTGTTTAATTATTTTGCTCATTCATTTACGTAAATTACGAACCCGAAGTTGTCTAAACTTGGTCAGCATTTTCTCTTCTTCAATTAAAAACGTAATCAGTTCATAATACTCAATTTTGAGCAAGCTGAAGTTTTGTTTTTATCAACAATATCTATTTATAGTTTTATATATGTATCATCCTTTCAACCAGAGAACAGGAAAGAGTATATACAAACAGTTTGTTTCCTGCAAATACAACTCTGGTCGTCTCTCCATACGCGTTTGGACCACCTTATGGTCTCTTCGTGAAGCTGTATCGAACCGAGCGCAACATTGGCAGAAAACAACTGCTATATAAAATATAAATTCCAAAGTATGTCGGTAGGATATTAAAAACCTGCCGACTTTGATGCCAGACTGATTGATCAACTGCAGGGCATTTGCTGGAAGACATTTTCAACATCTTATTAAACGTTCATTTTTTCGTTGTTTTCTGTTTGCCCATGTTATTTTAAAAACCAAAAGTGTAAATAGTTCGAAAAAAGTTGACTGGTCCAAGCGGTTTGTTATTAAATAAGCGGTGTTCCATATCCAAAACTTAATCGTTTCTTTATCAGAACCGTGTATGTATGTTTGTGTATTTTAGGATTAGTAAGCTATAGATAGTTTTTTTTTGTAGTAATTTGACACCGAGTTTAAAATTTTCAAATATATAAAAAATATAATTCGTAACACTGTTTTTAAAGCAAGTCTTTTTTTATTTTTATTAAGATGTAGCGTAGGAAAAATTAATAAAGAGAGAGAGAGAGAGAGAATAATAATTGTCTTTTGAGGAGAAAAAAAAACTTCTACTGCAACAGCAATAAACTTAATAAGTCGGAATAATAGCTGCTTAAATGTCAGTGTTAAACGAACCTTTTTACTATAAAAGCGACCAAAGTTTCGCCAATCACGCTTAACGGGAAATCCCTGGAAGGGTTCAATAGGGTTTATTCAGAAATTCACTCACAAAAGAGAAGAAAACTTATGGTAAAAGGATTTTTGTGGATACTTAAAGCGGGCATTAGATACACTCATATCGCTGATGGATGTAAAAATGGATAAATCTTTATTTCGTATCGGTTCAGTAAAAAATTTTATCGATCAAGATTATAGATATTTGCATGAAAAACGTTGATTTCATTAAATATTCTTACGGGAAAACTTTGTTTTATCAATAAATGGTGCTTGCGTGAGATTTAGATTGTTGTACCGTTGAGACTAATACCTGTGCAATGAGAGTCACAACGATATCCAGTGGCGGTAGTGCTACAGTGCCATGACATCATTTAATTTTTTCTAAAACCATTTTCTTAATTATTTTTTCTTTAAACTATCCCGAATACTTGTTAAACTAGACGATTCAAAAAAAAAATATATTATTTTAAATTTAGTTTTGGTTATTTATTGTGTATTTAAATACCTTGGATTTGCATAATATTTAATTTTTCTACAGCGTTGTTTGATTCTGTTGTGTTACTAAAAGTTGTTTTATTACCCGCTATGACCTACGAACAAAGTTAGATTTTTAAAGAAATATTTTAGTGCGCTCTCTTTAAAGGAAAAACTTAGAGTAAAAGAAACAAGATGGCCAATGCTTGATATTATGAATTAATGAAGTAAGTGGAGATTTTTTATTCAAATTATGAATCAATTAATTGGAAATTTCATTCCTTAAATTACATAGCATAACGTGAAATTTGTACCTTGAATAAGAATAGCCATTTCTTGTAGATTTTGAGTCGCTGAATTTGAATCCGGCCTCAGAATTACTCCATCACATCAGGTTTTTTAAATATCCTAACCTAAAAGTACAAAAAATGTGATTTTGGCCTATATTTGAGGTTATGTATTATCGTGACTTTTCTTTTCTCAAAAAAAAACCCTACTTAGCATCTTACTCTTTCAAAAGCCCCTGAGTTTGCTCAATATCTTTCATTTCCTTCTAGATATTCAATTTTGGAAATTTCAGATTTCATGAATTTTTTAAGTTTTGAAAACCTTCATCTTTTGTAACCGATAAGCTTTTAAGAGACAATTGTGATAAAACATGGATGTTTTAAGGCTATCAAAGTATCACTCAGTCCAAATTTATCATTAGTTTTACAAAACAAATAAATTATTTAAACAAATTATTGCAAAATCCATTATTAAATAAATGCTTTTTTTTGTTAAATGGAATTAACAAAAATAAATATGTTTAAAGGAGTCATTACCGTTATTACGATATATTTTGTTATAAATAAAGTATTAAATAGCAAATTTTGCAATTTAAATATAAACTCTTTAACGATATGCATTTGTAGAATATGGTCTTGTGAATTCTGGATACATATTCTTAATTATTTTCTAATGATCATTTAAGGGCGTTTTAAATTGCAAAATTCATTGTTGATGGTTTTGTTTTCAACAAAATATATAGTAATACCGATAACGACTGCTTTAAACGTACTTATTTTTGTAAAATGCAAGCATTTATTTAAAAAATAATGAATTTTGCAATTATTTGTTTAAAGAAATTGGTTAAACAAATTAATTTTGCAAAACTAATGATAAATTAGATTGAGCGATACTTTCATAGCTCTTAAACATCCATGTTTTATCAGAATTGTCGCTTAGAAGCTTATCGGCCACGAAAGGTGAATATTTTCAAAACTTGAAAAATTCATGCAATTTGAAATTTTTAAAATTGAATATCTAGAAGAATAAGAAAGATATTTATACAAACTCAACCGGATTTGAAAGAGTAAGCCTTATACTTTAAGATGCTGTATATAGTTTGTTTTTTTTTGGAAAAAAAATGTCGCAATGATACATAACCTCAAATATAGGCCAAAATCGTGTTTTTGCACATTTAGATCAGGATATTTAAAACGAATTCAGCAACCCAAAATTTATAAGAAATCACTATTCTTATTCAATACACAAATTTCACCTCGTGATGTGTTATCAATTAATAAAGTAATTGGTAATTTTAAGAATTGACAAACTATTAAATAATTTTATTTTTGAATTTATCAATTGAAAAAGTAATTAATCATTTTAGGAATAAAATTACCCATTACCAGGGTAATTGAAAATTTCATTTTTCAAATTACTTATTTCAAGAGTAATTAAAAATTGAATTTCGCAAATTATTGAATTGGTGTACTCTGAATTAAATTAAAAAATAATTTAATGACGTTTCATCGCAAATAATTCAACATCATATAAAATTGCAACGTATCTATTATGATTATCATTCACTTTCAATAAAGAACTGAATATGTATGAAAACCATACTTATATTATGAATTTATTATTTGTTTTAGCCTAACTTCTAGTCAGTTTCAGCGATGTACAATACGTTTTCGTTACAATTTTTTCCAAGTAATTAAAAGATGCATTTGACAAATTTTTCCTACTGTTAATTTTCCATTACTTTATCCAAAATGAGTGTTTCATAAAAAAAAATATTTTTTAATTTAATTCTGGTAAATTACTAATTAATAATACAATAATTTTGAAAAATAACTTTTTAATTACTTTTGTGATGGATAACCTGAAAAATAAATTTTTCAATTACTCCGGTACCCTGATACTCTGATAATTTTATTTCTAAAATTATCAATTACTTCATTAAATGATTAAAAGTGACATTATCAATTACTTCGTTAATTGATAATTGTCGGAATAAAATTACCAATTACTTTATTCATTGATAATTTTAGGAATCAAAATACCAATTACTTCATTAAATAATAATGTTATTTTCAAAGTTATCAATTGATAAAGTAATTGATAATTCTGTTTTGTGAATTAATGGTTATTCATTAATTGATATTCCGATTTTTGAAATTATCCATTACAAAATTCATCAATAATATTATCAGATAATATTACAAAACAAAATATTATTTCTGATCTCTAGTTCATACATGGGAGAAAATAAAGATTATTGATATATCTAAGGTTAAAATAAATAATGTTTTAGCTTTTTTATACTTTGTAAGATAAACATAATAGTTAAATTCTTCTTACCGTAACTACAGGTAAGTGAATTGTTTAAGATATTTTATAATGTTCTTACTTTTGTCCTACTTATTGAAACTACCTGTCCGCCACCGCTACTGACGAGAGCTCATCATAAATTTGAAAGGAGAAAACCTCCGCTTATAGCCTGCTAAATTTCGTCATCCTAAGACATTACTAAAAATTCCCAAAAATTGATTGGAATTTGAAAATACCCCCATTTTAACAGTAGCATCGATTTTTAGATTGTTCTCCTTGATTCTACGCATTGATAAATCAGTCAGTCTATTTCAAAAAAGTCATCTTTCCGATCCATGGTTGCAAACTAAAAGAATGACTTTTATGTAACTATTTCTTTCCTTTTCTTTACAATGGAACTTTTTGAATTATTAGCAAGCAATAAAAAACTGATTTTTTGTACATTTTGTTCCGTCTTGTCCCTTTGCCCTCTTTTACAATATTTATGAGCGCCCGTGCTCGTAGGATTATTAAATAATAAATGACAATAAATACCTTTTTTATTATAAAATAATCCGAGAGGCTTTAAACTGGTAAAGATAAATTGTATTCTTAATATCGTAATTCTGAAAAACATTGTTGCTTTTCATGAAAAATGAATCATCTCGACAGCAAAGAACGGAATAATAGCCGATAATGCCAAAGTTAAATGGAGCTTTTAACTTAAAAGCGAGAAAATAAGTTTAAGCGAAAAATTCATGAAAAAGTTCAATAGCGTTTTTTATATTTTATATGGGAAAGAAAAGCTTTCCTTATATTACACTGACATTAAATATTCATTACGTACATAGTCACTTGAAAATATTTCGCACGTACGATAAATTGCTATCCTACTTTATCTTGTACTGAAAAAATAGAGTTTGGCGTTCCTTTTAAATAAATAAAATATGTATTTAAATTTGATATATAAAATTAACAGGGGGCTATGTTATTGTTAAAACCAGAATCTCCCCTTAAATTAGGTTTCACCACCCTTGCTTCTAATGTAGCTTTCGGATCCGATCGGACCTATGAACCGTTTTGATTAAAGTTCCGATTAGATGCCACGTTTCAACATAAGGGCTATTCTTTTGAGTCATTATCACTTTCACTTCTATCACTTGAAGTAATCATGATCACTTTAGCCCAATGACAAGTAAATGCGTATTCAAAAGAACATGAAGTTATCAGTTTCACTTTGTTCACTTTGATAATTGATAATTACTCAAAAGAATATAGCCATAGAATCGAATTGAAATGACAAGTACGTCAATGGTAATAATTAACCTATCGTGTTGGTCGTTGAACTGTCAACATGAATTTCAATGCAGTCCTACAAAAAGTAAATCATTTGGGGACGAAAGCTGGGGTAAGAGCTGAATGTACGGCGTAAGGGAGGAATACCTGTTGAAAAGTGAACCCTAATATGCTTAAGGGAAAATTGGTGCATGGCTACGTGCTCTCAAGGGCAGATCCAGCCTCTCTTTGAGGAGAGCGGTCATATCACAAAAGTGCAGTATGGCAAACGAAAGTAAGTTGTCGACGAGGACTGAAACACCAACAGTATTCCCATTTCTAGTGCAAAAGGCAGGATCGGATCTATTTTTTTGAATTCGAAGCTCTTCTCAAACAAGTTGTCGGCGGGGGAAAGGGGCGAATGCCAGGAGCATACACATTCCTAGCATAAAAGGCTAAATCGGGTTTATTTTCTAGAACTCAAAGCTCTGGGGGGCGGGGGGTGCTATCCCAAGAAAGAACAAGTTGTCGACGGGGGAGAGATGCCAACAGCATATACATTTCTAATATAAAAGGCAGGATCGAATCTTGGGGGGGGGGGGGGGGCGATCGCAAGAAAAAACAAGTTGTCGACAATGGGGGAGATGCCAGCAGCATACACATTCGTAGTATAAAAGGCAAATTCGAGTTTATTTTCCTGAACTCGGGGAGGCATCGCCCCCCTTGGATCCGCGTCTGCGTGCTCTACAGAGAGCGTGGCGATTTCACACATGTTCTTCTATGCAGTATGGCGAGCAGTTGACTGTGCTTCCGACAGTTCAAACAAAAGCATCTGTCTAAAATATGTAAATATCACTGACACATGTGACAAATGACTTTCTTGTTATAGTCCATCACACACGTGACCAACAATCTTGGCTGGATGGTGGAGGTATCCATGCCGTCTTAGATGAGGCATTCTTCTGTTATTTTCTGATCTTAGAAAACGATCCCCCAGGCCCGGTTAACATGTAAACTCTTACGGCGCGTTCCGGGACAAAGAGTATGTAGTATGGGATAAGGGGAAAAGAGAGCTGGCTAAATTGCCTCAGCCAGTAGTTAAAGAAAACTATCATTATATATTTAAAATGTCACAAATAGAAGCAGAAAGAAAATAAAAAAGTAAGAAAAGAAATATATAGAAATCGGATGAAATTAAATTTTCTTTAACTCTTGGATAGGAAAAAGAAGTTAGTTATTTATCTTTTTCATTTCAAAATAAGTGGGCATATCTGTCTATCTGAAGTAATTTACAGTTGCTGCCATCTTTCAATGTTATCATGGCTATTCTTTTAAATTATTATTACTTTCAGTTGTATCACTTGAAATAATTATGATCACTTCGACCTGATGACAAGTAAATGCATATTCACAAAAACCTGAAGTTATCAGTTTCACTTTCATCACTTTGACTGTATTCTTTAGAGTAATTATCAATTAATCAAAGTGAAGAAAGTGTAACTGATAACTTCATGTTCTTTTGAATATGCATTTACTTGTCATTGGGTTAAAGTGATCATGATTACTTCAAGTGATAGAAGTGAGAGTAATAATGACTCAAAAGAATAGCCTTTTTGATCACTGATAATTTACTCTAAAGAATACAGCCATTTTAGAGAATTGAAATAGGGATCAGAGAATCGATACCCTCAGATATCAGTTTCGAACGATTTAGGGTTGGTGGGGGAAGGGCTTTTTTGATGTTTGACTAACATCAATATTTTTATTTAATTTTGCTTTCAACTTTTTGTATTTTTAGTGTTAAAAATTTTTATAAATGCGAATGTTATAATTAATATCAACAAAAATAGGATTTAAAAACATATTTTTATCGGTAAATATTATTAGATATTATTTACATATTACAAAGAACATAATAATTTCAACCAGAAGTTTATACTTTTACTTTATTGGCCAGTTACTTTATTCTCGAATTGATGTACTGATTAGCATGTTATACTAGTTAAAATAATGTAATTAGAAAAGGATGCATGGAATCGAAGTAAGTAACAAGAAATAAAAGGACTCACACTATTTATCAACATATTTCCCGTCTAACCTGAACTAAAAATGTTATCAATATTAACAATTACTCAATGGGTTCTAGTTCTGACGATATGTTAATTCTAGGGAAGAACTCATTAAGCCAACGATATATTTGAGTTCAATACAGATACAGGCAGTTCTCGTACTTACGGCATGTTAGGTTCTCGAAATACGCGACGTAAATCGAAACGACGTAAGTCGAGATATATTTTTTCATATGTTTACATGTAAAACTCAAGAGTTAGGTTCCACAAGGACTCGAAATTAAAAAAAAAACTGCCTTTATAACAAAATATATGCTTTATTATCAAAAGTAAGTTCTTAAAATAATTATGTACTTATAAAATTGGTAGTTATTTTTGGTATATGTGTGTTATTAACTTTTATAATAATAATAAAACTTTAATAATCAAAATATGTAATGAGAAATAATAAATAAACTTTCGGCTTAAAGAATCTTACAATTCTAGATTGCTTCGCTTCTTTCTTCTTGTTATCATACAGGTCTTGGTAACACTGATAGGCCGCACATATTTTGTTATTAACATTAAATCTTCTCTCAAAATTGGGATCATTTTCTTCAAAAATTTTCATGGCATTCTCCAAATTTGCAAAGGCTGCGGAAAGTTTTTTTAGTGTAAGTTCTTTTTCAGTGTTACCAATGGAAGATTCTATTTCTTGTGACTTGATTGCTTCCTCTTGTACTTGTGCCTCTAATTCAATAAGATCTTCATTAGTCAGTTCTTGCGAATGTGAGCATAACAAATCATCAATATCATTAGCAGTAACTGCAATGCCAGGCAAACGGTTAGCCAAATAAACAATGTCAGTTGTGATCACATCGACATTTGGTTGATCTGTAGATGAAGAACTTTCAGAGGGCTTAAAAAAATGTGGACATACCTTTTTCCAAACTCCTTTTAAATTGTTGGGTTTTACCTCATCCCATAACGCAGCAATATTTTTTGCGCATTGCAAGATATTATAACTTTTCCAAAAATCTCTCAGCTCTATGCCATCTTTTTCATTAGCCTTTACAGCCTGTGAAAAAGATCTCCTGAGATAATAGGCCTTAAAGGAAGCAATAACTCCTTGATCCATGGGCTGCAACAACGAAGTCATGTGGAGGCAGGAACAAAACTTTGATTTGAGGATCGATATCGGAGCATTGTCCAAAATAAGTAAAGCTTTATAAGCCAAATTATTGTTTAAACAGTACTGTTTCACTTCAGGTATGAAATGCTTAGTAAACCATTCTTCAAAAAGTACGGCTGTAACCCATGCCTTTGGATTAGCCTTCCATATGACTGGAAGAGTATTCTTGACGTAATTTTTAAGAGCTCGCGGATTTTCAGACCTATAAATCAAAAGGGGTTTCAATTTGAGATCACCTTCAACTTTCGAACCCAATAACAACGTCAAACGATCTTTAGTCGCTTTAAAACCCAGGCATACACTTCTCTTCCTGCGATATAAAAGTGCGAGAAGGCATTTTTTTTTCTAAAATAAATCAGTTTCGTCCACGTTAAAAATTTGTTTACGCGAATAGTCTCCACTTTCGATAATTTCCTTTAATGTTCCAAGAAAACTCTGTGCAGCCACATGATCGGCACTAGCAGCTTCTCCTTGCACTCGAATGTTATGCAACGAATATCTCGTTTTAAAGCGCATGAACCATCCACGACTGACAGAAGAAGATTTTGTTTCTTCACTATTATTCTCGCCACGTTTATTTTGCAGTGTGTTGATGATACTGAGTGCCTTATTCTGAATAATGGCCAAACTAAGAGGAACCCGTCGCTGAGTTTGTTTTTGAATCCAAATGTACAAGAGTTTTTCCATTTCACAAATTAAAGCATTCCTTTTTCGTACAATAGTTATGTTTAAAGAGACGGAAGGTAGAGCTGTTAGGAGTTTTTCTCTATCTTTCAATATTGTCTGTACAGTCGTGCATGATAAATTAAATTATCATCCAATAGATGAAATCGAACAACCGCGATCTTTGAGTTTTAAAATCTTAGATTTAACCTCCATTGTAATTGTCTTTCTTACTCTCTTCTTCATTTTACTATTACTGTCTTGTTTAGGTGGCATAGTAAGATTTAAATTCACTTAAATATGTGTTTACAAAAACTGTCAAAGATGCAAAAAAACGAATGTATTACGTTTCGATTGTCCGTTGTCCATTAACTAACTAGAGAAATTCGTTAGCGGCATGTGCGGGGTAATCCCCGCTCGACGCCGTCGCGCCCTGCCCGCCCGCAGACGTTGGCCTCGCGACAAGTGATTCTCCTATGCCAGAAATCGAAACAATTGACATATGCTTGAAGAATAGTGTCAAAACATTGTTCGACGTAATTTGAAACAACGTAAGTCGAGGACTGCCTGTACTTCAAAAAAATTATCGACACTTGCTTGGAATCGAAATACAACTATCAACACTAAAAATATTCCATACTCCATCAAAACTATCGATACTCTAGAAGCATCGAAGTATCGTTTGCATCCCTAGTAGTTTTCGATAAAAACGTATTTGATTTTAAAAAGTTTCCATCCGATAATTCCGATCCAATCGACATTTTGCGTTTGACACAAGGTCTATTATGTATTATTGTTTTGTTCAAATACAATAATAGATAAAAAAATTCTTGTGTTAAAATTTGTAGTATACCCTTATTTTTTGCTATTAGTTACTGGGCATTGTTAGAATATATTCAGCAGTATTTTTTAAAAGGATTTTTTGTGTAATAACACTACAGTTTCTTAAAAAAAATAACTTGTGATTCCTAGTTAATTTTAATGATATATTAACCTCATTTCAGTTCACGTATATGTGAAAT
Organism: Diaprepes abbreviatus; assembly: GCA_034092305.1. NCBI lineage: Eukaryota > Metazoa > Arthropoda > Insecta > Coleoptera > Curculionidae > Diaprepes > Diaprepes abbreviatus. The sequence continues at coordinate 4,813,703 of JASJET010000087.1, forward strand.
TAAAGGACAAAATACGTAATTATGTCTGAATTGCATCCGCCTTGGTTCCTTGACCTAGTACCTTCCGACTTGCATCTTTTCCGGAACCTCGAGCTACTGTGAAAGCATATTTTCAATAGTATCCACTTTCAATCCGCCCTGGTATTAATAAATAGGTTATTTTTTAACTTCCTACAGTTAATATATCACACGACATTCAATACAAATAACTTGTATTATATGTTATCAAAGCGGGCAACACGCTTCAGGCTTAAGAGCAAGTAAAGGCAAATGTTATCTCTGCAACCAAGCTTAGTGAAGCGCACCGAAATTGAAATCTGAACCGGTATTCGAGAAAAATCCAAATCCAACATGTCATTTATTATTTTTAATACTTAATAAAATTGGTGTAGTAGCGGTACTGATAAAATTATAGAAACATCGTATGTCTGGGATATCAAAAAAGACGAAAAATTAGGAAGCCCTATTTTTTATGACGTGAGTTTAGAGTCACACGTAAGGCATTTACGATGAATTCTCAATTTGCCCCTCGAAACTTTAATAAACGCAGGGTAATTCAAATATAACTTTACTAAATATATTGGGTAATAAAACTGGTACAAAGATTGACGTGTTAATTTTTGAGAGTTACATTTCTAAATCTAGAAAACTATTTTGTGAAATCATGTTTAAAAAAATCTTAAGAACCAAATAAACAACTGAGAATATTTTTATAGGAACTTTTTTCTTATTTTGATACAGGGTGTCCGGGAAAATGTGAGAAATCTCCCGGATATGAAAAAAAACACGTGAAAGGAATACTACAAGTTCATATAAACTTTATTCGTATAGGCCTCCTCTTCGAAGATATGGGCTCCCAAGGAGCTGCAATCGAATCAAGTTTTTTACACATAATTATTGAACCACCAGGTATATTTCAATTTTTTTAATATAAAATATACCAGGTAAAAACCCTTCAAATTAGTATCCGAGGAAGTGTTGTGAATTACTCACAGCTGCAGGAATGGAGTAGCTGTGACACTCACGTCCCCATATTTTTACGCCCTGTATGATAGGATTTTTGGACAACGTTTTTTACATACCTTTAACTATTGACTAAAAATTAAGTACTCTTCATTCATGTCGATAATCTTAACCGTTTTCGAAAAAACGTCATTTTATTTACATCATGTATTTGGCGTATTTCGATAAAAAAAATACATCTTTGTTCCCATCAAATGTTCAACCTTCAACCTTATGATAGAAAAAATTTGATCCAAAATTAGAATTTACCGCTTTAGTTAAAAACGTCTAATTCTGTGAATTTCAGTTCGACCTAGGTTCGAAAAAAGGTGCGTTTTATTTTATCGGCACCAAAAACAAAGTATTGTTGTTGCAAACGTTGCTAAGTACGAAAGACATAAATATCTTACATTTCAGAAATTGTCAACTTTCATATCGTTGACGTATTCATTCTTTACTTGGATATTAATTTACTGATTTTAGGACTTCGTTGTGAAATTAACTGTGAAATAATTCGAAATATGGAATTCACGTTTATTAAGTATGAAGATATGCATCTGATGTATGTTCTTGCATCTTGCAATGCTTTGGAAGTCACGAACTTATATCACGACAGATATCCTAATCCTATTCTTTCACATCAGAAAACATTTCAACAAGTTGATCAACGTCTAAGGGAGAATAACAGACTATTCCATTTAATAGGGTATTATTATTAAATTTCTTCATAATTTTAGGAGATTTTGGAAAAAGAAGTACATATACTGGTCGGGGAAGAACAGTACGTACGCCGCATTTAGAGGAAAATATTTTAAATGCTGTAGATGACACTCCTTCAACGAGCACTCGAAAATTATCAGCGCAGTTTATTACGTCGACAACAATAACACATGAATTTCTTCAGGAACAGCTGTTATATGCATATCATTTGAAAAAACTGCATGAACTGATTTCTGAATGCAGTTTGCAAACTGGGTATTGGATTAGCAACGAAATAATGTCAACTTCGTTCGCACTATTCTCTTCACGGATGAAGCAGGGTTTACCAAAAATGATATCACAAATTTACACAACTCACATGTATGGGATGAAAACTATTGTTTCGCATCATCAACATCAATTCCAATCAATTAATGTCTGGACCGGAATCATTGGCAATTTTTTGATTGGAACATTCGTATTGCCGGCAGGGTTGAATAGGGAGCTTTATTTGGAGTTCCTCCAGAACGCTTTTCACGATTTAGTAAAACACTTACAACTTGAAACCCGCCAAAACATGTACTACATGTACAATGGGGTACCACCTCATTTCAGCCTTACTGTGAGGGAGCACCTGAATAACGTCTATCCAAATCATTGAATAGGTAAAGAAGGACTTATTGCCTGGCCTCTTCGATCTTCCGATCTAACGCCGTTGGATTTTTACCTATGAGGACACCTCAAAATCTTGATTATTCCCTTCCGGTCGATAGTAGGGAGGAACTTCTAGTGAGAATCACGTTTCACTGTGATCAAATAAGGAAATTTTCAGCTAAGCAGTTAGTTTAACTTTTTATTGAAACAATGGTGACAGGGGAAAATTCCTCTTTTTCATATTCAACCCGACAGAAGTTAGCGGACTAACACTGTAAATAAAATGAAGTTTTTCCGAAAACGGTTAGGATTAGCGACATGAATGAAGATTTATTTTTTTGTCAATAGTTAAATGTATGCAAAAAACGTTGTCCAAAGTTCTTATCATACAAAGCGTAAAAGAAAATTGAGTCATGAGTGTCACAGCTAGTCCGTCCCTGCAGCTGTGAGTAATTCACAACACCTTCTTGGATAGTAATTTGAAAGGTCTTATCTGGTACACATCATATTTTAAAAAATGAAATATACCTGGTGGTTCAATAATTATGTGTAAAAAACTTGATTCCATTGCAGCTCTTCGGGAATCCGTATCTCCGAAGAGGAGGCCTATATGAAAAATTTTTACATAAATTTGTAGTATTTCTTTCACATTTTTTTTTTTTCATATCCGGGAGATTTCCCACATTTTCTCGGACACCCTGTATATCCCATATTTCGAGTATATGAAATAACATAAAAAGTACATGGTACTCCATTTTGCACAACATAAGAACTGATTTATTCTTCAGTGCATTTCTTTTAACGCGGAACAAGAGGTTTTACGTGGTAAATATTTGAACCTCTACTAGTTTACCAAAATAATCTTACTGATTGTTAGACTAATTGTAATCTGAAACCTAAAGAATACATCACAATAAATGAACTTTTTAACTATCTCGTGTTTACTGGAATTCAACACCTTGAAGGAAGATTAATATTTTAACACCGCTCTCAGAAAGACGTTGTCTGTAAAACAATTTACATTTCACATATATTCTCAGAACCACTAAGATTGTTTTAGTAAAAATGTGCCTACTAAGGATGTTAATATATACCACAAAAAACCTTATGTTCCTCATCAAAAGAAATGCAGTGTATAGAAATAAGTAAATTTTTCCGAAAGTTACCAAAAGATTAAGGAAGTAAATTTTATTTGAAGAAGATATAAGGAATTAACTCTTAGATGTAATATTTTTAATTCCAATTATTTTTGACGCATAATACAGATAAATATATAAAATATTGATACTAGAAAATTACAGCAACAAAAAACTATTAAAAGTTGTAATTTTTTTAGGTGGTTTTCTTTTTTACTTTACCAAGGTATAAAAGATTACTAGCTAAAGTATTAAGGTCGCTACATAGGTTTTATCCTTACTTTATTACTCCAATATCCCCATACAAAATACAAAAACCTCCAATATGGAGCGAAAAATCACAGTCAGTGAAGGAAACGATAGTTACCTACTGTTTTTTTTTATAAAGACAAGTATAAGCAGACAACTGTCACAGATTTCAGAAACTCTGAAAAGTCAAGATTGCCAGCACATCTAGTGTACAATTTAGAAAAAATGAAAATCAAATTACTGGGTTATCCTCCCCGTAATCCAGACTTGTTGTTATGTAAATACACTGTTCCCTTATATGAAGACCAACTACAGAGCCGGTTTTTTAAAGGATATCGAATGAATCGATGCATTTCAAAAGTGATATGGGTTAGCGTTTCAGAGGAGTTCTGGTAAGATATTTTTAGTACTTGGTACACAAGACTATCTAACTGCTAATGGGGATTATTTTGAGAAAAAAATAAATGAGTTGAGAATACGACAAAACCTATGTAGTGACCTAAATCTATGAAAAACAGAAACAATTTTACTCTTATTTTTACAAATATTGAAAACGTAGCAACATATATAATGGCAGTAAAAATACAGTGAAGTAGCAAAAACCGAAAAAATTGATAGATAACTTTTAGAGCAGACTTTACTAAAGAACTTCTTGTACAAACACAAAACCAATCTATTCTATCCTTTTGTTTTCACGTCACTATCACTATAGAAGAAGAACCAACGTAATTTCATATTTCTTGTGAGTCTTGACGTACATTATGAGAGTCCTCTAGTTTAAAAATGGCTTCCTTTTATCCTGCTTTGCTTTTTTTGTATGTTTTAATCCTTTTACATCAATAAAAGTATCTTATTATTTCTTAGATAAAAGTCGACAACTTCTTACATTTTAATCCTTGTAATTAATTCTCGCCAAAACGAATAATATCAGTTTTTAACGAAAACTTTATATATCTATAGAATATGACAAAAATCATTATTTCAAAATGAAATCTTTCAATACAGCATGCTTTATCTTTTGAATATCTTTTTATATAATTTTTAGAATAACCTTCTATTTCAGCCAGATTTTTAATTTAAAATTATATTAATAAAGAGTAACTGTAAAAATAGGTGAAAATTAGCATATTTCGTGGACCTCGAATTTGAAACCAAAATATATGCTAATTGAAAGTTTATGATAAGATAATGCTCTAAGAAAAGTTTTAAGATGAGCATCTGTTCCAATTTTAAGAAATTAATTATCAAAGTGGACAAAATTGAGTTGCATAATATGTTTCAGTTGAATAAAAGTTTTGACATTTAAAATCTAATATCTCGACAATGAAAGAAGATAGACAAGTTTATCTTATTTCAGTTTAAAGCTTAGACCACGTAGAATACCAAAAAAATATTAGTAACATAAAAAAATTGTTAAATTCACCTCTTAGACAAGGTAAAACTAGTCCCATGCAAGAAAAATGGAAATAAATTATAAAATATCTGAAAAAAATTGTGTTCGTGAGTAATAATTTAAGCTGATAATTAAGTGACAATTGCCATATATTTACAGAGTGTCCGGGAAAATGTGGTAAATCTCCCAGGTATGACAGGAATACTACAAGTTCGTATAAACTTTTTTCGTATAGGTCTCCTCTTCGGAGATATGGGCTCCCAAAGAGCTATAATGGAAACAAGTTTTTTACACATAATTATTGAACCACCAGGATTTCAATTTTTTTTTAATATGATGTATACCAGGTAAAACCCTTCAAATTACTATCTGTTTTTTACGCCCTGTATGATAAGAACTTTGGACAACGTTTTTTACATACCTATAATTATTGACTAAAAATTAAGTACTCTTCATTCATGTCGCTAATCCTAACCGTTTAAAAATAAAGGTCATTTTATTTATATCATCAATTTGGCGTATTTCGATACAAGATACATCTTTGTTCCTATCAAATGTTCAACCTTCAACCCTATGATAAAAAAAAATTCGATCCAATATCAGGATATTCGCCAGTCGTCAATTTTGTTTACGAAGTTTGTAAAAAATGGCTCCAAAAATATTTTTTAAGCGTTTAGGACACTTCAGATGAACTAACGTGAACTAACACTTAAAGTGAATTAAAAGAGTGGGGACAGCATGATAAAGTAGGGTTATTTGGACCTTCCCTGTATACTCCCGAGAAATTAAGAGTAATTTACCGGATACCCTGTATATGGTGATTGCTGTTCTATGATCGGCTTAAATTATGACTCATAAACACATTTCTTTCAGATGTTTTATAATTTATTTCCATTTTTCTTGCATGGGGATAACCATGTCTAAGTTTTTATGTCACCGATATTTTTTTTTATATTCTACGTGACCTAAGCATTAAAATGAGATAGGATAAACATGTTCATCTTTTTTCATTGTCGATATATTAGATTTTAAAAGTGAAAACTTTTTTATACAACTCAATTTTATCAATTTTTGATAAATCATTTCTCAAAATTGAAACAGATACTCATCTTGAAACTTTTCTTAGAGCATCACCTTACCATAAACTTTCAATGAGCACACATTTTGGTTTCAAATACTGAGGTCCACGAAATAGGCTAATATTACGGTCCCTCTTTATAAATTCTGCGATTCTAACACCAATGCATTATTTTTAAGGCTCCCTGCTTATACACATACCATTTTTGTTTAGTTTTTTATTATTTGAAACTTTTATAATGCATGCAGAATGAATTAAAAAACCAGAACACCTAATTAACACGCTACAGTTATTGTTTTTAATCGTGTTTATACAAATTTTCTAAATATAATTTAAAAAGTTCCTTTTATGGTTGACTAATCAGCCATATATTTATGACCCAATAATAAGCCGAGGGTGTCCAACTTTCGATGTTTTTACGGGTATCTCCGTTATTAATAAAAATAGAAGGATAAGGTTTTCGTAGCACTGTGCGACTTTTTTAAGGAAAGAAAATGCCACTAACAGAGTTTTTATCAACCTTTTCGTTTTATTTATTATTAGTATCGAGTCTTAAATTTACGTTCATCAGATCCTGTTAATAGACCGAGACGGGTATTTAAAGAAACAAAACATTTACATCATGTCCTTTGGAGTTTCTCTCAGAATACGAGGTTTGTCTCAAAAGTATCGAGCCTACCTTCATATCTCTGCATTGGAGTTATTATTTATCATCCGGTGAGTTGCATCCTTCAAAGTAATCCCTATTTAATTGAATAACATGTTCCCAACGGTGTTTCCACTTCCTGAAACAGTTCTGGAAGTCAGTTTTCGGAATTTCCTTCAGTGCATTCGTCGCATTAGTTTCAAGCGTCTCTTTGTCATCGCACCGATGTCCTTTGAGCGGCATTTTTAATCTGGGAAAAAGCCAAAAGTCGCAGGGACTGTACGGAGACTGGCAAAGCTGTACGACTTGGTGCTTTGTTAGATATTGCTGCACAAGGTTCGATGAATGCGCTGGCGCATTGTCGTGGTAAAGCAGCCAATCACCGCTTGGCCAAAGCTGTGGCCGTTTTCTTCTGACTGCGTCACGCAATCTTTTCAATACTTCAACGTAGTATTCTTTAGTGATCGTGTGACCTCTCAGAGCATATTCGTGGTACTTTCATAATCAAAGAAAGTAGACAACATTGTCTTCACTTTGCTGCTCCGACTTTGACGGGCTTTTTTTGGTCTTGGCGATTCAGAATGCTTCCACTGTGAAGATTATCGCTTTGTTTCTCTAAATGTCTTATCCATCATATTAATTGTTTCCGAGCAAGTTTTTGCAAGATTAAAGCAAAACTTGATGCAAATTCGTTGGTCTAATTTTTCCGTTATTTTTTACAATAACAAAATGCGACGAACGAAAAAAAGACACTGTAAAAAAACGCACACCGTTCACGAACTAACATGTCCAATCGGTAATTGCGCACACCAACGAGTTCGTGAAGACTTATTGGTGACGCCCATACTCCACAGAAGTCGCTCGGAAGTTCTGACGCGGAGATATGAATGCAGGCTCGATACTTTTGGGACAAACCTCGTATTTAGATATTCGTCATATATTTGTACTGAAATTTTCGATTTATTATTTAGTATTTCAATAGCAGACTTTTTGTATTATTTTCAATTTGTAATTTATACATACCTGTAATTCGTAGATATTCAGAGAGAAGGCAGCCAGATAAAAAAATATTTTTTGCAATAGGAATTCTAATTACGTTTGGAACTAATTTGGTCAACTCGGAGTTAACAGATAGAATACTGCTTCCCTTCTCACACCCGCTGCGCCCCTTGTCTACGATTTAGCTTTTTAAGTATGAATCGGTTCAGCAGTTTCAGCAGTTAAGTTTGCTTTTGACTAGCGCAGCGCGTGTTCCTGTAATACAGTGTAATAAAGTACGGTAAAAAAACTGTTAAAACTTATCAAATTCGAGTAATCGGGAGGGTTTAATATATTCAAAATGGATATTATTTATGGTTTAATAAACGTTAAAAGATTTTTTTTTTTTGAATTTTCTTATGAAGAAAGAATAAAACTGAAGAAGGAAGGGCGTTTTTTACCGGATATTTTGATTGAAAAGAAGGGTCAAGCCGAGAAAAATCTTACAAAAGACAATTTAATCACAACATATTGGATATCTGCCTGTAATAGAAATATGTACTTTTTGGAGGACATAAGTCTTCGACACAAATTTGTGTATCGACCTAGTGCATTTAAGCGAAAATGTAAAAAGGAATGGAATTATCTAAAAATCATTTGCACAATGAAATGAAATTTGCTCTGTTAGAGACTGTTAATATAAGAGAACAATTAGATTGGGCGTATTGGATGAATATTCGAAAATTTAATGAGAGTATTATAAAAAATAATCGATTTATAAAATTTTGTGGTCTATCTGAGTTGGCTCTCCGGAGGCAAGATGAAACAGAACAATCTGACAATCCGGGTATTTTTCATAGTGTAATAAATTTCACTGCCGAACTTAATAAAACTCTAGGAGCACATTTAAAACTCTCTACGATGCTTAAAGGAATTTCTAAGGAAATTTAAAATGACCTGTTAGGTTGTACAGGGTGAGTCAACGATTGGATGAAGTAGGTTTGTGCCTTTTCGGTGAAATTAACAAAGAAACTATATTTATTGTTTGATACAGTTTATTTTTACGCAGATTTTAAAAATATTTAGGACTCTACAGGGTGAGCCAAAAAACTAGGACAACATAAAGTTGTATTTTTTTAAATAGAACACCCTATATACGAATCGTATTTTCGATTTAGCTTATAATTTTAAATCTTTTTTATTAAGGGTTTACTATAACAAAACTTTATAGTTTCTGAGATAATTAAGTTTAAAGAAAAAAAGTCACATTTTCAAGCATCAATTCAATCCTAAATAACGTTTTCAATTTTGTGACAAATATATTCAAATTTGGAATTTAGCAAGGCCAAGGACAAGTTAACATAATTTTTACCTAATATTTGCAATAAAAGCTACAGGGTGTTGAACACATCGGCTCAAATTTGAACAAGTATAAATGAATAAATATCTTTTTTTTTAAATGGTACACCCTGTATATTTTCATGTTATTTAATAGAGTAATAAAAACCCTAAAAGTTTTGTTCAATATATCCTATACCTATTTATAATAGTTTTTGAAATATTTCAGTTTTTCTTATTTTCCATACTTTTTTACAGAAATAGTCTTCATTATCATAGTAGCCATGTAAAATAATAAAAAGAAACTACAGAAACAAACAGAATGTGGTTAAATATGATGAAATACATTATTCGTTATATTACAACGGCAATAGTTTAATTAAACATAATGTGAAAAAATTAACACAACAATAACGACAAGGCAAATACATATTTACTTTTATACTAAATTGAAACAAAAAAAATACCTATTAAATACTGAGATTAATTATTTCTTTTTAATAAGTGTTCGAATAAACGACCCTCTTGTGCAATGCACAAATTTAGTCTTTTTTGCAGATTTTCTCGGACCCTGGACAAACTTAGTGGCGTTATTGTTCTACAGGTATCCCTAATCCTGTTTCGCATATCTTCCACTGTTGTTGCTGGATTAACATACACCTTATTTTTAATATAACCCCATAGGAAGAAATCTAATAGGGTGATGTCGCAAGACCTTGGTGGCCACTCAATGAAACCCCCACGTCCAATCCATTTTTGCGGATATCGTTGGTCCAAAAACGCACGAACTTCACGATGGTAATGCGGAGGCGCACCATCGTGCTGGAACCACATACTGTCGAGCTCATCCCTATCGAGACCTTGAAGCAGTTGGGGTAGTTCCTCTTGTAGAAAGTTCAGGTAACTATGACCATTTAGTGGTTCATTAAAAAAGTGGGGTCCAATAATTCGATTATGATGAATACCACACCAAACATTTAATGACCAGTGGTTTTGATGTTGCACCTCTCTAATCCAAAATGGGTTTTCTGTGGCATAATAATGCATGTTGCGTCTATTTACGGTACCGTTACTTCTAAAAGTAGCTTCATCACTAAACATTACCTTGCAAAATAAATTTGGATTTAATTGAATCTCCGCATTTATTGTACGACAAAAGTTTACACGACTTTCAAAATCCTGTCCATGCAATTCTTGGTGTAATTCCATGTGATATGGATGATACCTATATTTCTTGGTAGTACGATTAGCGGTGGATTGTGATGTTTCACATAATGCTGCTAACTGACGGCTACCAATATAAGGATTTTCCTGAACATTTAACAATACTTGTAGTTCGTTTTCTTCATTAGTTAATGGTTTGTTGATCACTTTACGTTTTGGATAATCAACAGTACCAGAAGAATCAAATCTTTGCATTAAATTTTGAAAAGTATGGGTATTAGGCTGACGTCGATCAGGATACTTCATTTTGTAAATTCTTTGAGCAAGAAGGCAATTTTTTTGAGCCTTTCCTATTGTATAAATCATATCTATTAACTCATTCTTTGGAAAATTCATTTTACAATATAAGATGAATGCAAAAAAAACCAAACTACACTACATAAAAACCAAAAGAAGCGATTGCGGTTATAAATTTGACACACAGAAAAATGTTCTTTTACATTGTTTTTGCCATGGCTACTATGATAATGAAGACTATTTCTGTAAAAAAGTATGGAAAATAAGAAAAACTGAAATATCTCAAAAACTATTATAAATAGGTATAGGATATATTGAACAAAACTTTTAGGGTTTTTATTACTCTATTAAATAACATGAAAATATACAGGGTGTACCATTTAAAAAAAAAGATATTTATTCATTTAAACTTGTTCAAATTTGAGCCGATGTGTTCAACACCCTGTAGCTTTTATTGCAAATATTAGGTAAAAATGATGTTAACTTGTCCTTGGCCTTGCTAAATTCCAAATTTGAATATATTTGTCACAAAATTGAAAACGTTATTTAGGATTGAATTGATGCTTGAAAATGTGACTTTTTTTCTTTAAACTTAATTATCTCAGAAACTATAAAGTTTTGTTATAGTAAACCCCTAATAAAAAAGATTTAAAATTATAAGCTAAATCGAAAATACGATTCGTATATAGGGTGTTCTATTTAAAAAAATACAACTTTATGCGGTCCTAGTTTTTTGGCTCACCCTGTAGAGTCCTAAATATTTTTAAAATCTGCGTAAAAATAAACTGTATCAAACAATAAATATAGTTTCTTTGTAAATTTCACCGAAAAGGCACAAACCTACTTCATCCAATCGTTGACTCACCCTGTACATTAGAGATATGTAATGAAATAATTTTGTCCGAGATTCGCGAATCCCCATATTTAGCAATTATGGCAGACGAAACAACAGATGTGTCAGCGAAGTCTCAGTTGGTCACATAATTTAGATATTCTCGGAATGGAGAACCCGTAGAGCGTTTATGGGCTTATTTAGAGCCTTTGAACTTAGATGCAGACAGTCTAAGCAAAGATATTTTTAATGTTGTAGATCCCATATTAGAAAATTTAAACAAAAAATTAGCTCAGCAATGTTAAATAAAACCGTTGAAAGACGTGTTCCTTATTGTGCTCCACCTCGGAATTTTAATATTAGTTAGTTTTTGAACACAGAGAACCTTTTATTGAATACATGGAAGAAATAGAAGATAGTTTTAAGAATCAAACAGCTTGTAATGTCCCGTCTTCCATTAGAAAAATGTTTGTAGATTCAAATTTCTGTTAGTTAACACTTTTTCATGAAGTGATGCCCCATGTTGACATTTTATTTAATGGACTACAAAAAAGGAAAACTGGATGGCTATTTTTGAGCAAAATATTGTTTTAATAAGGAATACGCTGGACGATATTGCTAACGAAGCTTCTTTATGGTCTGAACCGATTCCCGCAGAAGAAAACGAAGAAATAATAATAAACCGGTCTACCGAATTGATGCAATAGAATTTTGTAATATAATAATAAACTGAGCAAAAGATCGCTTTGATTTTAAAGATTACTTATCGGCGACGTAATTATACACCGATCGATTTGGAAAATACTGTTGATCTTTTCCTGATGATACATTAAATTTAACATGTTTCGCATACCCAAATTTAGATAAAGATCGTCTGACAACTGAATTATCTGTTACTTGTGCCAGGCAAGATTGTAAAGAAATAAGTGGGGCAATACCTTTTTGGAAATTTTTAATTGAAAATAATTTATCGAAGCCTTTTCAAGAAATAAAAAAAATATTAGAAATTTTGATTACCATACCTATGACTACAGCAGAAGCTGAACGATCATTCTCTACTCTAAAAAGAATAAAGGCTTACATATGTAAGGGAAAAAATGTTATCTATTTGTAAGTATATAGAAACCTTATACAAACATTTTTAATGCATAGACAAGTGTGCAGTGCAGTGTACAAAGTGCTCCACTTTTCAAATGTTTAAGCCCTATGTAGATTTCTAACAGAAATTTGTAAGTTTCTTTTCGTCTCTATAAAATTTAAATGTGGTGCAGAACCCATAATTTTTCTAGTCACAAGACGCCACTGACCATGATTATCATTCACTTTCAATACAGAACAGAATATGTATGAAAACTATACTAATATTATGAATCTCAAGATATTCTAATTAAAATGTGTGAAAAGCAACAAATGTAAAAAGCTTATTTAGGCATGTGCTCAAAATTTTTCGTCACCCTTTTCTCGCTTACACACACCTTAACATAAATTGGTCCCCTAACTATTTATAATATTAATACGAATGAACGGAACTGAATAAATTTTGGCAGTAACTATATTTTATTAACTCCTTTCAAAACTGTAGTGCTCGTATAACTACAAATTATAACTTTTTTTTATTGGCTGATATACCCATTTAGCACTTTAACACCTATTTTCAATTTCTTTTGTTTTTCCTCACCTTGATCACTTAAATAGGGAATGCAAATAGTTTTTAGGTGAACATGCATTTAATATAGTTGGTATCCTAAGCTACATTTTTGATTTATTGCACTTTATCTGTTTGGCACAGATACTTAAAACAATTTATTTAAAAAATAAAGTTTTATCAACATAAAAGTGCAAATAAATCAAAAACAACACAAATTTTAACACGTCTAATGGAAAATTTTCTTTCACAGGTGCTTCTAAATCAGAAGAAAATTGTGACTCCTTTAATAGAGGGCAGCATCGACAAGCTGTAAAAAGGACTCATCGATATCATACAGCTGGACTTGTCGACGATATAAAGGTACCTATTCTAGTATTTTATATTCATTTAAAATGTTTAATTTCAGGAAATTAGTCCTGGACCTAGTGGAAATAGATTTTTACGGTACTATTACATAGAAAAGGGTGATTCTATTCTTGTGCGACGTTGCTCCTTTAAGGAGAAGTAAAGTGTATACGGGGGACCCACAGCTGGGAGGGATGCATAAAGAGTATATCTAATAGTTATTTAGATGCCTCAACCTGTTAAAGAGAAAAAAGAATTTCAAAAATAAAACCACTAAAATAACCAAGAGATGAAGTTGGTGTAATGTTCGAAACTATCAAACCGATATAAAAAAAATAATTTCATTGTTGAAAAGATAATGTTCTCCACTAAGCATAGGCTGCATTTTATTATCGGTTTTATAAAGGGATGGTGATATAAAAGAAATTTAAAATAAAAAGATCGGAAGAAAACGTCCGTACGCCAAAACTCCCATGGGTGTTTATCAGAGTTTCAATGATGTAACTTAGGTTTCTGCCGCTCAGAGCAGATGCAAAATTTGCGGCCCTTCCCGTCCACAATAGGAAATAATATGATTACACTAGTCAACATATACAAAAAAAAATTGCCTCTGATGTTATAATGGCTGTCCGTGGGAGTTTAAAGCATCCTGAATGTATCAGTCTTTTGTACATAACTTTTTGCAAATGTTGACTTTCGTTTATATTCCTGATCGCTTTCTCTCATAAGAAACCAACAATAATCCCCCATCATTGCTGGATCCCATCTGCCTTGGTAGCATTGCTCCATTGTTAATATGTCTTGGTGGAACCTTTCTCCTTGCTCGTCACTAATCGCATCCAAATTTTCTGGGAAGAAATTTAAATGGGTGTGCAAGAAGTGTATTTTAAGGGACATGCGACTGTCAATTTTACAGTAGCTTTCACGTAGTTTTTTGTAATTGTCCAGCTTTTTGTTTCCTAAAACTCTGAAACAATTGTTTAAAAGAACTCCACGCAGCTAATTCAACATCGCTTAATTTTTGATCAAACTGTTGATCCCTTAGTATTTTATAATTTGTTGTCCATCAAATATTCCTTCCTTAAGCTTAGCATCGCTTAGTTTAGGAAGAATTTGTACAAGGTATTTAAACGCATCTCCTTCTTTATCTCAACCTCGATGGTGGTGGAACAGGATGAATTGTGTTTTTTAGCAATTTATTCAAAATGTGCAACCTCTAACATGGAAAGGATATGATGGAGCGAAGTTTGCATTCACTGTTCGCATTTTACTTCATTCACACACGGAGTTGTATATAGTTGTACGTTTGCTGAATGTGATTTCAGCACTACAACAGCATAATGTGCATATAACCACTGCTATTACATCTCACACGGAGGAATCCGTGAAAGCCGCCTAAACATATTTATATATATATATATATATATATATATATATATATATATATATATATATATATATATATATATATATATATATATATATATATATATATATATATATATTCGAAGGGTTGCGCTTCTTCCTGCATCCTTATTAGATCATCAATAACCCACATGCACACATAAAATACTATTACAATAAGCAAAACAGTCTACATGTACAAAAATTAAGGTAGAGCCCTAATTTTTTTCATCTTTTTCCAGAAAAACGATAGTAGAGACGCCAGCATCCATAAGAGACTGTCTTGGAATTGCACTACGCAAGATCAACGGGAACCCAACGAGGACCAGACCTAGCATACAATAACAAACCCCTTAGTGTCTTTTATAGTGATGCTCTTTATTATTATTTGTATACTAGATGAACTGAGAGGTATATTAGAGAGACTTTCAAACTTAGTGCTATTTCGCCAACCTACGGAGTAAGAACGTAGTGAATTATTTAGGTAATATTTCTTCATAGAAATATTAACTAAGTAATAAGTTTTTATATTCGTAAAATTACATCACTTGAAGCTATTCTATAAACTAGATAGGAGAATTGTAAATGATTTTGCTAAATAGAATTTTGTAATATTTAACTCAGAAACTGATATATCATATATAAAAAGAAACTTGTTTAATGTCTAAAAATGGTTTGATATAAACAAGCCATAAAAGCATTTATTTTCTTCCTACACAAATTTTATTTAAATAAAATATTTATACAAGGTGTAGAAAAAATAACTGCTTTTAAAATTTGGTAATACACAAAAAAATTACCCCTTGGGGTTTGGATAAACATACGGGTTAATTACTAGTTTTAAATATATTCAGAATTGTAATATCGATATTTAAAAGTTACTTTTGACATCCCAAAAATGTATTTTTTTTTAAATATCCATATTTCGTTTAGGACCTACATTTATGGAAAAAATTTTCTCATTTTGTTACAAATCCTTTACACTTTGTATATTTATGGTTACAAAATAATTATATATATTTCCATGTTAGATTCACTTGAAATGCCATAAAACGAATCCATTTAATAATGGCATAATTTTAAATTAAAATTGATTATGTACATACATGAAAAAGTAAACCTGAAAAAACCAGCGTTAGAAATGTGTGATTTCAAAGAATGTTTTTATTGTCATAATCTTACAAAATTTTTGTGGTTAGTAGGTCTGTGGTGAAATAAAGGAATTATCAAAATGTTAAAATCCAGAAGATACCAAAGGTAATGTGAGGCCCCACACAAATCTATTTTTAGCTATCACGAATATGAAAATAATTCTTTTTTACTGACGATTAGAAAAGATATACTTTTTTTCACACTCTAGTTGGGTCTGAATGTTCCTAGGAAAAAATCTTGAAATATGTTCTTATAAAAAATATGTTGATAGTTGCATAAATTACAGAACAAATGTGATGGCGCATTTTTTCTCATGAATATATTTGGTACTTACGTATAGAAAAAAGTAGATCGGCAACGCTATTCCAATTTGTATACGAGTATGATTTTTCTTCTTACACACAAAATTTGATTTTAAAAAATGTTGGTTAGTTAAATTGACACTGTATAAAAGTCTTTTCAACATCTAAATATTTTCTTGTTTACAGCCTTTCTTGTGAAATTTCTTACTTATTTTTACTCTTTCTCACAATTTTCTCTAAGGATAAAAATTTTGACCCATCATACAAGAACTTTTTTAATATGTCTGTAGAAATAAGCATTCTGTTTTTTATTTATTTATTCACTTAACGGACATGCCATTTACAAATACAATCAATACGAAAAAAAACAATTTATGTTAAAAAAAAAAGAAAAAATATCACAAACGAGCAGGTAATATCACAAATCACCAATTACAGAGATTGATCCACCCTCCCTGAGCTGAAATCTCAAATGTTCTTATCACACGTAAATTTCGAGGTGGCACATAGATATTCAGCCTCTGAAGGAGTTTGGGGCAATCAACATGGCCGTGCAAAATTTTGTGAGCTGTGGTAACATCAGCATTAAATCTTCTTGTTTATAAATTTTGTAAATTCAGACGTTTCTCTAATTCTGTTTAATTAATATTATCATGGAAAATATCCAACCTAAATGCCACATATCTAAAAAATCTTCTTTGCACTGATTGCAATTTACTGATATAAATTTGGAAATGTGGTGACCACACCACAGCATTAACTTCTAAAAGAAGCCTCACCAACGATACATACAAAGTTTTTATACGATTAATATCGCTAAAGTCTCTTGTATTCCTTTTCAAAAAGCCTAAAATTCTATTTGCCCTTTTACAGCACTGAAAAACATGTTTCCTAAATGTCAGTTTAGAGTCAAACAAGACTCCCAAATCTCTAACCAGATCAACCGACACAATCAGCTTTTCCTCAAAGTGATATGCCCCAGACAACACATGACTCGACTTACTAAATTAAATGTATTTACACTTGTTAGCATTAAGATGCTTTCACACCATGTGTGGAATCTATTCAAATCATCCTGAAACCTGGCTCTACATTTGTCAGTCTTAACAGACATAAATATCTTGAAATCATCAGCCTAGAGTATACATTCACAATGCAGAAAACATGCCGACAGATCAACAAACAAGTTGAAAAACAGTAGTGCAAGATGTGCACCCTGTGGAACACCAGAGGTGACATAGATTCTCGCAGAAGTATATCCGCCTTTCATAAATCCCTTGGAATATTATACAGGTACAGTAGAGTAATTCTTATATGAGATCTAACCAATAAGAAAGTAGGGCCTTGTCACGTGGGCATAAGTTTACACGACTACCAATAATCGGGGCTCCCAACAAGAAATGATGCTTTGTCTAACCAATAAGAAAGTAGGGCCTTGTCACGTGGGCATAAGTTTACACGACTACCAATAATCGGGGCTCCCAACAAGAAATGATGCTTTGTCTTGTTTGTGAGCTAAGCTTAAATCTTATAAACAGTCTCATCCACACATAAAACAATTTCCCTAACTTACCACCAAGGGACACCTTACTTCAAACGCCCCCTATATAAACTAGTCTTAATTTCACGCAGCGAATTTTTTTTTGTCTTCAATAATAACAAAACGATGTTCTCGCGATCATAACTTGAGCGTCCAGAACAAAAAAAAGTATTGTAGTGTCAGAAGCAACTATTGTAGTACCACTACGAAGTATTGTTGTGTCACAATTCTGGCCATCTGGCAGACGGCGCGTAATGGCTAAAAACTATTCATTGTCAACTGTTGGGCATTCCGGAAGGAATTCTTGGTGAACCACGCATTGATAATCGGGGAAAATGATGAGCATGACTCTGATTTTTGACTTGCTTTGACGTGCTCTTTTTACTCTTTGCTCTTCTTTCAGCCCCATTCCATGATTGTTGCGATGTTTCCATGTCATACTCGTACATCGTCATCTCAACGACGATAATTATCTCAAAAGCGACCGACTTCATTGCTATTTTTGAAGAAAGTTCTGTGTTTTTGACACCATGCAAGAAACAATACGTTTCATGTACAATTTTTCAGCCAAAATCATATTATATTCATTTTTTGAGATCTGCTCAACTTGCGGCCTTTCTAACCCGACAGGTTTTTGAGCACCACAGCCCATGCCTGAGCGATGTAATTCTCGTCAGTTAATGTTGATGGTCGTCAATAAACGTCTCTTGCCACTCAAAAACTTTTGTACGTGGCATACAATGTCCCGGATAAGCCCTTTTTTGACATTTTCGTAAGGGTAACTTTGTTCAAACACAAATTTAAAAAAATCGCCAATTCCATGTACAAAAAATAAACTATTTTATTATATTCCTTGAATTCACTTCTGAAAGTTTTAAGGGCTTTTATAAAATATCTTCGAAATTTGAAACTCTAACTAGGAAACCACAGGTATTTTAACATTCTGTTAAAAGACTTACTTCCTTTTATCTTATAGAATTACCTACAGATAAATGGGCACCCAGAATTTTAAATAACTATTCCGACAAGTGAAAAAATGTTAAATTCAATATCAATTTTTCTATTTCAAAATTAGGTTTCTAATATTATTCGATCTTTCTGCCCTACAGCCAATATATATGTCCTTATTTGTTACTGTCTCCTTTTCTATTAATTTTATATAATATAATAAAAGTAATCTTCAAATGTAATTAGTTTTAACTGGAAGATTGAAGTATTTTTATAATATTACACAATTTTAAATTGATGTGTAGGTTACTTTATTTTACACACAAGCTGGTGTTGCCTACTCCCAACAGAATCAATCACCTAAAAATTTACAGAATCAATCATAACCTGTCAATCAAACTTAGGTTGGAAATAAAACAATTGAAAGGTGTTTTTTTTTCCGGTATACCTATGTGAAACAAATGACAAGGGATTAATCATACTGACATCGACAACTAGAAAATTGGAATACACGCGATATTTTTTTCTTAAGAATCGTCTCCAGTTTATTATTACATAATTCCATAACATGTAACTGTAAAATCAACATATTAAATGACTGATTTGAAGAAGAAAACCTATGGCAAAATTTAAGTAATCTATTATATATTTTCTTCATTATTAATGTTTAATATCGCTTTCTTCTAGATAATTAGATAATATTAACAAAAACAATTTAATTGATTAATATACTTTACTTTATCCTTAAATCTAATTTCAGGTCAGATAAAATTTGTTTAACCACTTTATAGCAACATCTGTTAATTAGTCCTGCTCTTGTATATGTTTCAAAGAGCAAAAATTGAAACCGATACAACATAATTGTTTACTATAAATGCACAGATTAAAGAATAAAAATGGAGTATTAGTGTTTACATCTAAGGATTAAATTTAATGGAATATAAAAGTGTGGATCAAGTATATTTCATAGCATACGTCATCACAGTAATAACTTCCTGTATTCTAATTGGTCATTGTAGATATGATGATTTTAAAATTAAATAGAGATTTGACGGTCATTACGGCTATTCTCAAAAATTAAAACGATGGGAAATTATAGTAAGAATATTTTTGTGTATGTAAGTCAATCCTCACCAAAACTGGATTGAAGAGGTTTGATTCTACAGAATTCATTTTATACAGATATTCTTATTAAAACAATCTTCTCTTAATCATTTACTTAATCAGTACAATCAAACACAACTCAAGAGTCATATTAAACTAAAAATATAGCAACGTCATCAGTAAGAACATATTTCCAGTACAATTTTTTAAAATTATTTTTGTTAAACGATTATTTATATACTACAAAACTCTGTACATATTATATAAAAATTGTTAGATATTTAGTATCTATCAACGCAGCATTTGTGTGCCCCGCTACTTTATTAGCTACCAAATATTTTTTAATAGAATTTATAACTTTTTAAAATTATGAAGAAGACTATTCAACCAGTTTTACGTTCTAAAAAAAAACAGAATTTCCAAACGAAAACCAAATTCTTTTCATACTTGTTCCTGATAAAGTTGTCGCCTACGCATTACTAGAACTCAATAATTTCTGTAATTTACGGCGTCATTATAAGAAAAAGTTTACAAGAAAATTTGAATTTGTTCCACAAAAAAGAAAAAAAAATTTAAAGCAATAATTTAGAAACTTTTATAGAGTCGAGAGAATTATTTCTCTTTACGCAAAGTCATCCATTATTATTTCTCCTTATACAGGGTGAACTAAACTCGATGGCGTATTAGAGGTATTTGAAAAACCACATGATATATTTCTAAAATTTTCCTTGTGGTCATAAAAAACAGTAACCTGACTCCATAAAATATTTTTGAAGATGTGACTTTTCCAGATCTAAAACTAGCCGATATCAAATTCCAAATTCTAAATAGGAGACCCTGCATATTATTCTATTTTAAGATATTAATTATTTTGCAATTCACGGGAGTAAAAACGATTTTATTATAAAAAAAAAACTGTATCTTTCTCGACATTACTACTAGAAACTTGAAATTTTTGCAAGAGTTTGTCAAAAAATAAACACTTTATTAATGTTGTTCAAAATTGAAATAAAAATATAAAGAGTGGGTAAAAAAGTAAGTCAAACTTTATTTAAAAAAAAAATATAAAAAAATAGCAAATAGAAAATGAAACTATGTAGCATTTTTCTATACCTATCTCCAATGCATTTGGAATTATAACACATTTTAAGTGAACAGGAACATTAAGAAATAAAGTAAGGAAAAAGATATAAAGAAGAATAATCAGTAGATAGATTGTTTAAAACTTCCTCCATTAACTATCAAACAATAGAGTATTGATGTCATAATATAGTTAGTTGTTGCTGCATGTGTCTTCCTGGCATTTAAAAGTAGAAGTGTTTCTCTTCCCCGATTCCGTAGTTCTTCTTCAGTATCGACTGGAGTTTAGTAAACATGTTCTTTTACTCCGCCTCAAAGATAAATATCCAGAGGGGTAAGATCCTGTGATCTAGGAAGCCAAATGACAAATCCATCTGTCTTCAAACTTGTCTGTAAGCTCTTTACTGACTTCATTGTTATAGTAAGCCGGTGCACCTAATTGATAACACAATAGATTAAAGTATGTGAAAATGCAGAGAGCTACGCTAGAACATTTTCTTCTCTACCTGTTCCAGGACTAACCTTGACTATTGACATCTTAATCCTACTATAATTGACAAAATTATTTTCTATTCTCTTGAACTCTTTCTCGTTCATTGGAATCTATTTCAGACTAGTCTGGATAGATCTCGTTAAACTTCCTGCATGACCGTCTGTGAATGTCGAACAAATTTAACATTTGGCCTTTTGTATAGGAACTTGTCATCTCGAGATATTCCGACATGTCAGAAATACCGGACAGTCATTTTCTAACAAGTTAAAAGCATAACTCACAGTCAATTTGAAAATCCAACGTGTGTTTTTTCCGTTTTCATTGAAAATGATAATTCCAAAAACATTGGAGATGGGTAGAGAAAGCTGCTACATAGTTACAAAGATAATTTAATTTTCTATTTGTCACAGTTAAAAATACAGGTTGTTCCATTTAAAAAAAAACGATTTTTCGATATTTTTTAAAACAAAGTTTGAGTTACTTTCTCACCCACCCTGTAAAATTTTATTTCAATATTGAAAGAGATTAATAACGCATTTACCTTCTGATAAACTTTTGCAAAAGTTTCAAATTTCTAACAGTAATGTCAAGAAAGATATGTTTTTGTAATGAAACCGTTTTTGCTCGCAGAAGTAGGTATAGAGGTCATAGAAAATATGCTGAGGATCCACAGAATATAGAAATACAGTAATATACATGGTGTCCTATTTGAAATTTCAACTTTGATATGATCTAGTGCTAGATGTGGCAACGTCACATATTCAAAAATGTTTTAAGGAGTCGAGACCATGACCAATATACTTCTAATACAAGTTTGCTGCACCCTGTATATGTCATTACCTATCATAGACTTAGTTCTTACTCCGTAGATCGTTTGGGCATACATTAGATATCGAACTGTCTCGGGTTTACGGGAACTGTATAAATGTGTGTGGACCAAAAACCACAATATCAAAAAATAATTAGCTGATAATTTTGCAAAACTTAATTAGGTATTTACATTCCCTATACGTTCCGCAATAAACCTGAGACTACAGTATGATCGGTTCATTCATATTGTAAAAACGCAACGATAAAAATATTTACAACAAAAGAATTTTTAATTTAAATAAAATTTACATTGTTAAAAGATAAAGGACATTTTACGATAGAAGTTGGCGAATTTACAAAGAAGGATTTGCAAACTGATTTTTATTTCATTTTATTAACTAAGTGTAAAATCGGACTATTTTTATTGGGGGATTTTAAAGATTTACGTTCAACTAAGTCTGTATAAATGATTTAAAAAGTTTGCCAAATAACGAGATTGTAAATAAAATAACTTTACGTTCCGGTTTACAAGATAAGGGAAACTTTTTATTTAGAAACGAGTAAAAAATTTTTATCATCTTTATAATATTCAAGCAAGAGACCTTATTACAGATTTATAAAATTAATTGTTTTCGCCACTATCGAGACGTTTTTGGACCGTAAACGAAGGCCTGAGTCGGGTTTTGGTAACGCTGTTTCAAATTAGGAGTTTCGTTAAATTGCCTAAAATATAAATAATGATGCATATTAAAAAAATATTTTTATATATACCGGGTGCTTTAACCGAACATCTTTTATATGAAATCATTTGGAATTTTACTAAATATTGTAGACAACATATTTTTTAAAGCACTATATGAATAATTCAATTGCTTTGTAGATAATTATATCTGAAATATGCCAATTTTCATGCTTCAAGAGACTATAGTTCCCAAACGGTGCACCTTGGAACACAATGACCAATCCTATGTCCCTATCTCAATTTTTTCTAATACTCTAAAAAGTTTCCGATTAAATTTGAGATGTTTGGTTAGTTTCAGTTATACCGGAAGCGAACATTTTCAAACAAAAGATGAAAAAATGGCATTCTGTAGAATTTCAAGTAAAATTAGGGATTTTCCATTTTAAAATATTTGAGATGCCCTGTATAATAAAAATATTTTTCTGCTCCTTTATCAGTCATTTAAATATATGCATTCTCAAGAACGAAATTTCCAGTTTGTGATATCGACTCAATAGCAGCGCGATGCACGATTCCAAGACTCTGTACACCCACCTATATTTGCTGATTAAGATAGTTTATCGGCTAACCTAGTTTATGTATATTTTATTGAAACTTCGGATATTCATCGTTAATATAGTTTTAAAACTACATTTAAAATGGGCTATATAGGAAGAGCCATAGTTAGTGTCAGGGGCGGATCCAGCCTCTCTCTTTGGGAAAGGCGACGATATCAAAGCAAAGAAATAATCAAAATTACACCCACACAATTTGTATATAAAAGAGTACAGTACGACAAGCGAAAGCGAGTTGTCGACGGGGAAGGACAGCGATATTCACATTCCTAATAATGCAACAGACGAGTATATTTTTCTGAATTCCGCAGCTCTTGGGGGGGGGGGGGGGCAATCGTCCCCCCTTGGATCCGCGCCTGGTTAGTGTAACATAATATAATTACACCTGACTAAAAAAATTCTCTGTATATTTTTCTAAAAAACTAATATATGATGTATACTATTATCAGGCATAATATACTACAAGATGAGAAGATCTAGTCATGCTGTTAATTCACATTTGTAATGTAAACATCGTTATCTAATATTTCCAGAGGTTGTCCCGTTGAACTCTTACTAGAATGGAGAAGCGGCAACTCTATAATGCGAATTAGGCACACGTCAGTTACATTATTCACACATTTCACATAGGATATATGTACGACTGCGAGACTAGACATATGGTATTAGATCAAGATATAGGTTAAACAAAGATGAAATAAAATTAGTAAGTGGCTTATTATCTATCAGGCCCGTGTGGTATAGGCAGTGTTGCCGAATCATTACTTCGTTATTCATACACAATTCACCTCTATGAGAGTATACAGCGTCAAGAGTTCAAGAGAAGTAAGAAGCGTGTCGAACGAAAGAGCATTGAATCGCGCTTAAATCATTCGACTTCGATTACTTCCGTTGAACTACCTTAACAAAATGATTGCAATATTGCTATAAACCGAAGTTAAGCGCTTGCTATCAACAAGCAGATTATCACAATCTTTACATTTGTCTAAGAAATTACTTAGACAAGCAAACTATGAATTTTCGAAACGTTTCTTAAAAATGCCGTTTTCACAAATTTTAAAAAAAAAGGATGCTCTTAGTAATTGATATTGGTAACACATTCAAAAAATATTTCTATTCTACGTCCGATTTCAGGTAAAATGAAGTTCCTATAAAACTTCGAATTTTGGCAAAACCTTCTTTTGTAAAGAACGCATGAATCTGCTGTTCTGCTTGAACCTACAGAACACAGTAAAACAAAATACTTATATAGTCGAAGTACTGAATAAACTCAGAAATGACATATGACATTAGTAACAGACCCGAGTGGTTCTGGTTTATATAACTCTAATCAGTTGGTATCACGTTGGTGTAAAGTTCAGGACCGGACTGTAAATTTACTTCATTATTTTATATAAAACTGTTTCATTTTAGGACAATAAATAGCGTAAAAGATTATAGTTCAAAACACTACAATAAAATAATAATTTCAGCGACTTTAGACTAATACGGCACTTAACAAAAATTTACTGATCTAAGGAAATTTCGAACTCCCTACGTCATATGACCATTTTTACGTTATTTGTCAAATCTGATGAGTTATCTCAGTACTTTGAGAATATATACATGTGAATAAAACTAACTGTAAAACGACAAAGTGCTGATATTAATTCTATATTTATTTGTAATATTTTTATTATTGATCAAAAAAAGATTTGAACAACTGAAAAATTTATACATAAGGTATTTTTCAACTATTGTCATTCTACAAAACTGTTGTAATACTTTCTTGTTGCAGGTTTATCCAAATGTAGTCTTTAAATTTTAACCGATCATGCTATTTATACTTAATAACAAAAAAAAAACTTTTAATAAGGCCTAATTGTAAAAAAAGAAACTATTTAAATTTTTATGAAAGTATTTACTGTAATTGTGATTCTAGAAAGCTTTTAAGAAATTATCGTATTTTATTAGGAAGAAAAAATTAATTTCTTCATCTTTAGCGGAAGCGATGGTGGAATGGTATTTTAAAATCAAAAATATGTTCATAATTTCTGAACGAGCATTAGATATGTTCTAACAAGCATATTATTTTTTAGTATTTAATTTTAATAAAATAATATGCTTAAAGGAACATACTTTCATAATATTGAATTTTACATATTTCATCCTCGTATGAGGTTAACGATTTCTCAATTTCTCAGTTGAATGTCCCTGGAGCAAAAAATCCCACAAATAATTAAAATGAAAATTTAAAACTTATATTTATAAAAGATCTGGGCTTCCGTTTTTGAAACCGAAATATATATTGATCATTGGTTCCACTCGTATCCTAACTATAGATAAATGGAAACATCTGTACTGTATTACAAACATTTAGAATCAACTATTATGTTGGTTTATTTTTACTTTAAATAAGAATTATATACCTAAATAGTTTAGGTTAATCCAAATACTCAAAGTAATGATCCTAAATACCCATTACCCCACACAATAAACACCTAATTTTCAGCCTCTTTTTATTATATGGCAGCATGGCATCGGAAAGATTTTTCAGAAATGGCGCCAAAGCAAAATGAGGCCATTGAAATTAAAATTTCTAAGATAATTATTTCAAACCTAGATTTAAAGATACAGGGGCCAAGATCTGCATGAAATTTTTATTCCTGCAAAAAAAAACTAGATTTTTACGCACTCGGGCTATGCACGAGACAGATGTACCTTAAGTCAATATTTTTTAATGGCATCATGGTGACTCCTTAGACAATATTTAAATTGAAGACTTCATACCAAATATGAATATTATAATAACAAATACTTAACTGATGGATATCTATCTATAACTAATAGAGTTGTTGAGAATTCCTTATTCCACTATCGCCATTTCAGCACAAATAAAGTTTGTGTAAAAAGGTACTAAAATTGTTTAAAACGAAACTAGTACAATGAATTTTATATGTTGGTAAGTAAATAGTATTTATTTTTCTTTGCTTAAGAATAATATATTTATTTTAAATTATTAAATATATTAAACATCACTACTGTTATAAATTTGTTATAACTTGATGATTTGATGAATTCTTTAAATTCTATAATAAAGATTTCATTTTTCTTTATGTTGTGTTTTCTTATAGTCATAGGTCTTAGCAATGTCAATATCCTTCCTTGGAACCCAAAACTCATAAAACCTTAGGATTAGGAATGCTAAAGATATTACTAGTAAGTAAGGCCATACACCGCTATCGAGCTGACTAAAACAATAAATTAAATATTAGAGACACCAATTGGATCACCAGTATAAGATTTATTTATTATGACGTTACAATGAAATTCAGTGCAATGATAAGAATATAAAGTGGTGTTGCAAATATGCCGGCGATGTTACGACATAAGTACAAGCTAATTTTCGACCACTAAAAACTTTAAAGGCGTGTTTCGTCTTTACACCGGTGGCGAACTCGTCAGTGGCTTCCACCGGTGCTTTTCCCAGACACCCTTATTTACGTACTTAGTTATTTTTGGATGTTATATTTGAAGTCTTTCCTTGACGGGATCTATAGGTAAGATGTTACACATATAGGCGGTTGTTCACACAACAGTAGTCATACAGATAACAGAGTACAGTAAAAAGGGGAAAAACTTAAGCGAAAAAAATTGAAAAAAGTGCAAAATGAAAACATTTTTTCCTTACTTTAATACTTTACATTTAACATACAATAGGTAACAAAACAATAATTCAAAAACCCACTCAACAGCTTTGTCACCTTTTGATTTTATTTAATTTAAGAACACTATTAATTATGGATTAATTAGCTTAATTGAAATATCATTTAATAATATATGCTACAAAAAACTTTGACAGACTAGCTAGGAAACCTTGTTTGGTATATGGAAGAGTTCAAAACTAACCATGTTAACAGAAGCCACACCCAGACTCAACATCAGTGAAGCACTGGAGCAGCACACTATAGTATTCCAGGCAGAAATGTATGCAATCGATACCTGTCTCTGAGAGAATCTGACAGGGGGCAGGACAGCTCTCATTTACTTCAACAGTTCGACAGCGCTGAAAGCTTTCGCATATTACCAGATAACATCCAAAACAGGTCTGGGATTGTGTTCCAAACCTTATCGCCCTTACAAAACACGAAAAGGTTACTCTTACATGAGTACCAGCATACAAGGGCATCTTGGGCATTAAAAAGCTGCTACCATATTTATTGACCGAAGCCAGTATGTGGAATTATTAAGGCTGCTATTCGTAGGTAGTTATCCTGGTGGATCAACAGCAGACCCACTGGAACCATATTGCGGGACACAGACACAAATTAGACTGGTAACAGGACTAATAACCGGCCACTGCAGCTTAAGGAAACATGTACACCCATTGGGCCTCTATAATGAAGAACCAATATGTAGACTATATGACGAAGAGGACGAAACAACCTCACGCATCATCTTCGAATAGGAAGCTTTAACCTATTGGAGCACCTTCAAAGATCCATCGGTACGGAAGCACCTGAGGGCAAACTAGTGAACAGGAGGCTAAACTTGATTAAGGCAACCAACTTGTTTACATTGAACAAATATAACAGACGACACAATAAGTCTCAAGGCTGCAATGTAAGAGCATCTCAACCCTGTTATCACTCAATCAATCAGCCAATCAATGCTACAAAAGCATAAAATAATGCAGCAAAATACTTCATAACATGCTAAAAATATAATTAAGAAATGTATGTTAAAAGTAGAAATAGAAAACATTACCCATGCAACATTTGTCGCAATGTTTTAGTTGGCTCCTGTGCTACTGTTTTATAAACAACTTCAGTTCTGGCTGAAACATTTTGCCAATTGTAATATTTTTCTATTCTTCTATTACATGCATATGGACAAACAAATTTTTCATTTTTTAAGTCATGAATTGCACTTTCCAGTCCTAAAATTTAACAAATGTGTTTAGTATAGAATATCCCAGAATTACTACAGATCAAGTGAATTTTTTGCTAAAAAAATAATTCTTAAATAAAATAAGGTCTTACACAATAATATATTATTTTTCTGTACACTGAAAATGTATCTGATATTAATGTAAAACAATAAAAACAAAAATTTCCTTATAGGGCTAACAAATCCATTATAAAAAAGCTATTTTTGAGAAACCTGATTCTGTTATCTCTATAAGGATATAAAAACTTTATCAATAACCATTTGCAAAGTCATTACTCAAAAATTATATACAAGGCGTGTAAATTAAGTAATGAGCTCTTTTTTCAATTTTTTTTATTCAAATAAAATTACGGTTCTTCCAATCCTGACAGCTGTTCTGGAACTCGGATCTGGAATAGCTTTAACCGGGTCGGTTACAACTGTTTAAATATTTTCGAATGTCCGAAAATAACGGCCCTTGAGGAAAGAGAAAAAAAGTCACAGATTCGAGTCAGGCGAATATGGAGGCCGAGGAGAGACAGAAAAGTTTTTGCTGGCCAAAAACTCGTTTACTGAAACTGATAAGGCAAATTGTCGTGATACAATGCCCAGTTGTTCATGATATTTGGTCTCACACGCATCGTAGTTTTTTGAGAAGGCTTTAAAGCACAAATTCTTTGTGTATCAAAAAAGCAAGTCAACATATCTTTATAGTCTTGCTGAAGTTCTGCAAAAGTTTCCCTTGCACTCTGCCTAAATCTGGAACAAAACCTAATAGCAAGCCGTTGCTCGAAACTGATACTACTCTTTAGAACGTACTAGAAAAAAATAGATAAGAACAACCAAATGACTCTAGCGAGTTCAACCTCGCACTGAAGGCTTACCACCTGTTCCCTTGCAGCCCCATCCAAGTCCCACGACCCAAAAATTGACCAGATCGAAAGCACAGTATCATTATTGAATTTACACACTACGTATTCTTAGCTGCTTTTCTATATTATATTGGTATCAATATCTACATTTGAGTAGTTATCCTAAGCGCACAAACATTTGTTATATTATTTTCTTTCATTTAAAACTTTTTAAACAAGAAAATCCCCTATATCTTGCAAACGAAGATCTGTACATTTTTAATTAAATACTGTAGCGATTGTTTCTAACCAGTTTTAAACATTATTCTTAATTATTTTGTATTAAAATGAATTTAAAACGCCCTGTATCTTGCAAACGAAGGTCTGTATATTTTTTAATTGAATACACGTTGTACCGATTGTTTCTAAACAGTTTTAAACATTACTCTTAATTATTTTGTATTGAAATGAATTTATAAAGGAAATGTAACTAATATCAATACCTTCCATTAATGAAGGTACAGTAGGTTCAGTCAATATAATTAAGTCTTCTGGCAATACTTCAGGAATTCCTCCTACTTTTGTGGAAACTACTTTTAATCTAAAACAAAAAAAAACCGTTCTATATATATATATATATATATATATATATATATATATATATATATATATATATATATATATATATATATAAACATACTTACTTCTTTTATAAAGCTGTTGCTATAAAGGATTAACTATTTCAAAGTACAATAAGCTAATTAAAAATGTATATCCGCTTTAACCACCTAATGCTTAAAAATTAATTAAAGAAAAAATTTGTTAATTTATCAATATGTTGTATTGATATTTCGCTTTATAAGTCGATAAATCATATTGATAAAAAAAAAAATAGACAATAAACCCAGTTTTTGAACATAAATCAGATTTACTTACCCACATGATGCTGCCTCCACTATAGCCATACAATAAGCCTCAGTTAATGATGTATTTAAAAAAATATGGCCTTTTACTAGCACCTTTCTCACCTGGGAATGTTCTAATCCACCTAGAAGCACAACACGATCTTGTAAACCCCTTCTTTCTCTTATCTCTTCCAGAAGCCTAAGATAACTCAAAATTAGGGTCTATATCACAGAAATGGTGTTGGACTAACGCGCGGATGGAGAAACGGGTTGTGATCATCATTTTCATTTATAGTAAAGTAAAAAATAATTATTTAAAGACTTAAATACTGGACGACATCGATAGCAATTTTGAATACACTTGTATATTAAAATATATTAATTTTCCTTTCGTGAAATTTTAGCTGTTCCGGTTTCTTGATACCATTATGAAACTAAAAACCTATTATGCAAACCTCATTAGTGTACTAGACAACCCCTAAAAATGGTACATGAACAGGTAGTATTTATTTTTTACTTTTACTTAGCATTTATCTAATATTTAAATTAGAAAAAAACTTTGAAAAAAACAAATATTCATAATCAGGGAAGCCACCCACAACACTGTTAGTCCGTCTTCACAAACAAAAAGAAAAAAGTTTAAAAGTTCCTCTACCATCTTTTCGGACCATCTCCGGCTATTAAAAAGTGAACTTCCTTATATTTCTCACAGATATCAGCTATTATTTGAGCGGTCAAATCTACTCCTTTTCTGTATACTAATCTTGACACCACGACAACAGTAACTGAAAAAAATAAACAATTAAAATTATATTGCAATAAAAACTATTTTTATGATTTGATTGCATATATTACAAACATCTCTCAAGCACCTAATAAAAGCGCATGTTCAAAACCGGATATTTGATGGTTATATATTTAAAATATAACAATTGATATATTTTATCACTTAGGAAGTAGCTAGCTAATTTCTGCTAAGCATTGAAAAGCATTTTGGCATATGTTTCGACAACAATCAGGCATCCGATGTCGTCGTCAAGTATGTGTGAATGCATTAACTTCCAGATGAATCACACTATAACTATTGTTTGCATGCAAAATAAGAACCTAAAAGAACTGATATAACATCATTTCACTTTATTAATGTGGATGAAACTGATATTGAACATGAATGGGTTAGCTTATCAACGTTTTTAAAAATGCTTACAACATATCTTTTCCATCTAAATTTATTTATTTTTATTTTATTTATACATTACTAGATCTTACAATAATTACATAAATTACATATAGTCATAGGGTGTAAATCATGTCACACTAAAAAAAAAATACTAATGCTCATTCTACAAGCACTTTAAACAAGTCCAGAAAGATCCTTATCTTCTAGGTATTCCTTTAAGCTATAGTAACACTTTCCTATAAGAAAACATTTTAATTTATTTTTATGTTTGTTGGTCATAGAACCCCTATAACTTTTGAAAGTTTGAGGTAGTTTATTCCAAATTGATACTATGCTATGTTTTACGTTACGTTGAACATAACTGAAATTAGCTCTATCTGGCAAAACTACGTTCCTGTTTCTTGTATTATAACTATGATTACATTCGACACTTCCAAAGAAAAAAGAATAATTTTTAACCACGAACATTATACATTCATATATGTACAGGCCATATAATGTTAAAATCTTTCTCTCAATAAAAACATTTTTACAGGTTTCAATTTGTTTCATTTTATAAATTGTTCTAACACATGTTTTTTGCAGTATAAATATTCTGTCAGTATCCACTGAGTTTCCCCAAAATATAATACCATATCTCACTCTAGATTGTATATAGGTATGATACGTTGTCAGAGCGGCATCAACATTTATCATATCTGCAATAATTCTAAGAGGATAGCAATACCATCTATCCGGAAGCTGATCCACATGAGATGTCCAGTCCAATCTACAGTCAATTTGAATACTCAAAAATGAAAGGCTCTCCACCGAATCAACTACCATATTCTTATATTGAACCTATATTTTATGTTCAATACATACACCAAAGATGAGAAGCTTAGTCTTCGAGACATTCAACAGCAGGTCACTCGCAGCGAACCACTCGTTCAAACCCACAAGAGCACCCAGGACACAATCACCACACTCCTTTACATTCTCTGCCTTGCATATTACTGAGGTGTCATCAGCAAACAGCACAACATCACTACTGATG
This sequence comes from Diaprepes abbreviatus, assembly GCA_034092305.1. Taxonomy (NCBI): domain Eukaryota; kingdom Metazoa; phylum Arthropoda; class Insecta; order Coleoptera; family Curculionidae; genus Diaprepes; species Diaprepes abbreviatus. The sequence goes on from JASJET010000087.1 coordinate 4,846,171, forward strand.
ACATTTACTACATCATTTGTATATAATATATAGAAAAACGAACCCAAAGTGAGCCCTAGGGTTCTCCTCTCCGCATCTATCAAGGGTCAGACATCAACTGTTCCCCACTCACGCTTGTTCCAATTACACGTTGTTTTCTTTGAGCTAGATACAACGCAATGAGCTCCAGAGCAACACCCCTGATACCACACCGCTCTATTTTTTCCAAAAACACCCCATAATCCACCCTGTATTAGGTCCGATCAGGGTTTCCACACTAGTTGATTTAATGAGCGACTTAAATCCATGCAAGAATATCTTAATTTATTAAATGACTTGAGGCCGGGTTACCTTAATCGAGAATTTGCACAAGATTGTAGTAGATACTAAATAAAATAAAAAAGAGGACTTCGAGAAGCAAAAATCAAGACCTACAATAGACTGATTAGTCCAGCCCAAAATTCATCGAAATGTATGTGGTAGATTAAAAATACCAAAAGGGAATTTTCGAGGAGTGAACATCATCCAACCACAGTTGATGTGAATATATTCAATAACTCCTTTACAAACGTCATCGCACACAACTTGACAAATAATGTTCCATCTTCAGATCAGGATCCTTTAGATTTATCACAGAATATTCCAAGACCTGAAAAACCCTTTTTATTTAGTAGACAAGTCAATTGTCTTGAGATAAGGAATGTGATAGATGGTCTTAGAAATAAAAATAGTTATGATATATACAACCTGAACGTAAAACTTATTAAATCTGTCAAAAATCTTATTATTGTTCCACTAACAAAGCTAATTAACAAATGTATAAAACTAAATAATTTCCCAGACTTTGTAAAATGGCACTTGTAATACTTATATTTAAAAAAGATAATTCTGAACTATGCAAGAATTACAGACCAATATAACTGTTGCCTGTATTCTCAAAAATCTTGGAAAAATATATAGCTACACATCAATTATCTAATTGATTTTTTTAACAACAACTATTTCTCAAACTGCCAATCTGGATTTAGAAAGGGAAAAAAATATGTATCGATTCTCGTCTCATATTCTGAACTCCTTATCGCATGATGTCCTCCTACCACTATGCCTCTAGTATTGTCGTGTCGTGTTTTAACAGCTTACTTAACAAATAGAACACAATCGGTTCCTGTTGGACATGTGGTATCAGGAGAGAGTGAGGTAACTATAGGTGTTCCACAAGGGTCCTTGTTGACCCGATATTATTTATGATTTATATAAACGATTACCCAATGCTTGAACCTACAGCAAAATTTACACTTTTTGCGGGTGACACCACAATATCGTTAGCTGCTGGAACTATCGAGGAGGCTGTGGAGAAGTCAGCTAGGTTACAGAAGAGGACCGAGTACTGGTTTGCCCTTAACAGGCTTCATTTAAATGTTGACAAGACCAACCGAGCTATCTTTTCTATAAGGAACACGGAAAATGCGAATGACGTCACCCCTGATATTAAGCTTCTGTACATGGATCCTAAGTTGCTCTGGGGCGCACACATTGATTCCGTTGTAAAGGGGCTTAGAAGCTATTTGTTCTTGTTGCGTAACCTGTCGAATTGTATTTCGTGTGAGGTAATGCGATCTGCATACTTTTCTTTATTTCACAGCAAGTATACATATGCCATTCTTGTTTGAAGACACGGTCGCTGTATCGTTTGGGATACCGAGATGACTGTCGGGAGGCTTTGGTGAGTTTTAGGGTCTTAACACTATCTAACGTTTTGTCATGAAATGTTTGATGTATATTAAGAAAAATGCTCATCTCTATTTATCTCATGGTGACGTCCATCAGTATGATGTTAGACGAAGCCAGAACTTGCTACAAGGCAACTGTCGTCTAAAGAGATCCCAAGATGGTCCTAAATACTTTAACACCGTACTATTGTCTTTGAGCGATATGCCACTAGATAGATTTACAAATACCATCATAGATATTTTAATTAAACATTCATTGAAAAGAATTTTTTTAAGATTGAATTTTAGGATAATTAAATTTTATAATTTCTTGTATTTTAATTGTTTGTAATATATGTAAATTTTAATCCAATGTGAATTTTAATTTTGTTCATATATTGTATTGACATGAAACATTGTGAATTGACATTTATATATATATATATATATATATATATATATATATATATATATATATATATATATATATATATATATATCACCATATTAAACAGCAGCTTAAATGTCTCAATGTGAATGAAATGGTATAAAATATCACACCATGACCAAAATTAGACCAGCAATTGAATTCGACCACGAAATACGCTATCGATTTATTGTTATAAATATATCAGACAGAACTTATCGCGGCAAAGTACCCAAAAACCACGTTTTTATCAAACAAAGCGAAAAATTAATAAGACTAAGGAGGTCCAATCGCTGACTATGTTATATGAAAAATATTAGATCATAATGAAAATCAATTTTTTTATAATATTTTAAATCGTTATCTATACTATCGCGGAATTTGGATTAACTTTACTGTGTAAATTTTTGAGAAGTCATATGGAAAATCAGGATCTTACCATTTTCCTTTCAATTATACTACCATTTATCAATTAGACATAGTTGAAAGGAAGTTTAAAAATAGCTTTTTAAAACATACAAATTTCTTTTTCTGCAATAAAATATTTAACCTATCGTGGGGTTAACTAATGATTGGGATTAAAGTCGCATCAGTAACAGAGACCATTTCGAAACTGGACCAACAGTTTCGAGTGGGTTCTGAACCACTGTCACTCGGTCTGCCAAGCGGTTATCCATCTAAGTACTAACTAGTCCAGCATTTTCGGTAATCGGACATGGAATTTCGTAGCCACCGAAGTTAACGGTCGCTTGGAATTTAACATCATTTAAAAGAAATGGCATAAGATTTAGAATTAACCTGCATTAAAATGAAGTCGAAACATTTAGCAACCTTGCAAGAGAGAGCACTTTAGAACTTTGAATATCAATGGTAAAATAAATGCCTTTGAAACTATGTAATTTTAAATTCTATTACTTTTTATTAGTATTTTAATTTAATTTGTCAAATATTTGGTATCACACTTCATTTGATTCATGTGCAGCAAATGGACTTCCTTAACCAAAATGAACATCAAAAGTTGCCTTGGTATTGTTCATGCAAGGCAAATCAATAGAAAAACCATTTTTTTATTACTATTTCCAGAGTAAAAACAAATTGTAAATTATACTAACTGCCAGTACAATCAAGAGTCAGCAACTCAAGGTCTCAGTAGTTCCTTGTAAACCATTAAGTATTTATTGAAACTTAACTTCTTAATAAACAACTGTCTATATAAAACTAAAATATATTGACAGGAAATTATATCTGCAGATATTTTTACAAACTTCTCACTACTCGTTGTATGTATAAAGCCATTTGATTATTGATATTTTACAGTCTGACATAAAACATGGTTGCAGGTATAACATTCTGCTGATATATCTAGGGATGGAGATTTTATATAGACCGTTATTTTCTCTAAATTTGGTTCTTAACATTTCAAATGATAAGACCGTAAGGTAGTCGAAAAGTAAATAGAGGGGGTAACTCGTTAAACTAATTCTACAATCCTAAAAATTTATTTATATTTTATAAAAACTTCATCAAAGTAGAGAGCCTAGTCATATTATTTAACAATTCTATAACATTTTAACTTAACTTACTTTGTGAGGATACCCTCTGACTAGGATCTGGTGTAAATGAATAGGTATCAACAGCATTTGGAATGACTGAAATTCTTTTGCAATCCACTCTTCCTCTTAAAACAGTATTCTCTTTACCAGTATGTGACACACAAATACAATGATTGCAACTGGCAAGAGATATTTGCAGCATCTTATTTGTTATTAAAGCACTAGCATCAGCAAAGCCAAATAAACTATGGTCAGTAAATACTGTCTAAAAACAAATAATTTTTTTTTTTGAAAAATAAACAAAGCTAGTTAATAGGAAAAAATCTTATACCTCTATTCTTTTCAAGGATTTCAAACAATGCATCTTCATTTTATTCTGTATAAAGACAATTGAGCTTAAATACATAGAAAACTTAATGGCCATTACCAATATGTACAATTGAATTACAGAACTCTATATGGAACAAGCTGATATAATAAAAAAAAGCTTTATTGTTGTAAAGAAACAAATCTTGTTAACAAAGCGTTATGCAGAATAAAATATTATTAAGTTAAAGGTAAATATATACAAAAACAAATGATAATATAAAAAATTTAAACCGACGAAAATAATGAACATGTGATTAAAGTAACCCACATGAAATATAACAAAACATAAACCAGTATAAAGAGATCAACAAACAATAAGTACATAAATAGCATAAAAGGTCCCTAAAAAAAAAATAAATATATAATAAATTAATTTAAATCTAAAATAAAATAAGAATAGCCATAAAATTACACCATTATACACATTTTAAAAGCACAAACACTAGACATCTGCTAAAAACAATCTGCAAAATCTTCTTCCAGTGAATGATACTATCGTGTAACAAGAAAGCCCATAAAATTTTTCCCAAGCAATCTATCATCCATCATATTTCTATGTCTTAGAAGAATATTGTTATATATTTTAATTCCCTCTAAAATTAGGTACTGTGCGACCATTATTACACCTATTATATAGGTTTGGAGCTAAATAGTTTTTATATTTTTTATGAATATAGTCCCACTATTTTCAAAATAAAAACATCTCTCACGGTCAATATTTTTTCTTTAATAAATAAACCCCCAATGCTCTTTCATTTTTGCATTAAGCAAACAATGCAATGCTCTTTCATTTTTGAATTAAGCAAATAATGCACAGCTCGCTTTTTATAAGACAAGAATTGAATATACAACTACCGACTACAGGTTCCCCAAAATGCAATTCCGTACCTCAAATGAGATTCAATCAAGAGAAGTATACTGTTTTAGTCATCTTTAATCTTCCCTTGACACTATTCATTCTGCACAACATATGGCAGCCAACTCAATATTTAATGCTATTATGTGTTTAGAAAATTTCAACTTATCCTCAAAAATTATTAAGCATCTAATTTAAAAATTAGTTATTTACCTGTAGTCTCAAAAGGTTACCAATTAGCATTGCTTCATGCGCTAATGCAGAGAAGGCAGAGTGACCATGAATAATTTCTATTTCTTCTCTTAAAAGTATATAGCGTATAAGAGGTATATTACAAATCATAGTAGGTAACACACATTGATTATAAAATACTTTAATTGGTAAATAATAAACCTTTAAACCGTTTGTCATGTAACGAATACCAATTCGATCTTCGTAACTGTGTGTCATTACTATAACTTTGTGTCCTTTTTGCAACAAACATTGTGATAAATTAAAAATATGTTCTTCTACACCTCCCATATTCGGAAAGAAAAAATCTGATACCATACTACAAAGAAAGAAAATATAATAAATTCCTAAACCTAATTAAAAAACAATACTCACCATATTTTATGACAAATTCTGGATAATTGTGCTTCCGGCATTATTACTAAAAAAAAAAATTAAAGCCAAAATTATTTTTATTTACATTATTCTTTAGTTTATAACCTGAAAATTATTTTGACAATTGACATCGATGTCTTTTAAATTTGACAGAAATCGTGGGATGTTCAATTATATACTCCCAAACGTCAAGACACGTCATATTCTGGACGGTGGAGAAATTACGCAATTATCAACCTTATGTAAAGCTGTAATATGAGACATGTATCGTATAGTTACGTAAGTTGAGTAAGAATTTTGGTTGTAGACGGAAAATATGAAGGAAGGATTGAATAATATTTATATATTCGGCAGAAAAAGAACAAAGGAGATAATTAGTAAGATAATTAAGTAGAATAATTGTTACAGTGAAAATGTTAGTGAAAAGAGAAAAGTCCTGAATAGGCACCGCGATTTTAAAACGGTGGCTATGGGTGCGCCAGAACTCAACGCGTTTTAAGTTTACAAATGTATTTTGCTACTTTATTTTATTTTTATTATTATTTCATTTCCTTCTTCAGAAATAATTATGAATTTTTAGAAAACATCTTGAATTATAAATCCGAATTTTCGACAAAAATTTGCATTTTATTAATAATTTTAAACTTAAAATATTTGTAAGATGGTTCCATATTTTAGTTTCTAATTTAATAATTTTGAATTTAATTTTTTTCTTAATTTTAAATATTTGCAACGTAGTTCCATATTTTTAGTTCCCAAGTTCCAAAACAATTGTAATAAAAAAAAAACAATGTAATAATTTAATAATTTATCTTGAATTTCATTTGATTTTAATAAATAATTTAATATACTGAGGAAAAGAAGTGTTTAATTGATTATACGGTAGTATAATCGGAGCCTGTTAGGGAAATACCTAAAGTTATAAAAATAATTAGTAACCAAATAATAGCTATTACTGAGAGCAGCACTTTCAGCAAGGTACTTAGAAAATAAAGTAAATAAGGTGTGTCTACCGGCAAGGCTCTTTCTGGAAAACCAACAATAGAGGAAATAGAATATAATATATGAACTCCCTTTCGAGAATAAGTGAACCCACGTGTGAGTTACTTTGTGTATCGCCATGTATATATGGGCCAACCTGATAGATTTTAGATATAGATACGGGGAGAGTAGAGATAAAATCAATAATTTAATTCTCATACATAATATCTGCTGAAATAATAAAATTTAAATGTTAAGAAAAGGTTTTAATGAACTATTTTATAATGGATAACAATAACAAGACATGTTAATTTATAAGCAGTGGCGAATATTGCTTGAAAATTTCTAAAGATTCAAAGGATAATGCGCCCTGTAATCATTCTTTTTTAGTTTTATTATGTTATTATATATTCAAAAATTTACTTCTAGCCATAAAAGAAAGTTTATTAGCTTTCTGCACAGCCTCTGGACAATTTTTACGTTTCTTCAGTTGACATTCTTGAAAAAACCCTTCATTTCTAGGAAACCCACTAGTGTTGTCTGCAAATGTGGTTAAACCTAAAAAAAACAATTAATGTAACAGAAAATTATAAAAGGTTTTTTGACTAACCTAGGCCATAGATTTTTCCTCCTCTAAATTCACCTTCATGACGCATTCCATCATTTCGCCAAAATACGCCATAACCATGGAACCATCCTTGAAAAAATTCTCCTTCATATCTAGAGAATCATAAACATTTTTATGCTTTCTAACAATAAATAAAGCAATACAATTACTAACTTTACGGCAACGACAAAACCATTTATTGTGTCTGTAATAGACAAACAACTAAAAAATTCAATTTTAAAGTTATATAAATTTTGATAATAATAATTAAGATAAAGATGCGTTATTACAATATCATATGAGAGAGAACTAAAGCAGTCTAAGCAAAATGTATATTCTTCTGTATCATTCTGCCATATCCCGTTCGATCTAGCAATTTTAGCAGAGTTCATAAATTCATCAAACAACTAAACCGTGTCGGACTTTATGTATATATCTAAATGGCTATAATTCATATCCAATATCCAATAATTTAGAATAAAATATCTATAAATTCCAAAAGCTGTAAAGTTGCATAGTTTTAAGTTAGAATACTTATTTTACCCTAATATTTACCTAGCCCCATCAGGAAAGGTTAGAACACCCAAACCGTTAAACAATCCATCCTCAAAATAACCATCATACCTAGTACCATCTGGAAGCAGCAAATGACCTTCACCTTGTCGATTTCCCTCGGTGTTCCAAGAACCAACATATATGGTACCATTTTCATATCGATGTCCACCATTGGCCGCAATTGATACTAAAGTAATTTAAATAAAAAAAAATAATGTGTAGTTGCAATACCTCAGACATCTCACAATCGTTTGAATAAGTATATGACTAATAAAGCTATTTTGTAGTTTTGGTGACTCGTTATTATAAAGAATAATTTATTTTAATTATATATTGTAGTCATTGATCGTCAAGTTTTGATGTCTCGTCACAATAAAGTAAAATTGTAGTTAAACAATTTTATTATCTGTGCAAAAACAAATAGATGGATGAGCATTGACTTCAAAATAATGATGGCTCATTATAACAATGACTATGTCAGGAAACGACTGTCTCTATCATTAATTAAAACAAAGATATAAATTAATATTATTAAAAGTCAAATAGACCTTTGAAAATCGGCAAATTAGTGTAAATTAAGAGTTGGAATTGGATTCCAGACGCATTTTATACCAATAGTTAACAATTATGAACCTTAAGAAACATTAAAACTTGGGTTTACAACTCATCTAACGAAACCTCATAATCGGACATAAATAAATCGCTAAAAATGTTATTAATGTACCGGACAATTCAGGTTTATTAAAATAATATAATGTAATGACTTACACGCTGCTTCTTCCATTTCTATATTATATCTATTATATCAAGCAACATACAAGAATCATTTTAAATCCAATAATCAAATTAGAGTAATCCTATTATATTTCGTTCGATATGATTAATATCGGTGTCTAGCCCATCTCTATAGAGAACTAAAATGGAATAAGATTTCGAACGCAGCCATAATTGATTCCTATGTTTTGTACATTTGGTTGCCTAAGCTAAAGGCAAAAATAATGTCGTCTTTATGCGCTGCAAAGAGTCGATAAATATTCTATTTTTATTTAAAAAAACATTTTATAATTAAGAATGGTGTCAACTAGGGGAATCAAATTAAGGTTTTTCGTTGGTGAAAGAGTTTTGTGTTATGAACCCGATCCTACAAAAGCTAAAGTTTTGTATGACTCCAAGGTTAAACAATAAAATGCCTTTTTGTTTACAATGGTTTTTATATTGTTTTATATTTTAGGTTCTTGATATCGTGATACGAAAAGATCAAGGAGGCAAAAAAGTCGTTGAATATTTAATTCACTTCCAAGTAAGTAATTTTTATCAGTTAAATTTTTTAGTGTGTACACTGCATTGGGGTGTTTTTTTTTGTTATAGTCTATGTTCATTTGTGGTATTATAATATAAATTTAATTCGTCAAATGTAGCATAAAAAAAATTTATGTTTAGGGTTGGAATTCTTCTTGGGATAGGTGTGTAGGTGAAGAATATGTTTTAAAAGATACTGCAGAAAACCGACAGCTTCAAAAGGATCTTGCAGAAAAGGCTCAATTGCAACTGTAAGTAGATACTAATGCTGATACTTTTTCATATGTTTTAGGTACCCATTCACAAAAGTTTTCATACAGACTGTATTGAATAGCTAATTGGCATTAAACAATATAAATTTTTGATATAAAAAAAAGGATCTTTGGACAATAATTATCTATCATGTTTTACAATGAAAAAATTAAGGAATGTGTTATCTACACAGAAAAAATTAAATACATAAAAGTTGTCATACAGTGTCAGGTATTAGTACAAGTAGACGGGTGTCAACCACAATTGAAATGTTTAATAACTCTTTTTAGTGTTATTGACATCTCTTGAGTTAGTATAAGAAAGTAAAATGCCTGTTGTCCTATTTTAAGATTGCTTTAAACAATAAAAGAAAAAAAACAAGTAAAAATAAAAAATTTCATCGTTAAATTGGAGTCTCATTGTAATTTGACTGAAATTAAAAAAAAGAAGCAGAGCATCAGTACACTCAATTATGAAAAGTATGAATATACCCTTCTTTAAAAAAAAAAAGTAAGAAAGGATCCAAAAATTAGTGCAAATTTAGGAGCCGAGATAGCAAAAGTGACTAATAATATGATAAATGTTGAAAATTTGCACAGAATATTAAGATGTAATGGTAATAATGGAAGAAGGCCTTGAAGAAAGCCTTTAATTCTAATATTAAATCAACAAAAACATGTAACTTTTACTCTGAAATACATGTTCTTCTTATTGATGATGAGGCAAAGTTGAGAAAAAAGATAACCAGGAGTTTAAATTTGAAAATACAATACCAACAGGAAATCATGGATATGGCAGTATCATGGTTTGAGGCTCAATGGTGGTGACTAGGGTAGGACAGTTATATTTTGTTGAGGGATGACAATGTATCAGATAAAATATATTGAAATATTGCGTGCTAACTTGAAACCCTATAACACTAAACATGCTGCCTATAAAGTGAAGCAGTGCAGACTGTAATATCCCCAAAACCCTTAATGATCCATCTAGTTGCTAGACTTGAACCCTCATAAACAATTCTGGGAAAAATTGAACCATCGTATATGACTTCTATAAATACAATGGACAATAACAGAAACAGGCAGCCTTAAAGCAGCTTTGGAGAAGAAAAGTCTACTATTATAGTAGATGTTACTGAAAATTTAATTTTGTCTCTGCTGAGATGGTTGTAGGCCATTATAAATATTAACGAATGCCCCACGAAAGATTAAATATTTCAGCATTGTTTTTATATTTATTTTTACATTGTTATTAATTTAGCATATGAAGACTTTTGTAACATATTAAATTGATATTTAATTTTTTTTTCAGTTATCTCACTTAAATTTAATATTTAAACTTTGTTAGCTGTTAGCTGTACCTTGAATTGTTAGATTGCAGTTTATATATGTTTATAGTTACTCCCTTATTAATAGATTCACCCTCTGTGCATGCTGTATGAATATTTTTGTGCCTCACTGTATATTTCTTAAAGATATCTATATTTGTTTATCTTTGTAATACTGAAGAAATTGGGAAAACTATAAGTTAAATATTTATTAGTTGATGATATTCCTGGTTTGTGGTGGACTTTAATTTGAAATTAATTATCAATTTGCCATTTTACACAAATAAAAATTTTTACATGAAATTATGCCAAAAGATTATCCATTTTCCACCACAATCGAGCAATCCCTTTAATAATTTATCTGGTAATTCTTTAGTTATACTAAAATTCACTCTTTTTTCATAATATATGTATTAGACGGTGAAATTTCTGAAGTTGTTCTTTTTTAAAATATTCGTTATTGAAAAATCATGCTTTTTATAAATCTAATTTTATTAAAAATTTATTTTCTTGAGAATAAATTGATTTTTTTTATTTACTAGCTATATACATGTCAAAATTGTTGTAAACAAAATTTTTATCAGAAGAAAAAATTTTTCTAAAAAAATTATTACTTACTTTTCAGAAGTAATAGATGTGACAACCACCTTAATTTCACCAATCTTCTAGACATTTATCTAAGTCTTAACACTTGTCATTAAAAAATTATACAGGGTATTATTTTAAAAAAGTCTGGCCCTGCAAATCAGAAATTATTATAACATTACATATTCATATATGGACACTAAAATGTCAATTAGCAACCTAATATCAGAAATACTTTAGAAAATATCTGTAAAGGAATATTTTGGGCAAATTTTGCAAAATATACTGTATCTTCTTTATGGGTGGCTAACAGAACTTTTCCATAGTAGATATTTATCCAGTTTAGTAGAATACACCACCATGCTATGTACTACTAGACCTCAGCCACCTTGTATAATAATTATAAGCAACCTTAGGTGTCTTAATACTTCCTAGTGATAAATTTTCCTTGTTTAATTGTTAATTTGGTTTCTTATCTATTTTATAACATAATTTGCACCAATGAAATAATTATAAAACATTAAAATAGAAATTACAATAAATGAAGACACTTCAAATTAAAAAAAAAAGATGGCGACAATGACGCAGCTCCAAAGCGCACTCTTGACTGATGTTTAAATACCAAATGATGACCTCTACAGGGCTGCTTCACGATGTTAGCGAAGCATAATTAAAGATAGCAAAACTTGCTGAAACATAAGTAATAGATATCATTTATAACTGTTAGTATTATTCAACAACTGGTAAACACTTTTAAGATTATAAATATAGTGGCGGTTGTTAGTATTTATTTAGTTTTTAAAAAGAATAATTATATATTTGAAAATCAGAGTAATTGCTTAAAAAGCGTTTTAACAAAACTTTCAAAAATAGACCTTTTCAAACAGGAATATCTGTGAAGAGTGAAGTGTTTTACTTAATTTCGTTTTAATTTTCACGAAATTTATAATTTGAAAAACTTGCGACTGGGTGTAGCATAATTAAACTTGTTAGGAGTAAGCCAAAAAAGAATATCGAATAATATCATATATAATTATCTAATCCGGCGATTTTATTATAATTAAATAAATATTTAAGGCCACCGTCTCCCACAGCCACGCCCCTATTTTTTATTGGAAATAGCAGTGATCTCTATATTATGACATCAAATTTTAAACAAAATGTAGACAGATTGTAGCATACAAGTGAAACTTGGAGCTAAATGATTTACATGTTCTTATCTTAATTCCCTATTTAACTGGAAGTACAAAATATCTGACCTTTGGTTACTTCACGGACAAAAAATTTGCAGCCTTAATATTGCACACACATTTTATTATTTAAAATTGTAATTAAAGTAATTGGAGATTTGTGGTAAAAGATTATTTTTAACTTGTCAAAATATGTCAATTCAATATTTTTACATGAAAATAGATTCTAAATAAAAAATCATTGAAAATAGGTGATCTGTTTATTCTTTGCACAACATTAAATATCAAGAAAGTTTAAATGCATATATACGAGGTGTGGCAGAAAAGTAATGATACTGATTTTGTATTTATCAAAGTTTTTATTTTTTTTAAACATCAATGTTATCCCCTTCAAAGTAATTCCTTTGGGTAGCTACACACCGATGGAGACGTTTTTCTCACTGTTGGTAGCAGCGCTGGAAGTCTTCAACCAGTATGGTCTTCAGCATGTCGGTTACAGTCTTTTGGATGTTTTCTAAAGTCTCGAAGTGACGTCCTTTGAGGACATTTTTTAGTTTAAGAAAAAGAAGTCACAGGGACTGATGTCAGGTGAATAGGGGGATGGGGGACCACAGGAATGCCTTTTGAGGTCAAAAATTCTGTGACGGAGAGGGCAGTGTGACATGGAGCGTTGTCATGATGGAGCATCCATTTGTCTACAATGTCTGGTCTGACGCGAATCACCCTTCTTCCGAGCCTTTCAAGTACGTCTTTATAAAAAACAAATCAGCATTGATTTGATTTTCGATTTGCTCATTCGGGCTTTCTTTAGTCGAAGAGAGCTCTGAGTGTGCCACTCCTCACTTTGTCTCTTGGTCTCTGGGTTGTATTCAAAAATCCATGATTCATCACCTGTAATCACGCGACTAAAGAAATCTTGCTCATTGGCGATTGTCAAAAAGATCAAGACACTTGTTTTTTCGATTGCCCTTCTGCTCAATTGTGAGGTTTTTTGGCACAGACCTTTCGCATGTGCAGTTGTTCAGTTAAAATTTGATGGACGGTAAATCTGTTCAAATTTAATTGTTCACTCAACATTCTTAATGTTAAACGGCGGCCTGATCTCACAAGAGTCTCCACCATTCGATGTTTTAGTCGGTTTTCGAGGTTAAAGGCCTCCCTGAGCGTTGTTTACCTTCAATATTTTCTCTGCCTTCCCATAGGCTTGTTTTAACTTTTCAAACGTCACACTTGCCGATTCTCTAAGCTTAACACAAAATTTAATGGCATAACGCTGCTCCAAATTCCGCTTTTCCATTTTGCGTAACACACAAACAAAACACAACTTCACTAATAGCAGTCGAAAAAATCACGTATTAACGAAAGGCGTTGAAACTCGCACTGAGCGATGGGAGGGTGCTAATACACGTGCTCTATCAAGGACAACAGCGCAGCGTTGCCAGATCACTTGCACTGTTGCCAGTCTCATTACTTTTCTGCCACACCTCGTGTATATATATATATATATATATATATATATATATATATATATATATATATATATATATATATATATATATATATATTATTTGAACGATTTTTTATATTTCCTTTCAAAAATAATGTGCTTGTTTATATCAAGATCCCTCATCAAGTCATGTTTGTTTAATCGATAATAGTAAGAGTACAATCTTTCTAATAAATTTCGTTTCTAAAATAGGTTTTTTTTTAATTCATCATTTGGAAGTGACTTTTCATTGCCGATATATATACAAAACTGCATCTCACCATTTTCTAACCTATTCCCAAAAATCTATGACAGAGAAAAGTCAATTTCCTGTTTTAGTCGCTTTTAGAAATCTTACAAATTTTAACTTCATGGTACCTCATTTGACATAGGCCTCACGCCATATGTGACAAATATGCTTCACCTTTACTAATCTGATAAAATATTCTGAATTTAGTGGGGCATATCTTTATCGAAAAGAAAGAAAAAAACACAGTCAGAAACCGTCAGAAAGACCCGCTGGTTCTTCTGAAGACGGTAGTTCAGGGAGTCCAGGGCGTGTCGATACCGATGACAATCCAGAAATGAGTAGCAGTTCTGATGAATATTCTTCTTTAGAAGATGAAGCTATTGAGATAGAAATTGTGCCTGAACTCAGGGAAATTTTGGAGGCAGATTACTATCTTATAAATGGAAAAAATAAGGTAATAATCTAGGATGTTTATAGTGTTATTTTAGGGGTGCTCAGGTTTTTATAAATGTGATAACAAACATATCTTGTCCATCGTTTTAAAGATGAAGTCTTCTTTAAAATATATTGCGGAAATTGTAGTTGAATCAATGAAAATTGGAAAGATGACGAAGATAGGGTCAACAACAGTTTTATACAAAAAAATTTCCATTATACCAATGTAGATGGAATTATAACACATACATAACTTATTTTATAATAAATTTATTAAACCTTTGTGCAATTAAAAAAATTAATCTAAGTGCAACTCCTCTCAAAACTATAATAGGGTTTTTCTCAAACAGGTGGCTATGATTTTTTACTTTTGAAATCAGAAAATTCAAAGAACTATCACAGACAAGAAAATTTAATGCACTAAAGAAATCTTCATTTTTTTTGTTTTATGTGGACATACTTGCTGCGATCGCCGCCGCAAAGGACAATTGAAAAATTTGGTTATGGCGCCTACTGTTCATATCCTTCTGCATATTATTTATGAAAATTGTATATAATTGAAAAAAGTATATAAAGTAACATATTTTAATAAATATCTAGTATTTAAAAGAAAATAAAAATGCCTTGTAAACTTATTTTCACTGTAACTAGACATGATCTCTTAATGGCAATATTAACACTTTTTACTTTATCCTTTTCAAAACAGCAATTCTGTTTTTTTATTATTTTTCCAGAGAATAAAATTACCTGCTGAACCTAATGTTATTACAATACTGGAGTCATATTATCGACACTATGCAACTAATCAAATTTGTGGAGTAAATGAAAGGCCAAATGCTCGATTCCGAAACAGTTTTATGAAAGATACTAAACCTAAGACAGAAGATATTCAGGATAAGTAAGTATTATATATGTAAACTTGTTGCCCACTTAAACTAATATACCGGAAGAAATAGCCTTAACTTAACGTCTCAAGACACTATTTTATAGACGATCCAAAAAAAAAACAGATAAACAGAAATAAAACTGGGTAAGTTTGATTAAAACAACTATATATATATATATATATATATATATATATATATATATATATATATATATATATATATATATATATATATATATATATATATATATATATATATATATATATATATTTATTTATTTATTTATTTATTACACTTCTTCAAACGATCTTTTTCATACAAAATTGCCGATTAACACATGCACTTACTGAGGAAATACTTAGTATGTCGATATGTGGTAATTATTGTTTGTTCCATTACACTGTTGTAAATTTCAGTTATTTTGTAATTCATGTAATTTTTTAACATTTATGTTTTCGGCTGGATCCCATTATTACTAGAATGTATTTCTGTTGATAATAACTACATATATATTTCAGTAATGGATAAATTAAACTCTAAAATTATCTTATTCATATTTTATTTCCAGTTTATCAATATGCAGAGAAGTAGTGGATGGGTTAAGAATATATTTTGATTTCGCCTTAAATGATCTACTTCTCTACGGTATAGAAAAAGGACCTGGACAGTTTGTTACTTCTCCAGCATTAATGCAACCTCCTGGATCGTCAGAAGTAAAAGTTGAGTAAGTTATACCAGTATACTGGACTTTTACAAATTTTGTAATAAATTGTCTTATGATATCGGAGAAAATGTTTTCCTGGAGATCTCTTGTATTTTCGGTAAATATCAGTTAAAATGTTTGGTAAAAATGCGCGCCGAAACGCAATTTAAGAAATGGCGCTGTTCACGTGATACGTATGACGTTACATCATAGTAAATAAAGCAACGCTAAAAAATGGTTTGTTTGATTTCTTGACGTTTTTATTTCTTTGCCATTATGAAATGGTTAATAAATCGTGTGTAATACCGCAGTTCACGTCGACTTCCATAAGCACTCCAGAAAAGATGTTCGTTTCTGTTCTAAAAGATAAAAACAGTAGTTAATTTTTTTTTTGAGTGAAGATCACTTTAATACGAGTATATTTGTATTTATATATTACTGCAATATTTTATGGCTGAACTATTACAAATTTTAGTCAATGTTCCTTGTTTATAGCTTCATCATGACTACATAACCTCAAATTGTTTGTTCTATGACAAATAAATTACTAATCTGGGATGAATTAGAAGGAAAGGCATACCTATAAAACCAAAAAAAAAAAAAATTGTTATAATCACGTGCAAACCTATTGTTGACAAGATCATAATTTTAAGTTCAAGTTTTTGATATGACTCTTGAGTAATTACTTTGAGCTCTGCAACATCAAAATCATGATTAATTTAAAGAAAAGTCCAATTTTAAATCTGTCACGAAAAGATTGCTGAATAACTTGAAAAATAACTAAACTAAAATATATCGGTAGTGAACTCGAAATTCGCTCGGTAATACCAAGAACTCTTAAAATCAGATTTCAGTAAACTGATATTCTATTTTTTTACTTACATGTAATGTCACCAGAGTTGTAACCAATCGTGGAGCGTTTAGCATCACGTGATCAAACATAAAAAATCTTATTTAATTTACGTTCTTATACGGCATATATACATATTTTATTCGGAAAATAAATAAAATACACATTTTCACACTAAAATCTATTAGGATAACAACAATTTGTAACATATTTTTGATAGATATTGGTTTCCGCGTCGAGATTGCACACAGGGTGTGATTTTGTTATAGTATTTTTAACTAGACTAATAACTTCAGAAAATTGTAAATTTAGTTAAAACAATACTACTCTAATTATATAAAAGTAACTCTAAAAGTGATATAAAATTGCTTGAATGTTGCTCTCCTCCCTTAATTTTATATTTTTAGGGTAAAAAATGAGTTAAACAATATTAATTCTGAAAACAATACAAATAACCATCATCCAAACCAAAATGGTATTGGCGAATCATCAAGAAACGCGAGAAGACGAACCTTAAGGTCAAGTTATAAAAATGAATCTCAAACTAATGGTAATTCTATTGTAGAAGAAAGTAATGGATCTAGTCATCCAAAGCCATGTTCAAGGTATGAGTGATAGAAGGTAATTTGTAGTAAAATCGATATGCTCAGACCAAAAAATCTTTTTATCATTTTGATTGGGTTAAAAAATTAGTACATATGTATATTACTGAACATTATTTTCATGCCGAAAGAAGAATTGTTAAAAACTATTAGAATTTTTAAGATAGAAATTGAAACATAATATTTTCTTACAACCCTCAAAAACTTGGCATAGTGTTACCGACTTTAAATCTTAAAATATATTTTTATCCCAAAGAATTTGTTTTCAGACATGAGATATATTTAGAACATTGATCCGTTATTAACTTGTAAGCAGATATGTTGCGCATGTATATTTAAATCTTTTCACCTTTTTTCATGTCGGGTACATTTTTGACGTCAGTACATTCGCTGGCATCCACATAATCGTACTCAACTTATACTTGGCTGAGAGTTTAAATCTTCTCAAGGATGAGACACTGTTGACTTTTAAAACACTGATGTAATACTTGAATAAATAAAAATCTAACTAAAAATTTTAATATATGAATTAACTACATAATGGTAGTCAAAATCAAAGAACTCTGATCAACGAGAAACAACAAAAGCGCTATATTTACGAATGCTGCCATAAGTTGTCTTAATTATAAAATATTTTATTAACAAAATTGTATAACAATTCAAAAATCCATTTTCCAAAAAAAAACAATACTTCTCTGAAAGCAAATAAATAAGAAACTGAATTAATTGAACAATCTACGTTAACTCTCAAATCTCTGATTGGCTATCAAAGGGCAAATCACGATTTCGATTGTTCCCCCTGGCTACTAGCTGCTCACTGTACCTATTATACTAGTCTAATTCACAATATAACCTAATCTCACTGTACCTTGTCTGTTTGATGCATAGACCTAGGATATAATAGATGCGTATCTCCAGTGTCGGTCGTTCCCACAGTGCGTCAGAGAAAGAAGAGTGAAAGCTGTATTCTCCACCCTAGCTAATGGGCGTAGCATAGAACCACGTGACTCCAAACGCGAATAATACTTTACGTCTAGTTTTATGCTCCGCCCATTAGGAAGATAGGAGAATGCTACCTTTAATTTTTTTTCTGTCTCAAACTGTAGCAACGGCTGGAACTTGGACGCTCAGTCTATTATATTCTATGTCTCTGGTTAAACGTTGTAAAGAAAGTAATCGTGCATGTTGCAAAAAGCAAAATTTTGTTGTCGGCATTTGCACATAAGCGGCTTTTATGTTGTATTTGATTTATGACTGTTTTATAATTATAAAAACGTATCCCATATCTTTGATGTTTACTGAAATAAAATTTAAATTGTATCCGTTATACCTTATTTTGTGCTGTCCTGATAAATACTCCATTGTTTGTAAACGTTGGCAATTAAAAACACTCACATTAACATGTTCGGGCTATGAAAAGCAAAGCCCCTGATAGCAAGGAGGGCCTTGGATACGGCACTGCATTGATTATATTTTTCTTTCCACTTTCAGTCTACTTGAAATAATTTAATAGATGTCAATTTTTAAATACACATACACTAGTTTCCTAATATTTTTCTCTTTTAGTGTTGGTAGTAGTAATTCTGATATAAACGGTCCCATGGCGAAAGCTCTATCGTGGCGACTCCTGCCTGAACACGTTTATAGTCAGCAACCGCCACCACCAAGTTTGGTATATGGTGCCATTCACTTTACGAGATTGTTTGTGAAATTACCTGAATTATTTACTGCGTCCAGTATTCCAGAAGTAAAAATGAAAATTATTTTGAGACATGTTGATTCAATCATTGAGTAAGTATTGTTACGGTTTCGTCTCTTTAAAAATCGCTCACTGTGTTCGCAAAATAAACACAACAGTTTTCACAGAGTCACTTCCAATACTTATATTTACAACACATTTATATTAAAATAACAACTAACTAATTATTACATCTTAATATTTCCACTATTCAAATACCACTATAGAACTCGTAAGAATACAACTATACGACTCTTATACGACTATATGACTCTTAACTATATCGCTAAACGACTAACTCTACGATGCTAATAATATATCTTTTTATATATCTATGGAAATTCCTGCATAGATCTAAAGCATAAAAGTTGAGATCTATCTAGAAGTATGACGCATTGATACACTATTCCTTTCGGCACTGTATTATAAAGATGACTCATCGCGTCGGAATATTTATATATACGAGGGCGTATCAATAAGTTACTTCCAATAATTCATTACAGTATTACTGGTGTCTTTTTTTTTTAATTAACCCGGATTTAAAAATACATATATAATTTCCTCTTATTCACTATTATATGGAAAATAACGACGACTTATAATGTTATAGCTCACAGCCTTCAATAAAATTATACAGTTTGTACGGTCATTAACAAGTCTTGCTTTTTTAAGAAATTGCTGATACATTTGCAACACTATATATTTTATAAGATATTCGACTTTACTGTTATATTATACTATATTTTTCAGCTTTTTAAATGATCACAAAGAATGGTACGGAGAAAAGTTTTACGTTGACGCCAACTAACCTTCTTTATTTGAGTTTTAGAATAATATAAGATAAAATAATTTTAAACAATTTTTAAGACTGTTAAGTTTAATGTAGATGTAGGGTAGACGTATTAAAACTAGTATATTATGTTTAAAGAATTTTTTAAGGGGGCAACTGATTATATCATCAGCTAATGATCTCGTTTATAAATCAAGCATGTCGGAAAGAGAAATAGTTCTTCAAGTAATAATATCAGACCCAAAAATGACGGGTCTCGTAATCGACTCATGAGTGAGTTACTAGCTTGCTTTTATGTTCAAAAAAAAATAAACATTTGTTAAATCATTTTTAAAATCGGCAAGGAAAAACCTTTTTTTCTGTGTTGGTTGGCCAAAAATTTTAGCATATATGTATCTGTCTATAGACACAAAATGTGATTTTTGGCTCTTAGTTGCCCCCTTGGAATTGTAATGTGATTTGAAATAAAATATTTATTTTTAAACGGTCTTTTATTTTATACCTTCTTTTTTTTTTCTTTATTATACAACTATTTGCACCAAAAACCTGCAAAAATGTGCCAATGCGCCTGAGTATACTTAATCGTGACTCAAATTTATATGTGGATTTCTGACAACTGAATGTACAAAAGTTGTGGCCTTCCAGTCATTAAGTTATCCAGTTTCCATAAAGTTTGTATCTATGCAGCTTACAAATACCACACACCTCTTCATGTATTTAAACTCGATCTCCGTATTAAGTTATGATTAAAATGGTAATCTTACTAAAAAATAATTCCCAGGACTTTCTCGGATAGAAAATAACTTTTTACTGTACAATAAGTCTTTTATTTAGTTAAAGGTGGAATTTTTTGATGATAATACGTATAGAATAATTACAGACATTAGCCCCCTAATTTACTAACATAGTCCAACTCTAAAAGTTATCTAAGTTCATACTAAGGGGTTTTTTGTTATGCTTATGACGTAATTTATATTATATATCGTGGAAGGGCGTCATTTTACTAGATTTAAGGGTGTGTCTAGGCCAATGCAAAAAATAAATGAAAGGCTTTAAACAAGAAACACGTTTAAATCTGGCATGAAAACTTGAATCGCAAACACTATAAAGGTTGAGAAATGCTAATATATGTCGACAAATAAAACTTTTTATATTAAAATTAGGGACAAAAACTTGGAGTAGGTAAGAGGATTAATGATACCTGAGAATAAACAAATCTTTCCATCTTTGTCGGTTTAATAATAAAGGAAAATGATTTTTCTATTTATGTTTTCAAAATTTGAGTTAATGTAGCAATGTCAATTAAAACCCCTTATCCTTACTGTCAACTTAGACCATGATAGTGAATTCGGAGCTAAAAGTACAAGAATAAAAAAGTCGCCCCTTACTAAGTCGGCAAAAATGGTGAATTTTGTTTATTTTCAGGAGATAACTTATCCTCTTACCGATTTCAGTGATTTATTTCTAAGCTTTTGACCTTAATTTTTCTACATGAATGTTTGCTGACATACGTACCGGGTGTCCCCCAGCTATCAGAAATATAAAGAAACCAGAAGTCATGAATAAAAAATCCCAGACACACTAGAAATATTGAAATAAAAACCTATAAACTAAAATAAAACGGATTAACTGATAAATGGTTTTTATCATAAAATTTCGAAATCAAACTATTTTTTTTCTATTATAGATAACTTATAAAAAATGAAAAAAATTTGATATTACTTATATCTTGGCCATCCTAAATGAATAAGATTCAGTAAATTCACACAAGGTGAAACAATAACTTGGGTTTTAAAATTTACACATTTTGATCAGTGTATTTATATGAACTGTCAATACCTTTTAATCCTATTCTATCAGTGTTTAGGAAAAAGTTATAGAAGCATTTTAAGGTTATATTTATTTTTTATTATTTCTTATACAGTTTCCAGTTTAAACCTATTCCTTTCTTTGGTCCATTTCCTTGAAATCTCTTTCTTCATATTTATTATGCGCCGGCATGTTGAAATAGAAACCTGCAATTCTTTTGAGTTCTTGGCAGTTTTTGATTTCTTTATAATCTTTGAGGAAGGTGCACCATAATTTACTGCAAATAGTCTTACAATGAGTAGCATAATCAATAACAGTTTCCTTTATGAATTTTTTGAGGCAAAGAAACTCATTGAATAGTTCTTCATTTAATATTATCTTGTATGGTTTTAAAATTCATTCAAGGATTACAGATCTGACCACTCTGCTGATGTACATTTTTTGGTATATATCCATTGAAAAACTTTGATTTCATCTAGGGGCAAATTCACACTTCCCTGATACCGTTTTCAAAAAACTCTCTTAAAATTTTCGGTGAAATTTCCACGCTCAAAAATTTTTCAAAGGTTCGAACGTTCCGTGACTGGATATCAACTCGAACATCTTGCTTTTGAATGATGTAACAATTTCGTGTAATGTCAGCCTTCTGACAAAAATCCTTCAATGTTCTTACTGTATATATTGAAAATTGACTATAAATTTTCATTATAATTGATTCAAAATCAATTGAAAAAATGTCACAACCTTTATAAACTGTTAATGATGTGAACTGAACAGCTGATGCTATTTCTTTTGTAATTTGTGTGTCATTTAATTTTGCGTAAAAATTGCATTGTCCGGACCTTTTTCTTCCACCTAAATTAGTATTACAGTTATCACCGCAATAAGCAATACATTTTAATACCAAGGAGGTATCCAGTTGTAAATAGCAAGAATATTAGTCGTTATGCCTATACTGTGAGAGCCAAAATATTGAATAAACCTCATGGTTACTAGTATCATATGAAATACTTATATATTCCACTTCTATAATTTCATTCATCAGTTGAGAGTGGAGATAAAGCAATATCAGGATCTTGAAAACAGCATTTGTTTAAATCTGTGGTGCAGTCAAGGGATAAAAAAAAGTCATGTGGTAATTAACTGTGGGATATGCAATAGTTCCTTCAACTGCATGAGCCTTATCATTTTCTGATGATTTTTATTAATATAACTTTAAATTTTTGAAGTGAAGGCCTGTTAATTACATTTTTTGTGTTTTATAGTGTTTAGACAGTCTACGACCAAAACACATAATAAATATATTCAAACGTCACATAGACACTAATAGAATAATGATGATGAACCGCGTGCGGGCGGAATAGACAGAATATACAACTAACATTAATCACAATCTACGTTTCGTCTACGATCCTCCCGCAATCGTAAGGTCACGTGATGTGGGCAGATATTCTGTAAATAATAATAAAAAGGCAACCCCGACACATTTAAAAAATCCCCCGGATGTGCCAGGATGTCTTTCAAAAGAGGACAGTGTCCGGGGAAAAAAGGACGGTTGGCAAGTCTACGTTAAGGCTATCGACTGACTATCTCACGAAATATTGATCACGCGGCTTTTGGGAAAAAAAGCTTTAGTAATGTTGCCAAGATGAATTAGAATAAATCTCTTTATTGTGGTTTTGTACGATCAAGTTTGGAGTATGCTTGTTCATTTTGGTGCAAAGAATATAATATTTATAATGATAGTCTAGAAAAAGTCGAAAAAAAAGTTTTTTAGATTTGTCAATTTTAAATTAGGAATCAGATCTCAAGATATTGATTATGATAGTGTGCATAAGTTGCTGAAGTTGCCTACCTTGAAGACTAAAAGACTATAATATGATACATGTATTTTGTTTAAAATAGCCGATGGATTTACTGACAGCCAAGGACTTTTACAGTTAGTAAATTTTCATATTCCTAACCGTATTAGACGCCAAAATACTTTATTTAATCTAAAATTTCATCGAACTAACTACGGTATGAATAGCCCTATTTCTAAATTGTTCAGAGCTGTCGATGCTTTCTGTAAGGACTTGAACTTTTTTGGGGTATGTTTTTCGGCCACAAAAAAAGGCTGGCAATTAAAACTTAGACTTATATGTGAACTGGGGCAATCAGACATTAATTTATTATATCGGGCTGGAGGATGCATTTTTGTTTATATATATATATATATATATATATATATATATATATATATATATATATATATATATATATATATATATATATGTGTGTGTGTGTGTGTCTATGTGATCATTTTTACTTTAAATATTTTTATGTTCTTTTATAATTGTTATATGTGATAAACTTTATGTTCTATGTTCATGGAAATGATTTTATACCGTAAATAAAACATTATTAAAATATTGTAGGGTTTCTAAATAGGTAAAAGGGAATATATAATTATATAAAATAGAAAAACAACAAAAAAATCAAAATGGTAGGTGCCTTTTATGTTTTTAATATACTGCTTATGTTTTGAAACTTCTATACTAAACATTTTGCTTCTAAAATGAAGGAAGGAGAAAGCTAGAAATATTGTAATTCAAAAAATTTTGTAAATTTGGTTTGCCTTATTCGTTTGTAATGAACTTATTCATATTTAGGATGTAATTTTCAGAAAAATTAAAATATTTTTACGTTTCTAAATAGACCGACAGATTTTGTATTTAACAATATGAGATAGAAAAGACAATAATTTCGCAAAAAAATTATATGTAACTGTAGATGGCATTTTACGTTTTTAATATCTACTAATGTTTTAAAACTTTTGTATTTAACTTTTTGCTCTAACTGTTAAAATGAAGGAAGAGAGAAGCAAGAAATGTTGTTATTAAAAACACTAACTCTGCATTGCTTTGTCTGATTTATATGAGTTGGGTCTCATTTAAGAGGTAATTTATATGTAATAAAAGTGTTTTAAGTTTTAATGATATTTTACCAGATGGTGGATATTTTATTAATAAAAAGGTGTCATTCCAAACTACTTGGTTCATAAGATATAAAATTGGTAAAAAATCTGAACATTAGAAATTGCTATTGTTTTTTAAAAGGCAAATATTAGCGAAAATAAAGATCTTTATTGAGAATTTTAAATAAAAGGACTTTTTTTGGCTAACGTACTTATGAACAGAATAGTAACTAAAGTAATTTCCTTACCAAGAAAAAATCTATGCAACTTTTGAGTCTGTGACGGTTACAAATTACAGCAATTTCAACTTCCGCAAGAGAAATTCGTTGTATACCATGTCTTATATGATGAATCATATCTTCTCTGGTTGTTAGTCAAGTATAATAACTATCTTTTATTATTCCCCAGATATAAAAATCTAAAACCATTAAATCTGATGATGGAACTAGCCAACAAATTGTACCATATCTTCCTGCTCACTAATGTTTTGAGCATAATGTAGTGGATAGCTAACGTGCTGAAACCCCATGTTTCTGCATATCTCCAGTGTCTCATCTTCTAAAAGAATAGGTAATTGGTTCATTAAAAGTTCAAATGAATTGTTCTATTTCGCCGTTAAATATATGCATAATAATTTTATCTTTTATAATACTGCATCACACAACAATAAATTGATTTTGGTCTATAATTTAATTTCTAAAAACAATAGCGAGTTCTAATTTATGGCTTAGCTTCCCTCATTTTAAATGTTATGAAGCAAATTATTTGAAACGTGACCTTTCTTTTGGACTATTTGAAAAAATTAATAAGTTTGACAACGTTATTTGACAACTGACTAATATTTTTACTCTTATATAAGAATTACCTGAATAACAATATTCCTTGCTTCGTCCTCCCTTTATTCTCAGACGTAAAACATACAGTGACTCACACTTTAAATGATGAAGTTGCGGTTAAAAGAAACTAACCCGTGTTACTAGCTCGATTTTTATTACAAAAAAAAATCATTTTAACAATAATGTAATAAATATACATTATTTTTTTGATTCAAATATGCCCCACTTAAATTTAAAAAAAAAATTAAATATATTATGTCCGGTTTAAACGTCACGTCTTAAATGATGCAAATAAATAAAAAATGGCACAAAACTTGACAATTTCAAATTTGTAAAGTGAGCGCTGCATCATATTATCGTCATTGTTTCTTATTTATTTTGACATTTCAAAGCATTTTTTTGGTTGGTTAAACGAAATTGTTTAAGAATGGGTCGACGAACAACGATTACTGAAAAAAATTTAACTATTACTCACTACCCCGGAATAAAAAAGGTTAGCTCACTACAGAAATGGATATAGCCACAAAGACATTGCCAAAATGGTAAATAAATGTTCATCGACTATTCAGAACATTATTGAACGTTACCGGAATGAAAATAGAGTCGAGAATAAATCAAGGTTGGCTCCAAATAAGATCTTCAACGAACGTGAGGAAAGATGGATTGTAAAATAAATAGTGAATAATTCAAAAAAAAAGTGTGCCAGAATTGCGCGATGAGGTGGAAAGACAGTTTCGGAAAAGCTACAGTACTGAACAATTCAGCGGGTATTGCGAAAAAATAACTTACATGGTCGAACTGCTAGAAATAAACATTTTATTAGCCAGAGAAATAGACGCGTTAGACTGGAGTTTGCTTAGGGCGCATGATAATAAAAATTTGAACATTTGGAATTCAGTTATATTTGGTGATGAAACTAAAATTAACCTGTTTGGATTCAATGGCAAAATATCAGTGTGGAAAAAAACCCAATGAAGAACTGAAATTAAAAAATATAAAAGCTACTGTCAAGCACGGCGGAGGTGAAGTGATGTTGTGGGGGTTTATGTCGTCCACGGGGATAGGTAATATGCATTTTGTAAAAAGGAATAAGGATCAGTACATGTATTTGGATATATTAAAACAGCATCTCGCAGCTAGTGTTCAAAAACTGGATATTATTAATAATTATCGCTTTTATCAAGACAACGATCCAAAGCACAAATCATTTCGGGTTTGTAGTTGGCTTCTTTATAACTGTCCAAATGTTATTAAAACACTTGCCCAATCACCAGATTTGAACGTAATTGAAAATTTGTGGTTGACATTAAAATATAAAGTTAATAGCGTCCCGGTATCAAACAAAAATGAATTAAAAGTAAAATTTACGGAAACTTAGACTATAATCTCACCAGAGTACGGAAAAAAGTTGGTCGAATCAATGCCTAGACGGCTTGATAAGGAGGACCAATAAAATATTAGCACTTGGTTTTTAAATAGGCGAGTTTCTCTTCTTTATTGATTTTGGTATTTTAAATTTTGCATCATTTAAACTGTGACATTAAAATCGCAAATAATTTAATTAAATATTTATTTTTATTTAAGCAGAAAATATTTGAGACAAAAAATTAGTATAAAACATAATTATAAGAGTTATATTAATTTAATTTTGACATATAATTTTTTTTAAATAAAAATTGAGTCGAACTTAGACTTAGTTTTTCTTATCAGCGACTGCATCATTTAAGCTGAGTCCTGTACATAATAGATAAAAACCAAAAAGGACACTCACATTTATATCTGATATTTAGTACTTTTGTGCGAATGGGCTTGTCCCGTGTATGGATAAATAATAATTTTTTTTTGAGAAATTATCGTTTTTCTATTTCATATTATCAAAGAAGAACCACGAAACTGGGTAACTAAAAGATCTAATTTCCATGGCAACTAGATCCAGTTTAAAACTTAAACCTTCTTTGTGCATCTGGCTAATAATTTTTTATTAATATAGTTTTACTGGTACAGTTTCAGATTTTTAACCGACTTCTAAAAGAAGGAGGTTCTCAATTCGTCGGCTATGTATTTTTTCTATGTATGTACACCAATCATATTGGTGCAGTAAAATCCAAGATGGCGCTGATAATATGGCGGACAAAAAAATTAATTTTGTTCGATTTTCTCCAAAATTGATATAAGGGAATTTTCGGGGTCGTACAAAACGAATCTGAAATTATTTTTAAAAAATTCAGTATGGTCGGGGGGTTCTCGAGGGTGAAAATTATGAATTTAAAATTCGTTTTTAAGATTCAACATGACAAATCCAATATAGCAGACGAAAAATTGTACATTTTTCGATTTTGTTCAAAGATAGAAGTGAATAGTTTTTGAGGATGTAAATAGCGAATATAAAATTATTTTAAGAAAATCTAATATGTTAGATGCAATATGACGGTCTAAAAATTTTAAATTTCCGGATTTCGTCTAAATTTGGTACTAGGGAGCTTTCAAGAGTTTAAATTTAGAGTAGATTTATTTTTTAGAAAGTCAATATGATGGGTTGAAAATTTTATGTTATGCGCATTTTTTCAAATTTGGTATTAGGTGGTTTTCGGGTCCGTTTTTACGAATATGAAGTTAATTTTTTACAATTTAATTTGGCATATACAATATGAGGGACTGAAAATTTTACATTTTTTCGATTTTGTCTAAAATTGATATTGCGGAGCTCTTGAGGCGTATACGCAATATTCAGGATAAATTTACGTCTCAAGTTCTTTAAATATCGGTATTTGAAGGTTTCGGGGGCCTAGGTATATTATTAATCTAAAATTAATTTAAAATTTACAAAAGCTGATTTGATATGACAGACTAAATATTTGTTTAAAACAATTTCATTGAAAACTGGTATTTGGAGATCTCTAAGAATCAAGAATTTTTAGTTGTTCATTTTAGGGTGATTTAAAATTTTAGATGAAATAGATACCTTGGAGTCATTGCGAGGTACACTAATCTCGATTAGTACTTAGTTCAAATAATTTATGGATATCATAATGAATTCAAAACTAAAAAATGAAAAATTAAATTTTTATAAAAAAAATTGAATCAACTTTTAAAAATGCGCTAAAAAGTGAAAAATAACAATACAAATAACTACTAATACAAGATATAAAGAAACTACGGCATGAAAGCAATTACAAATAAAGTATTTTTTAATCTATTTATGCGAATCACATTTTGTCAGGTATTGGTTTAGCGTCGACTTCAAAAATTTCAATTTTATATAAAAATTTATATTGTTATTTCACTTTTCAGTGCAGTTTTAGAAGTCTGTTCATTTTTTTGTAAAAATTTTATATAATCTCATTTTATAGGAAAATCTGTGTTACAGTCCTGAATTTTTTACAATTGACATCTCGATCAATGCAGAAATGTCAAATGTAAGGCGCATACTCACTACTTTTAGGGCAAAGTAATGAATTTTTTCATTATTGTGGTGTAAAATAAGTTCAAAAAATAGGAACAGCATTAATGATAATCTAACAAGAAAACGAAAACGCCATTAATCAAAGTAAATATTGAATATTTCGTTTCATATTAACGTAAACTCAATTTAAATTTAGTAAATATTCCTTTATTTTTTTTGTGACGTCGTTGTTGCAGCTGCATTTGTTAATATTCTTTTATTTATAAATTGTGTGAAATCATATTTTAATAATAGCTGTAAATACTTACTTAGATTGAATATAATCAAAATTTTAATAAATTTGTATTTTAAGCATGATGGATACTGAAGCTGTTCCCAATCTGCAAATAAATCTTAAAAAACAAGATGATGTTCCAAAAAAATATAATGATACACAAATGACTTCAAGTACAGTTTCTACAATATCTAGCCTTGCATCTCCTGTAGATTCTGGAGTGCAGTTGCTGGATAGTGAAAGTGAACTTACTTCAGTAATGTCAAGTGGTTCTGGTAAGTATTTTCATATTTTTTTGATATTAATGAGTTTTTTTAAACAAATTTTCATTGCACAAATATTCTATAATATTACATTTGTATCTTAATCTATAAACAGTGCCCGAAGAATGAACAGCATTATATAATTCTGTGATAGTTTCTATAACAATTGTTTTCAGAAAAATGACGCGAGATTGGCGTCTATGACCCAAAAGTAGGAGGAATGTAAAAAATCATCGAAAATTTAGAAAATTGTGTATTTCTACCTTTTCCAAGTTTTACTTTTTAAATAAGTATTATTTTAATTTTTAAGCATCTAGTAAACTTAACACAATTATTATTTTTAATCTCATCATGTAAATTGTCGAATACTGTAGACTCATATGCAACTGCCACAAACATCAGGCGGCTGTGGCGTAAATAACGACCCCACAGGTCCTGCGTTGCGGGGTGGGGGGGGGGGCACTGCCAAACTAGGGGCGCCCTCACGTTCCTTGATGTAAACGAATAAAAGCGAAGGATCAAGACAGGTGTAAAATAGTAGGGCACATTTAAAAATCTGCCGGGCAAGGGACAGACGCACATACTCTTATTTACACCACTGGGCTGTGCCAATGCATTATTATAGCCTATAATAGTTCTAGTAAATTTATTTATTTATCAAAAGAAACTCCATTTACAAAAATACTATATACGTAAATAGAAGAGTTTAATGCACTTTAGAAATTATGAGACAAACAAAATCAACCAAACAATATTATACGATACATCTCGTGTAGCTATACAAGAATTATTTCAACTAAAAATGGTATGTTCTTTGCAGGCTTGAAATATTGCATTAATTCATTGTTGGTATATGCCTTACTTTGCGGGAAAAATAGTATAAAAATGAATAGGGTGTTTATTTATCACAAGCGAGTCATTTCTAATTAGTGGTATTTTGACTGTATTCAGTATTTATGTACTGGACCCCACATGTTATGTAAAGAGAAATTTTGATTATGTTCAGATGTTAACAACTATATTACTCAAATTGCTGCAAAACTATATATTCCAGCATTTAACAGATGAATTGTGGACTTTTTTTTATTTCTATACGTGTTTATAATCATTTGCCTGACTCTGTCAAGGCTAATTTTTTTATTCTCTGATAAAATTTTTTGCCTTTGATTTTACATAATATATATGTATATGTCTCTATTTTCTATATATTTGTGTTATTTTGTATTGTTCATTTATTTTTTTTGTTCCCCTTTTTGTTTTAAAATTGTTCTTTATTATGTATCTTAATTGTGTTTGAACGCAAAAATTAGCTATAAGATTTAGGATTAGTATTCATGGACAATTTCAATACTTGTTATGCCAAGTTCTATGAAAATATACCATTTGAATTTGGAAATAAAGAAAAAAAACCAGGCAGGTTACATGATGTGGATTTCGAACATATCACAGAATATTCATCATTTCTTAACGTGCGTTTAAGATCAATTTTGTACTACAATCTAGAAACATGAATACCAAGAGAATGGTTCTTGTTAAAATTGCGCCGCAGTCTCGTTAGCGGACAGTGCATACCATAGTTTGAGGCATAGAAAGGCAAACTTTGATAGAAGATAATGACAGTGAACATACCCAGACAAAAGTGAAAACACAAAACAGATATCTAAATAAGAATGTCTGGATTTTAGTGAGCACATATCAAAAGTATTAAGAATCAGTGAATAGTCGTAATGGTAACCAGCAAAGTGATTATTTCTCTTATTAGCACAAGACCTTAAGAATCTATTCTGTATACCCTCAATTTGTACCTGTTAAAAGGGGGCCAAAGCACATTAATATACTCCAGACAAGCCTTCACAAATTGATAAGTAGTTTGTTTAACAGTAAGTACAATAATTTAAAGGTATAGCAAGAAAAGTCTTTAGAAATTCTAGAAATAAATCCAAGGTTTGACTAATGATTGTGAGAGCCTTGTCCAGTAACACACCAACATCCCTAATCTCATCCACCCCAGATAGAGCAGTATTATAGATGGTGTGGTGAGTGATAATCAAAATGCTTATGAGACCTACAAAATAAAATACAGAAACATTTATTTGTATTCAAAGTCCATTCAATTGTGACCAATCAACATTCCCCTGAAGCATAACACACTCCTCCAAGGATTTAATCGGTCTAAAGATTTTTAAATCTTCAGCAAACATGAAAAATTCACTATATCATTAACAAATAAAATGAAAAATAGGTGTCAACTGTGTGATTCCTGAGGAACTCTTGAGTGATAATGATCTCCTTAGAAATATAATTGTTAATTTTTACTCTCAGAAATCTTCCAGTGAGAAAACTGTGTACCCATTATTGTTAATAAACACATTTTGGGAGCTTGTTTGCTAATTATGCACCTCATTCGTAAATACAATATTTATATTACAATTTTGAATTTCATTTATTATTCTACACAATAATTTACATGTAACATCTATACATATATAATTATATGTATCTGATTGAAAAATACTTTTCAGTAGTAAAAAAAGTTTTAAATTGGTTAAGTAGTTTTAGAGATTTCCCCAGACTAATAATTTTTTTTATGACATTAATTTAAATTAACTGGTCATTTTTGAATAGGTGCAATATTTTTTCACTGGTGAATTTATAAACAAAATCATAAAGATTCAATAATAGTGAATTTATTTATGTTAATATCACAATGTGATGTAAGCAAGTCAAATATAAAATAATAATTAAAGCTACATCAGAGTCAAAATCTAAAATACACAATAAAATCTAAAAACAGATATTCATTGAAACAATAAAAGGTATTTTTAACCAAAAGTTTAATTAAACATTTCTTAAAGCCCTTATTTGTTTTGCAGAATATTAAAAAATTTTATTGCCAAATATCCTGGGCCATTTTAATACTTGTCCAGCCGCCAGTGAATAGGAGCAATATCGTCGTATGCCTAGTTTCATAATTGTGCATATTCTAGTGTATTTTATAGGTTTTAATGTTTTCCTTGAATTATAATTCCACCATGAGCCAACCCTCTTTTGCAGTAAAAAGAAACTATAGTGTAATTAGTAATAAAACAAGGCTCTTCAAGTTTAAGCCAGTGCTCAATCAAAAGTAATACATCTGGTGAGCCATATATCATTTCTCTTGTAGTATGAGATAAGTTACTAAAATTTAGAGTTGTGTAAAAATTAAAACGGTAAAAAATCATATGTTAACATTTAAAATAGTTGGTTATATTCCATATTTTTATTTCATACACAGTTGTAACGTACATTAGGCTATTCTACATCCATAATACTAAGTCTATAATATATAATCTTATTGAATATAACGACAGAAGAATGGAACTGATGCAAATTGATCTTTAATAACTATGGTCCATATTAACAACTGTTTTACGAGATATCATGCGATATAGTAAAATATTTAATATTTAAGGTTTTATGACACAGTTATTGGATCCAAAAATAGTACAACAGCTGATCAGCATATGTCATTTGTAAACAGTCGAAAAACAAATCTTTACAAAATCTGGAATATATAAAGGTTTATTTTAAGTCTTTTTAACAAGAAGTTACACTCTGTATAATCCATATGGTGAGTCCTTTAGTAAAATAGTATCCGACACTATAAAGGATCTACAGAGTGACACAAAAATACAAAATGCTATGGTTTCATCGATCCCAAATTCGGTGCATTCTTTTACCCTTTTATCCATGATGGAGTGTGATGTTTGGAGTGCTATACATGCTCTCAAAAGGTCGAACTCTTTTGACATATATGATATGAGTAGCGCTATTCTGAAGGAGATTAGTGTCTATTTGGTCAAATCTTTGAAGCATTTATTTAATTGTAGTCTGGCTCAGCGTAATTTTTCGGATTGCCTAAAGATAGTCAGGACTGTTCCTTTGTTTAAAAAAGGGAATGTCGATTCCATGGAAAATTATAGACCGATATCTTTGATTCCGTTACTGAAAAACAGCTTTAAGCAGCGCGCCCACTGGTTCGGTTCAGACCGCTCGGCTCCGCACAATCGGCCCGTTTTGGTTTACACGTAAATAAATGAGAGCCCGCTCACTGGTTCCGACCGGCCAGAACGATTCCGCGCTTTCAGCATCGGCGTCTCTCATTTATTTACATGTAAACCAAAACGGGCCGATTGCGCCGAGCCGAGCGGTCTGAACCTAGCGGAACCAGTGGGCGCGCTGATTTAGTCGTTATTTTGAACATCACAATTTTTTGCATCCTTCACAATTTGGTTTTCGCCGGAATTTTTCGCCTATTCAGGCAGTTGCTGCGGTTGTGGGGGGGCGCGGTTGAGGGAATAGAAGGTGGGGAAAGCGTGGGGCTCTCACTGTGTGACCTCAGTCGTGCCTTTGATTGTGTTTCTCATGAACTCTTGATTAGAAAGCTTCATAGATAAGGTGTAAGAGGCGTTCCCCTCGATTTGCTTTTATCTTTCCTGTAGAAGGCAGGCAGTCGCATATGGTGGAGAGCTTTCTGAGCCTATGATGGTACGATGTGGAGTGCCGCAGGGTTCGGTATTAGGACCTCTTCTTTTCATTATATATGTCAATGATCTCTTTAGGTATTTGTCACCGGGTCTGTGTATTTGTTACGCTGACGACACGGCGCTTATTTGTAAAAGTAGAGACCCAGAATGTTTAATGAATGAAATGTCTGTTATGGGAGAGCGTGCGAGATGTTGGTTTGCTAATAATTCCCTTAAATTGAATGAAGAAAAAACACGGAATTTGTTTTTCATGAATGGACGAGGAGTGGTTGATGGTTCTTCGGTGACATTATTGGGTATCAGTTTGGACGATAGTTTGAACTGGAATTCTCACATTGCATTATTGAGGAATAAGTTGGCATCCTCTATTTTTCTTCTCAGGCAACTTTGTGGCTCTCTTCACTGGCATTTTTGTTAGAGCATGCATTCTATTCGGTGGATGAGTACATGGAGACTTCTTCTAGAGCTTATTATTAGGACTTTTTTAATGTAATTTGCAAATAGTTTTAACCTTGTTTTTTTTTGTTTTGTGACATATTACAATTGTATTTTTCTGTGCAAAATGTAATGAAATAAATTTATCTATCTATCTATTTATCTATCTATGTCTATCAGGTTATTTAATATTTGTAACAGCTGTAACAAATATATTTTCAACAAGTAATGAAACTGTTTTTAGACATATGTTAGGTTTACATTGCATATGCATAAGTTAACAAATACATATGTTACGCCGGTTTTTTCCGGGGAAAAGGTTATTCCCATATATACTACTCCACATAAAAGTATTTGTTTTATTTACGGGCTTATAAACATATATCCATAAAAACTTTTAGAATTTTTTATGGGTGCTTAAGACAGGTTGACAAGACAAATTTCAATATGTGATTTTGAAACACGATTTCATACTGAAAACTACGATATGCGTATGCGAGTTGAAAAGAAGTAGGAATGGCCATATCACCGAGAACGCGATATCACAAATACTTCAAAATAACGTAATTATGTTACGTAGGTCGAAATATGAGTTTATTAATCTTTAAGTAGTTCGTATTTGACTGTCTGTTGACGAATGAATTTATCCCAGAACCACACCTGGTTCAGCTTACTTTCTTAATATTTACTATATTTGATATTTCAAAATACTTGTGTTTTGATATAAATTCACAAGATTATTTAATATTTTAGTAGTCATTAGTTATGATAAGATTAATGGCAAAAATAGGGGGAATTTTGCGGTAAACTAATAAAATCGCAAAAAAAATACATCGAAGTTAGTACAAAGAAATATGTAGTATATTTTCTAAACAGCAAATTAAGTAGAATTAAAAGAAAGTTAAGATATTTTGACATTAGAATGTTTTATATTGGTATGTATATAGGTTATTTTATTTTGTTTCACTGGAAGTTTTTTTTTTCAACATCCAAATTTTAGTCCCGAATCTTATGGGATTGCCGTAATCATCTAAGAGACTAATTGCCATGACATGGAAATAAAAAATACATTTCTCTGCACATATGTGACTGTTCTTTTTAATTTCTAATTATCAAACGTTATAGTTTAATTGAGTGTCGTACTTAACTTTATTTTATGGCTAGTAGTTGGTAATTTTCTACATCTCAAGTCTTTGAGTCATTTTAATCGATCCACTCAAATATGCATTTTCGAGAAAATTGTTTCAGATATAATTTGTATGGTTCAAAGAGAGACATCCAATAGTGATCTTGACTTTGACCTTGTCAGGGTCAGGTTAATTTTTTGAACGGGAAGCCATATTTTTCATTGCAGAAATGGAATATATGTAAAATTCATATGGGAACTATTGGCTGCTTATGTATTCACACCATCTATATGGTGCAAAAAGGGAAGGAAGCCTATTTGCAGGCATGCTATGCAATCAAATTATTTTTGTTTAGAGCAAAAAATTACTCACACATTTTTCTCAACTGCATGTATACTTTTCTGGGGTATAAATTTTAATTTTAAGCAGATTTTTTGAAAGTAAATTACAACAATTTTTTTTATCTTTATTTATCATTAATCCAGTGTTTATACGTCGTAATATGGAGAGCTAATCGGTAATTTATATAGATATAGTAATAATAATTTACTGGGTGTTTGTAAACTTTTATGACTATGTTTCTTCTGTACATATGTTTACCGATTACTTCATAACAGCTTCATCGATTCAAATAAAATTTTGTGCATTATATTCAGGAAGTTGCAACGGTGATCCCACATAATTTTAGCTAAAATTGGTTCAATAAGTACAATTAAAAATCTAAAATTTACTTATTTTTTAAAAGTAAATATGACTGATAAAATATGGAGAAAATGATAATAGGGAAGCTTAAATTACGAATCTAAAATTAATTTGGGATATTCTCGGAATCAAAAAAAGATTTTGGTTGCTCCGTTTACAATAATTTTGACTAAAATATATACCTTTTTGCAGTGTGGCAACATTAGTTACACTAGATATCTTGATTAGTAACTAAGCGATTAAAATAATTTTTGGATATAGAGGTAAGGTCAGTTATAAATTACATTAAAAATCAAAAAATAAAATGAAAAGAAAATTGAATTTCCTGAAAAAAATTGTTTTGTAAATTTTTATCCGCAACTGAAACTACAGAAAAAATTAATAAAATTATTTCCAATTATGTCCAAACAAAACACATACAAACAAACATGTGTGTGAGACCAAACATCAAGAACAACTCTTCCCGAAATCACCTTAAGGGACGTCATTTTGGTGGGACATTCAAACGGCTGTAACTGACCAACTGAAGACTATTTCAGTATCCGAGTTCTAGCACTCCTATGAGGATTGGAGGAACCGTCTTCAGTGATGTATTACTTAATTTACACATCTCGTAACCGACGGAGAAAAATTAAATATTATGTGAATACCTCGGTATATACATAATAAATAGAAGTAAACCCGCAAAGTGTAAACAAAACAAACACGAACTCTGAAATAAAAAAGCTAAAGTCATCTGTCGCCCGGTTTTATTTTGGATTTATTTAGCAACTGCTACGAGGGCGATTCAAATATTAACCGAACTTTTCATTTTAATACTCTCTAGGTGAAGCGAGTAACGTGACGTCTTCATATATGTTGGGTGGGGATATAAAGTGGAGGGGAGAAAATCAGTTCGGCTCGCTAGAGCAGATTGGCTGTTAGTAGCATCATGTCTTAACAAGAGATGCACATGTCTGTTGAGCAACGCATTATTATTAAATTTTTGTCGCGGGAGGACGTAAAACCTGCCGAAATTTTGCGCAAACTAACTGCACAGTTCACTAGAAGATTGTTTTCAAGGACCCAAGACGACTGACACAAAAAATTTTCCGATTGGCGAGAGTTAATGGAAAATGAGACCCATGCACGCCGACCGCGGACAAGCACCAGTGAGACGAATATTCTTGCGATTCGTGAGATGATTGAAAGAGATCCCCACCTTACACTATAGGAAATTGCTACACACGTTGGAATATTATATGGTAGTGCCCAATCAATCATTTCAGATGATTTAGGTTACCGAAAAGTGGCCGCAAGGTGGGTTCCTCGCCTCTTGACGAAAGATCAGAAAGCAAACCGTCGTACTGTGTGACTTTTGACACGATATCGAACAGAGGGGGATGATTTCTTGAAGCACATTGTCACCTGTGATGAGACGTGGGTGCATCATTACACCCCGGAGTCTAAGTAGGCAAGCATGGAGTGGGGAAAACCTGGAGAAGCAGCACCGCGGAAAGCCTTTCTGCTGGGAAATTTATTGCAATGATTTTTTGGGATTGCAGACACATATTGCTTGTTGATTTTCTCCATGAACGGCGTATAGTTAATGCTGGGTACTACTGCCAACTGCTTGTTGCTACTCCATAACAACGCTCGGACACACAGCTGCATTAACCCAAGAAAAATTGGACAAAATTCATTAGAAAATACTGGAACATCCGCCCTACAGTCCCGATCGGTCTTCGTGTTACTACCACATGTTTGGGCTACTTAAAAAAGAACTAAGAGGTCATCACTGTGACGATGGCGGTGTAGAAACATTCGTGCACAATTGGTTACTGACACGACCCGATTAATTCTTTGATGTCGGAATTAAAACACTTCCGATTCGGTGGGAAAAATGTGTAAATAATAGAGGAGATTATATAGAAAAATAAGGCATATTCAGAATTTTAGTTGCTGTACCAATAAATGTTCTAAAACAAAAATCCGGTTCATATTTGAAACGCTCTCGTATTACTAACAATGACATTTTCGATAAAGTATTATTGATTACTAATAAAAAAACGTACCCTACAGATGAAATTTTGATGTTGAAATTATGAAGATTAAAAAAAAATATGAGATAGTTCATTAAATGTAAATATTATTTTATAGTGCTGAGATATATTAGCACTTTGAAGCTTAATAAGAGCTTGTTTGTTTATTGTTAATCTTCGTTTATTATACCTTGGATGAAAAAAACAATCCTTTTCTAAACAATGTCGTAGTGTTTGATGTCAGTAGACTTTGTCTTACAAATTGAATTATATTTAGATTAAAAACAAACTATCGTATTGTCACTCATATATTATGATGCATTTCGCTGGGGTTATTAAATTAAGTTCGTTTTTGAATAGTTTTTATCAATTTTAGAAAAAAAGTGCAACTGAAATAACTACTACTACAATTTCAAAATACATATTTAGCAAGTTTAAATACCATAATTATTGTTAATAAATTTCAGGTTGTGACACTGATACGGTTCCTTGTTTAGAAAATGAGACATCTTTAAAAAATACAGATGATAAATTGGAGCATACTAATGAAGACCTAGTTGCTAATGATGCTTCAAGTAATCCTAAAAGTATTGTGCAAACATCTGATGCAGAAAAAATCCAATCAAAAAATAACAAACCTATAGGTTGTGAAAGTGCTTTGAACATAAAAGAAAATATTGATATTCCTGCGGAAGTCAGAGCTAATAAAGCAGAAAGTAAAACTCTTCGTGAATTTACCGAAAGTGACTTTGTAAATAAGAATGTTGTGGATGAAAAATTCTTTTCCCGTTCCGTTCCGAATTATTTTGACAGATTTTCAAATGAAGGTATAGTTTTAAATTTAGATTTTATTTATTCACCTTTACAAATCATTACATGATAATAGATAAGTCAGATTTGTTAAAAATATATTACAATTACAAATTTACAACTAACGATAGGTAAATAAAAATGATACAAATTGATAATATAAAAGTTATGACATAAAGCAAGGTTCAACTGATTTAAATCAAAAGAAAATCAAAACTAGAAATATAGGTGTAAACATTATTTAATACAAAATAAACATAAAACATTACAAAATAATCATAAATAAGAAAACATTTCTTAAAACAGGTAGGTAGTTAATGAGTAAAAACACAAATTTTCAATTTTCATTGTAATATCTGTAAAGTAGTACTAATTTTCCTGCTTTTTCTATTCTTAATTTATTTCTAACATGCGAGTGAACGAGCCCGAATGTAGAAAAAACCCTTTCTACTGAAGCTGATGACGAGACAGCACATAAGAACTGTTTCAGAATTAGGAGAAAACGTTCAACATCGGGGATGTTTTTTTTTGTGAAACCCACCACTGTAGGGCACTAACATTAGATAAAACCTCCTCTGAAAACAAAATTGTTGCATGCATTTTAGCTTGGAGTTTTATAATAAATGGAAGAAATCCAATATTTTCATTCATTTCTTTCACAGTTTTTAAAGCTTGGTTGTTCTCTACATGATCATCTAAAATATATGCTATAAAGTGATAGTCTGTAAGTGCCTGTTTATATCGTTTTTGAACAATATCAAGCTGGGATAACGATAAAATTCATCTTCGAATATACTATTCAATTCCTTTCATATTTCTACTGCGTCCGATAGAAAACAATTTTTTCTTTGTAATTTATTAATTGCCACGGCTATAGGTTTTAAGATTTTCAGATATTCCTCAGCTGATCTTTTAAGACCAATGTTTTGAAACTTTTTTGTATATGGTCGAGTCTATTTCTTTTCTATTTTCTTTTACAAATTTTTAAGTTTCTGCCATTGGCTTACATACTGTTCCATCTTACGTCATTCGGAAATACTAGTGTTTTTGCATCAGCCTATTCGTACTTTGCTTCTACCAAGTGGTTATTTCTGAAATATTTAATGACTTGTGTAATATGTTCCATAACGTCTCTTATTTCTGTTTTTGCAGAGTAAGTTTAGCAGGTGATCTGAACATCCATATATTATGACTCTTCCAATATCTAACTTGTCTTCTATAGTTCTCATAACTTTCATGTTCATCGCATTATCTATTACAAACGATTTAACGTTACAGTTGTATCTAGATTTACAAGATAAAAACAAATTGCAAGCAATCTCAGTTAAATAATCGCCAGTGGGAGGATTTCCCGAAGTATCTATTGTTTCATATAAGAATGCACGTCCATCTTTAGTAGTTATTGTGGCGCAGACTACAGGCTCATATTGCACATTAGACCAACCATCAATCGACATGTTAACGCCCTATACAGAAAGATCTCCAAAACATTTGGTTTTTTATTATCATAAATTTGATCTAAAAGGGTTGTAGAAATTGTTTTTCTTGAAGGAGGACTATAACCAGGTCGTAACATTTCAATCGCCCTTTTTACATGCGGATTGTCGATAAATCTAAAGCTGTTAGTTGCAAATACAGCTTTGGCAGTTTGTCTATTTCTTTTTATTTGCAGGTGTTCGCCTAACGAAGTTCTCTAAATTTGCTAAGGAACTTGTTTTTATTTTCTTAGAGTTAATTAGTAATTCAATAAATTGTATTGCTGCGGGTAATGATAAACTTGCAGGTAAATCTTTCCTTGGAAATGATCGTTTTTGATAACTACTGATTGAACTTGTTGAAGCCCCACTGCCCAGAATATTTGCGTTGCTTGAGTTTTAATTTTTTGTAAAAAAATATAAATACATAATACAAAAAAATAGAAACCTTTACAGCTATTTTTAATTCCACCATTCAACTTTGTAAAAAATCTTAAATTTGGTCAAAATGGGATAAAATATAAAGATGAAGGAGATATATGCATTTAAAATTTCATAGCTATTAATGCCAAAAATAAAAGACGGCTTTGAAACCAAACTACTATCTCCAGTTACTTTTACCAAGCAGAGAGGATTGAGAAGAAGATCAAAACTTTTCTCAGAAAGGGATGCTGATGGTTTACAGACAGACGTATCTCGCCAGGATGAAAGAGTCAGAACTGAAGTGTTCGGTAGAAGCACGGGAGTCGGAGAGTTTTACTATCTGGAACAGCACGCAACAGTCTTTCAGTTGCAAATTTATGCTGTTCTGCAATGTGGCCATCTCTGTAAGAGGACTAATAACATATGCTCAGACAGTAGGGTTACAATATGGTTCTTGGGTTCAATGTATCAGCTTTAACATTGGTGTCTGAGTGCAGGGAGGTACTTGATAATCTAATAAAGACAGGGTGTCCAGAATCGTGGAAAATATGGAAAACCCTGGAATTATCATGAAATTTTTTTAAACCTAAAATTTTGGACAAGTCAATGTAAAAATGTTGACGCCATCACGTGTAGAAGAAAAGACTATGAATGAAGTATGTGTTCGTTATTATACCTCAGCTTTCCTAGGACACACAACGCCTAGTGATTTACTGAAACCTTATGCTGATAGTGTAAAAAGAATAATGTTTATAAATACTATTCAAATATCCATGGACGAACCTAATATTAATTTAAAATTTTTAAAAGGGATATTGACTGTAAAAAACAAATTACCATAGGTACGTGTGGATTACACACTTTACACGATGCCTTTAAAGCAGATTTCAAAATGGTAAATTGGCAGATTGATGACATTTTGATATTACTATTTTATTTGTTTGAAAATCACCCTGCTTATCCAGAAGATTGCTTGAAAAATATCACTCTGAAGCTTTTCCCAATCTATTTTTCGGAGATATGTTGGCTAAAAAACGACGAAGTAGCTAAAAGACCGCAAATTATTATACCTTCAGTTTTTCAATATGTAAAAAAAGTCAAAGAAAAAAAAACTACTTCTAAGAACTACACAGTAGTGAAAAATAATATTAATGATACATTACTCGAAACAAAATTAGTAGTTTTCAAATAATTTGCTATGGAGTTGAAGCCTTTCTTGGCCGCGTATCAATCAAGTGACCTAAAAACTCCATTTATTTATGGCGATTTAACTGAGCTGTTTGAAGTACATTATTATGCCAGATTGTTTAAAAAAGCACGAAAATAACATTTTGAAAACTAACCTAAAAAAGCTGAAAATATTTTTACATCAAACAATATTCAACTAGATATATCAACAATGCTCGGTAAAAAAAAAAAACAAAAAAAAATCAAAAACCAATGTTGGACAGTTTTAAAAAGATTCATTACTAAATTCTCACCAAAATCACCTTTGAATTACCGTTTCATAAAAGGAATTTCTTATCTTGGTCCGGCGACAGTCTTGCAAGCTCAAATAGCCGAATCACGTCATTCCATAGCCTTGGAAAATTTTGTTGAAAATAATCTGTTGTAGGCTAGGATAGCCGATTTCATTGAAAGTGAGTTGAGAAAAAACATTAGCTTTGAAGCAACCAAGGAAACATTAAAATCCTTCAAAAAAGGTAAAATTAAAATTGATCACGTTTGGGTTGGTACAATTGAAATGTTTGGAATAGAAAAGTATGCGTATTTAATTTGATAAGAACTATTATGATCTTGTCGCATGGCAATGAACATGGGTTTTCTGACAATAAAGAATGTATTGTAGAAAATAAACTAAAGTAATCTTTAATGGCTCAAGGCTTAATATGTGATGCGTTAAATGCGATGAACTGTATTGTGGATGAGTTACACGTTGATAAAAAGTCACTTAAGGACGTAAAAATGGCTCATAGTCCGTATTAAGCTAATGTTGAAAAGCCAAAACAAGAGAAGTGAAAGGAAGGATGAATCCACAATGAGAAAAAAACAGCTAAAATTAACAAGTTAGAGTTGAAGCGAAAGAAGCTGATGGATGAAGTTAATTTTAAAAAAGTAAGAATTGATCAGAAATTATTCGAATTGAACAGTTTTGATTACCTATATTTAATATTGAAAAACGATATTATTCCAAAGTCTAAATTTAAGTTTATAAACGAACTAATGATTGTTTAGAATGAAAAAATATAATTGTTGAAAGTTGAAATAAAAAATTTATATCATAACGTTATCTGAGTTCTGATTTTACCATATTCAAAAAAATCTGGAAAATTTTCAAAATCCATCTGCAAAACCCGGAAATATCATGGAATTTTTTATAATGAGGCGCTGGATATCCTGAAAGAGCGGCTGCAAAATCAGATTAATGTGAGTCCTGAGTCACTCGGGTATACACGAAAATGAGGAAGCAAATTATTTAGCAAGTTGGTGTCCCCGTGTGAACCAAAAGCTTTTGACAAATTAATTTTCTATTATAAAAAGTTCGTTTATATTTTAATACTTTTTTGGGCCATTCTGTGTGAAAGTAATTTAGTTAAACATATATTTTAAACCTTGGAACATTTTTTTAAAACAAATTTATTTTTCGTGACAGTGGTTTCATCTAAACGCAAGTTGGAATCATCAAGCAAAAGTCTCAGCGATGAAGTTTTTGAAATGGAACATCCAATAAAATCCAATACAGAGGTGGATTTAATGAATATTTCACTGAACAGCTATGAACTTTTAGATTATACTTTGGAAAATATCAATCCCAAAGCACCTCCAGAAAATGACAATACCGATATGCATGTAAGCATGTCAGAAGAAGTAAATGAAAACCTTAAAGTGGCTTTAGGTAAGAAATCTAATAACAACACAATTATCCACCCTTATAGTATTATTATCATTTATATGAATTTTTTCTTACAGATGGTAAGGAATTACCACCACCTGTAACAGAGAAAATACAAGTAATCGAAAAGCCAGAAACGAAACCTGCTGAAGAACAAATCGTTTTTCGCAGACAAAGGAAGAAAAAATCAAAGTCCGATACTCCAAAAAAACGTGTGTCGTTCCATGAAGATATTTTAAACAGCACCAAGATTGATGATATTCATATAAATCTTGGGTTTATTACACACGAACCTGACGTGTCATTGAGCTTTTTTCAAAGAGGTTTT
The DNA here is from genome assembly GCA_034092305.1 of Diaprepes abbreviatus. Classification (NCBI taxonomy): domain Eukaryota; kingdom Metazoa; phylum Arthropoda; class Insecta; order Coleoptera; family Curculionidae; genus Diaprepes; species Diaprepes abbreviatus. The sequence continues at coordinate 4,890,488 of JASJET010000087.1, forward strand.
GTGCGTAAACCTGATGTTGTTAAAGGAAGGTAAGTGTAAATTGTAGAACGGAAACTTTCACAACGTGTTCATTTTGAGCCGCTTTTAACTAATAATATCCATTCTGTAGCATAAAATTTCTGGAATTTATGATAGATTACGGGTCTCCAAACTATAGCCCACAAGCCCGCGAGCACCACCAATTCGGCCTGCCATAATATATTTTTACTACATCGTAAAATTTCGGCTGTGTCCTTTGCATTGAAATGTTCTTGACACTTGCCTGTAAGTATCAACCGAAATTGCAAACGGAGCGGAGTCCATCCCCACGCCATGCGTCATAGATATCTCACTCGCCAGCTAATCCCAATACGACAATTTGCGCGTAATTCAAAACTAGAGTATGTTGGTATGATGAGCTATCCAGGTCTTAGCCCTTGGGACTTGAGAGGGAGGAGTCAGTGTAGCTCTTGGGCTATATTAAAAAGTCAGATACCCCTCTGATAGATACTTTTAAATGATAATTTTCGGGACTCGGCATTGTTATTTTAAGGACATTTTATCTGATTGGGAAGTCATCTGTGTATAATAAAAAAAAAATAACAGTATAAATTATCTTTAATACAATTTAATTGACATATGGTCGATAATGTTTCTTTAACTTTAAAGTATATCATAATTACTAATTTTTTTTTTAATTTTTCATACAATTTTAGATACAGTTGGGCTGCCGAAGGGGACGCTCCTTTCTATGAGAAAAACTCTTCAAACCGTGAAATAAAATCAGACATCTATATTCATCATCCTAGAGGTTCCTCAAGTTCTTCCAGTTCTACCGGAAGCATATCTAGCTCTATTGACGAAGAAGATAGCACGTCAGATGATAACGTACCCAAAAAAGAGCCCACTCAAAAATTACCAAAATCTAGCTGTTTGAAGAAGACTAAACACAAGAAATATATCGACACGAAAATTGTTCAAGAAGAAACTAATCTGAAAAAGAAGAAGTCCGAAACTAACTTGCTGGATACCAACATATTTGGTAGTTTGAAGAACATTTTAAGCTTCTCCACTTCAGTGCCCCTGGCTGAAAGAGGTATCTCAACACAATCACTAAAAAAAATATTAAGGTCAAAATAAACTTGGAGCTTAATAATTTTCTCTATTACTTGCACTATCTTGATGTAATTTTATAATTTTCTCTATTTTATAGGCGTACCAGAAGGACAAGAAGACGTCACTATATATTCATCCTCTCATGATCTTTCTAACCGACGAAAATCTTTTGGAAACTTCTCCTTTAAAAATAACGAAACTGTTGAAGTTGCTGAGGTTAAACCGGAACCAGTTAGTAAGGTAAATTCTAATTTAATTTTCCTAAGAAGTTTCCACCCATACTAGCTTCAGTTTTATATAATTTTTATTAACTTACTTTTAGATCCATCTAGCCAAGACCAACCTGAAATTAACAAAAAGCGAAGGCTTTTATCCAAATTATCCACAAAATCAAGACATGCCCGCAAACATTATACTTTGTGACAGTAACGTCTATGAACACAAAGGTATAAGTTACTCCTATGAATATGATAATTTTCAAAAGAAATTTGAACAGGAAAATAGACCTAAAAGTTCCATGGTATATCAGAAGATATTAAAAGAGTTTAATTTTTTCCGCAGGTAAGTTTTGGCAATATTTTTACTCTTAAAGAAAAATCAAATTTTTCCCATGTATTTGGTTTCAGAATATATATTTTTTACAGCCCTATTAAAAATTTTCCCATATGGCGCAATATTTCTACTGGTCACTATGTATGATTGTAATAATATTCTTTTTAATTAACGTAGATATTGAATAAAGCCAACAGACACAGTTGATGAATATGTATTTACTTTAAAATATTCTCTTCAACCATTTCTGTATTGTGACCATTTTCAAGTTAACTAAAATCATTTAAAAATCAACATGGGGCTCTAAAAAAGGGAAAACATAGAAATATCACCTTCACTAGAGGCTGAAGGTCGCCATACCTCATTAGATGCGTACCTAACTTTTTAAGTCGACACGAACCATCGTATTAGTATTGCTGTCTGTGAAGTGTTGCGATGTAAGATGTTAGGAAAAAGTTGTGTCTATAGGACGACACTTAAAGTGCGTTTGAAGAGTTATTCCAATTTATATATTCCGGAATAGAGAAAATATTAAAAATCTACAAAAACTGCTAAGAAGAATTTTTTTAAAGGTCATTTTCATATTCACATTAAAATAATAAAATAGCATTTTTTGATAAACATTAAATATATTACAAAAAAATATAATGCAAATTTAAAAAATTCATATATTTTTGTACTAGTTTATTCTATGAACAAATATTCTTCTTTAGCTGCATATCCGCTACTATTAGATGTTAGCGATCACATTTCCATAAGCTCCTCGATCTGCTGCCATATGTACTAAATCTCCAGTGTACGTACCTCAGGAATGTCCATTCCCTTATATTTCTCAACCAGGACATTTGTTTTCGGCCTATCCCACACGTTTGTCTTATATTTTCTCCTCTGTAATTAATTGGAGGAGTTCGTATTTGGCATGTCTCATTAGGTGTTTGAAATGTACTGATTTTCTCTTTATATTCAGTGCTATTTTCCGACCTTTTCTCATTCTTCTGACGGTCTTATTGTTTGTTAACTGAATCGATCGGTACTTAGTGAAAATCCATTTTAACATAAAACAGGAGAAAAACACTTCGTTTTGATTTTCACTTATTTTATTTTAATTTACAGACATGTTTCGTTGTACTACAATTTTATCAATGTTAACAGTTTTAAGTTCATGCTAATCTGTTTAAATAAATCAGATAAATTTGACACAATAATGTAGCTCTTCTTAAAGGAAAAAAAAAGGTGTGGCGACAATACCTGGATTTGATAAACGTATGTATATAACATGTATTGCTCGGAATCAAGGTTAACAATGGGGAGTTATTAGTCTATAATTGATTGTTTAGAATATATTCTGTATGTTTTATTATATTAACTTCTAAGGATTCCAACAGCAACTGTTTTTTGCCTTTATCAGCTATGTGTAAAATTTTAAAATCTTTTTTGAAATTGTGATCGCATATAATGGCAGCATATGATAGTATGGTCCATCAACTAATTAACATCTCCATGAGTAAAGAAGATTATAATAAAAAACTCAATATCATGAAACAGGTTGCACATAATTACGGTTACCCTAGTAAAACAATAGAGGACATTGTATTAGAGACCAATTAGAGACTAATTACTCCCCATTATAAAACTTTGTTTGTAAATTCTGAACAATAAATATAAAATACGTTTATCAAATTCAGGTATTGTCACCACACCTTGTTTCCTGTAAGAACAAGTAGTGTCAAATTTGTCTGATTTATTTAAATAAGTTAGCATGAACTTAAAACTGGTTTTCGGAATGGTTTGAAAAGTTGTTCAGATATCTTCCCGACCAGGTTGATTTGATATACCACTGTGTTTAAATTTTATCATTTTTGCGTATTAGTGTCATATCTAGGAAGTTTATTTGTCTGTTTACTTCAGATTCTGATGTAAATTTTAATTTGCTATGGAAAACCAAAGAAGAAGTGTAATCGTGAGCTTGGTTGACAGAGCCATTTTATTAACATCCCCTTCCTTCAGACCCTCGACTCTTAGAAAAGTTAAAGAAACACACAAAACAATTTTAATATCAAAGATATCGAAGAAATTATTAAAAAAAAAAGAACATACAAACACTACAACAGCCTAAGAACCATAAACAAGGATGATTCACAACAGGAAACACAAAAACAATACATAGCATTACCTTTGACAACGGATCTTTCAGAAAAATTAAAATACATTTTAAAAAATCACAATATTGTTATATGCCACAAAAGTTATAACCAACTAAACTCAATCTTTACTAAATTGAAAAGCAAAACACCAACTATGAAAAAAACTTCCAATATTGTATATTCAATATCGTGTGCAAACTGCCCAAAAAAATATATAGGAATGACAGGCCAATTACTAAAAAATCGACTAAATGGACATAAATATACCAAAAATACTATTACAGCATTGGCAAAACATGAAAAGAATGAAAAGCACTCTTTTACCTTTGAAGATACGAAAATAGTCGATAGGGACAAAAATTATCATAAATTAATAATAAAGGAAATGATAGCCATCAGAAAGGAAACTCATACAGTAAATGACAGAACCAACATAAACAACCTTAGTCCAATCTACAACAATATAATTTAGACGCAGTATATTCCCTTAATAACATCAAAAATGTATATATCTCCTTAAAAGCAAAAACAAATTCCTTTAATTTTTTGTTCATCTTGTCCGCGAATATAAAATGCAAGTCCTTGGTGGTTTGCTGATATTAGTAATAGTTTTGACCAAATCTCAAGGTGCGTAAAATTTACTAAAAAGAATCTTTTAATTAATTTTTGTTTCAGTTTTTGATTATTGTTTTAAATGTTGAAATTTAAGCGTGTGTAATAGTTGTATTTATATTATATTCATAATTCGCTTTAAATTTTAGACGATCCCAAGAAAATTATAAAAAAATAAATATATATATATATATATATATATATATATATATATATATATATATATATATATATATATATATATATATATATATATATTATGTATGTATTATTTTTATTGTAGAAAAGCTAAGGAAGAACCTGAAAAGGAAGCAGAAGAAGACTTTGAGATGCTTAGTGAACTATCGACGCCAACAAAACCAACTGCCAAAGTTAATGAGGTAGAGGAAATAGATGAGGTTAAAGAAGCCGAACCAAAACTTACCAGTACTCCAAAAAACGGTTTAGGGAAATATGGATCGTCAACTAAACTGGATTGGTCAGACAGCGAAACTCTTTCTGATCATTCTGAAGCTCGCAACTCAAGACATCTTAATTCACCGAAGAGAAAAATTAATAAACCTAATCACTTTTCTATTCAATCGCCTTTTAAGGTAAGATAAAAACTAGTCTCTCTTTCCACATCAAATTATGGGTTAAACGTGGACGTGAGTTAATTCCCTTTTACCGATTCACCGTTCGAAGTATTGATAAATTTATGTAAATAAATCACCGTTTTTAATCATTGTTCCTTGCATTTAATTAATCTGGATCTCTATTACTATTTTTATTGAACCATGGTTTTTTTAGGTGCCATTATCTGAATATCGACCAGATAATAATTTAGAATTGACAAGATCTTTGCCTAATCTTAGACCTTCAACCTCGAAGACGTCTCTCATTAACCGCTTTCTTAAGAACGTTACTTTAAAAAAGATGATGGATATCAAATCCCAAGGAGACCCTAAAAAATCGAGGATTTATATGGGACTTTGCCCCAAAGGTGGTAAGGTTGATCCAAAATCTAACCAAGATGTGGATAAGGTCATCGAACAAGAAGTTGTTGATAAACAAAAACAAAAAATAGCTGAACCTGTCGATAAGATGCTGATTATGAATCTAAGAAATCAGATATTTAGAAATAAAATGGAGCAACTTTTGAAGGTATTGTAACGAACTTTATAGCGTTCTACATTTTGTAGTATTAGTTTGTAGTTTGTTCGGTTTTAGGTTTATTTTCTACGAGTTTATAATGTATATAAAGGATCCAGATCGTCTTTCGGGGACAGTATAGTTTGAGAACTTGTCGATGTAACTTAAAATAGTTTGACAAGTGTCAGAATTGAGGTTGACAATAAAAAGTTATTAAAATAATACAGTATGTACCTTGTGTTGGAAGACCGGCCATCCGGAACAGTATGTTAATTACTATAAACCGAAAACTTTTTTATGCTAATTATTTTAAAATTTAGACATCCAGTTACATAGATACAGGATGCTACAAGAAGTTATTATTTTGGTTCACTACAAAACAAAAATACTTCGTTGAATGTCACAAAACTTTTAGTAACGCACTAAATTTATTAGCGAGTTAGAGTAAAATTTTATGATCATATACGCCAAAAAATATATTACGGCTATAGGTAGTTATAGTGCTGCTAACTCGGAAAATTGGCTTTTCGGGATTTTATCTAAAAAAAATCGAGACTAAAAAGTCTTGCTTTTAAACATATTGTTTGAGATATATTGGCACTTACTTGCTAACAAACTTCAAACTTAATTAAAGAAGTCCAGTCGCAGCCCATGTTAAATAAAAAAATATTATATCGTAATGAAAATCAATTTTTTATAATAGTTTTAGTCATAATCTATATTGTCGCGAAATTTCGATTTACTTTACTGTGTAAATTTTTGAGAGTTCGATTTTCAAAAATGTAAACATTTTTACGGAGTCTTATGGGAAATCAGGATCTTGACGCTTTCCTGTGAATTTACCACCATTCGCCAATTAGATGATGTTGGAAAAAATTTAAAAATATACATATTCCCTTTTTTTTCGGAATAAAATATTTAGCTTACCGTGGGGTTCACTCAGGTATTAATTAAAAGAAATGACATAAAATTTAAGATTAACCTGCATTAAAATGAGTCAAAACGTTTGACAACGTTGTATGAGCGCGCACTTCGAATCTTTCAATACATTCAATATGCAAACTTTCACACATTGATATTTTTTATTCTACCGATGTTAAATGAATATAAGTAATTGAAATAATACAAATATATAAGCTATTTAAAGTGATAATTTTTCATTTGAGAGTCGAATTTTTACAAATATTTTGGATTATGTACAAAATGATCTTGGACAAAATTACAACCTGGTAATTTTATTTTCTGTACTTTTTTTTTCAGATCTTTCCAGTTCGAAACGCTTACACTACAAACGGAGAGAGCAGACCTTTACTTCTCATTCTGACAAACACGACAATGTATATTGTCAGCTCAAAACAAATCAGTATTTTCTGCAACCATTTTGTCTTACCATACACCGAATTAAATACAATACTTATCGGACCGAGCGCTCAAACAATTCATTTTTCGAATTACGATATGGACATGCAGTGTATTATAAGTACTGGATGCTCTAAAATTACGAACGATTTAATTGGTCAGTTGGAAATTGCTATGCGGAGAGACGTAAATAAGCCCAAATTGGCGGCTGTCAAACATCTGAGTATGAGAGATATGGTTAATTTGCGACGAGCCATATGCAAGCAAACTGCTGTTGATAAGGTAAAGGATAAATGCATAGATTGATTAAAATTTATGTGTTATTTTCATTAAAAATAAACCAATCTCTAGCATTTTTTTAACAAATTATATTTTAATTAATACATCGTTACGCCTAAAATATAATTTTATCAAAATTGTTTTGCTGCTGATATAAACCATTATATAGAGAGAAGAAGATGGTTTTTGTTATCGATAACTGAAAAACCTACTTAACCAATTGGAACCAAAGTTTAACCCATGTTCTTGATATAATTGCGAAAGTGTAAAATTATATTTAATCTCAAAAAATTAACCATCATTAAAAATAACCATATAAAGATAATACATCAAAGCTTAGTATGTTTGCTCTCTGCTCTGCTAGATCAGAATGACTTTTTTTTATACATATCTCTTTCTTTCACGCACATTAGAAAAGCCCACAAAGGTAGTAGAGATACTCTAGGTAATAGACAACTTATTATTCTAGCACAAATTTGGAGAAATAAACTGATATATCGTTATTATATATAAAGGAAACGTGTGTTTTTCAATATCAGTTTGCCTTACATTCAGTGGTAAATGGTTAAATATTTTTCTACCATTATATAATACAGAAGGTCTTACTCCTGTGGCTCACCCGCATTCACTTTGGTTTTATCAGAATAAGCTCGCATATAACATACACTTTGATTTCTATCTGAAAGATATGAACGAATCCAACCTAAAGAGTTATCCCTGAATCCATATCTTTCAACTTTTTGGAACAGTATCCCGTGATCCACGCAGTCAAATGCACAAAACACTGCCGCAGGTACCTCTTCATTGTTAATATGAAGATATAGACTATCCAAAAAATTATCACACAGTATCATCAGTACCTCGCCCAGCCTGAAAACCAAACTGTTGAGAATTAACCTTCTTTTTCAGAAATTTTTGCAATTATGCAGTTGTAAAGTGTGAGGGAGCAGCAGTAGCTCCACCCTCATGAATTTGAATAACAATTGTTTCTTTAAACGAGTCAGGAAAATTTCCTATAGAATACGAATGATTTATTGCGTCAACCAATGCAATAATAGCAGATTCAGACAGGTTTTGCAAACGTCTTATAGAGATAATGTCCCAATCCATGGCATTTTTGTTTTTAGTTTCTCAAAAGACCAGTTTAATTTCCTAAGTGTAAGGGAAAATGACTACGATATTCGCGTATTTGTTATAAACTTTCAGGAATTGCGCTTCGAATCAATATTTTTTGTTAAATTCCTAAAAGTGAAGCAGTAACTGGTTGGATTCAATGTGGATTTGGACAATAACTCTGCTGTTTCTACCTGCAAATTGACTAACAATTTTTCAGGAATACGTTCGTATAGAAAGGTTGCATAACGATTTTCAAAAAAAATTTGATTTGCCATATTTACCGTTTTTCTATAAATGAATTTATATTTATTAAAAAAGGAAATGACAAACACAAAATTATTAAAATGCTTACTAATATAATGTAAGGAATGGAGATTTTTATCCGAACTTTTAATACATTTAGTAATTCAAGACTTTTTCCTTTTTTTATGTTTACAACTAGAAATGTACGTTCAAAAACATCTGTAAATAAGATATGGAATCTTTATAGGGGCTCAGCAGGAAAATTGATACTTAACCCATTTAACATTTAAGCAGTTTGTTGTTGCAATATATAGGTTAAAAATCTTTATTTGTTTTTAATTTATGATTGGGTAAAAGTTTACGAAGATAGTAAATAAGAAACATTTTGGGGAAGTTTCGAATTTTTTATTTGGCTACCTGCTCCCGCTGTACACCATTCAGTCATTTTCGCCAATAGAAGTTCTTTAAATACTGTTGAGACAAGTTGGAAGGCACAAAAATATTACGGCCGAAACCACGGCGGGGAATACTAGTACCATATAAAATAAGAAATTTTACTATTCATTTCTTCAAAGGTTGCCTACACAGACTGGCATAAATAGTGATGAGCATTGCAGGGGCGTCTAAATTTTTAATTACTCTTATAAATTCTAAATATTTGCAGATAAAGAAATCACGTTTAAAACAAAATTAGAAAATATTCTGACATCTACTAAAATTTGTATATATTAAAAGGGAGAACATTATATTTATTTATATAATCTTGTTATATTTTTACAGGATGAAGAGTATTATTATTATAGTATTGTAAACATACAAGACTTCATTTCCGAAGAAGTAACTACTACACCAATGGGTCCCAGCAAAGAAGGTCCTTTAATGTTTAGAACGGCAGATAATGAATCGGGTCGGTGGGAAACCGCTTATTTTATTCTCAAGTAAGTTTGCATTACATCTAGAATCAACTATTTTTAGTATATTCAATTTTGAGTTTTATATTTAAGGAGATATTTTCAGAAACTTAAGAATTGTTAGTTTTGCGGTAATCTTGTTTTACAAGTAGGTCTTAAGGACATTTTCAGGAACGGTACTTGTACTACCTAACCCAACATAACTTTTATAGTTTTAATTCATAAATTAGAAGAAGTCTGGGGATTACACATCGATTAAATTTAGTGGCCATCACACAATCCTGATTATTAAGTTAGTTTCGTATTTCAGGAACATACTTTACTGTAAGGTTGTTTGTAAAACGGATCTCGTTTGAATAATTGTAAATATTGCATGATATATGAGCACAACAAGGTTCTGCTAAATACATCCAATATCTTCCAATACATAAGCGAGTCTGTTACAGATCGAGCAGTTTCTCCTTAACTAGAGGAAATTAGTTCATGGCATAATGTACTAACAGTTCATATGCGAACTTTCTGATGCTCAATAAGTTAATTTTTACTTCATTTTCACCAATTATAGGTTTTTCTTGTGTTTTACCTTTGCCTATAAGGGTTTATTTTAGAAGCATCTAAATAGGTATACCCTCTGGATATCTACTGACCCAAAAAATTGATTTTATTATGAAAAAAGAAAATTTTAAAGAAAAATAGGCGATTTAGTCTCATTAGTTAATTTATGCACCTCATATCTCCCGTGTGAGGTAGTAAAAACTGCCTAAGTGATTTTCGGCATAATTAGACAGGTTATTAAATAATTTTAAACATATTACAGGGCTGGAGTGTTATACATGCTATCTTCAGCTTCTCAAAAAGTGCCTATGCAAGTATTTCCTCTCATTAATGGTGCTTGCCAAGGTGCCAGAAGGATCTTTAACAGTCATAGGCCGCATACATTTCAGCTGGTAATAGAAGGAAAAACTTTGCATTTAGCTGCACCAGACGAATATGTTGCCAGTGAATGGTTGCAGGAATTAATCCATGCGGCAAGTGGGGTAAGTATTTTCTGGCAAAATTGAAGATTACCTGTATGTTATCTAATATGTTTAATACTTTAGACCAATAAATAAAACTGGTGATTACTTGAGTTAATTTTACAACCTGCAGATCACTGCATGTTTATATACTTTTGAAACGTATTTGTTAGTTTAACAATGGCTCAAACGCAAACTCTATGTTTCTATCATATGATAAAAAATTATCTCTGCAAGTTATATTACAGGGCAAAAAAATTAGCGATAATTTTACTGTCTGCTTGAGTTTGTTTACTATGTTGTTTAAATTCTAAAACACCTCGATTCTGAAAAGAAAGAGTTCTTTTAAATAACATATAAAATAAAGAAATGTGATTACCTTTAGATGAAATCTTGAGTTGCATTCAGTAGCATATTCAAGTAAAAATGTCGATTTTTATTACGATTTGTTGAACTTTGGTCTCGATCAAGCTTTACCCTCACCTACAGATCTCAAATTATATTTGATGATATATCACTTTACCTTTACTGAAGTCAAACACATAGCTCCTAATGCTCCATCTAAAATTAATATATATTTTATAAATTCCAGATTTACAGTTACAAAGAGAAAAACCCGACCCAATCGTGCTCCCTTCTAATGACTAGCGATCATATTTTAACCGTCAGGGAGGCTTTTCCCTTTACCATAAGTTCTTTACTTCCGCCAAAAGGCAAGCATGATCCTATTAAGGGTCCTCAAGCACTTTCCTGTGCTACAATAACCGACTTGGTCTCGTTCCGGTTACCATCGGCTGAGCAGAGTTGGTGTATTTTGGTAAGTGAATCTTATTATCTAATGAACGCTTGACTTTCTAAACAACCGTTAATTTAATTATTAAACAATTTATAAACTATAATTTTTTTATGGTTAAAGTCTTATTCAGTTATTAACTTCTTTTACAGGAGTTCTCATGCAGAGAAGTGCATGAATATAGCGGCGATTGGATTCTCTACTTTTCTACCAATGCAGAATTGGAAACTTTCATTTCCACATTAGAAATGTTGTGGCAGTACACTAATGAAAATGTAAGTACTTAAATATAATACATTATATCAAGTTAATTTTGCGCGTAATCGTTTTTCCGAAACTTTTTGTGAATAAACAGGACTTTTGATTAATTCCGTTTGCTGAAGAAATCTGAATGTTTTGTTTAAAAATAATATTAATAGTAATAAGAAGAAGAAGAGATTTTTTTGACCCCAGTATCCCATCAGACAAGTGTAGAAAATGTCATCAGAAATAAAAACTTATTCATCACGTAACATCTAGAAGTGTTGCTGTATCCAATAGTAATAACATTCAGATTTGATGCCTATTGAGTTGAATGACTATTATTATTTGTTTTATCAAACAAAGTAAGAGCGTTAAGTTCTTTTTCGAAAGTGTTAGTACCACAGACATTCTTTCTTTACTCTATTGACATTTATGAGTTAAAACCAATTTTTTGCTATTAAAAACAAAAATTGCTCAGACTGGAATGATTTGTCCATAAAAATATTTGTGAATTAAGTTTAAGTTCTGTGGCTGAAGCCATATATAGAACGTTTGTGGACTGTCAGTTTCCATCGTTCTTAAAAAAAGATATAGTGATTTCTTTTCAGAAGGGTAGTGAGGACATTACTCCCTCAAATTTCAGACCAATATCACTTTTACCTACCAGGTCAAAAATTATTTAGAAATTGGTTAAGAAAAGACCGTTGTCATTTCTGTTGAGATATAAAATTTTAAATTGCAATCAATTTGGCTTTCAGAATGGTGAAAACATCAGTGAAGCAATTTTTCAATTTTTAGAAAAATTTTTATTGCCCTAAATGAAGGAGAGCAACCTGATGTGGCTTTCTGTGATTTAGCAAAAAAATTTGACTGCGTCAGTCATGAGATTCTGTTGCAAAACTGCACATTTATGGATTTCCCGATGCCTTTTTAAATTGGTTTCAGTCTTACCTGTGTTGAAAAATCCAAGTGGTCTTTTTTGCAGGAGCATGGTTTGATTCAGGAAACGTCAATTATGGAGTTTCTCAAGGTTCAGTTTTTGGGCCAATTTTATTTTTTCTATACATTAATGGCCTTGCAATTTTAAACATCAGCGGCAGATTTACTCGACGCATCTATTCTGTGGAGGGGTAGTTTAGAAATGAGAATAAAGTTTGGATAAAATCAGGTTCTTGTGTGAAAACAGTTTATTAACATTCTTACATTTAAATGTACCTTAAACAATATACTGTTAGATTTGCAGCTATTAAATAATTTAAGTACCATAAAAATATTGGTACATCTAGATAGCAAGCTAAATTTTAGTAAACATATTGACAATTTATCCAAGAAATTAGCTTTTAGCAGTTTTTCTCTCAGATCAGTGTTTAAATGATGGAGCCATCAGCTGTTAAAATGGTTTATTATACCCTTGTGGAGTCTCACCTGGCCTATGGGATCTCTTTTTGGGATAGTTGTAGCCTTTGTTTATAATACAGAAAAGAGCAATACGTTTTATGTATTGCGTGGGTTCCCCAGAATCTTGTAGACCTGTATTTCTGCGGGAGAGGATTACGACTGCCATGTTTGTTATTTTGGAGAGCATTTGTATTCAAAAGAGTACTTTCAATAGCAGGCAGACTCATGACGTTCCCCTACCAGTTCCATCAACAGTTTAAAAAATATATTAAAAACTTGAATGTATAAAACATCTGATTATGATTACTAAAAAAGTATGTAGTCTTTTAAGACTACTAGATATTCCTTGCTTTGTCGCCAGACTCAGATCTTCACATTCACCTTCACCTGAGGGTAAAATCCGAATGAAATATTTGACATCTTAGGCCTAGTTTCACAATGTCTGGTTATGAAAAAATTAGGGCAAAAGCGTTGGTTGTTTACAAAAAACTGTTTCATAATTGATAGTTTAAATTTTATCAGAAATTAATCATGAGTTAAATTTACTGTATGAATAACTCGGAATAAGAAAAGTAATTAATTAAGAGGTGAATGGTTATAGTAGTTTTGAAGAATATGATCACACTTTTTTTTGTAGGTTTAGATTAACTACTTTTAGTGGTATTTTTTATTTATCTAGAAAATAAACAAGATGTGTATAGAAGTTCTCAGCTCTTTTTTACTTTATCCATTACTGTAAAATTAATATGTTTCTATATTAGTCAACTTTAAATGAAATTAATTTTGAGAATTTATTTTTTTACAATTACGACCTATTATCATAAAATTCAAGCACCAAATTGACAAAAAAAATTGAATTGGTGGTTTTGTAATCAACCCTCAATTTTTATTTGTGAAAGCAAAATCATTTTTCACTTCAAAGTTTTGATTACTCAACCATTTCGATTGCGAAACTGGGCTTTAAAGGGGCAATATATCTAATATTTTAATTAATGATAAATATCACGAGAGTGTGAAGTTAAAGTATAAACTATAACCTTTAACTAATCCTTAAGTAGTAAACTTCTCCCTCCTTAGTAAACATCATATAGAATTAACCATATTTGTTTACAGGGCGACAGCTTTCCTTTGAGCACCATTCCAGAAACCGATCCGTTAAGTAAGAAGTGTGTAGATATTTACAAATCGTTAATAGAAACCTGGCCTCCCAATACAGTGCACTTGCAGTTTCTGTAAAAGGTGGTAAAATAATGGCTTTATAATATCTATGTAGTTTAGCGAATTAACGCGTATGTATACAATTTTTCAAGAGTTACCTCTATTTTTTTATGCTGTTTGTTTATATCTGTATATTATTGTAATTATTTATTAAGTTGTTGGTGATTCTAATTGTCGGATTCGTTAAATTCTATTTTACTTTTACGAATGTGGCGACTTATATTTTATTGTGAGTTTAAATTCTTTAATTTTTTTATCTTCTTTACTATGGTAAAACGATGTGTTCATATGTATATGACATACCAACACTAAGATCTAGGCTATTTATGAATGGCTATATCTTGAAAATACGCAATTGACACGTGAATTCTATAATGCCTTAATTAAGAAATCAAGCAAAGCATCCAACTCATCGACTGGATTTATCAGGAAAGCAGGAAACTCTTAAACAGAAAAAGCATGTAACTTGGCGGTTTAGGTGGTTTGACGTATTTGGTTTGCTTTTGGCACTTTAGATATTGTCAGTCTTATTCAGGACGTTCCCATAAATCCTCAAGATGTCCAAAAAGTGTAATATAGTAGAATTGTTGGATTGCTTAAATAAAGTTGATGTTATTTTATTTTTACAAATACCAGTCTAAAGATACTAGAGATTAAAGCATAAAAGGAAATTAAATGGGAATATTTTCAATTCTTGGTCTCAATCGTCTAAGCAAGTCTATTTAAATTACCAGATCTTATTACATATTTTATGTAGCTCCTCCCCCATGAATTGTCAAAATAAGTTTACAACCTGTAGAAGCTCTTCTCAGAAGTTAGAAGTTTTTTTTGATTAAGCTCGTGTTGGTAAGGGATACCATTTGGCGACTGACCTACAGTTTACCGTGGGTTTCAAATGGTCAGACGATCTTCCCAAGCAATCACCCATCCAAGTAGTAACCGCTCCAAGCACCGGTTCACTTTAGTGATCAGACGTGAAATGGCCTGGTCATTAAAGTGAACCCACGCCAACTCTTTTCAGAGGACGTAGGCCTTAGTGCACATAACGGTCCGAACCTCCCGCGCAGGTACCCCACGCCATAAGCTCCTTGGCACGGCTAAAGGCTGGGTCAGGGGGGTTTTATATCTTTTTTAACATCACTATAGCCTGTGGCAATGGAGTTTCTTTTATACTGACCACACACATAAGCTCGTGAAACCTTCTACGCCAATTCACTAAGTAATGAGCAGCTCTTTTTAGGGCTAATAATACCCATTTAGACTCTCAGATTTCCGTTTCGGCTCGTCGCTTGGCCTACGGAGAGTTCGGGGTCTGAGCTTGTTCTCAGCCCAACCCAAGTTGCTGGGAAATTTAGCGAGGTAATAATTGACCTAATTCACATTAAAACACCGTCGAGTAATTCCGGTGGCAGCCTCGCATACTGGGAAGCACCTTATTTTTGCGCCCATCGCGATGGAGGAACACATCCATGCGGTGAACGGCGACCTTATAACCTGGCTTAATGACCAAACGGTGCGGGTTCGATTCCCTCATTTACCTTTGGTGTTTGTGTGTCTAGATAAAAAAAAGTATGGTGTTTGTATGAAGATATGCTTTTAATTCAGGTCATACTCGGATCGTAGCTAAATGTGCGAGTTTGCCAAGGAGGAATGGACAAGATTATTACGTTACTTTCAAAAAGGAAATGCTCTGTCCATCCTCGCCATAATAATACGTTTCTCAGATTCATCATCACTGCAGACGAATTGACTTTGCTTACCTCATTACAAAAAAAGCCTGCTGAACCATTGGTTCTACAGCCTGTTGAAGAGGAACAGTAGATGAGTGGGGCTCGATAATAAGATCTTGTCCTCCAGCCTGCCTTAAAAGGGGGTACTATCCTGCGGGTCTGACCTGCCTTCCAGCATTCCTTTGTGGCTCGTGAATAGCACTTTTGCTATTCAAGAGTAATTGTTATCATTAGTTTTAAATGTTGTTATTTTGTGTATTTAAACTTGCAATAAGATGTTTTATCGCCACATTATTAATTTCGTAAGTTTTATTTGCGAAAATGGTCTCTACCTTGTGATTTTCTAGTCATTATTTCTTGTTATAATAATTTTAGTTAAGGTGTAACCGATATTGTGATAGATATTGAATAGTTTTTGTATGATAACAATGTAATGGTTTTACGGAAAACAATAACTTTAGATTTAATAAAAATAATGATATTCTAAAACGCTTGAAATATATATATGCACATGTAGACAATGCACAATTATAATCAAAATATGTAAATTAGAAATTTTTATGCATAAGATTAGTTAAAGTTGTACTCAATTCATTCTAAAATCTGAAATATTACAGACACTGGCTTGTGGCATATCTTAAAAGATGACGTCGTGTATAGGTTTATAAAAAAAGGAATTCACAATGGGTGTAGTATTTTTGTTATTATTTTTAGCGAAAATCTAATGTTAAAACGTATTTGGTATGGATATTTGGATCAAGTGGGGTAAAGGTAATAAACCCTTTTCAGTATTTTAGATATTATAAAATAATTATTTTATCTTTTAGCAAAAAAAAATTAGATTGTAGTATCATTTAGATTTCACATTTGCAGTATGATAACTTAAGTTTAGAACTGTTCCTTGTTTATCATTACCCCACCAGATGCTATATCATATGAACACAAACCTGAGCTTTTAAAATCTTTTTAAAAGATTATTAATATATTAGTTCAGGTCTGTTGTGTACAAAATCATACTTCACAAACCCAAAAATCCCCTTATACCATGTTAAAAATATGAATTCGGTGAAACACTGGTAATTTAAAGAAGTTTTTCAAGTATTTGCATATTTGCCAATACTTGACGTTAAAATATTATTTAATGGACTTTAAAAATTCAAAATAATATATTCACTGACTATTATTACCATGTTACGCTCTATAGAAATATAAGATGAATTAGTACCCTTTAACCAGTGCTATTCCTTAAAATATGTTATGTTTATGCATGGAAATATAATCTTTAATATAAAAAATTTCTAACGAATCAAAAGTTTTCATTAAAAAATTGTACGAAAAAGTTTTGTGATTAAGTTTTTAACATGCGGTTGTCAACATCCAGGCCTATTAACGAAAAGAAACTTTTGCACCATTTCTTAACGAAAACTGTACATATATACCTCACCCTCTATACATTAACGAAAAATTGAACGGGTCTAATTAATATTTACCAAGAATGTGAAGTATTTGATACTTGTATTTGCCATTGTAGAAAAAAATATCACTGTGTATTTTCCCGTTCAATTTTTAGAAGTGTAGATATATAATAATTTGAATTTGTCACTCTAGATGATTAATTTTAAAAACCAAAATAAAAAACACCGAGACTAAATTGCAAAATCGGACCTTTTTTATTTTCTTGAATAAATTCAAGAACTTGTAAAATTCTCCCAAATGTAGAGTCGTATATGAAAATATTAACATATAGTTTTGTATATGCTTCTTCTGGATATTAGTCAATTTTTAAACGTGGAGGAGACACTGTAACTTTTGGCTAAGAAGGTTATTGTTAGAACTGATTTGGAAAAATGCATTTAACTCGAGAGGAACGTTGTGTTTTGAATAGTGTAAGTAATTACAACTATTTTTTGGAGGGGGAGAGCTTACAAATTTTTCAAGGACTTGGAATGTTTTTTTTTTATTAATAGCTTTATTCGAAATTTGACTTTGGCATCAAGTTCTGCTTCGATCGAGATGATAATTAACCAAAAAAATAGTCACGTGTGATTAGCATTATCTGTCAGATTTTAATTTTTTTCTAAAAAGTATTCAAAAGTGGGGTTATATTTCAAAATATCGAAAAAATTTTAGCCCATATGCAAAATTTTAGCTCTATAAGATAATTTAGAATTTTTACCCATTTCTTGTAAATTGCACCACTGTTGCAAAATAAGACTCAACGCAACCTAAATAAAACTTCTTGGTTTTGACAATGCTTCATCCCAGACACATTTTGTTAAAAAAAATATTAAATCCAAATAGGGTTATTAAAATTTGGTCACATGTGATGCAAAGTTTTTTTTTTGGCCCTGTATAAAGTAACTTCATGAAATAACTATTTTTGTAAACGTAGTTTGTATCTAAAAGGAATACACATTATAATTAAAACGTGTCATCAGGAAAGTCTGCATGAGGTGGAAAATAAATTTGTATTTAACTTTTTTTTATATGGCAATTTTATTATTAGAAAATTTGAGTTTTTTCAATTAAACTACTTTCTTAATATTAATATGTATTACTTTTAGACACAAACTACGTTCTCAAAAATAGTTATTTTATGAAGTTACCTTTTACAGGGTCACATGTGACCAAATTTTAAAAGTCTTATTGGATTTTGTAGAAAAACACACATAATATGGCGCTACTTTAAACAAAATGTGATTGGAATGAACTATTGTCAAAACTAAGAAGTTTTATGTAGGTTGCGTAGAGTCTTATTTTGCAACAGTGGTGCAATTTACAAAAAAAGGGCAAAAATTCTAAATTATCTTATACAGCTGAAATTTTGCACATGGGCTAAAAATTGCATTAAGAAAAACTCTTTCTAATAACTTTTTTCGATATTTTCAGACATAATCCCGCTTTTGAATTTTTTTTTTGGAAAAAAATGAAAATTTCAAAGATAATGCTAATCACGTGACTACTATTTTTTTGGTTAATTTTAATCTCGATCGAAGCACAAATTGATGCCAAAGTCAAATTTCGAATAAAGCTATTAATAAAAAAAATCCCATATGATGCGGACTTTGCTGGTCACACTGTATATATATATTTATATATATATATATATATATATATATATATATATATATATATATATATATATATATATATATATATATATATATATATATATATATGGATATAATTTGTTGTTTTATTTGCACAATTTCTTAAAGTTACAGAGTGTGTTCACGTATAAAAACAGGACGTTATATTTTTGATGGCGGTAGTTAAAAACTACGCCATGCAGGAAAAGACTGATTTGATTAAACATAAAAACAAGGAGCTAAGGCAGTGTTAGATACGTAGTTTCTGTATTTAATTGGCCGCATGCAAAAAAATAATTTTTTGTGATTGAATATCATTTAGAGTAACAAAGTATTTAAACAATATAGCAAGTATATTTAGTCCAGGTTAATATATCGTGATAATAAATAATAAAAACATGTAAATATTTAATCAATTTAATCTGTACTATCTACTTACAATAACTTTCGTTGTGAAATATTTAAACTTGCCTTTTTTTAAAAGAATTTTATGGAATATTCCTTGAAAATAGCCAATACAAAGATGTCTGGTAACTGAGCTTCAGTTGAAATGTTTACGCATTAGAAACTGTGAAGCGATCATACACCACCGGTTTCAGCAGTGTTAAATAAATTAAATATTAATGTATTTTAAATTTTATTTTTAAAATTAAATTGTAATAATCAACCAATCCGGATAGCCTTATCCAGTTTTCCATGATATCGGCAAGTAAAACCTAGTAAATAAATCCTCTGACATGGAGGGAGTGTGTTTTGTTTGGCTTAACCAAATTTGACAATACGTGTGTGTATGGCTTTCTTTATACCGCACAAAGATACATGGCTTTATCTGGCCATGTTTTTAAGTTACTTAGTTTTAGAACACATTACAACCAGCTAGTATATATATTCTTAAAATGTAATCAATAAATCGGATTTCTCTGATATTTCTCTGGCGTGAAACCGCTGCTTTTTAGAAAGAGACCACGAATTTCCCCGTAGAAATAGCATATCGTCAGAACTATGGTTAGTTAATAACGTTATATCTTTATTTATATTTGGGAAAGTGTTAATAAATAGGGCGAGTTTTTTTTATTCCTTGAAGCACATGACGATTATATGCTATGCTTTTCTAACCGCATTATTTAAACTAGTATAACTTGCTAATCGATGTCAACTGGAAAATAATGGTTGATTCATACTTCTAAAAATTAACAATTTACACTTAGAATTTCCAATACATTGGACATTTACACTACAGAATAAGAATGTGTTGTTCATATTTCAGTATTGAACAGTAAGTAAAAATTCGGGATGACCAATTAAAATCGTCCATTGATACTCTAATCTAAAGGTTGAACGTACTTCTTTTGTTTTTCAATTGTAGTTTTTTAACTAATATTATATTAAAGTATTTTGTCTATTTTATATCATTAACTATATTATTTGTTTATAATGCTATTTTTTCTATTTTGGTGTACTTCGTTTATTTTTTCTGCAGCGTTAAATATCCGAAAACGGACATGAATTAGGCCGAAACTAAGAGTTAAACTAAGAAATTAACCCCCTAATTCACTATCATGGTCCAACTTTAAAACCGGTCTAAGTTAGAAGGTTTTGAAAATTGTTAATGTAAATTTTTAGTGTTGGTTCAGAACTGACACTAAAAATTTACTTTAACAATTCTCACTTGCAACTTAAATGATACATTTTACTTTTATTTTTCATAGTCCCAACTGAAAATTAACTAAGAAGTTGACGAACAATCAACTTATTAGTTTAACTCTTAATTTCGGTATAATTCGTACCCGCTTTCGAATGTTTTCGGTTGGAGGAAAAATTGACAAGTACATCAAAATAAAAAAACATAACATTATAACACGTTATAAACAAATAAAAATATGGTATGAAATAGTCCAAAAAAAGTTAGAATTAAATTAGTTAAACAACCACAATTGAAAGCAAAAAATTGCGTTTCAGTTTTAGGTTAGAATATCAATAGATTTTGAGTGGTCATCCTTAGTTTTTTATTCTGTAGCGCCAGTGTTAGTTTAGAGGAAATTCTTAGTGCTGGTTGTTAATTTTTAGAAGTATGACTCGACATATAAGTAACCAGACAATAAAGTAAAATGAGTTTCTGAAAGCAAAATGAAATACAAATATCTGTGTGTCAAACATCAAAAAGGCACCATCCATAAACAACGGTTAAACAAATTTCTTTAAATCTACTGTTATGATCAAAGGGCTACCCTCATTTCAGACATAAAATACATCTTCTCCATTAAAATCAAAACCGTAATTTGGTTGGTAGGCTGAACTCATTTAATAGAAAAATTTGAATTATTAAGTGTTCTTTAAAAATTTTATAAACTGTTATCTAATGGGCTATTTTGAAGTTTCTTTACAACTGCAAAACTCGTGTAAAGGGAACCAAGGGATTTTATAAAATTCTTAATTTAAATTTCTCTGAAAAGTTTAAAATAAATATTACTTATCCACTCATTTAAATCTTTAACTGATAAATCGCTTCGAATATTTTAAACTTCTTTGGTGAATACGGCGGTTTCTAAGTATGTTATCAGCAGCCTGAAATGTTTTTGATAAAAATTGAATGTTTTTTTCTAATAATTCATTAATATCAAAACACTATAATTTATTCTTTAAAAAGTATCGTAGCTGTGATTGCCAGAAGTTTTACATCTACAAGTACAGGTTTTCTTTTTATATTTAGCACCAAATAATAATTTGAATTTGTCACTCTAGATGTGATTAATTTTAAAAACCAATATAAAAACTACTGAAACTAAATTACAAAATCGGAGCTTTTTTATTTTCTTGAACAAATTCAAGAACTTGTAAAATTCTCCCAAATGTAGAGTCGTATATGAAAATATTGACATACAAAATTGTATATGCTTCCTCTGGATATTAGTCAATTTTTACACGTTATTATAAGATATGGACAAAAACTAAATAAAAAAGTAGGATTTTTCCTATAGTATCTTTAGTTTCGTTTAAAAAACAGTGACGTATCATGAAGTTTAGAAAAAAAAAGAAATTTTAATTTTTTAAATGAAACACCGTGTATATTTTCTGTTAGACTTCAAAAATATATAATAAGTTAGTGTTCGGACTAGCCGTTATTTAAATATTTAAGTTTGAAGTATTAATAAACTAATATAAAAAAAAACTATTGTGACGTTTTAATATGGTTTAGAATACTTATTATATTGACTAATATATGTTTTTAAACTGGCATAAAAAACATTTAAAGCATTTTTTTTCCAGACCTCCTCGTTTTTCTTTATATCCGTTTACTAATAATTTAAACTTAAATATTTGAATAACGGCTAGTCCAAACACAAACTTAGTATACATTTTGAAATCAGGAGGAAAATAACCTTCATTCTAGCAGAGAATATACAGGGTGTTCCATTTAAAAAATTTAAATTGTTTCTCAACCTTACTCACCTCAACCTCACTGTTTTTGTAAACAAATCTAAAAGATAATATGGAAAAAATCCCACAACTTTCGTATTTAAAGTTTTTTTCCATCCCTTATAATAAAGCCTCTAAGTATGGTGCTGAATATAAAAAAAAAACAGTACACGAAAAATTTTTAATTTTAAGGTCCGTTCACAAGGTTGCGCACAGCGAAATTGCGGAACAATTCGTGAAAAGAGAACAGAAGTGACTAAATAAAGGTGGTAAATTTGTATTAATGATGTAAAGCTTTCAACAATTGTCTAATCATACCTATTTTTGTTTATTTAATTGTTTACCTAAATTATAAGTGGATTGAAAATCTAAAAATTGAATAACACTTTCACATACGTATAAATTATTGTTTCACAGGAATAATGGATTCATTATTGTATATTTTGTTATTAATAATGTGAATGTTTTAGATTTATTTTTTACTAATTTATTGAATTTTCCTAATGAATATTTTTGGCTGTAAAATCTTATATATCTAAATGTTTTAGATAATCAATAAATATAGGTAGTTTAATATGTTAACGTTATATGCTTAATCAGCTTTTTATGCTTTAATCTAGCTTTAGTAAGTTTGGTGTTACAAAATTAATCTATAATGATATTTCAACAATTTTTTGTGCCTTGAATCAATGGCATTATAAGAAAGAAACGTAATTATGATTTTGTTGCTCTTTTGAAAATTTAAGTGTAATTCTTCTTGGCATTTAAAAATCATTAAATTATGTTTGAAATTGAGTTGACAAGTTATTGTGCAGATAACGAGAAAATTTTAATCAAGGTGGAAAATTTTACTAAAAATATAAAGTGTATTTTTAATTTTTGTAGAAAGTAATTCATAAAAAATACTTGATAAGAAAATTCGCTTCGCGTGTAAATAATTGAGGTGTTTTAGACTGGGCACCCAAAAGTCGTTAGAACGTGCGCTAATTTCGTTTATCGTGATTTATTTTTATATCTAAGGAAAAAGCTCTTAGTAAAAGTTACTTAAAACACTTTTACGATCCCATACTAAAATTTCGGTTAATTTTCTTAATTGAACGTTAGAAAAAATGTTATATAGAAATTTAATTGAAATCTTGGTATTTAACTATGAAACAGCCTGCTGAGCGAACCAAACGAAGCTGGTATGTATACGTAGGCCAACGCCTACGACCAAGGAGACCGATGATGTGGGCCCTTTGGATCGCAAAGCGATGGTGCCATAGAAAAGGGCTCGGAATAAACCCGGACAAGGCTGAGGTGGTACTTTTTACAAAAAAAAAGATAAAAACGGGGAACAGTTGATTAAATACCTGGGAGTAATTCTAGACTTACGACTGAGCTGAGATGATCATATTGAGGCTCGAAGCAAACAGGCTATATGTGCTTTCTGAGCTTGTAAACAAGCCGTTGGGTGCACATGGAGGCTGACACTGAAAGTGATATTTTGGATGTAACATTATGGTGACTCATAATCGCGTATGCCGTTATTGTATGGTGGTCCAAACATAAACACTGTTTTCAACTTGGTCAAGTTCAAAGAATGGCTTATGCGGGAATAATGAGTACGACGAGGATTGCCTCCTCTAGAGCTCTGGAGATCCTAATGGACCTTCATTCTCTCCACTTATACATAGAAAACAAGGCCCTGAAGGTAGTTTATGGTTTCAGTTGCCTGGAACATAATGGAGAGATGCCCATCATTCTCCATGCAAACATATTATTACGTGGCGTCGCTTTTGAATCCCAACCACTCTTTTGGGATACTTTTGCCAAGTAGAGAGAATGGGGAGGAGGAGCAGAATCTTCCGAGAAGTGGATCCTGGTGGTTTACGTCTCTTCAAGATGGAGCTGGAGTGTTCAGCAGGAGCACGAGAGTTAGAGGGACATAAGCAGAAATAAGATATTAAGCATAAGCTCAAACAGTATGGATATGATTTTTAGTGTCGTATCTTCGCGACTGGTGTTTGTGTGCTAAGATGTACTGAATACTTTGACGAGAAACATCTGCACAATCATATATCCTGAATTGTCTGGTAAAGATGGGGTCTGCGATTAAACCATATGGAGCCCAACCAATTCTACGTGTTCCAATTACCATTACTGGAAACTAAATTTATTAATTCGTGGAGAGAGGTCCCTGGCATGAGGTGTGCCAAGGAACATATAACTGAACCTAACGTATGGCTTAATAGGAAGTTTATCTCCTTAGGAAGTAAATAACTGTGGTGACTGTGGACAAGACACTGTCACCTGAGAAGTCTTCTTAATAAGATTGGTGTCGTAGATGACTCGATTTTTGATGGTGTCTGGAGGGAGATGAAACTGTTCACCATGTCCTCAGAGCGTGCCCAGCAATCAACGAACTGAGGCAGCCATATTTTGGAAATACAATTTTATCTCCAGAAACCTTTAGGCAAGTTCAGTCAACGAGGTTGTTTGGAATCGCGAAGGCGATCGGCCTCGAATGATCTGCAGTCATGGAGGGATATAAAGCGCCCAATGAGGCCTATGCATCAATGATCAAGTATCATCATCTTTTATTCATTTATTCAGCTATGGAAATTTATATCTTTAAATGTTCCACATAAATATTGTATTTTTTTCTGACGGAAATCACATTTCAAACTTTTTCTCAAAAAATTAGGACTAGAACAGCTCTTTCTTATTTCATGTAATAATCTATACACTGTTCGTATACACAGTGTCACATGTTTCTCCACTATAATTTGTTAGCCCGACAACGCTTATATATTTTTCTCTACAGTTTCTAATTTTACCCAAATAAAAATTTAAATAGGGAAATAAAAAACTATACATTCATACGCTGTTTATTAGTTGCTCTACCTCTTCCTTTAAAAGGAAAACGTTAGAAGCTCTTTATATTATATTTTAGTTATATTGTATGTATTTTTCAGAATCTTAGGCCTTTCTAGTTCCATAATTTGGTTAAATTTTATTTCTAATTGCTTTACATATTTCTGTTTTACGTTGGTAAAAAAAATTAACTTATTTACTGTTATGCCACGCTAAACTAAAAGTTTTCTCTTAGAATTTGAACCCTGCGAGCAGTTCTTTAAAATGTATTATATAATTTCTATACAATGAATTAATTTTAAAAGCCAAGAAGTAATATAATTATAATATTTAAAAATATATCTTAAGCATATTAAAATTGTTTAATGAGATATTTGATTTTCGTATCCTATTATTGACAGTGATTGTTTTTATATGATATTTCTCAATTATATTGGAAATCTTGTAGACCTATTTAAAACATCAAAGATGCAAAGTAAATAAAATAATTCCAAATACCATTGTTTCATTATTAATTTTAAATATTATTCTAATAAAGCCATTCTTTCTGTGGCAAAAAAATTTAAAAAGAACTCAATCACGGCGCCTAATGCAAAAATAGCATAATGCTTACAAATATCAAATGGCTTTTATGGCCTGTTTTGGTATGGGAATTGGTAATTTATGGAATAAGTTACATTTTTAAAAGAAAATATTACTGTATGATTATAATATTACCAAAACAATACAGAATTAACTACACTTATGTAAATATTTGCTCATCCTTAGGCTAAAAAATATTCCTCTGATTACACGATTACACTTTAGAACTTTCATTACAGTTGCTTAGCAGGGCCGTATTTTAATAAGTAATGCTATCCAAAATGCGGACCTGATGGGTGAATTCCAGTTTATAGACGATGGGGTCAAAGTTTTAGACAGTATAGTTTAAGATAGTCAGTATTTTGGAAGAGGTTTCATAATGGTGTGGGAGACATTAGTTGTAATGGAAAAACCGAGCTCATAATTCAGAGTGGAAATCTGCAGATCGTTGATACCTGATGGACATTGATTGAATGATATATCAAGTTAAGGCCGAGAAGTTCTCACAGGGCAACCTACTGACTTATTGTGTTATATGTGATCTTGTTCTATGTGAACAGCCTTCAGATCACTGGTGTAAATTAAAAATGAAATTTGGGCCCAATTTGGACTCCTGGGGTACACCGTGAATTATTAATTCCTTATTTGATTTGTTCCCATTATGAGAAACATATTAAATACGTTCTGATAGGTATGACTTGATCAGCAGAATTGATTGAAGATATAAGTTATAAAAAGATAATTTTTGCAACAGAATATCATTTGATACACAATCAAATGCCTCTGTTAGATCAAAAAAGAGACGCGGGTGTCCAGCCCCTTTTCCAGACACATGGTCACATACTCAGCAAGGTTATCAATGGCGAGATAAGTAGATTTTTGTTTCTTAAACCATACTGACCCTGAAAAAATATAGCATGACTCTCAAAATAGTTATTTATTTGCTCTTTTAAAACAGATTCAAAAACTTTTGAAACTATAGGAAGACGTGATATAGATCGATAATTATTAGAATCGTCAATTGGCCCCTTGGGGGAAAGATAACATTAGTTATGCATTGATTTATCACATTTATAACAGTGGAGATATCAGAGGATTATTTAATGCATTACAAATTTTGGTATTAATATTATAGCAATCCTTACTCTTACTGGATTTTAAATTAGTTATTTTTCGTCTAACAATATTATAGGTGGTCAACTGGAGTGCAAAAGGCTCGGTGTTAAAAGTACCAGTTAGATCATCTTTAAATTATTTTTCTGTTGTTGACAATTTATTGATGACTTGAAGGTTTGAGCACTAAGTGCCTCAGATGTCTTGTTATGTACTTTGTCATTCTTCTTTATAATGTTCCGCATAGCAGATTGTGGATGATCAGGTGGTTATATATGCTGGTCAAACGCATTTTTTTGCCTTAGATAATTCTCTCTATATATCGTTTTTTATGTTCTTTAATCATTCTAAAAGGCATTAACGGATTTCCTTTGTTAATAAGGAAAGCATGTGCAGCCTTTTCCTCAGTTCGGCGCCAAACTAATTGACCAAAACAGTTCGAGACTTCATGGTAGAGGAAACCCTAGACTTTACAGGAAAAGATCCACTTATTCATTTGCTTTGGTACGGGCGGGGATGTTACCAAACGTGGCCAGTAGGAATTTAGTGCTATGTCTGTTTCGTGGTGCCATGGCGTCATTCAACGGAGCATAACGCGCGTTTTGCGTTCGAGAGTATTACCGGAACAACGGTTCTGCGACCGAAGCTAAACGTAAATTTTGTACTCATTACAATATACGGAACACAAATCAAGCTTCAACAATTTAAACGATCAAAAAATGGGTACGGAAGTTCGAGACGGCGGGTTCAACTTTAAGTCAACCATAATCCGGCCAACCCAGAATGTCGCGTGATCCTGTAACCACAGAGCGTGTAAAAGAGTCTGTTCGAGAATAACCTGGCCCGTCTACTCGAAAGCGGTCTAGTGTTTTAAATGTGCCAAGAAAATCTTTAAATCGTATTCTGCATAAGGGTTCACATTCACATCCGTACAAAATTCAAATCGTACAGGCATTAAAACTTAATGATCATGTTCAGAGACTGCAATGTGTTGACGAAATGCTGGAGAGGTTTACGAGCTTCGATAACATCTTTTTCTCAAACGGGGCACACTTCCATCTTAATGGTCATGTTAACCTTCAAAATTGCAGATACTAGAGCGACACTAACCCGCAATAGAAGTACCAAAAATCCTTACACTCACCCAAAGTTACTGTAGGGGCAGCCTTATCAGCGAGAGGGATCATTGGGGTCCATACTTTTATGAAGATCAGAGAAGCCGTGATTGTTAATACAGAGTAAACAGAATTTTTTTGCCTTAGCATTACAGTACTTCTCAGGCTTTAACCAAAGATCATAGTTTCAACAAGATGAGGCAACATGTCATACTTCCAACGACTCTTTAGAAGCAGTTCGTGAACTTTTTGTCCGAAATAAGATGTGATATTCTCTAGCCACCTTACAGCCCAGATTTGATCCCAATGAATTTTTTCCTTTAAGGATATCTTAAAAGTAAAGTTTTCACCAGCAATTCAGCGTATATTGACGAGTTGAAAGAAAACATATGCTATGAAACGCAAAACATTTCACCGGGCACTTGTCGAGCGGTCATTCACGAAATGCTGGATTATGCTGTCAGGTAGGTTTGGAAAAAATAAGTGATTTTAGTTTTTTTTTTAAATATAAGGAAATTGTGAACCCTCTAAATTAAACCCTAACTAAATGAAGCATTTTTCCGCATTTGCCAGCATTTAAGACGAAAAATAAACCTTATAAATTAAGAAAATAAAAACATTTTATTTTTTGAAAAATAAATATATTTTTCAGTGTTAAATAAAACAAATTTCTAATCTTACAAATATGTTCTACTTAGGAGCAAAATGACCACCATATTTGCGACTAGCCTTAGCCTTTTCTATATCAACATTTGGATATTCTTGTTTTAAAGCTTCTATATCCATATCTGGGAAACGGTTCAATAATCCAATTACGTGATTGAAATCCCTCCTATAAAAAATAATTAAATTATTGTAAATTTAAGACCTGTTCATCTAAATTTGTATAGAAATAATAAATGGACAGAAAACAAAACATTCTTCCAATTCAAGCCATACGTCGCAAAAAATATAACTTTATGAGTAGAGCAACATAGAAATAGACAACCCAGACAAATGAGTCATTTCGTTTTATGAACACAATCTTTCTTTTGACTTCGGTCACCACATTATATTGGCAAGTCATCCTTCAGAGTTTTATTTACATTGTGTTTTTGAAAAAATTTGACCATTTAAGTGAATTTAAAACAGAAAATTATTTTAAATAAAAGCTAAATTATTGTTTTGTAATTTATTACCGGTAAATACGAATTATTTTTATTAAAAAATGAAATCTAGACGTATAAATATTTCCAACGTTCAAATCTGTTGTCAGTGTCTAAATACACGACACACATATATAAATTTAAAATGTTTTTGCACTATTTTAATCGGTTGTAATCATCGGGCATTAAAAATTAGAATAAAGTAAGGAGATTCGATTTGTCCTTTTAGATAATGTGATGAAACCCTTCAAAGGCAAGCGCAACAGTAATTTGTGTATTTCGAGTTGGAAAATAGAAACTAGTCCTGTGGAATCTGTTTTATCTGTCCAAAAGGTAGAAAAATAATTTTATTTTTGGAAATAAATATTTTCAAATGGGTATCATTATTTCTAGAGAGTAACCACTGCTCTTAAAATTTCAAAGAAAACCCTATATGCCATCAGAAAAAGGACAAAATCCGATAATTTCCTCTCCTGAAAAAAACAGACCTCACTAAAAAGAAAGAAACGCAGATCTCCGATATAATATAAGTTAACTTTGAAGGTAGTATCATCGGCCTACATTTAACAATTTAAATGTCTTTTTCATTTTTAGAAAAGTACGTTGCTTAAACATTGAACTGAAAAACAAGGAGATTTTATCACTGGCTAAGTAATTTTTAAGTATTCTGCTTAAGAAGTTCTGATTCAAATAAAGAATGATATGACAATAGAAGACATTAATTGAAAGAACATGCATTGTTTCTGCAAGAGCTCATTTTCTTTGAAAGCATATAGAAAATCTCAAATAAGTCTTTTCCAAGAGTAGTTCTTAGACAAACTATGCATTTTTTACTGTTTACTCTTAGTCGGATATGTTATTGCTTTATCTTTTCCAAGTGTAAGGTTTTAAAATTTTTATTACATATATTTGTTTATTGTAATTTGATGTTCTTTTGGATTTCTTGTTCATAGTACTACTGGGTATTTGCCTGTTATGAACTCAGATAATAAACCAATAAATTTTTGGTATTTTTTTATGCTTTTTTTAATATCCTTTTTTTGATCATAGAAGATCATGAAACATTGTCGTAAGAAGATAAATAAAGTACTGTGATAAATTTGCAATTTTTTCATAATCGTTCATAATTTATCATCCTTAAGAAATATTAAATATTCATTACAGACAACCTTTTAAAAATTAGCTAAACATACACTCAAAGTATGTCAGAAGCCAATCTAGACCGTTTATATATACCTTTTTTTGATCTCAGAAGATGTTGGAATAGTGTGGTAACAAAAGAAATAGAAATACTGTGATAAATTTGCGACTTTTTTCATAGTTGTTCATAATCTATGATCCTTAAAAAAGAATAAATCTTCATGACAGACAACCTTTTAAAAATGAATTAAACATACACTTAAAGTATGTCAGAAGCCAGTCTGGGACCTTTATATATCCCTTTTTTCTTGATCCCAGAAGACCTTGGAACAGTGTCGTAAAAGAAGAAATGGAATACTGTGATAAATTTCTAACTTTTTTCATAGTCTCCTTTAAAAAATATTAAGTTTTCATGACAGACAACCTTTCAAAAATTAACAAATACACTCAAAGTATGTCAGAATGCCTATTAATGACTTTGTAAATGGGAAATCAAACTATATGTAACATTATTAAATTTATTAGACACTTATACCTTTCTTTCCTTCTTCTCGTCAAATATATTTTTTCTCTATATTTTCCTAAGAATGCTTCGACATCTTTATCATATTTATAGAATTGATATTTCTGTTGCCATTTTTTATTCATATGTTTTGGTAATGGATATTCGGACATTCTATAAAAGAAATAAAACTGATTTATTTACATATGCAAGGTGTTCATTTATTATATGGGTTATTCGATTACATCCATATAATTATATAAATGAAAAATTTGCTGGCGGAATGTTAATGAGGTTAAAGGGGCTATATTTTAAAAAGTTTATCTTATACAAGGTGTTATAAAAAAACGTGCAGCTAATTTTTATTTTTCTGAACGTTACAACCTACACTTTTTTTTATTGAACTTCAAGTGTCTTTTTAACCTAAAAAATTTTTGCTTTAATATCCCACGTTGTCCTATTATTAAATTTTTACTTTTCCACTTAAATTTTAATACCTAGCCACGGTTACTTCCCTGTAACCTGTAAAAATTAGTGAGAAATCTTAGCTGGAATAATTTTATCTCTCTATAATCCAATATTTAATTTTTTTATACAGGGGGTCCAAAATTGTTATATAAATATTCATGTTTTTGTGCGAAGTAGTAGATATCGGTTGGACTTCCACCGTCTTTATTTTTTTTTGAATATCAAGTTTCAAGTTAAACTAAATAAATTCCTAAGCTATACAACTATTTATACTAAAAGTAAATGCAGTGGAGTGTGACTAAGATGGGAGCAGTCATGCGTGCTACGCCAAGGTTCCATTTATGCCGCATTTAGTTTTAATTAACAAATTTTAAGTGATTTCCACACTCCTCTTCTGATGTATAACCGCGGTTTCTTTGAATTTCCATTTTCTCCAGTGTCGTTCTTAGTGTAGAATTTTAGCTTCAGACCATTTTTTGTGGTGTCCATGAGTCCAGGCGTGGTCGGCGGTACCAAATTTTTCTGTATCTCCTCTCGATGTGTATTTTTGGTGTTCTTTGATCCTTACGTCAAGTTTGTTTCGTAAGAGTTGACACATTCACATGGTTATATAGGTTGGATCGAGTCTTATTTTGCAACAGTGGTGCAATTTACAAAAAACGGGCAACAAATCTAAATTATCTTATACAGCTGAAATTTTGCATATGGGCAAAAAATTGCATTTAGAAAACTTTTTCTAATAACTTTTTCGACATTTTGAGATGTAACCCCTCTTTTAAATTTTTTTTTGGAAAAAAATTTAAATTTCACAGATAATGCTATTCACGTGACTACTATTTTTTTGGTTAATTCTCATCTTGATCAAAGCAGGAATCGATGCTAAAGTAAAATTTTGAATAAAGCTATTAATAAAAAGAAATCCCATATGATGCGGACTTTATTGGTCACATTGTATATATATATATATATATATATATATATATATATATATATATATATATATATATATATAAACTGTATGGGCAAACTTACTTATAAAAATATCTAAGCCCTAAACGACCAGTCATCAATTTACCAGGCCTTTCTCCAGTTTCTCCAGTTTCCAACATGTGATAGGCCTTATTTCGTTCCCTTATTACAGTTTCTAAATTTTCCATAGAATCTTCCACTTTATCAAGTCTTTCTGGACTAGGAAACAATCTTATCTGATCTTTAGCATCCTGTTCCATTGTAAGTAGCATATTTTTTTCCTTTAATAAAATATACCTAAAAAGGGGATAATATAATAGCAACTGTAAAATCAGCAGCCACATCTTATTACCCTAAATTTTTAATTTATTTTATTAAAATCTGTAGCACCCACATACAATTTTAATACTTTGCACTTATCCTCCTCCATAAATAACAATATTATCATATTGGAAATTACTAAAATATTAAATACCCCAAGTATTTTTTTATAGAATTTGTATTTCTAAAAATTTTATACATCTTTTATATTATCTTTTACCTAAAATTAAAGTATAACATATTAAAGGTGGTATTATCAACTGAAAAAATTCAAATTAAGAGTATTATGATATTTGAAAAATATTGTAAGTTCAACTTTGAATCGTTTTTCAAATTTTGAATCGATGATCTAGAGATGAAATTTTATTTCCTTTATTTACATACAATACATGAATAAACACTAAAATATTGATAGGTGTGTTAATCTAAAATACTTAACACTCAATATACAAAATATCAGAAGGTTGAAAGGTGAAAATAATTGCATTCAAGGATTAAAAATCATAAATATTAAAACTGCTTTGCACATCTAATAATGTGAATTATGACTGGTCCATATTAAATAACACATAATTGTAATTGACTAAAATCTTCTAACCTCATTTCTTTATTTGGTAGTTATTCGGATTACTAGAAAAATCAAATTTTTCAACCATTTTGTGCATACCCCCTATTTTTTAGTTATAGAACATGAATCCAAAGTTTATTTTTGGCGGTCGCAAATACTTTTCCCAAAAAAATATTAATTTTTACTTGTCTATCTGCAAATTCCATTTAAACTTCAAAGCAGCTTTATTGTCTCAAATAAAATACAGCAACTCATAAACAAAGCATTCTAAAACTAGTTGCTGATTACAGTACATTTGAACATTCTGAATGAAAACAAATTTTTCTTTAAATTAAACAAATATTTTGATCAAATATAACAAAAAGCAACTGAAGAAAAAAATTTAATTAATCTAAACAGACAGAAACAAACATACACTGCTGCTGGATGTTTTTTCAATCATAAAATTGTACTTGTTCTAAAGCTTTATTCATTTTTTACTCTTTAGTTTTAAAATCGTTTCTTAAATAAAGCACAAAATGACTTTTAAAATGGAAGAAACAGAAATGAAATATCGGTAAATTCAAAAGAGTTAGTTCAGGTTTGCCATTAACCACAATTTGGATCGCTATGAAACCCAAGAATGGCTTATGCATTAATTCAGCTTAAGCTCAGAAAAGGGTGGTTAATTGGACAAATTATTGCAAAGAAGTGTGCTTAATTTGTCTAATTGACAGTTCTGAGAAAGTAGGTTGTAAAGGAGTAAAAGTAAAAATAGATGAGTGCAAAATGGATTTTTGCGGTCTTTAAACTTCATTCAAAAAAGCTCTTTTTGATTCCAGTTGAGGAACATTCAAAATAACATGTCATTAAGGAATGGGTACTACCATTATCTTCAGTTGCTGGAAAACTTATAACCACTTAGCAAATGAGGGTTTTCAGCATCAAACATTAAACCATTCCAAGAACTTTGTGGACCCACAATCAAAATATTGAGAGAGCTTGGAGAGATTTACATCGGAATGTCCTGAAACTTGGTGGATGAGAATCTCATTTTCCCAGCTGTGTAGCGGAACATTTATTTAGCAGGAAATATCCTAATCACAAAAACATGTACCATGTTTTTTTAAATATGTGGCACAAGTCTATTCTCCCTTAAACAATATTGAGGTTGAGGCAGATGATTAAGCTACTTCTAGAGTACACAGTATGTAGAATAGCTTGTAGAAACTAGTGAAATGTAGAATGGCTTATAAAAAGTAGAAAAATCTAGAATAGCCTTGTAGAAAATACAAAAATAAGAAACACAAAAAAACCAACTGTAACAATCCTCTAGAATAACTATTGGAACCTTTCTCTATTCCCAGCCCAGCAGAGGGTGTTCCAGCTCCCCTAAGTCTCAGCTGGAGAGCAAGATTTTTTAATTATGTAAAAAAATCATTGGAGTCTTAATTCCTACTATAACAATATAGAAATATTGTTTAATTGTACTATAAAATAGAATTTAATGAAACGGTGGCAGAGCAATAATATATTATTAGAAAGTGTTGCTGATGAAGTTGGACAAAATATAGTTAACTAAAATCTAACAAAGATTATGAAATACTATGTTTGTTCTTCTCTGATAATGTTATTTTCAGTGTTATTTGTCACATTTCATGCTATAATATTGAAATTAATTTACAATTTTTTAACTACATTTTCCATCAAAATGAAATTTAAAAACCACATCAATGTGACGTCGCATTACATTACAGATGTTTCCTTCAAAATGGAAGGGAAATAAGCAATCGAGAAGCTGACTTCTTTTTAATTTTTATTGAAGATTCACCTTTTTTTGCAGGTTTTTAATGCAAGTTCTTTTAAAAAAAATGTTTTAACTGTTGTAGCAAAAGTTAAGGTGGAGTTACAAAATACAACGTACAAGCGCGACAGTAAAAAAATTTTTTTTGGGAAAAACTATTTGCGACCACCAAAAAAAACTTGGGATTCATGTTCTACAGTCCAAAAATAGGGGGTATTACAATTATTTCCAACAAGTGATACCTAACAAATAATTTACAGGATTAATACTTCCAACCTTATATTTGGGCCCCAAAGATTGAAAGCAGCCGATACAATACCAAAATTTTGATACATGAATTGGTCAGTTTACTAACCATAGCTTATGCAAATCTGTATTTGATTTTAATCTTAATTCTTCTTTATTCCATGATCTTCCACTTTTAACCTCATTAGCTCCCCAATTTTTAGAATCGTCAAAGAATTCCATTAGATCATTTCGAGGATTGGTTGTTGAAATATTTCTAAGGAATAAAAACACCATTAAATAAAGCCTTTAATGAAATTGAGCTATAACACCTTATTAGTGAACTTGAAGAAGTCATATTTCCTTGTATGTAAACATTGTTTAACATTTTGCAAATATTTAAAATTTTGGTGAAAGATCTCATTTTTCAACAAAAGTTCACAAAACCCTGGAAAAATAAAGTTAGCACAAAACTAGCTAAAAACTAATTCTTGCTTAAGGGTTAGGTTGTCTATTTATCTTCTTAGTTCTTGAGAGTGGGCTTCGCTCACCCAAGTTCTCTCAATCTGGTGCTCAATTAAAGTTGGAGCAACCCTTTCAGATAAGTTACAAATCTGATTCGTTGAGTCGTGAAACTTTCAGAACATCGGGTGTGTCCCCTGAAAACCCTTTATAATCTGTTGTCATATATGTGACTCCGCACCCATTACACGGTAAAGAGAGAAAGAGCGAATACAGTGTTATGCTATCTCTCTTGCTCCGAACCGCGATTAGCCGATGTCACGAACATTGTTTTATAATTATATGCAGGGCTGTCAATGTGCCAGTAATTCCTTGCATTTGCCAGGAATAATTAGCTATGCCAGTAATTTTGCCAGGAATACTATCATGCCAGGGATTTGCCAGGAATAGATATCTTGTACTCGGAAGTATATATAATCGATGGCAAGTGTATGAAAATCTATAACATGCCCCATCTCTAAAATTAAATCTCTCTACTATCTCTTTTTGCTTCACATGTAGTTATTTCTTTCTTTATTCTATGGTTTTGCCGTCTGAAATTTAAAGGATGGACAATCTTCTTATTATCTGTCTTTTTCTAATCAGTTTAATTGAGCAATATCAATTTTTTCTTATCATACGCACTTTGCCAGGAATTTCCAGGAATAAATATAAAATTTGCAAGTATTTTTCTGTGGAACATTTGACAGCACTGATTATATGTCAAGTTCGTGGCCGATGTACACTTCCATGTGGGTGGAATGGAGATCAGAACCAAACGTGCAGAGCTAGAGAACAAGCATAGTATCAGCGTTTTAAAAGTCCTTGCATAGTATTCTCCCCCCTCTCTCTCTCTTTGTCGTGTAAGCACAAACTAAAAAGCGGCCTTTACACGGAACGATTTAACCGCGCGAATATGGGCGTTTACATTCAATCGCGCGCGCAAGTTTTTC
The DNA here is from genome assembly GCA_034092305.1 of Diaprepes abbreviatus. Lineage (NCBI taxonomy): Eukaryota > Metazoa > Arthropoda > Insecta > Coleoptera > Curculionidae > Diaprepes > Diaprepes abbreviatus. The sequence goes on from JASJET010000087.1 coordinate 4,927,075, forward strand.
TGTGTAAATTGTGTTACACCTAAGAGATCTGAATGCGTGATTTTAAAAGAGAATACTCGCGCGATTGAACTTTAATATTTTTTAGCTGCCTTTATACGGAGAGTGTTAACCGCGCGACACAGTAACGCGTGATTGCGCTAGCGTTAAACGGCGGGCAAATTGTACGTTCAAAACTTTGGTACCAAAAAAACTGAAATTTAGAGGACACATTTTTGCGTTCAGTTAAAACTGTTTAAAATAACTCGCGCATGCAAGTATTTACGTGTAAACGCAAAACTTTCATATATCACGCGTGACTGGTATGGCGCGTGGAGTTTGTAAAATTTAAAAAGGTTTGTGTCGATATTCATAAAAAATGTCAGACTATATACCAAATAAACGCATTCTTGCAATATTAGCAGCTGGATTAACAATGATGCCGAAAAAAGTTAAAAAACGTAATAAAAGCGTTTGGATTAAAGATTACCGGACCTATTTTGAATATTCTTATAGAGCAATAAAATCATTTATTTATACAATTATTTGTAAAAACCATTACTATTACAGATATCGTTAGAAGGATATGCCATTAATTCATCATTTAATTTGCCATAGGCAAGGATATTCTCTATATATATTAATAAAATCTGTAACGACTTCTTTACTCCAACATCGACCATCTGCCATTTTTCAATTCAATTCGTACTAAAAATATTAAAATTAAATCGCGCAAGTATTCGCTTGTAAAATCACACGTTCAGACTTGTCAGTTACACAAGAGAGTTGCGTGCGCGATTGAGCGTAAGAACCTAAATTCGCTATTTTATAAATTCCACGCGCCACACCAGTTACGCAGGTTTTTTTTTGCAGTTTTTCATTTACACGCAGATATTTGCACGCGCGATTTATTTTAAACAGTTTTAACGGAATGCAAGCGGCCTTTACACGGAAAGTATTAACCGCGCGATACAGGAACACGCGATTACGCTCGCGTTAAATTGCGCTCAAATTGTACATGCAAATCTGTAGTATTAATTGTAGTAATAATTGTCAGATTGAAAGGACGCACGCTTGCATTCCGTCAAAACTGTTTAAAATAAATCGCGCGTGCAAATATCTGCGTGTAAATGAAAAACTGCAAAAAACCCTGCGTAACTGGTGTGGTGCGTGGAATTTATAAAATAGCGAATTTAGGTTCTTACGCTCAATCGCGCACGCAACTCTCTTGTGTAACTGACAAGTCTGAACGTGTGATTTTACAAGCGAATACTTGCGCGATTTAACTTTAATATTTTTAGTACGAATTGAATTGAAAAATGGCAGATGGTCTATGTTGGAGTCAAGAAGTCGTTACAGATTTTATTAATATATATAGAGAATATCCTTGCCTATGGCAAATTAAATGATGAATTAATGGCATATCCTTGTAACGATATCTGTAATAGTAATGGTTTTTACAAATAATTGTATAAATAAATGATTTTATTGCTCTATAAGAATATTCAAAATAGGTCCGGTAATCTTTAATCCAAACGCTTTTATTACGTTTTTTAACTTTTTTCGGCATCATTGTTAATCCAGCTGCTACTATTGCAAGAATGCGTTTATTTGGTATATAGTCTGACACTTTTTATGAATATCGATACACAAACCTTTTTAAATTTTACAAACTCCACGCGCCATACCAGTCACGCGTGATATATGAAAGTTTTGCGTTTACACGTAAATACTTGCATGCGCGATTTATTTTAAACAGTTTTAACTGAACGCAAAAATGTGTCCTCTAAATTTCAGTTTTTTTGGTACCAAAGTTTTGAACGTACAATTTGCCCGCCGTTTAACGCTAGCGCAATCACGCGTTACTGTGTCGCGCGGTTAACACTCTCCGTATAAAGGCAGCTAAAAAATATTAAAGTTCAATCGCGCGAGTATTCTCTTTTAAAATCACGCATTCAGATCTCTTAGGTGTAACACAATTTACACAGAAAAACTTGCACGCGCGATTGAATGTAAACGCCCATATTCGCGCGGTTAAATCGTTCCGTGTAAAGGCCGCTAATCTGACAATTATTAATACTACAGATTTGCATGTACAATTTGAGCGCAATTTAACGCGAGCGTAATCGCGTGTTCCTGTATCGCGCGGTTAATACCTTCCGTGTAAAGGCCGCTATAGGATTGCATGCTGCCTCCAGTTCTGTCTGTATTTTTTCGCTTCCTGTACTCTAACCTTTTTTGTTCCAGGCCTGTACTGTGTGCTAAAAGGATATGATGTAATGTTCAATGTTCTTTCGCTGTCCGCATTTTGTGTACTGACGTAATGATATGACTAAAAAGCCGATTTTTCGTTTTTTGAACGTTCTGAAATATTAGTCATATCTACAACACCTTGCCTAACTGTAAAGAAAACAACTGGACAAACAAAAATAAATATTTATCGTTGAAAATAATTTTGTTTTTCAAATTATTCTCTATGATGATCAATAAATACACTTTTGTATGCATTTGAACCAAACTAAAAAGCATTTTGCCACTGTGAAGATGGTGTCCCCAAACTATTGTAAAAGACTTTATAACATACATTTTATAGTATTTGTGTTTGTAGTCTGTAGAGTTTTAGGTTTGTCTTGTAGGAGTTCGTAATTTATTTAATTAATTTTACCTTTGTCAATTTCCTCGTGAGACGTCTGGAAAAGAAGGTCTGGAACTTTTTTGAAAATTCTATTTTCTTATTTTTGACACGGAACGTTTATGACAGAAGATCTAGAAATTGCCAAATTATTCCGTTTTCTTATTTTTTATACCCTGTAGTATGAAAATCCTTTTAGAAGATCCGAAATCTTCTGGTATCCGGAAAAAGGGTATATGAGCAGTCGTTGATGTAAGTTGAATTGTTTTGCAAATTGTCAGAATTGTGAAAATAAAAGGTTATAAAACAATACAGTGTGCGGAAGAATATGCTTTTCGAACGCGTAGAAAATCGTTGACCACGCAGTTCGTTTATGTATGAGGACAAAATGAAATCATTGGGTGCTAAATCAGGATTGTCCGACGGATGATCCATTTATTTCAGGTTTTGAGTGCTCAAAAAGTAACTTGTTTGAGCCAATGTGTGAGAGCCTGCATTGTCTTGGTGGAGAATAATCCGTCGTATCTGGTTTATTTTCCTCAATTTATCGAAGATTTCCGACATCCAAATAGTTCTGTACCCTTTAGAATTGACTGTTCCACGACTTTCTAAAGCCACGGTTGCGATATGGTCAGTTTTCGCGAAAAAGCATACGACCATTTGCTTTGAAGTGCTTCGTGAGCGAGAAAGTTTTGTTGTGGAAGACCCACAAGGTTGACTGCTGCTTAAATTATGCTGTATCTTATAAGAACATAACTTTTTCCCGGACAAATGTTCGTATAGTATATACGAATATGTACGCTGATGTTACTAATGCTCAGGGATACCTCAATCTCATGATGTGCCACATGACGATCTTGCATTATCAGTTCACGCACAGCATCGATATTTTCTAGCATTACAACTGATTTCGGACGAACTTCACGCGGCTCGTTCATGAGCGAACGATGGCCATGATTGATTTCGCTAAAGCAGTGATATGCAATGATTTTTATAGGTGCTTTATCTCCAAGGATACAATCTTATTGAGATCAACCAGGTCGAAAGTTATAAAACATGATCGAACGAAAATGTTCACAAGTTATTTCATTTTATTGGCCGAGAAGAAATTATGAAATTACTGTAAACAACAGAGGTAGTGTTCATATGTCAAAACATTGTGAGTAAGTGTATACCGTTTAAATTGTCAAATGAATATGTCAGATGCCACCTAACAACGCCATTGTTGCTAGTTCCTGAGATATAAATCGCTATCCTCGTAATACATACATTTTCTTAGCTAAGTGAATCCCTGTAATTAATTGCAGTTTTCCTTTGGACATAGCCAGGTATCCTCATCGTTGGATGCTAAATAAAATATATAAAACAATTTTAAACATCATAAAAAAATTACTTTATTATTTAAAGAGGTACAATCTAAAAATTAATATTTAAAAAAAAACGCGATACATCTTAATTTCCTTTTTTAACGATCTCAACATTTTTATTCAAACGTTTTTTTTTTCGTCTTTTAAAATACTATTTCACAAAATCTATACAAATATTATCTAATTAAAATTAATACTTGCATAATACAAATGTGTCGCTATATACAGGATTTTTCACTATATTTTAATAGCTCCTTACATATTTTTTTTTAAATACAAGAAATTCCACGAATTCCTCCGAAAAATTAGCACATAGTCAGAACTAGGGCTCGTTGAATACGAATAAAGTAATAATATTTTTATTTATATTTGCAAAAGTGTTGATAAACAGAACGAGATCTTTTATTCACATTTTATATATATATAATGTAGATTTTTTTGACAACGTCTATATCAAGATGTATAATTGTATAAGTTATGTTAAGTTACCAAGATACAGTTCATAGTATTTGACAAAGCAATATAAATTTCAAAAAACAGGGTTCATAAACAATATGTCAGTGTTTACTAGAGTACTTTCTAATACTTATTTATGTCCTTAACGGCCGGTTCATGCTTCCAAAAATTATCAACACCCATTAAGAATTTCCACTATCAGCTTTCACTTCCAAGTTAAATGGTACACTTTACTTTCATCTGTTCATAATCCCAACTAAAAATTATCAACTAAGAAGTTGATCGCTTTTAACTTTTTAAAATGTCGGCATAATTCGTGTTTGGTTTCGTCTGGTGGAAAATTCGAAAAGTACATAAAAATATAAAAAATAGCATTATAAACAAAATAAAACTTAATAAAAATGTGTCATAAAATAGTCGAAACATTTTGAAGGATTTTGATTGGTCATCCTTAATTTTTACTAGTTGTTAAAGTTTGAAGTATGAACCACGCATTTTTATTTCGTAGTGTAAGTGGTAGTTTAGTGTAAATTCTTGGTGGTAATTGATAATTTTTGGAAGTAAGAATCAACCATTAGTAACGACGATACAAATGAATATCTAAAATTTCTTTTTCCAGCCTATTCTCCTATCATAAATCATTCAGGGATCTATCGAAATATAATGAAATTTCTTGTACATAATAAGGTAAAAATTCCATAAAGTTATCTGGTAAAGATACATCTATATAACATACAAATTAGAAACAACCTATACAAATAATAATAACCTACTTAAATACAAAAAAATCCTCCAAAACCATTTAAGTTTTACCCCTGCGTCATGGATTTTTCATTACATGTGTATCCAACTTGAACATGTAATCACAATATATATATATATATATATATATATATATATATATATATATATATATATATATATATATATATATATATATATATATATATATATATATATATATATATATATATATTGTGATTACACAAGGACAAAATAAAATGTTTTAGAGTAAACTAAACTTAACTTTTTAGCGTATTTGGACGCAATTTAAATTTACTTATCACAGAATAATGTCTAAATGGTATATTTTTTCAGACTTTATATTGTCCTTAAGGAGGTACTCTTATATTTGAGGTAAAAAATTGCTTTTTTTTAAATTTTATTTTCTTACAATCCTAGAAATTTTTTTCGGAAAATTGAGAATTGTAGAAAGTATGATAATCTGTAATCGATGCGCGCAGTTAAAAACCGAGCTTTTCGACATCTCTCCTTTTATCCTTAAATTTTGGTAGATATAGCTGTTTTTTGAGATAAACAAAGATATTCTTAGTGGCTTGGAAATTGCCGATAAAATGTGAATAATCAGAATAATGATTATAGTCACAAAAATCTAAATCTTTCCTAAAACTATAAATGCGTTTTTTTTTAAATTGGAAGACCCAATATCCTAAAACTTTATTGCATCGGTATCGTTTATTTAAAGTTTAATAAAAATAAAGGTTAAAGTTCGATTTCTTTTTGTTTTTAGTAACTTTATTCAAGTGATTTTGTCATAGCTAATACTGGATATATTTTCCATATTTTTGAGCCAAATTTTCAGACCGTCCAACATATTAAAATGTTAATAAATAAGCAGCAAATAAAATGAAAGTTATTAACTTATTTTTCCATAAAAAATCATAACATTGAATTATTTAAGATATATAAGAATACCCCTTTAAAGAAATAAAGTAGCGTTTATACTTATGTTATAAAGATACCAGTTTTGGCGCATACACTAAATAAAGAAGCACTAAATCAATTTCACAACATAGACTAAACATATAAAAGCCAATCGTTTATTTAGAAAACAAAATGTTTAAAATGCCTTAAAAATTGTTTTTTTGTAAGTCTGTATACATGAAAAGTTACACTGCTGGTAGCCCTGTGGAGCAAATAGGCTTAGAAAAAATTTTAAGTAAGAATACTAGTACTTCTCTGAACTAATCATAATAGGTGGTTGGAAAAGCCCCGAGACTGGATTTAGATGGCAACTCTAATAACATATCTATACGATTCTTAGTTAGTACCAACCTCCAAACGATACATGTCAAAATCTGATGACATTTCGACTATTAGTCATCGAGAAACTAAAGTTTTTGTGACGTATGACGTACCTTTTGATATTTTAAAAATAATGTGAAAAACGAGTTTTGTAGGTTGATAAAACACTGTTATTTGATGGAAAAAAATACCGTTAAAACTCAAAAATGGCTTGAACAGTGTTATAAGGTATCTGCCCAGTTGAAATCAACCATTTTTCGTTGGACACAAATGATACTGAACGCTCTGAGCGCTCAGATGAGCTTGTTACACGGAAAAGTATAAAAAACCATCCGCAAAATCGTTTTGAACAATCACAAAGTGAAAGTTCGTGAGATAAGATGGGAAAGCTCTGTTCGAAGTGGGTAGGTGCCACGTTTACTTACAGTTGACCAGAGACAACAATGTGTTGATGATTCAGAGCGATGTTGGGAGCTGTTTAATTGAAATAAAGAGGATTTTTCATGCGGCATGTGACAATGGATCCATCACTACATTTCGGAGTCAAATCGGCAGTCAGCGGGGTGGACAGCGAAAAATGAAAGCATGATGCGCATGGTATAATGTTCATATACTATCTTGAAAAGAAAAAGACCATCAATAGCGAATATTATACGGCGTTATTAGTTCGTTTGAAGGAAGAAATCGTGAAAAAACGGCTCCAAATGAAGAAGAAACTGCTCTTTTACCAAGACAATGCACCGTGTCACAAGTCGATGGCAAAACTGTATGAATTGAATTTCGAATTGCTTTCACATCCACCGTATTCTCTACATTTGGCAGAGAATATTACCTGTTCGCAAACCTCAAAAAAAATGTTCGCTGGAAAGAAATAGCAATGGCTCCAATGAAGATATAATCTCTGGAACTGAACCATATTTTGAAGGGTTCCTCATTCTGTAAGAAAGGAATGTTGTATTACTCTAGAACGAGACTATGTTGATGAATAAAGTCGAATTTTGCTTAAAAATTGTGTTTTTATATCTTAATCTCGGGGCTTTTCGAATCATGTTACATCCTAAAATGGCAACCATAAGATATTCAATGTAAAAACCATCGAGATTCAGAAAGATTTTTTATCAGAAAACTTTATTAGGATTCTTCTTTAATCTATATGTATCAGACATTTATTTAATTAATAAGAAAGACAATTTCGGCCTTGTAATCTGCGACTTCTAATACTTAATAAATTTTTAATAAATTCAAATCTCTTTCTAATAATATTATTTGATAGCATTACTTCCTAAAATAGCGGTAAAAACAATTATTTTTTAAAGTTTAGAAATTAAAAGTTTTAGCATTAAATTACCTTTTTCTGTTGTAAGTGGAAGTTCTGAAATTTGATACATGCAAAAATTTTATAATTAGTTCAAAATATTTGCATTCATGTTCTTTCAGCACTTTCTTATATCTACTTGTTTATTATTTTTATGGCACAAATACACATTTATTAAGTGATATGAAATATTAAATAATAAATTACTTGTAACAAGTATGTCGTCGGAAGAGTAATTATATGCCCACACTTCCTATTTGTAATATTTGAAAAATAATTACTAGTTTAACTGTAACTTTGAAATCAAATATCATCATCTGATGAATCAATAGAAAGATACTTTTATGCCTATCAACTATATTTTCTTGTAATTAAAACTGAATAAAAAAAAAAAACAATACTTTTATGTGCTTTTCATCTGTTTAGTCTTATTTCATATCATATATAAATCTTTTTATCTTAACTAGATTTATTAAAGAGTTTATATGCCACCAATAGAGCGGTATATTTATTTTAATACTTATCCATAGACTGTCGTTGTTAAAGTGAATTCGCTCCTTCATTTACGACTGTGTTTAATTTTTAAAGTTATATTTACTGTTTTAAATTTACAGTATCAATCTTTGTTATTTGGGGTAAATTCCTCATATTTTACTTTCAAATATATTCTGGACTAATTATACATACGATCGTCTTTAGACAGTCTAATGATAACATGCTAAATCTAATCACGATTGGCTGTTAACTATTTTTTAAAAGACAAGAGTTACGTTTCTAGTGACCTACTAATTATCTATTAGTTATTCTAAATTTTACATAGGCTGCCATTATAGTAATGAATCTGTCTATTTATCTATTTTATACTACATTGAGATAAAAAATAAATCCTATACAACCGTTTCTAAAGTATAATACAACTTAAACTACTGAGACAAAATTTGCCCACAAAGTACAGGAAGTTTATTAAGGTCTACATTATGTCTCAACGCCTAAAAAATGTGTAATGTATCTAGTTACATTCCCTGTCTTGTTCCTTAGGTACTTTCCTTACTTCTCGTAAGGTGTCACCAGATGAATGTAAAGACACATTTTATCAGAGAAAGGAAAGGCATGATGATCTGTAGAAAGAATATATTCATGCACTCTTTGGGCACCGTTTTAATTAAACAAATCTTAGCACATGCTAAATACAAGGGCGGATCCATAAAAATTTTTCAAGGAACAGGATTGTCGATGTGTGTGTTTATATGTATATATATATATATATATATATATATATATATATATATATATATATATATATATATATATATATATATATATATATATATAAACTCTTGTACATGTTTTGGGGGGGGGGGTCCTTGCCCTCAATGGCACCTCCTTGAATCCGCCCTTGTTAAATAGGTAGAGGCAACCGATATTAATATAGCAACTTTTTTCTTGTTCATTATAAAATTAATAATCAAGAATAAAACTGTTCATAAAATACCTAAATTGGTTTATATCTGGAATGATGATTCAATTTATTCTTAACTAACTACTTAAAGTAATTATCACATGTGAATTGTCGCTGCTGTATATCTAGCTTCACCACGTCTCCACCGCCACTGACTTGGTCGGTACTAAAAAATAAATAAAAAAAATAGACATTAATACAAACACTTTGGGTAATCGCATTGACGTTATATATGTAGTATCATTTTCACACTTACACCGATACGAAAACGCCTTAAGAACTATTGTGAAGTAATTGAGTTCCCTCAATAAAAATGAACTTAAGTTTCTTTTCTGGACACGACATGGTACATTTTTTCTCTGTTTTTATCAAAATCAGGAAAGTTGTAATTAAACATTAAAAATTTAGAGCACCTCAGTGCCAAGGCACTTAATTTTTTATTATCATTTTTGATTTAAACTTCTCCGAATACTTTTTCCTTCTCCATAATAATTATTTGGACGTCTGGCAACAGAGCAAACAGCTCAATAAAAGCGGGATTTCTATTATCGGCAACATAGGATAGGAATTTATGCCATTGATTTATACGGCACAATAGAAAGACAACGATCAATCTAAAGGGGCTTATAGGTGAGCGAGAAAGAAGGAATTATGTATTAATATCTTGCATATTCGGCAATGTTTAAAGTTAATGAAATGTTATTAAATAAATCGAATAAAGAACACATCTGTTACCGGATGACAGATGGCATTAGTTTTTTTTTTATTTCGACGTACATGTTGGTGTTGTTTGCATATGGTTTTAAAATATATTTTTTTTTAATTCAATTTATTGTGTTCAACGAGGTATTTAAATAATTAATATTTTCCAAGTGAATGTGTTATTAAAAGTCGTTGTATTTGCTGCTATTACTATGAAAAAAGTTAATTTTTTACAGAACTCTCTTTGCGAGCTTCCTTTAGAGGAAAACCTTAGATTGTAAGAATCAGGACGGCAATTGCCTGATTTAAAAATTAAAAAACAAAACGGAGGTGAAGAAAAGTATCGTTGTAGCTTTAATAAAAATATATATAATAAAAATAATTGAAAATATATGTTTTAGGTTTCTTTATGCTTGGTAAGATAAACCTAAAAACGGTTAAATTCTCCTTAACGTGACTAAGATAAGGGAAATGTTGTTTTATCTGTTTTATAAGGATCCTATATTTTGTCCCACGTATTAGCACTAAATGTCTAAGCACTTCAAAACCGCCACTGGATAAATGCCCCACGAAAATTAACAAATTTACAGTACGAGAATAAATTTTCCTAGAAAATAAAGTCTATTTCTGTTTATCAGACGTGGCAATAACACATCTCACACCTACATAGACAACAGTTACCGTTACACCGTCTAATAGTATTAAACCAAATTATCTTACAACTACTGAACAAAAACAACATGGGGACAGCACAGACATGTAAAATAATTACCTCTACCTTTGGTCCACAGCATTAAAAGCCTTATTCTAAAATATGGTCCTAATTCACACCATCACATTAGGTGAAATAAAAAGCGTGAGTATTGTAAAAATAAGAATTTTGACGTCAACCATATCGTGCTTGTAACTGGCTTAAACTAGTAAGAAGATAGTAAGGTCTATAGTAGCAATAACACAGGTAATAACGTACCCTTATTAACATCTGACCACTAGCAGTATGGGGGTTTCTGTACGCATAAACTGTCCAAACTCCAAAACCGAAAATCATAAATATTAAAAATATAATTGCAACATATCCTGATGCTCCAAGTTGACTTTGCTGAGTCGCTTGTCCAATATAATCACCGTTAAACGGTCCCTCGGACTCCTCAACATCGTAATTAAGAGTGTGATTAACGAAAAGAAGAGGCTCAATACACTGTGATTCTACCGTGATATTGTTTAATTCACACTCATTGTCGATCCAATATTGACGGTTTCGATCTTGACCCGTTGAACATTGATTTAATCTGGGACACCATGTACACTAAAACAATAATATAAGCTTTTAGAGAAAAAAATATACTATCTACCATTACCATAGCATCCATAACCAATTAAATTTGGAGTTCCTTATACCATGTGGAAAATTTTCTAGCCCATTTTAACTACGTGGAAAAAATTTTCGCAAGATTTTTTAAAGTAACAAAAACAGATATTTTATTGCGTGTTAATAGTGAAAAAGATACATTCGAGATTTTGGCAGATTTTAACGTATTATGTTTTCTGGGACTTCTAGTATGACGCGTGAGAATATGTAAATTTTTGCGCGATTTTTCTGAAGATTTAAAAATTTTTGTAGTGACGTAGAAAAGTATCATTTTCGAATAAATTAGTGTAGTAGAATCAACTAATGAAAACATGTCTGAAACCTGATTAATAATGAATCTTATATAAAAATTTTAAATAAACAGAAAATAGTTTTTAATAACAATAGTTACAAAACTGGCTACAGATAGAAAACTACTGGCTGAAACAGAAAATCTATAAATTATACTGAGTTTTATAAATCTAAATATAAATTCATATGTTGCATTTTTCTAATAACTCGACGGTACTCTGCAATAGTGTATTTATTTAAAAGTACCTATGTAAACTTAAATTACCTATGCGTCTATTAAGAACATTATAATAAGGTATATTCTATATTAATCTCTGATTTAAGTCATACACCCCTTAAACGACACTGTAGCTTAAAAAGTTGAAAAAAAATTTGATTTTAAAATTAAAAACAAAACATATTACATTGATATTAGTGGGTAACAGATTTAGGATATATAGACTACCTGTCCCCAATATGGGCCATTCCCACGAAAGAGAAAAAAGGTTGAAAGCCGTACTCCCTCTTTTTAATGAGCGGAGCATAGAATCGTACAGTATTTATCGGCTCTTAGGGAGGGGGGGTTACCGCCCATTAGAAGAGGAGAATACGACTTTCAATCTTCTTTTTCTCGTGCACTATGGCAACGGCCTGCATTGGGGACGCGCAGTCTGTATACCCTATGTTTATGGTCGGCAACAACTATTGAAATTTTGTAACTTATTAGAGGCTATAAATTTGAATAACCAAATGTTATTAATCTTAAACAAATTGTAGAAAACAGCTTGTAGTATTTAGCAGGATGAATAATTTTATACCTCACTTACCCACTGAAAGAAAATTACTAATTTTTTTTTCTGTTTTTCAGTCAGCATTTCTTTTTTAGAAAGAGGTCTACTGTTTTTTTAGTAAATTTAAAAGAACATCAAATCATCAGTTGTAGATATTCGTATATATATATATATAAAATAAATACTGAGAATGTTGAACAATCTTTGTTGATCTCGGCTGCGGATCCTATAGAAGAAAGTTGGCTCACGCTTAGAAAGAAATAAAGCGTTTTCAATGAGTAATACTTCTCTTTCTAATTTCGGTAAGGTGACAGAGGTATCCAATGACATTTAGAGTATCCTGCTTAGCTGCTTGTTTCAGGAAGGCCTTACGACCATTAGATTTCCTCAAACGTAATTCTGACGATTTTTCTAACGTTAAAACCATCAAAATACTTTTGTGAGACCTGCTATTTGTAATTCTTATTATATTACCCACAATAAAAAAAATAGAAGAAATACAAAGAAAGTGTTTGCTTTTTACTGACTATAAATCCGGAATTTGCTTTAATGATTTAAATTAGTGAATCAGAATTTTTTAACTTAATATTCCAAATTTCTAAAACTGTTCGACTTCGGGTTATATAAAGACATCTTCGAAAGAGCAATAATTAACATCGATTTTCACAGAACTAGGTACTGTCAACGTTTCTTGAGTACTAGGTTAATGAAGAACATTAATGCAGTATGTTATCGTATACGGCTTTATAGAACTGCGATTTAATTTGGTTTAATGTTAGTTCCCTAATATTTCATTAATATATTGTGTAATTATATAATTGTATTACTAGTTAGGCGATGCCCGTTGATACCAAAAAATAACGAACTATTAGAGGGAAATTAGAAGATTCTTATAAGATGAATTTTCTTTATTAATTCGAAGTATATACAATAGAATAAAAAAACTTGTAATTTTGAAAAATTACATAGAATAGTCATCTAATTATAACAATATAAAATGTTTCCCGTATTACCCGTTAAACTAAACCAAATAAGGTTGCAGAAATGAGTAAAATTAAATGATATTTTTTATACTACTTTTTAACATAAAACTAAAATTTAAATCATGTCATGGTTTCAGGGGATAATCAACTTCAAGTGGAAAATTATGAGTGACTAGATTTGATTGTAACACATCAAAAGCTAGACTTTTTATCATAATTAAGAGTATCGTTAACGCTTGTAATATTTTTGTCGGCAACAAGAGTATGGTTAACGGTTGTAATATTATCGTTGGCAACAAGAGTATGGTTAACGGTTGTAATATTATCGTTGCCAACAAGAGTATGGTTAACGGTTGTAATATTATCGTTGGCAACAAGAGTACGGTTAACGGTTGTAATATTATCGTTGGCAACACACTGTGATTCCAAACTGATTTTATTTAACTGACAGTCATTGTCACGCCATTGTTGATGGTTTCGATCCTGACCCGTAGAGCACCGATTTATTCTTGGGCACCATGTACACTAAAAGGATAATATAAGCATTTAGAGAAGAAACATATATTTGCCAAGTGCTGTGAAAATGATTTTAAAACCTTATGACCAATTACATTTGAAAATTCTTCATGCGGTATGAATTATCATCCCCATGCTATCGTTTGAACCAGCCAAGAAAGCGAAATCGGGTGTAAAATCCTAGTTAAATGATCTTGTTTATACGACTTTTTGATGTTAAATTAAAACATGACAAGTAATGCACCATCAACTGAAAAAATTCAAATGAAAGTGAGGGTTATTTAAAGCCCTTTAAAGGGTATTTTAATTTTCTATTTAACTCCGACTTGTTTTTAAGGCGTCTAGTTATAATCTTTAAAAAACATAATTTTTTAAAGTAAAATATTTCGAAAATATCATGTTAAAATTTTGAGAACACCCAAATGTTCAAATTGTTGCATAAAAGGGCTGTACAAAACACTAGCCCAAATTTCTGAGGTTAAAATATGATCCGGCCCAATTTACTTTAGTCAAAGAACTGCCGAAATACAGGATGTCGAAGTGTGAATTTCTTAAATTTTTTTTGAAAATATTTATATTGATAATATTTTGATTTGCACTACATTAGATTCTATGAGGTTTTTTGTGATAAGAAATCGAGATCTGATTACAGTTTCAATGTACATTGCAGAGGGCGCATCCGCGGGCATCCGCAGCACTTCGCTTACATATAAAGTTGCATAACTTTTTTTATGACTAGGTATATCAATTTTCTAATTGAAAATTCTCATTCCTTGACATCTTTTATCCAAAAAAGTTATAACAAGTAGGTGTTGCTTCGAGCAGCCGTTTTTGAGATAATCGAGTTTAAGTGTTTTATAGCTTATTAAGACTCATCGTAGCCCCTTCACACTTTATCCAGGTGTGATGATGCCTTGGGGATTAATATTACTTTCAAAAAATTAATAAATTAAAAATATTTTACAAAGCAAAAATTATTCTAAGTTTATAAAAGGATAGTCGGATTAAAATCAATTTTATTATAAAATAAATAAATAAACTGAAAATCTTCAAAAATAGTATAAGTATTTACTTTAAAATTCAACAATAGAAAAAAAAACTTTATTAAATTTAAAATATTAAGATTAAATTGTTTTCTTTAGCTTAGATCAAATTTTATCAGAGATGCACACTTCAACTTACACCTACTGTAAAAATTCGAATAAAATATAAAAACTGAATCTAAACCACACGATATATGACGTATTTTGTTCTAGAACGCTGAAAAATAAGTAGACCAAGAAAGGAACGTCACTTTGCTTACGTAGGAACCACAATCACGCGTTTTTTGTGAAAAAACCGATCACGTGACTTTTGGTTGCAAAACAAGTAGAATTGGAAAAATCCGAATTTTTGCCAAATGTTTCATTTTCTTTTTTGGAGAAAATTTTTTATTTAACAATCAAGATGTGAAAAAACAGTGTTTTCCAGTTCTAGGAAAAGCTGTTATTTTTCAGAAAAAAATTTCAAACAAAAGTTGTGCGCATTGAGAATGCCAAAAAAATGAGCTCGAATCGGAAAAATTATTCGTTAGTTATTGCAAAAAAACTGTTAAAATGGCTGTTTCTTCAAGTGTTTATGAACAATAGAAAAATATATTGCATTAACTTTATACTGCAACTATAAGAGCTTCTTGTTGCATACAAGAAATGTGCAAAATTTTAAGTAAAAATATTCAATAGTTTTTTGCACAGCCAATTTGTTTATAACTTTTTATGTTTCTTTTGATTGTTTATTCTCAGCGATCTAGAGGTCGTAGAACGGCCTGCGGGTACGCATTTGAAGGTTCCGGACTTATATTAACAATAACAAAAAAGAACGAAATTATTTGTTGATCTTAAATTGTTGAAACAGATAAACAAAATTGGGGTTCATTTTTTCGTTATAAACAATTAGAATAACTCTTCGACAATTGTTGATATCGAAATGCTGATAAGTGGACGCGATAGCTGAGATTTTGACGCACATTTTGAAAGAAAAAAAATGTGTACGACCACTAAAAGCTGAGATAAAGTTTTTTTTTTCAAAAAATCGCTGCGGAGTTATGTATTAACATTAAGGGATTATTTAAGTAGGAACTCATAAGGAGATGGTTAAACTATTGTATACAGTAGTTTTTAACTCAATTATTTCAAAATTGTTGATGTAGCAGCAGTTGGAAGTTGCACCTACTCCGAGAGAACAATGGATGATATGTTTTGTAATTAAATTATTGTTAAACATAGCAATAGACAAATTGTTCCCCTTTTATACATTTTATGCATAATTATAATTTTACCGTACTTACGTGTTTTTCAAAATGCGAAAAATTGTTACAGTGGTCAACAGTATACTATTAATTAGAAATATTAAAAATTAGATTGATTTTTAATGTATCGTTAATATTTATCGAGATATAGCATGAAACAAATAGCAACATTTGTTGATAGCATTATTATTTTTCGGGATGCAGAATAAACTACATTTGACGATTATATTGTAAGCAATTATCCAATCGAGAATTAAGGTAATATTACTTTCAAAGACGATGAAAGTAAAAGGGGAGAAAGTACTTATGATTATGATAATAATGATGATGTTGATGATGATGATAATTATGTCAATAATGAGAGTGATGATGATGACGATGAGAGTGATAATAATGATCATAATTGTAATGATAATAATGAACCCGATAAGGGTTTCGACAATGAGTGTCCATCGATGTCTAAGATACGGAGAACGGAATAAATATTTTGTATAGATTTAAGCAAAAAATATGTAGGTTAGCAAAAAAAAATTGTTGGTGAAAAATGTTCGTCCAGTAAAATAAACTAAAAAGTTAACATGTGTATTTCTTCTACAACCAATAATTTGGCGGCAAATCGCACTCACAATTTGTTTCATGTTATAGCTTCATAAATATTAATGGTACATCAAAAATCAATCTGATTTTTAATATTCCTAATTAGTAGTATACTGTTGACTACCGTAACATTTCTTTCGCAATTTGAAAAGATAGTGCAACAACTTGTTTATTGCTATGTTTAACAATAATTTGATTACAAAAACATATTATCCATTGTTCATATCTCGTCGAGAAACCACATATAAAAAAAAATAAGAATCTACGACCAATATTCGCCGAGATAATCCAAATTTTTCCGGCGAAACGAACGCCCCCCTCCACTGCTCACTTTCTGACTCTTGGAGTAGATGCAACTTTAAACTATTGCAACATCAACAATTTTGAAATAATTGAGTTGAAGACTGCTGCATACAATAGTTTAACATCTCCCTATGAGCTCCTACTTAAATAATCCCTTAGTAATAACGCAGAAGCAATTTTTTGAAATAAAAAATACTATCTCAGCTTCCAGTGGTCGTACAAAATGTTTTTTTTTTTCAAAATATGCACCTAAATCTCACCTATCATATCCACTTATCGGCCTTTCAATATCGATAATTGTCGAAGAGTTATTCTATTTGTTTATAACGAAAAAACCAACCAGAACTTTGTTTATCAGTTTCAACAATTTAAAATCAATAATTAATTTGGTTCTTTTTTGTTATTGTTAGTATAAGTCTCGACCTTTCATTTGCGCACCCGCAAATTACTGTACGATCTTTAGATCGCTGGGAATAAACAATCAAAAAAACATAAAATATTATAAATAAATTCACTGTGCAAAAAACTATTGAATATTTTTACTTGAAATTTTGCATACTTGTTGTATGCAACAAGAGGCTCCTTTCAGTGTAGTATAAAGGTAATGCAATATATTTTCCTATTGTTTATTAACAATTGAAAAAAACAGCCATTTTAGCAGGTTTTTTTGCAATAACTAACAAGCAAATTATCAGTTTTGGATGAGCTTTCCGATTCGGGATCATCTTGTAGGTATTTTCAAAGCGCACAACCTTTTTTTGAAACTTTTTTACTGAAACTCGAAAAAACTACTTTTTCACATCCTATTGTTAAATAAAACATTTTCCCCAAAAAAGAAAATGAGACATAAAATACTACATAATTACTATTATCATTCTGAGGGTTTCTACGTAATCAGAAGTGTACTAACAATAAATTTTATCTAGATGCTAATTCCGCTTGCCTAAAAACCTTACAGCAATTTATATAAATACGAGTCATCTCGCTATGGGAAGTTAGTTGTGAACGTGAGTTAAAGTTAGTGAAGAATAAGAGTTGATATCGAGAGTTAAACATAGTTGAAAGTTAGGTAGTTAAAAGCGAGAAATTAGTTGAAAATAGTTAGTAGCGAACAAGAGTTGAAATCGAGAGTTCAAAATAGTTGAAAGTTAGTTAGTTAAAAGCGAAAAGTTAGTTGCAAACAATTGGTTGAAAATATAATTGAACATAGTTAAGAACATGTGTTAAGTACATAGACAGTGCAAGCAGAGTGTTTCGCGGTATGGTGAAAAATGTTTTAAATACAATTCTGACAGTAAAAATATGAATGTGTTTCGTAGTTAGTTAATAAGGCGTTTTAAAATTTATTAAACTAAACTTTTAGCTCACCCTGCGTATGGGTAAGGGAAATGCGGACTATAAACTATAGTAACTAGTAATAAAATGACCGTTTTGTCAAATTTAATAATGTTAAAGATAAAATAGAAGAATATTTAAAGTTGCTCTCTAATTATGTTAAATTATTGATTATTTATTTCTGTAAAATAGGGTCGCTCGTATATAATTATAATAATTATCTCAGAAACGGCTGCGCGAAACTAAACCTATTAGGCATCACTTTTTTAACAATTTTAATTAGATATTTATACAGAAGCATAAAAAATTTATCAAGTTCTATTGGTGGCGCCCCCTGTAATGCACATTGAAACTGTAACCTAATTTTGATTTATCATTATAAACAACTTTAAAGTATCAAATTTAGTGCAAATGAAGATATTATTAAGATAAATTTTTACAAAGAAGTTTTAAAAAAATATAACTTTGATAACCTGTATTTCGGAAACTATCTACTTTGACTAAGGCTAATTGGGCCAGATCTTCAGACAGATCTTTTGGAATCAGCCTTTTTACATCGAAAAACAAACTTTTTAATTCTGCTATTTCAAATCAAATTAAAATTCTGAAAAACCGAACAACCAACAACAAGAACATCCAATATACTAAATTGATTTTTTAATTCTACTGGATATTTTACAATAAAAAAATGTATGCCAAAAAATAACAGATTTTAAAAAATATCTCCTGAAAAGAAAAAAAATTCGTAAAACTCCTTTTTTTTAACTAATTTTTGTTGTCCCTAATTCCGTAACGTATTATTGAGATATATAAAACAAGTCATTGCTGAATAGAGAATTAAAATACTTTTCAAATGACACAGAAAATTACTTACGTTTAAATTTAGCTGGCTTAATAAACAGGACGAACAGTCGTGGTAGTCTAAACATGTTGGTAAAGCTTTTAAGTATATTGAAGTCCAATTTTTAACTTCTTCCTTATTGAATGTTACTCTGTGATATTCGTAAATTGTTTTTCTCCTCACATCTAAAAATGAACAATTCAAGAAAAGCTGTATATTTTTAAAGCTACCAATGTATTGTGTAATAAAAAGTTTTCAGTATACAGGATATCCAGGAGGTTTATGTCAAACCCTGGGCAGTGTAGAGGAAGCATCAAAATAACTCTAGTCTTTCATATTATTTTTGGTCCTAAGGTGTTCCTTAATGGAGATATGGGGCCCAAAATGGGTACGCGTTTATTTTATTGTTGAGCAGACTTGAATATTTTAATGAAATTTTGGCATAGTTGCCTAAATTTATTTTCCTTGCTGTTAAAGGACAGAATATGCACAAACAGTTTATTTCCTGCAAATACAACTCCGGTTCTCTCTCCATACATTTTTCGATCACCTAATGGCCTAAGTGGAGTTACATTGAACCAAAAGCAACATTCGCAGAAAACAACGTTTTATATTAAATATAAATTCCGAGACGTCGGCAGGATATTAAAATTGCAGACTTTGCGATGTCAGATTGAAAAATATCGCCAGTCGAAGGACATCTATACAGGGTGTCCGATAAGTACCTCCTAATTTCTCGGGAGCATACAGGGGAGGTGAAAATAACCCTACTTTGTCATAGAAAAAAAATCCTTTAACGGAGATACAGACCCTAAAGGGGTACCCAGCGATTTATCTTATCGGCTCTAAGTTTTGAACTGACTCGTATAATTTAATGAAATTTTAATATTTTATAGAGGCCATAAAGACTCATTAAACTATACTATAGCCACACTCGTTGGGCCTAATTATTGACAGGTGTCATTTTACAGAGCTGAAAATTGATTTTTTAAATACTTTGGTTATTCCTCTTCAAAAAAGGTACTTCTAATTTATTTCGATAAAACTGGCGGTTTTCGAGATAAATCGGTTTTTATGCGACAAACTCAAAAGTTACTAATGCTAAACACAAATAGGTAAAAATAAAATACGCAGGGTGTGCTGATGTCCTGTAATTTATGGGGAAGCGCTGTCTAACTCTTCGAAGGCCAGAAGATGTTATGTTGAAAGATTTCCAGCTCAGACATTGTCAAGTCCAGAAACCTTTCACAGAGTTGATCGGAGCTCAATTAATTTACACTGTTATTGAAATATAAAAATAGTGAAAACGTTTAAATGTTATTTTGGCAAATGTTCAATATGGGCTCTACGTACTTCAATACAGTTTCTTATTCTTCGAATATTTTCCCGCTGCACTGCAAATAATAGTCCGGATTATTACGGACTTCGTTAGAATGCTGTGCTATTCTCGCTAGTAGTTGTTCTCTAGTATTTACTGGTGTTGAGTAAACTAGTTCTTTTAGATGTCCCCAGAAGTAAAAGTCCAAGAGATCTAGGTCTGGAGATCTTGGTGGCCATAAAACGGACCCACCTCGACCCATCTATTGAGCACTAAAAACATTTGTTGAGTGTTGACGTACTATATAGTTTAAATGACGTGGAGCACGGTCATGCATGTACCACATTTGCATTCTTCTGTCAAGAGGTACGTCTTCCAATGAATTATTTAATTTTTGCTGCAAAAATTGTAAATAAATCTCATCATTGAGTCTTCCTTCCAAAACATATGGATCTATAAGGTTATTTCCGATAATGCCAACCCACACATTTACAATAAATCTTTGTTGGTGTTTGTTTTGAATTATAGCTTGCGGGTTTTCATCACGCACAACAAAAAATGTAAATTGTGTGAGTTTATTATGCCATCTCTTGTAAAATTGGCTTTATCGTATAAACCAGTTGGAGTACTGAAGTCGCGGGATAATCATCCGGAGACATAACGTGTACTTTTTCAACGTGGTACGAGTGAAGTAACTATTATGTTAGAGTTTCATGTACAATTCATTTTGTAACCTTGTTTTTTGTCACGAGCTTTGTCAGCGCAATATCTTTTAAAATTTGTTTCTCTATGTAAGGGTATCGTGCTCTCCTGGGAAGGCCCTCACCGCCACGTCGCGGCAAAAATGACCCTGAATAAAACGTAAAAAATTAATTCGTTAACTCTAATAATTATTTTCTAATAATCTTTTACCTGTTTCTCTTAGGCTTCGATCAACCCTTTGAAAGGTTTTGAACCTAGCAATGTTCGAGCTGGAAATCTTTCAGCATAAAGTCTTCTTGCCTTTGAAGAATTTGACAGCGCTTCACCATAAATGCATATCAGCATACTCTTTAAATTATTTTTACTTGAAGGCGGTTTTGACAAGTTCCGTCAACAGTAATTCATTATGTAGGTATTAATAATAATAATAACAGGATTTTTACCTGTTTGTGTTTAGCATTAGTAACTTTTGAGTGTTTCGTATAAAAATCAATTTATCTCGAAAACCGGTGGTTTTATCGAAATAAATTAAGAGTGTCTTTTTTGAAGAGCAATGACCAAAGTATTTAAAACAATTTCCAGCTCTGTTAAATTACACCTGTCAACAATTAGGTCCAACGAGTGTGGCTGCAAGTCTGTTTCTGACTTCTCTGATGATCTAAAACATCTACAATAGCATAGTTTAATGAGTCTTTATGGCCTCTATAAAATATTAAAATTTCATTAAATTATACAAGTCGGTTCAAAACTTAGAGCTGATAAGGTAAATCGCTGGGTACCCCTTTAGGGCTCTGTATCTCATTAAGGAGACTTTGTGAATTTTTTTATGACAAAGTAGGGTTATTTTCACCTCCCCTGTATGCTCCCGAGAAATTAGGAGGTACTTTCCGGACACCCTGTATATTCATCACAGTATTGCAAAATTTAAAAATTAAGATTTCCGTAAGAAATAAACAAATCTATTTGCTGCTGTGTTTAAAAGTTGCCAATATTTATTCTCTTATTTCCAAGCAGTTAAAGGAATATATATATATATATATAGAAATAAATTGTATTTACCCCCTTTACAATATCAAATAGTTGGTTACCTCTTACCCAGAAATATCTGAAAATTTTTTACTGATTGGTGTTTTAATAGATTCCATTTAGTTATATCCTATATTATTATTTCTTTTTAGGGCATAACCTGTTTATTACAAAAAACTTTTACCTCAAACCCAGGTCAACTATTTGAATCACCGAATGAGAGCATTGAAATCATTGAAATTAAATGAGATATTTTAAAAAATGCCTCCGTACATTAACATAAAAATGTGCATTAAAATAAAACATATTATAAGATATTCTTACATCCTGCGTAGTATTCTATATTTCATACTAAATATACTTACAAAATACTGTTCGATCCAAAATATATGCGTCTGATAGACCAACCTTTACAGGATGGTGTTGATCATTGATGCCTGTTATGGCAAATGGTATTTTTTTATAGACGAACACGATGTCGCCGTTTTTATGCAAAGTAACCTGAAATGAGAACTCCCTTTTGTCTAGTGTGTCTTGTAATAAAACGCTATCCCATTCTACAGTGAACGCGGTCCCTGAAAAAAGGATAGATAAATAATTTATTTTTTGGGCCTTGATGTTATATGTATCAATCAGGTCGGCAAGAAAATAATTTCGGTTCTATAATGTGAAATAAAATTAATAATAAACAAAGAATAAACTTTAATCAATTATATATTTTCCATTTTATTCAATGACCTATTGCTGTCTTTTTTGCAGCTTCCTGATTCCGCGCTCATAAAATTTTGGTCTCTAACAAAATTCCAAATAAAAGATGCACTAGGCAACTAAGATGATAAACATCCTTCAAGGCCTTGTTCTCTATGTATAAACAGAGCAGAGGTAGGTTCAGTATAGTACTTGTGATTTCCAAATTCATTACCAACTTGTTGCAATAATGCGATCGAGATCAATTTTCAAGAAAAAAAAAACACCGTGAGACAATTCAAAACTTTTAATTACCTTCAATTTACCTTTTATTTCTATAAATGTGCGCCGTAAAAAATGCCGTAATATAAAAACAAGTTTTTTCGCGTCAATATAAACATATCGTACTTATGAATTTCACATGATGCAATAAGCCGATCTTTTAAATAACGAGTTTTTCTTTTCTTTCAAATAAGTAAATAAAAAATATATATAAAACATTTTCCATTAGTTATGTTACTTATGTACAGGGTGAGTCAACGATTGGATGAAGTAGGTTTGTGCCTTTTCGGTGAAATTAACAAAGAAACTATATTTATTGTTTGATACAGTTTATTTTTATGCAGATTTTAAAAATATTTAGGACTCTACAGGGTGAGCCAAAAAACTAGGACAGCATAAAGTTGTATTTTTTTAAATAGAACACCCTATATACGAATCGTATTTTCGATTTAGCTTATAATTTTAAATCTTTTTTATTAAGGATTTACTATAACAAAACTTTATAGTTTCTGAGGTAATTAAGTTTAAAGAAAAAAAGTCACATTTTCAAGCATCAATTCAATCCTAAATAACGTTTTCAATTTTGTGACAAATATATTCAAATTTGGAATTTAGCAAGGCCAAGGACAAATTAACATAATTTTTACCTAATATTTGCAATAAAAGCTACAGGGTGTTGAACACATCGGCTCAAATTTGAACAAGTTTAAATGAATAAATATCTTTTTTTTTTAAATGGTACACCCTGTATATTTTCATGTTATTTAATAGAGTAATAAAAACCCTAAAAGTTTTGTTCAATATATCCTATACCTATTTATAATAGTTTTTGAGATATTTCAGTTTTTCTTATTTTCCATACTTTTTTATAGAAATAGTCTTCATTATCATAGTAGCCATGGCAAAAACAATGTAAAAGAACATTTTTCTGTGTGTCAAATTTATAACCGCAATCGCTTCTTTTGGTTTTTATGTAGTGTAGTTTGTTTTTTTTTGCATTTATCTTATATTGTAAAATGAATTTTCCAAAGAATGAGTTAATAGATATGATTTATACAATAGGAGAGGCTCAAAAAAATTGCCTTCTTGCTCAAAGAATTTACAAAATGAAGTATCCTGATCGACGCCAGCCTAATATCCATACTTTTCAAAACTTAATGCAAAGATTTGATTCTTCTGGTACTGTTGATTATCCAAAACGTAAAGTGGTCAACAAACCAGTAACTAATGAAGAAAAAGAACTACAAGTATTGTTAAATGTTCAGGAAAAACCTTATATTGGTAGCCGTCAGTTAGCAGCATTATGTGAAACATCACAATCCACCGCTAATTGTACTACCAAGAAATATAGGTATCATCCATATCACATGGAATTACACCAAGAATTGCATGGACAGGATTTTGAAAGTCGTGTAAACTTTTGTCGTACAATAAATGCGGAGATTCAATTAAATCCAAATTTATTATGCAAGGTAATGTTTAGTGATGAAGCTACTTTTAGAAGTAACGGTGCCGTAAATAAACGCAACATGCATTATTATGCCACAGAAAACCAATTTTGGATTAGAGAGGTGCAACATCAAAACCACTGGTCATTAAATGTTTGGTGTGGTATTCATCATAATCGAATTATTGGACCCCACTTTTTTAATGAACCACTAAATGGCCATAGTTACCTGAACTTTCTACAAAAAGAACTACCCCAACTGCTTCAAGGTCTCGATAGGGATGAGCTCGACAGTATGTGGTTCCAGCACGATGGTGCGCCTCCGCATTACCATCGTGAAGTTCGTGCATTTTTGGACCAACGATATCCGCAAAAATGGATTGGACGTGGGGGTTTCATTGAGTGGCCCCCAAGGTCTTGCGACATCACCCCATTAGATTTCTTCCTATGGGGTTATATTAAAAATAAGGTGTATGTTAATCCACCAACAACAGTGGAAGATATGCGAAACAGGATTAGGGATACCTGTAGAACAATAACGCCACTAATTTTGTCCAGGGTCCGAGAAAATCTGCAAAAAAGACTAAATTTGTGCATTGCACAAGAGAGTCGTTTATTCGAACACTTATTAAAAAGAAATAATTAATCTCAGTATTTAATAGGTAATTTTTTTGTTTCAATTTAGTATAAAAGTAAATATGTATTTGCCTTGTCGTTATTGTTGTGTTAATTTTTTCACATTATGTTTAATTAAACTATTGCCGTTGTAATATAACGAATAATGTATTTCATCATATTTAACCACATTCTGTTTGTTTCTGTAGTTTCTTTTTATTATTTTACATGGCTACTATGATAATGAAGACTATTTCTGTAAAAAAGTATGGAAAATAAGAAAAACTGAAATAACTCAAAAACTATTATAAATAGGTATAGGATATATTGAACAAAACTTTTAGGGTTTTTATTACTGTAATAAATAACATGAAAATATACAGGGTGTACCATTTAAAAAAAAAGATATTTATTCATTTAAACTTGTTCAAATTTGAGCCGATGTGTTCAACACCCTGTAGCTTTTATTGTAAATATTAGGTAAAAATTATGTTAACTTGTCCTTGGCCTTGCTAAATTCCAAATTTGAATATATTTGTCACAAAATTGAAAACGTTATTTAGGATTGAATTGAGGCTTGAAAATGTGACTTTTTTTCTTTAAACTTAATTATCTCAGAAACTATAAAGTTTTTTTATAGTAAACCCTTAATAAAAAAAATTTAAAATTATAAGCTAAATCGAAAATACGATTCGTATATAGGGTGTTCTATTTAAAAAAATACAACTTTATGCTGTCCTAGTTTTTTGGCTAACCCTGTAGAATCCAAAATATTTTTAAAATCTGCATAAAAATAAACTGTATCAAACAATAAATATAGTTTCTTTGTTAATTTCACCGAAAAGGCACAAACTTACTTCATCCAATCGTTGACTCACCCTGTACAAAATAAAAGGACCGAATGTTTATAAAAAGTACTAGAATAACAGACCACTATAGACATAGTTAAAGCTTATTTTTTATTAGTGGCAATGTTAAAGTAAAATAATGGCTAAGGTAGTGGAAACGATAGTTCTTGAATGTCGTTTACTATTGTTATAGCGTTAAATAAATCTGAATCAAGAGTAAACTTTCAGCAAAATTATTGACTCTCGAACAAAAACAGTTTGACCCGCAAATAATGAGAAGAAACAAAATTAAAGTCTACGCAGTGAATCCATAAGAATTCTTGGCCCCCACAAAAACTCGCACACAATCTTCAGCGGGACCACCGTCTTTTGCCAATAGACAATAGGCGATAGATTTATTTCTAACAAAACTACTACTTTCTACAATCGTCAAAGAGTATATATAAAACACAATTTTAATATTTCACCAAGGTCTGGTAATAGTACAAAAACCACATAAGAAGAATCAAAATTAACTAAAAAAGTGACTATATTACAGTTTAGAAATTCATTAATGCTATAAAAACTTTTACCCGTAAGGTACCCTTTAAATGTTTTTTTTTTAACAAAAGGAAAGGCATTTCCTTAAATGCTGTGATAATATAATATAATCGTGTAAGTGGAAAGAAATGTCGTAGTTATGTGTATATTTATGGATACAGATCAAGCACTTAAAAACACTGACATGACAGAGTAAGAATACCCAGCCGCGAAAATGCTCGACTCACATCATCCCAGACAGACCTCTGACAGCCCGGCACTGAAGTCCAAACAATTAGGAGGTTAGAGTTGAATGACCCGATGCAAGCAAGCTGTACCAAAGATTATTATAGCTAACGCTATAGCTATAATAATCTTTGGCTGTACCCACAGACAACATTAATCAATGAATGATAAGTCATGACATTCACCTGCCGTCAACAATTCCAGACAAATTTCTCAGAACAAATATCTCCGGTGTTATTTTTTTTAGATATTGTGTTAATATGATGTTTGAATGTCAGTTTTGGATCTAAAACCTGGTAATACATCCTGCTCGACAGACAACGCTGCAGAAATGACATACTATCTTTACTATATTCTTAAGACGCTGCAATCTATGAAATATTCCAGACGATCTACGGTTGAATTACGTACTTTTCAATTTATTTTTTGAAACGGCAGAGCAGATTTATAAGTAAAATGTATATAAAACATCAGTAAGATCACAGGCAGAGTAGTTCAAACCGTACGATGAACTTACTTAGAGTTGCTATCACGTCATATCCATCAATATTTTGGGTAAGTAAATATATAAAAGTCGGAAATGGAAGATATATCGTTCGGATTAAGCTTTGATGCTTTACATGCGATACAGATTTCCATCAGAATTACGAAATGTGTGCTACCAGAGAAGAGACGCCTAGGAACTTTATTTTGCCTGGTTTATCGATAGTGTCATCCCTTCTAAAAGAAAAAGTCATATTCTCTATCTTGCTCTAAGTACATTTATCCATCCGTTCTGCCAAAGGTTCATATTCCTTCAATCGTACAAGAAAATTACTATTATCTGCATACTGCAGCCCCCTTCAGAGAAGATGTTATGACGTTAACATATATAACAAATAGGAGGGGCTCCAGGATGGGGCCCTGTGGGACATCAAGTCCTGATAATTTTCCCTGACAGCAAATTATCTGTCTTCTGTCTCACAAATAAATCTGAACTCGGGCAATAGACCGCCCCCAGACCATAAAATTTCAACGTCTTAATAAGAATGCTATGCGATATACACTCGAAAGCCCTGAAGAGGTCACAAAAGGTAACACCCACAAAATCGCCTTCCTCAAAGCTCTCGACTACGCAGTCAATAACTTACAGATTGGCATAGTCGTTGATTTCTCCCTCCTAAAATCAGACTGTTCTACAATCAGGAGTCCACCATCAAAATACTCATATAGTTGATCTTTAAGAATTACCTCAAAGACATTAGAGAGTATAAGAATCAAATATATATGAGTCAATAATTGTTGTAAAGGTGTCAGTCTCTATTCTTAAAGAGAGGCTTGGTTCCTCTCAGCTTGAAAGCTGCTGTATATATCCCCTCACGGATGTAAAAATTAAACAGTATGGTAAGTAGATCAGTTGGTACAAAAGAATTATATTAAGGCCGTATTGATATATATATATATATATATATATATATATATATATATATATATATATATATATATATATATATATATATATATATATATATATATATAAATTTCAATATATCTGCAATGCCCACAAGAAATCAGTTAGACCTCCCAGTCTATATCTTCTTTTCAAGTAATTCTAGTTCTTTCGCAGCACAGGACCAAGCAGGCTTTATTGTTGGTGAATAACTGAAAGGGGGCACTAAAACGCCTGGCGATTTTTTTTTTTTTGAGGGGGGGGCGGTGATATCACAAAAATACCGCATGTCAAGCGAAAGCAAACTGTCGACGTAGGGGAGACACCAGCAGTTCTGAATTTGAAGCTCTTGGGGGTGGGGGGGGGATAGCGAGTTGTTGACGGGGAGGGAGATGCCAACAGCATTCACATTCGTAGTGTAAAAGGCAGAGTCAGGTCTATTTTCTTAATTCGAAACTTTTGGCGGGGGCGATCGCCCCTACCGCCCCCCTTGGATCCGCCCCTCATTGTAGGCTAGATAAGCTGAAAATCTTCAAAAACAGAAAAAATGAGGGGGGAACTGTTAGATTAAGAATATCTTTTCGTATTTCCAGTAAAACTATGCTACACTTTTTATTAATCAATTTGTTTGAGAAAATCGATCTCTTCAACGAAAAAGCGGAATAACTCAGGAAGGAAGCATCAGATCAAAAAATTTGCTTATTATCTATCGTTATTTATCATTTTGATATAATTGCGTGGAAACAAATATACGTTTTTTATTAAATAAAAAATACTAGATATCGAAATCCGGAAAATTTAGTGAACCCTTTAGAATTTGTACTTCTTTCCAAGTAGAATAAATAACCTTGAAGAGCTTTTAATAGAATCATTTTAATATCATTGAATTCTGCAGTTTATTATGAAAAAGTAATTGTAACGAAACCAGTTCACAGTACTTAACTGTAAATGTATGATTTCAAATAACATTTTCCGTAATTAAAAAGATAATTTTTTTGAAATGAATATTGGATCACCTTATCGCTCTTAACGCAGTAAGCCTTGTAAGCGTTTGCTAACTAGCTTACCTTCTTACTTACCATTATCGAGAAATTTAACAAAACTGTGATTTGATAGACCAGTATCGAAGTTTGCCATCAAGGGTGCAACATACTGAGTTGCTGCCAGCCACGAGTGTATGTAATTCCCTGTGTAAAGGAATCCTCCTGTAGCTATTGTAACGTTTTTAACGTAATGTCCATAAAACGGAAAATCAAATGACAGTTTAATTGTCTAAAAAATAGAAAATTATATTTCGATTTCTATCACTATCTACAACGAGAAATATAGTCTAGGTTAATTAGATAAAATATCTTATATTTTTTAACTCTAACATACTAAAAGTTAAAAAAAAGTATTCAAAAGACGAACTTTAAACGGATTACATAATTTCTAGTTGATGGTAAGTGTTTAAAAGAAGTACCCATTATGTTTTTCAGTTACGAAGTACCGTCATACAAATTTTTAATTCCAATTTTAAATTTGAATAGAATCGAAAACTGCAAAGGGGAGAATTGTTTTATCGATTTAAAAGAACAGCACCTAAGTGATAATTTTCTAGAAATTATATAGAGCACTTACCCAAGAAACAAACAGACGCATACAAATATGGGAAATAACATAGGCCGACAAATTTCAGAATCAGAAATCAAACTATATTTTCCGAAGGTGTTCGACATGCTAAATTCGAATCTGATCAGAGTTGACCTGTCGCTTCGGGTATTCGCTAAAAGTGCAAAAATCACGACTTTTCGCTGTTTTTGAGGTTATGTAAAAGAAGAAGGGCAAGTTTAATTTTTATAGGTAAATTATATATGGTAGTTGAAAGTACTAGTCTTCTTCTTTTTCAAAGCTACTTAGATTTATATTGATATATATATATATATATATATATATATATATATATATATATATATATATATATATATATATATATATATATTATCGTTTCTAAAATATCGTCAAAACTATTGTAAAACTATCGTTTCTTACATGGGGAATTAAATAAAGCGGGCTAAAATTTTTGAAAAACCCAAATTTGTGTCTAAAACGTTGTACTCAGCGGCTTTTGAGGTTGCAGAATACGGAAATAAACTCAAAATTTAATATCTAAGATTGCGTATTCACTTCAATTCATAAGATGGCAGATTTCACTCATATAATCTTCATCCGCTGCTATATGTAAGTGAAATCTGCTATCTTATAAAGTGAATACGCCATCTTAAATACGAAAATTTGAATTGATTTCCATATTCAGCGACCTTAAAAGCCCCAAGTACAAAGTTTTAGGCACAAATTCGTTTTTTTTTTAAATTTTAGTCCACCATATTGAATCCGCCACCAAGCTCGCTATTTTTGCCCGAGTTTGATAATCTTATCAGAAACCTTATTGAATTTTCCATGGGTGGTACGAAAAACTGATACTACCAATCAGAAGAGCATAAAATAGCCAGGGTAGCATATAGACGAGAAAACATTAACTTTCTTAAAGAGGAAATTAATCTACCCAAGACTGGACGGTTGGTCGTTAATGGGTAATTATGCCACACTAGTAAATTTTAATTGACAACATAATATGGAGGAAAAAAGATATCCATATAAGTCTAAGTAGGTTTTGAAGAGGAAGACTAGTAATTTCAAGTATCATATATAGTTTAGAGATAAACTTTAAACTTGCCCTGTAACATAACCTCAAAAAACCGTGATTTTCGCACATTTAGGTTAGAATATCGCAAAATCTGAAGCAACCGGTTGATACTGACTTCGAATTCGGATTCAGCATGTCGAAAACCTTCGATAAATTATAGTTTGGTTTTTGGTTCTGATGGTCGAAGGAAATTTTGTCAACGCGTATAATTAATATCGACAATAAATGCTTTGGGATAGATAAATTAAAAGAAACTACTAAAGTAATGCTTAGGAGTAAGTGACGTATTTTAATAAAAAAATCAAGATTTGTATGAATACTATATTGTTACGAATAACTGAAAGTAACTTATTGATACGCCTTCGTATATACAGATATTCCGAAGCAATAAGTCATCTTTAATATAATGTGCCTAAAGGAATAGTGCCTCAATGACTCATCTTTCTAGATTGATGATTAGGAGCAGATATTTTCTCGTACATTAACTATTACTTATTCAAAATTTTTGTTACACTCTGTAAAATATCTTCTCTGCATGATTCTTAATTTTCTATTTTTGGAGATGTAATAATCTTTTATATATTTAAAATGCTGGTAAAGCGCATAATCAATAAATTTAAATTCAGGTACTCATTTTAGTAGGCGTACTTTCCTTTTTTAGCCTTTTTTGGATTTAAAATTTTGATTAGAAACTGAATCATTGAAAACAAAAGTGTTGAATGTCTATATGTGTATCTTGGTAAACGTAAAAGATATCATTTTATATAATTTATCAATATTTTATAGGGTTCAAAATTAGTTTGATTTCTTAATGTATGCAAACATTTTGTTAACCTTTTTTCGCCATATTGTCTATTACCTTGATATTTAAACTTAATATGTTGGTAATTAGTTTTACAAATAAATTACTTTTTTATCCAAAAAATTATTAAATATGCACATGATTTTATATTCGCTACTGTGGTCATACCTCTTAACTTTTGTATGATACTATATTGTTACGAATAACTGAAAGTAACTTATTGATACGTCCCGTATATACAGATATTCCGACGCAATAAGTCATCTTTAATATAATGTGCCTAAAGGAATAGTGCCTCAATGACTCATCTTTCTAGATTGATGATTAGGAGCAGATATTTTCTCGTACATTAACTACTACTTATTCAAAATTTTTGTTACACTCTGTAGAATATCTTCTCTGCATGATTCTTAATTTTCTATTTTTGGAGATGTAATAATCTTTTATATATTTAAAATGCTGGTAAAGCGCATAATCAATAAATTTAAATTCAGGTACTCATTTTAGTAGGCGTACTTTTCTTTTTTAGCCTTTTTTTGGATTTAAAATTTTGATTGGAAATTGAATCATCGAAAACAAAAGTGTTGAATGTCTATATGTGTATCTTGGTAAACGTAAAAGATATCATGTTATACAATTTGTCAATATTTTATAGGCTTCAAAATTAGTTTGATTTCTTAATGTATGCAAACATTTTGTTAACATTTTTTCGCCATATTGTCTATAACCTTGATATTTAAACTTAATATGTCGGTAATTAGTTTTATAAATAAATTACTTTTTTATCCAAAAAATTATTAAATATGCACATGATTTTATATTCGCTACTGTGGCCATACCTCTTAACTTGGCCTGTCGTCTCATCTCCGCCCTATGATGTGGTTTTGGCTTTAAGTTTTTTTAATGGGCTTAAATGTTGCCAGATATTTAATTACGAATATAGTAGAAGGCAACATTATAATATTCTAATAATATGGTTAGATGGAATTGAACAAATTGGATAAAAATATACTTACAGCTGCTCTTCTATGAGAATTTGATAACAAATCATTGACTTTAGCATTACTTTGCTTTGTCATATCGACCCAAAATGATTTTCCTATTTCTGGATCATTATAAGTTGTACTATTATAAAATATGTGGGTATCCTAAAAAAAATTTAATTTTTAAAACAATATATTTATAGCTCTTTATTTAAAATTACAAAATGTCTCTTAAGGATAATTATACGCTCGATATTTAAACCGGACTTTTCGACAATTTCAAAACAGATGTTTAAATATCTCTAGAACATAACTTCATTATAAAGTTATTAAAAATATATCTACTTTTTCTAGGAAATAGTTTCGAAACTACTCATATTTTAATTTATATTATTCATTGAGAACCAGAAAGCAAAATTTTTTGTTGTATTCAAACATCCTTAATAGAATTACAAAATAAATAATAAATTATCTATTCAAAAAAAAAAAACAAAAATAAAAAGGACTTTAAAAAATGCACTAAGTAAAATATAAATTAACAACTAAACAGGGTGTCGATTTAACAATAATAATAATAAGTGGATTAAAAGAAGGCCTTAGACTCAGTGCCACATGAGTGTCTCACAACTATATTGAGAATGTATCGGGTCGATATTCATTTTGTTTCTTTTTTTTTTCATGTCAACGTGGAGAACTAGGATCCAATTGCAAGTGTCATCCAGCGATACTGTCAAAATTAATACAATTCCAATACGAAGGGAAGTATTTCAAGGCGAGTCACTAAGCCCATAGTGGTTCTGCCTTGCAATGAATCCACTATCGCGCTGTTTAAACTCCACGAGATACGGCTTTAGAATTAGAAATAACGAAAAGGTAGTAAGATTGTGTCATCTTCTATACAGTTGGAACAAATGCTTAAAATTGTAGAGGAATTCTCCGGGGACATCGGAATGCTGTTTGGACTTGACAACTGCCGTATTTTGAACATCGTTAAAGGAAAGTACAACCAAAAGAATTCGAAATGCAAACCGTGAAACTATAGTTGCAATGGAAGCAGGACAAACATTGAAATACCTAACTATGAAACAAGCTACAAGAATTGACAATAGCAATTGGCAAACGAATTTGTCAGGAAGGTATAGCGGGTACTACGCAAAAGCAGGCAAACACCACCCTGGGAGTGCTATATCCCAGATATACTCGGATATTATAAGGACGGAGCTCTATGGAGGGCCTTTTGCATGTTGTCGAGCACTAGATGATGTTATGGCCTTCTGAATTTCTCATAAACTTCCGGATTGTTCGGGCGGTCCCAAGCAGCACTGTTTTTTGCATGGCCTTATACAGATGATCGCTAAGGTCCAATTCCTTGATATTAAGCAGATGACTCTTCGGTACGACGTTGGTTCTTGATAGAATTATGGGGTTCGTCGGGACGCTATTCATTCCCCACTGTCTCATTATGCGTATCCCTTAGATTGTTGTTGTTAGGGATGGCGACCTCTATTAGTGTTGCTCGCTGAGACATTTTATCTACTACTGTGAGGTCTGGTCTGTTAAGTACAATAGGGATATTGACTATTTTTGGGAAAGTGTTTAAAACCATGCATAAGTACCTAATGTAGCCCAAAATATTCAATATTATTTTTTTAATACATCTACTACTTTAAAAATTATATATTTTAAATTCCTTTTCAAATTTCGCTCCAAAACGGCGGTGACGTCACTACGTCTTCTGTGCGAAGTTAGAAACGTTTATATCAACGACGAATTTTTAGAAGGAAACTTATCAATTATGCCTACTATTTGAACAACAAATTAGACAATAAAATTTAGAAGATTAATTTCGTGGTATCCTAAAATATTTCACTATGATGTTGTACCTAATGGAAAAATTAAAACCCGTTCAACAACTAGTTCTAACCAAAAAAAACACCAACGGACAGTGGGTTTATAAAGAAATATGCAATTTTCACGAGGGAACCTTCGAGTCTACAACTTGGAAATATTTTTCGAAAACGACTAATCTATTGAAGAAAATAACCAACCAATTTTTTCATTAACCCACTGTCTGTTGCTGACACATATTATATCTTAACACGTACGGGCTTTTGTTTAGAACTAGTTGGCTATAACTTTTGCTTCACGGTTTTTAATTTTTCGACTAGGTACACCATCACAGTGAAATATTTTAGAAAACCATGGAATTAAGCACTCAATCTTCCAGATTTTATCGTCAAATTTGTTGTTCAGACGATAGGTGCAATTGACAAGTTCCCTTCAAATTTAGTCGCTGGTAGAAACGTTTCCGAAAAACGTCGCTAACTTCACACAGGTGCCAAAGACTGACAAACTGTCAAATTGAAAAGGAGATATCTAGTTTTTTCGTAATTTTTGTAATAAAAGATGCGTTTTAAGTTTTATAAGTGTTGTGCGGTGCCTTAGTGTACAAGTACTACAATTAAAACACCTGAAAAGTTATTTATTTACCATCCAGGTTCGGAAAATAATAGGAAAATGTGGCTACAGCTATCCCGCAGGGATCCAGGACTTGTGCCTACACAGTCTAAAATGTATTTTTGTGAAAATCACTTTGATATAAGTTTTGATAATATTTGTTTATTTTTCTTATATTAAAAGTTATTATTTTTTAATTAATAAGCAAATTTCGAAGAAATTGCGCGAAAATTATAAAATAATATTAACCTAAAAATGTAGTCTTTGACAGCGATGACATTACATCCTAGTGACGTCATTCACTTTGATTGGTGTTCATTGTCACGTGACTTGAAGGAGATTTAATTATATTTTGATTATTAAATAAAAATTAAATTCCTTAAAAATAAAAAAAAAATATTGTGTTTTTTGGGATTTTTATTATGAAAACTACCGTTTCGCAACAAAATTATATTTTTATTTGAATACAGTCAACGTCCCTATTGTATAATCCGTCAGAACAGTTCGATCCCAGTACAGCTTGCCCTCCAATATAGGCTCCGGGTTGTATTCATAGTATGGTACTTTCTCTACCTGCTACAGTTTTGATTTTTCTGTCGTGTCTTTCCTTGTACTCCGATGCGGTAAATGCTTGGTATCCTCCCATTATGTGCTGGACTGTTCGACATCCATATCGGCATTGGTCGTTTTGGATTGAGGGGTCTCTGATTATGTATTTCAAATAGTTTCTCGTTGGAATGATCTGATCTTAAATAGCTGTAGGAAGCTTTCGGTTTTAGGAAACATTGGCCCATTTATTATTATTATTATTTTACCGATATTTCTCTCGCTGGACCAATTGTAAATGAGTTTTGAATCTTAAAAATTCAGGAATGAAAAATCGTACGGAACCATCAAAATTGAGAACTTTTGTTTAATTTCGGAAGAAAACTATTCTTAAAAATCATTTAATATGCTTACATTTGTGATTTTTGCCTGCTTATTTTTATTTATGCAAAGTCACAGGCAGCTACTTCGTGATAAAATAAATTAAATATATATATTTTTTTATTTTATTCATTTGCGAACATAAATCCGGAAATATAATGATTTGCAGGTTCTAGAAACGAATTATTCTTTACAATTACTATCACGTTGCACTTCTTGATTTCAAACAACTTAACTCGGATACAATTACTGATTAAATATTTATTTAAAAAGCTGTTTGCTACCTGCATCTAAATAATAAAATCGTTAAAAGACCACGCATGCAAATTGTTGTTTATTATAAATCGTTTTATAATAACTAGGGTGTAGTAATTTAAAATTGTTTTTTTTTTAATTTTTATACAGCGTGTCTTGAAATGTTCTTAATAAACAGGAAACTTTTTTTAATATCAATTTTGAAGAAAAAACTTATGGCTCCGTAAAAAAGTAACTTTAAGTTATACACCCAATGAATATTAATTGCAAAGCTTCGAATGCGCGGTGCTATTTTTAACAGCTGATCAGCTAACAACGTAATGTCAACAGTTCTCAGTATTTTGAATCAACATTTTTTGATTTTGAAATTAATATTCTTTTGTCTTAGTGTCTTGGCATAATTTTGAGGATGCTGTGCTGTGTTGGTAGTAATTAATAATTAACATATTTTCTTAATGGATAACTCATTTGATAGAAATATTAGTCAGTCCATTCATTTTTTTTTTGCGTTAAACTTATAAGTTAAGCTTGTAATAAGAGTCGCAATTTGTAGAGAATGTAAGATGCTTTTTCTCAAGATTTCAATTTAAGAGCTCACGTAAAAAGGAAACATCCGGGTGGGTATTTTATGTTTTATTCTTGAAAATATAATATTGTGTGCTGTTAAAGAACCATGTTGTTTGAAAATTAAACTTACTGTCCCCAAAGGTCAAAAATCAACATGGTGTTAATGTTGTGAACTTGGCTAATTTAAGAGTGCTTGTAAAAGTAAAACATCCAGGTAGAAAAGAGGATAAACCTTAAAATGAAGTCATTCGAACACATTTTTTAAATTTTTTTTAGAGAAGTTTGAAGTATTAACACAAGTGAAACATAGTGTTTACCTAGATGCTTATGGTGGTTCTTAGCGATTGCGACATTCCGTTGCTTCTCAAAGAAAGGTGTAGGAGATGCAATGGGCAGAGCCGTAGGGGACAGTCTTCAGATATTCATGGATAAATTATCATAATCGATAAACTTGTTACCTAGTGTTAAGTCGTTACTGTGTTATTTTTATCGTTTGAAAATTAATAGCCACCTTTTCTCTACTAAAATTTTCACGATCCCTACCAAAAATTAAATAGTGATTAAGGTCAATTAACTCGTGATGCCTAATTTTGCTCTTCAACCAGGACTCTGACACATAAAACGTCCGGGTAATGCACCGTTTTGTTTAAAAATAAACAACTTTGTTCTCAGTTCATGGACATTTCGATATACGCGATTGACAGACATTAAATAAAAAAGAAAACAATTCAAGTGTTACCATAAAGAGCCATTTAGTGCTTACTACATTCTCCAGAATTTGTAATGTGAATAATTTTTACTTTCTCAGCCTCACACTGTGTTCTGAACCCAAATATAAACTTATAATTTTTTCTTGTGCTTTCTGGCGCGTTTGCTTTAAAAATAAATTATTGTTAGTTTAGGGTAGTATTGCTTGTTCCAAGATAGTGGGAACTGTAAATCCCCGCTGATTATCTAGCTCATTTTTAGCGACTTTAGCCGCTGCCAAGTATCCATGCCTGTGGAGTTTGGATGTAAAATATTATTTGGCTTCTCTTCAATCTGAGTTGGAACCGTAAATTCAGTAACAGAGATAAGATTTTCATTGGCCATTTCTGGAGCATCTTGAATTTCTACATTGCTGGACAGCAAAGATTGCTCGAGGTAATTAACCCTCTTCTTACTTCTTAATATTTATTATTTTTGCCTCGAAATCTGCTATTTTGTTTGAAGAAAAATCCACGATTTGCCAAAACAATTATTTTAACATCATTACTACATTTAATCCAAATAACAAATAATTTATCATTAAATGTGTTTCACCCAGAACGGCTAGTGATTTACATTATTTAACCGATAAGATTTTGATCACGCACTGATTTAACAAAGTAATTGTTGATATAATATGGTTAATAATACTATCTGTATAATTAAGTTCCGTTTTGGGACAGGATGTTGTTTGCGGAGTATTAGTTGAAACACAATGTGTGCCGAGAATAATTTTATCTGACAAATGCTTTAATTAGTTACGTCTTGAGGTCAATTCACTGACCTAATGTTTTATCTATGGGTCAATGGTGGAGTTTTCAAAAACTGAAAATTTCCAGAATATATTTACATTCGTTAATAATGTAGAAAATAATATGTAAAGGCTTTGAAAAAGTTGAATTTACAATCATAAATGAACAAATTTAGTTCATATACAACGTATCTAAGAACATTAGCTTATATTTATCCGTCGAAATAATTATAAAAATACAAAACGTAAAATGAACAGGGATATAAACGAGTGATCTGAGCTTCCATTTCGTACTCTGACAGTGAAGGCAGCATTTCTCGTCTAAATTCATTATAATTACAAATAAAAAAATATAGGTTAGCTAAAACACAACCTCTTTAGGTGCGTATAAATAAGGCGAGCCGAGTACATAACGCTCCCGCGACAAGCCTGCCGCGAACTTTCAGCGAGACTTCTTTGAATATTGTCGATTTCTGTTCTTCAAAGGAAGAAGATACAAGAAGTCAATTTTTCATAGTTCAATTGTTTGCGAGTAGCTCGACCGAGAATCGCAGCGACCCATTTTCTGTCGATTTTTTGGTGCGAACTCGAAGGAATTATTTTATCGTTTTTTTTACTTTGCAGCGAGACTGACGACACGTGATTTTTTAGTCTTAAAATTGTTGATAAGTGGATATGGAGTGGTTCGAAGAAAATATGTTAAATTTAGAGAAGACCTGCAAATAATTCCAAAATTCGTGAGCTAGAACAAAAATTTTAGAAAAAAAGTAGATGTGTGGAATGAAATTGCGTCAGAAAATTTGGCAGAGACCAGTTAGAAGAAAATTTCGAGTATCTATTAAATGGAAATGGGCTACTGAAAATATATTTCCCTTTTCGAAATATTTAAAATATAACGAAGAGATTTTGTATTGTTCGTTAATATGTTGGAACTATAAATCTGCTAGAATTTCCAATCTTGAGCGTATTTATAAAAGGTAGTGCGCTATTATCGTTTTTGTTTGTTATTTAATAAATATTTTAACAGTAAAATCCCATAAAATTAACAAAGCTGCCTTTTATTCTGCGTCGTCTGACATGGCAGGGCAGGTCTATCTTTTTCGCTCACTTTGTATTAATTAAAACGTTTATGAGAATTTTGCTTGGTGTTCTTCACTTCAGCTGAAACAAGGTTGCCGTCACCAATAAGTCCGATCTAAAAAAAGAAATAACTTAAAACTTGATCATATTTTTTACCAAAATTCTTTGTAAAAATCTACTACGGGACTCACTAGATAACAAATTTGAGTATCCGTGATACAAAAAACATTTGGTGCAAAAACACAACCTATTTCAAATTATCAAAATTTACCAATATTTCTGTCTACAAATATATTTTTATTTTTCTGTTTACTTTGTTGTTTTACACCGTCCAGACGTTTTTAAAAATCTCCGACAGCACAAGGGTTCTATCGAATCGGTAAAGATCATAGAAGGTTCGCTGCAAGTTCGAGGCAGGCTCGTCACGGGCTCGGC
Organism: Diaprepes abbreviatus; assembly: GCA_034092305.1. Taxonomy (NCBI): domain Eukaryota; kingdom Metazoa; phylum Arthropoda; class Insecta; order Coleoptera; family Curculionidae; genus Diaprepes; species Diaprepes abbreviatus. The sequence continues at coordinate 4,967,129 of JASJET010000087.1, forward strand.
TCGCAGTATTTATACGTACCTTTATATACTTAACTACGCGATGGGTATTAAAAAATACTAATAGTCTAGTCTGATATTTCATTTTAGCCAAAAGTCACCAACTCCTTTCATAGTTCGTTTACTTTCCATCAAGCGAAGAGGAATGTGAACGATAACTCCATCGAGAATACAAAATTCACCTTTTTTTATGCCATGTGACCGTTCACTGCACCATTCCCCAGTTCGAGAACATGGCTCCAGACCTTACACGAAATGAGGTTAATCATTTTTTAGATTCAAGGATGTTACAAAAGAAAGGTGTGATAAGAGCGGTAGAATTTAACTGTCGACGACGACACCTTCGTGGAACTAGCGAGTTCATATACGAGATTCTTGAAACTGAAAAGAAATATCCTGGACGCCAAACTAAAATACAAAATAATTAATGAAAAGATAAGATAAATAAAAACCAGTATACTTAAAATTCAAGAGAAAAAAGAAATATTTATTACAATCAAAAAAGGTGAAAGAAAACATAACAGCAACATGGGTGGATCCGACTGTTCGCTTTTTGGGAGGGGGAGGGGGAAGGTTAATATCACAAAAGCAAATAAAACATCAAAATTACTCCCACTCTATTCGTATACAAAGCAGTACAGTATGACAAACGAAAGTGAGGGAGGGGGGTATCAGCAACATTCACGTTCCTAATACAGCAGACAGGCAAGTCTATTGTTCGGAATTCGAAGCCTCTAGGGGGGAGGGGGGTGATTGCCCCCTCCCTCCTGGATCCGCGCCTGAATAGCAACGAAATATCCAAATTAATTGAAGCAAACCAGGGAATAAAAATAATGAGGACCATGTCCAAAGGAAGAAAGAACCTTTGTGAATTCAAGAATCATACTACAAAGGTGATAACGTACAAGCTGAAATCTTGAGATTTTTAAAAATCGATTTTTTAGTCTACATTTCCTATTTATACTTTTGTGAATATTTTAAACATTTTCCCAGGTCGAAATTAGAATTATTACCGCAATTTAAGTTAGTGCCACAGAAAATAGACTAGCGTACAAAACAATTTGCATGTTGAAAAAAAAAAGAAAGTATAATGCACATGCAAAAGCAAATGTATACATTAACAAAAGTAAAATAAAATAATAAAGGTCTAGGTTGCAGAGCACAACCAAATTTATCGACGAGCCAACAGTTTATTATGGTCTTGCTATGGGAAAAAGCATAAATACATCAGTTGAAAATATGAAAAATGCGATATGAGTGACTTTTTATCATAAAATATCGACTGATGATAAACCACAGCCTGGTCAAGTTAGTGGTGTTCATATCAAGGAGCGAAGGTATTTGAAATTTCGGATTCTTATAAACCTAAAAATTCTTTCTTCATAGATTTCCAACAAGTAATTAAACGAGTATAAGAAAAAACATATGCAGGGTGAGGCGCTAAAATCCGGACAAATTTCGCATTTGCAAGGTTTGAAAAAATGTATTAACCATATTGTTTGGAATGCCATAAAGAACACATTTACTCAATATGTCCCCCACATGCTTGAATGACCGCCTCCATTCTTGGTCTGAAGCGTGTGCAGGAGCGATTTAATGTGTCATATCAGCGAATGGATGTTTGGACTTGTTCGTGACCCTTTTAACTACGCTCCATACATAGAAGTCTAAAGGAGCCAAATTTGGGCTATTGGGAGGCCAGAATTTTTTCGACCAAAACATGTTGACGTTGTATGACAATCAATTTTGCCCTTAATGACAAAACATGTAAATAACCTTCTTTTGTGACATTTTCCCCATTATTAAAGAAATGCGGTGAGATGACATCACCCTTACTGGACATAACACTTAGCGCGCTAGAAATTTCATTCTTGCAGAAATGATTGATTTTCATATCGGCAGTAAAAATTTTCTTACTAGAAAAAAACCTGAGTCATCCAGCAGCATTGTTTCTTAAGGGTCACAAAAGCAGTTAAAAGCGTTAAACTAGCTTTGTCCTGGCAGCTTCGGAAAGCATCTATCTCATTTATGGTTTTGTGTTTGTTTTGGCAGTCTATCTCCGCACCATCGCATACGGAAAGGTGTACGTATTTGTAATTGTAATATATTGACCATCTTTTCACTCACTTTCCAGGATTGAAACAACCCCAAGCGGGGAAAACATGATTTACTTATATATAATGTTATACGGAACACAACTATATTTATATTACAGGATTGAGGAGTCCATTACTTTGTGATAATCAATGATAAGCTTTTTATTATTTTGTTTTCTATCAAACTGAAATGTAGCAAAGCTATGAAGCTGCAGTCACTGTGTAAAAATATAGTGAGAGAAAACCAAATAGAAAAAAGTTTATCATATATTTATATTTATATTATTTTGATTTGAAGTTATGCTAAAATTTTATGTGTTTTTTTTTAATTCAGACACTGCCAATCAACAATGTTGGAATTGTTAGGAAAATTTAATTTAGAGTTCGGATAAGTTAATTTTATTTATGTATCGTTTTATATTAGAAGTTTGAATATATTATTGGAATTGTTAGTTTTAAGAGATTTTAGTTGTTTAAAATAAATTCTAAAACAGACAAGATTTTTTCTTCTTTATTTTGATAATTTTTAATCATTAGAGAAAAATCTATTACAAATCTTGTAATTTCCTTAAGGTTAGTATTTCTAGTTAATTCTTTCATATCAGCTGAGGCTACTTACTGAATTTTACTCTGTTTCACGTGTAATTTTTTCGTTGACTGACGTGCCCAGGACGCATTTCGAAATTTCAAATTATATATTTTCAAAAAAATTTTTGATTTTTAGTATTTCGATATTCTGTAAAGTGAAAGATCAACAGTGATTTCGATTATAAGAAACCTTTTTGAATAGTTTTTTGAAAAAGCAGCGTAACCAATAAAAAATACAGTGGAAACCATGGACGTCTGGACATGGAATGTTTACAAAAACAAAACGCCACGAATGGGTCACAATCAGTAGTAATTTGCCAACTGTTTTGGAAAAAAATAAGGGAAAACAATATAATTTGTTAATACCCAATTTTTATGAAAAAAAAATATTATTATGATAATATATTTCATATAATATTTATAAACAATTTATTGCTACAATAGTAAACTAATATCTTTAAAATAGTATGCTTTATAATGAGTCAGTTTAACTCCCAGAAAATTCAAGATTTCTAAGTAGTGTGATAAACTATGAAATCTGGCAACCTCGCAAATTTCTTTTACGCTATCGTACGATCAAGGTTGAATCCGGTCCATTCATAAAAATTTTGGCATATGACATTTTTGTGGTTGACGTTGTGTGTCTTGGATCGTTTTTTAATTTTTTGTGATTCCAAAAGTGTTTTTGTAAGTGACTAATTATTCATTAGCGACAAAATGGTCAATCATTGCCAAGTTTGCCGAAAATTGGATTATTTATTTCCAAATTTAACTTTTCACAGGTAGGTTAGGTTAAGTTTGGTATCATAGGCGGGTAACTTGGGATTTTAGATTTTGTTATCAGTGATTTTTTATAGGTTTCCCAGTGATTCTAACCGCCGAGACCTTTGGATTAATATATTAGGACTACAAGATAAAATCTTGCCCAAGTCACTTCGTATCTGTAGTGAACATTTTGGCCCAAACGATTTCTATTATCGATTTGATGGTGTTCGTGTTTTAAAGTGAGACCAACATAATAGAAGCCCACCATTTTCTATTATTTTTCATTAACATTTCCCTTGTAATATTACACCAAATAGTACCGCTTTTCCTATCTTTTTACAATTTTTTCCTTAATTTTTGTTTTCCCTATTACTTGTAAAAGTGTAAAATTTTCATTTAACCAAGATATTACAAAATCTGCAAAAAAAAACTCATAAACGTTATAAATAAATATATGACTTGCATAATAACTGTCATGTGTGAAAAGTCCAGAAATGAAACTTCAATTTCTGCAATTTTTATTCGATGTCCGATAGTTACATAGTCTCAGATTTGCTTTACAAATTAGATAGTCAGTAAGTAAGAAAAAAAGTATATTTTATTGTACGTTATTCTATTTTATATATATATATATATATATATATATATATATATATATATATATATATATATATATATATATAACTGTAATATGACCAACAAGTAATATATTTAATAATAGCATATACTTATTTTTATCCCATCCTTATCGGTATATTTTGTCATAAATATTTTAGGATACTAGAAACAGTGAAAATCCAGAAATACACTAATCATATTAAAATAAATAATTTCCGTTAGAAACACATAACAGATTGTCTATTTGAGATATTAAAAATTTTCAACAATAGTACTGCCAAAACTTAATGGGCAAACAAATTTAATAGTTATTTTTATTAATTTGTTTTATTGTATTTCTTTATATACCAATTTCTTATGATTGGAGTTTGGGGACTGTTCAGTAAAACAGGTTTAACTGTAACGTCTTTGAGATTAATACCTAAATTGAAACAGTCTATCATATATATTCCAAATCATAATTGAAATTATATACAAATATTAACAGGTTATTTCTTGAAAATGAAGTTGTAAATACTCTATTTTCTCCTGAACACATACACCGTCGAATATATATTTTTTAAATATTTCCATTTTTAATTTGCTTCATTTATTAACTTACAAAAAATATCTCCATTTTCTCGTTTTAGGAATCTTGTACAAGTGTTATTATTTTTACAAATAATTGGTATACTAACCAAACGTCAAAGTAGTCATTTGCATACCGCGACGTCGTTAAATTTATTCAGTATTGCACTTCAATATTTGAGACATTAGAACTTTGGTAAGACTACTTTTTTACGATGTTCATGGCTGACGTTAAATTTCATATGCGAGTGTCTGTACGGCATAGACACGTTGTTAGGAATAATAAAAATAGACAGCGAGTCCATACAATTTGGAAAAAAAATTTCAATCACGGTAATGTTCAAGAAACAAAGTTTTTGTCGGTTTTAGAATTGTGGGCAGTAATTAGCCACTTAACTAAAATCCGGCAAAATATTACGCAATTTTTTACTTTGGACTTGGATAATTCTTACATGGTACTCTGTTTTAAATAATAACTAGTGCCTTGGATAAAAAAAAAGGTTATTTCAAGTCATTAATGTCGTAAAAGATAAATGATATGAATATTACGATTATTTGTATATTGAATACTGACTTATGTTCAAGTACAACAACTTCCGTATCACGACATATTGATAGAGTAATTAACTATTTCTTATGAAAAAATATTTATTTCAATTCTGCAAATAAAAGCATCACAGAATATTAATTGATATTTTTATTCGTTTTAAAATTGTTACGCCGCTGGCGTATGACAGATTGTGAGCTATGATACCCCTCTAACCCCTGGCCCACAAACATGTTGGCGCTTATAAATTTCATATTCATGAATGACTAGCCTGGTCCATTCTCTACTATGTCTATGGTGGAAACTTTTACTTTTGTATTTATAGCATTTAGTTTTGTAAATTGCTGCTATACCGCAGGATATCAATAATGTTAACTTGTTCAAGATTCTAAAATATATACAGTTATCCACAAAATAAATAATCATAATGACAGCTCTGGACCCAGACTTTCCAGAAACAGAACAACTTTAATGACCCATAAAATATATTCAAAGAAAATATAAATATTAAAAATGGCTAAATTTCATATGTGGTTTCATTTTTCGCGAATCAATTTTAATATATAAACTTCGACAAATCCTTTAAAACGAAAACTTACAACTAAAATAATTGTGATTTAAGAAACCCTTACCATTTTATATGTAATGTTATTATCTTTCAAATCGTCTTTGTCTATTTCATCACCAACTCCTACATCTTCTGGAGTAAGTACGTCAGGTACAACAGGGGGAGGATCTTCACCTATATTCTCTACAGAATTAATTTTGAGGGCATTATTTACTGAAGAACTAATATTGTGAATCAGGTTTGGGAATTGTTTTACCACTGTAATATTTTTTCGTTGTCCCGTACCGTTCACTCCTAGATTGTGAACTGTATTCTGTTTAATGGGCAAGTTTTCTGGTGCTTTAGTTGGTGCTTCTGTAAATAATTTCTAAAAAAAAAAGAAATATTCTTTACTAGTTATCAGATAATGGTCTTTTTTATTTTGTTTATGCTGATTGGCAAGATAATTGTTTAGTTAAACAGGTCCAATCGCTGCTCATGTAAAATAAAAAATATTAGATCATAATGAACGTCAATTTTTTATAACAGTTTATCGTAATTTTAATTAATTTTACCGTGTAATTTTCAAGAATCCAATTTTCAAAAATATAAAAAGCTGTACAAAGTCAAATCAGGGGATTTTGGCACTTTCCTCTAAATTATAATACCATTTATCGATTAGATATGGTTGAAAACAATAAAAAATTATGAGTTATTAATTAAAAGAAATTACCTGAAATTTAAGATTAACCTGCATTAAAATGGAGTCGAAATATATATATATATATATATATATATATATATATATATATATATATATATATATATATATATATATATATATATTACAAGCAAACTTCGTTCCATTATATCCTTTCCGTGTTAGAGATTGCACAGTTTAAGTAAATTGCTATAGAACCTTAGAATTAGATTAGATGGAGACAGTCTTGTTGTCGTTAATATAAACACACTTTTTAAAAGAATGCTGTTATTCAGGCGAATTGATTTAGAATTTAGAGAATATTTTGATATCGAATCTCCATATCCAGCATCGAATTTCTACGAAAAATGCATTAGGAAAAAAAGGAAATCTGATATTTATGATTTTTTCGAATCTATAGATAACAGTACACTTGACAGTATTTATTATATCATTGATGGTGGATTTTTGGTGCTTAAAATTGTTTGGAATGCTCACGAGACATCAATGAAAAAAATATATAAATCACTTAAAAAATTTACACAAATTGCACTGTTGTTTTTGATGGCTACCCAAGCGAGGTCGAGAACAATTTATCCTATTTCACCACCATCGAGATGATGGCCTACGTGTACCACCATACCGAGAAGAAAGTCAAAACTTACCCTCCCCGCTACAGTGATATTGCAGAGGTACATGTTTCGTCTCTACTAGACTCATCAGGGTACCGACATGCACCTGTTTGTGCAAGGGGCAGATAGGAAGGAAGTATGCAACACTGAACGCGACTTCGCTGACCTGCCGCCGGAATTCGTGAAAGCCGCATAAACATACATACATACATACATACATACATACATACATACATATATATATATATATATATATATATATATATATATATATATATATATATATATATAAATAAATATATATATAATTAACATAAGGTAGAATTAGGGAATAAAAAATGAAACACAGAAAGTAAACTGATAATCATAACAATTTTTTTAAAGCTCTCATTGGCATAACCAGGTCACATTATAAACCGTAAAATATTCTTAAATTTGAGAAAGCAAACTTAAATATAAAAAATTAGAAACTTATTTATTTTTACGACAAAGCTGGCGCACTGATAAAACTGAGAATGCACTTAAATATATTTTTTATCAAAGCTCACATTATCATTATCATCATAAAATAGATCCAAAATCAGAATCATCTTGATTTATAATAATCAAAACAAAATCAGGTCACATTACAGAAAGTAAAAGTCTACTTAAGATTGTTTATTAATTTTATGTACTTCAAACTGAAGAATTGATTTATTTTTGCAGGGTAAGTTGGAGTGAGATTAAGAATTACACAAAGTTTTATTTTTGAAACACAAATATTTTGATGAATTATAGCCCTTCTTGCATAGGCACTTTTTGAATCCTTGAAAAGTTCAAGTTGACTGTAGATTCGTAACTGAGCGTAGTGAAATTTCGGTACTAGATATATCCTTGATTTCCATAATACCTCTTGGACAAACATTGAATACAATACAATATTTCGTTCCTCACCACGCTCTCTATCGACCTCTGATACGGAAGCTCTTACAGAGGTGCCTATAGATACTGGAAGAAACATCTTGTCACTCGTTTTTAACATTTTTTCTGTCTGTTATTGTAAGTTGTCTTTAGCAGTTTGACGATTTAGTGCTACTAAATTTTTTGAACACAATGGGTACAGCATTTTAGACCCACATCCTTCATCGGTTGATTCTTCAGCAACAGCGCAAATTGTGTGAATGGCACATTTGGATTTTTTACAAGTTTTACAAGTATCAGCTCCAGTAGTTTTTTGTGAACAGACTATGAATATTTTGTCTTGCGCATTGACTGAGGGTTGCGTGTGTTTCACACTGTTCCAAATTTTTAGAGACTTAAGAGAGTGAGACGTAGAGGTTTTGAGATTAGCTTTATTTTTGTCAAGATTTTGGATAATTTTGTCCAAGTCTTCAGTCTCGACACTTTGAGACATTTGGTAACGACAGATCTATTTTACGAGGATGGTTTGGTAAGTTCTCGGTCTGAAACAGAGAGGGCGCTAGTGGGATCAAATAACTATAATATTTTGTAAGCATTAACCTTGAGATGATGCCGTGCAAAGTTTCAGATGTTTGTGTTCAGTTGCTTGTTTGTACCGATCGAGTGAACACATAAGGTTCGATATTTTGTGAAAGATGGATAAAATTAAAGTTCGAGCGGTTATAAAGTACTTTGTTTTAAAGGGCTTAACTCCTACAGACATTAAAAATGAGTGAGATTCTACTTTATAGGATTCTTCTCCTTCGTGTCCGACAGTAAAAAAATGGGCTGCTGAATTTAATCGTCAATCCAAGATGATAAGCACTCGGAATGCCCAAAAACTGCTACAACTGACAAAATTGTCACAAAAATTCACAACGTCATACTTCATGACCGCCTTCGAATGAACATCTCGCACGAATGTTTAGACTTATTCAGACGCAATCCTGCGTCCTGAGTTTCTTCGACGTTTTATAACTGTAGATGAAACATCGCTTCACCATGACACGCCAGAGATAAAGCAGCAGTCTAAAAAGTGGGTGGGGGCAGGTGAAAGTGCGCCAAAAAAAAAGCCAAAACGGTTCCGTTTGCAGGAAAAGTCATGGCAACAGTTTTTTGGGATTCACATGGCGTGGTGCTTATAGACTATCTAGAAAAAGGCGAGACCATCACCGGGGAGTATTACGCTTCACTACTGGACCATTTGCAGCATGTGATTAAGGCAAAACGTCCCCATCTTGCCCAAAAAAAAAGTGCTCTTTCATCAGGATAACGCGTCTGCACACAAATCTGTGGTTCTTGCTGCAAAACGCCATGACTTACGTTTTGAATTACTTCCACATGCGCCATATTCACCGGATCTGGCACCCAGCGATTACTTTTTCTTCCCAAACTTGAAAAAATGGCTTGCTGGACGAAAATTCTCTTCAAATAACGAGGTCAGAGCAGCTACTACTGCTTATTTTGTAGAGTTGGACAAATCGCATTATACTACGGGTATTAAAATGTTAGAACATCGTTGATCTAAATGTATTGAAGTACAAGGGAACAATGTTGAAAAATAAATAAAAACATTTTCAAAACTCCTTTGTTTTCTTTATTAGGCCGAGAACTTATCGAACCATCCTCGTACTTTACACCCAAAAAGAACATCATAACAAATATGCTTTATGCCAACATAAAAAGCCCCATTTTTTATGAGTTGCATAAATCTTACTCCCTCACTCCAATGTGAATTATCTTGCATCGAGGTTGTCAGCATATTTTTGATGTCCTGGTTCGTCCTTTCTAGACTTTCTTGACTTTACGAATGCCTAGGTTTACCATGAATAATTTTTAAACTACCCCAATATGTTTTTAAATTTTCAATAATTTTGTTGGAAAACTCTCTGCCATTTTCGGACTGTAGAATGGCAAATACACCCAGTAAAGTAAATATGTACGCGCTTTGTTTACCCCGGTGTAAGATATCGAGATCGCGCGAATTTAACACATTTCCGATTGCTGTTTAGGAATTGTATAGAATTCCTCGGAAATATGTATAAATCATTTAATTCATACATTTCTTGTTAATTTTAGGCACTGTGTACATTTCCTAGGAATTCTATACAGCGATGGATTACATACGTTTCCGGTAACATTATTGAATATGTTCTGACGCCACTGTTTACGTTTGTGACTTACAAACTTGCCATAATCTTTGTCCTGGGACATTCGGATATTGTGAATAAACATTTTATTATTTTGTGAAGTTATTCACATTATTCGGGATAGTGAGAACACAGAATTTAAAAAATTTTCGATGATTTTTTACATTCCTCCTATTTTCGGGTCGTAGAACATGAATATGAAGTTTTTTTATGACGATCTCCAATGATCTTTCCAAATTTTTTTTTCACTTTCCCTTGTCACTTGTGTGTATTTTCCATCCTATTCCGTTACAATTTGCCACTTTTACTAAAATACACATGAACATTCTGAACTATAACATATTTAATTTAAAGTTGTACATAATCTCTTGCTAAACCATAGCGGAAACATGAAAAATTGAGCCAGGAAACGAAACGCTAATAAACTTAGGTTATGAAACAAACACCGCGCATTGTTGCCAAACGTGTCCCTATAAAATTTTACAGGTTTTGTTTGGACACTTCATTCTCTTTTGATGCTTCCCACTCTCCTTGTTCAAAAATCTTTTCTTAAAAAGAGGATAGAATGATTTTTAAAAAGTATCAACAGATACAAAATATCTTTGACGTCAGAAAGAGTACATTCGGCTGAACATGTAAATTATTGAATAAGCATAATATAATTTCCCTCAATAAATTAACCGTTTTTCTAAGCCCTGCGGTTTGCAGCACTTAGTGTTGCTTTAGTGTTTCAGCTGTTGTGTTGTTTGAAAAAACTAGCTAGGGACAGGCATTAATTTTGTTACTCTTGTTCTTTGGACTTCATGGAAATGCATGAAATTTTGTCACATCAAAATAAGTTATCAAAGTTTTTGCATGAGCATGGCGTGCTTAATGCCAGGTTTGTAGTGTGTCTAAAATGTGACAAGCCTTGTAAACTGTATCCTTCAGGGGAATTTTTTCTTAAAAAGCTCATTTATCACTTATAACAATATGCAGGTTTGTTTTTTATTGGATCACCAGGAAATCCAAACAGCACTTATCCATGAGCTTAGCTTAGGCTCCGAAACTGGTAAATTGGGCAATTAATTGCGGAGAAATATGCTTGGTTAATGTAACTGACAGTTCCGAAAAAGTAGACGGCGAAGGAGTTATATACAACAGGGTAGAGTAATCGATTGACAATGGATTTTTGTCGGCTTAGAACGCTATTCAAAAAAAATTTTTTTTTGGTTCCAGTTGAGGAACTTTCAAAAGAGCACTTGCTTGGTCTCATAAAGTAATGGGTACAGCCAGATACTACCATTATGTCTGATTGCTGGAAAGCCTATAACTGCTTGGCAGATGAAGGTTTTCAGCATAAAACGGCAAATCCCTACAAAAATTTTGTCGATTCAGAGACTGGAGTTCATACTCAAAATATTGAAAGAGCTTGAAGGGATTTACGTAAAATGTTCCGAAATTTGGTCGTCGTGAATCTCATTTTCTCGGCTATTTAGTGGAATATTTATTTAAGAGGAAATTTCGAACCACAAATATATGTACCATGTATTTTTAAAATTCATGACACAAGTCTATCTTCTCTTGAACAATATTGAGGTTGAGGCAAGTGATTGATCTACTTCCAGAGTATAGAGAATGAAAAATAGCTTGTGGCAAGTAGGAAAATGTAGCTTGTAGAACGTAGAACAAAAAAAAGTACAAAAAATTAATAAAAAAAAAAACTAGTCAGAACTAACCATAACAATCCCTTAGAATAACTTGTAGAACCGTTCCCAACTCCCATCCCGGCAGAGAGTGTTTCGCTTCCCCGTGGTCTCTATTGGATAGCAACATTTTTTTATGAGCGTGAAAAAAAAATTATTAAAAAGTGTTATTGACGAAGTTTGACAAAATGTAATTAGCTTTAATGTCACTCAAAGATAATCGGGATACCAAACAAACTAATCACCGTTAGAGGCTTTAAAGTTTTGTACAAGAAGGGGTTTGATACAGGTTATTTCAGGTTTGATCTTTATTTTATAATAATAATAGTATATTAACGGATCAAATAGATACAATCCATTTCAAAAATATAAAATACAACACTATTTAAAACAGAATCAGAATTAAAAAAACTTACAAATCTAAATATGCATTAAAGTGCTTCAAAAGACAAGTATTGACAACACTAGTTTTTCAAGAATTGTAAAATTTTTAATTTAAAGATATTAACTGGCAAATGAAAATTATCAATCTCAGTAGGAACTGAATTCATTTCCCTACACATTCGAGAAATAGGACTGTTAAGGCCATAATTCGTTCGGTGATATATCACCTCAAACAAATTGTGCGCTCTAAAACTCTTTGAGGAACCGATAATCCAATATTATTGAGTAGTTCAGGAGAATCAATACAAGAGTTAACAATCTTATAAAGTAGAACGAGGTCAAGACCAACGTAGCTTGCTAAACAATCTGGTCCTGCACGTTTACCCACATTTTATGCTACATTACTGGAATAACAACATAGCATTTGAACTATCAAGTTTTCCATCGTAATGAAATTTAAAATCCACGTCAACGTGGCAACACAGTAAATCACATATTTAGATCTAAATAATAGACACGCCAAAAAAAAAAATATGAAACAAGCCAACGTTTTTCTTATTTTTTTATGGAAAATTCGTATTTCCTGTGATTATTTTTGTAAATTTTGTTAAAAAAATGATTAAATATTGTGTTATCTTTCTAAATTTTACTACAAGGGGCCAAAATTTAAAGGTAGTGATGGTAAATTACAAGTTACATGAGTGAATTTTTTTAGAAAAACGATGCGAGATCACCAAATAAAACCTTACATTCGTGTTCTACGAGTCGAAAATAGTAGATATGTAAAAAAATTATCGTAAAATTCGGTGTTTCCATTATTTCGAATAATTACCATGAAAGAGTAAGGTTAGACTGTCCCGGATATTTTCTATTTCAATGATAAATGCAACTTACCAACTATTTATTTTTAAATTATATTATTTTTTTTATATCAGTATTTACGTGGTAGCCGATGAACCCTCTTAAATCAAAATACCTAGGAAACCAAGTTTTGTATAAAAATTGATTTGAATAGTAATGTTTTCGCCTGAAGACCTTCGATGTCTCGACATTTAGGACAACAATAATTTAACTGAAAATATAAGGAAGCGTACATAATTTACTAGGACGTTTTACCATATAATTTACCAATATATGTTACTTAGGAAGTGATTATTATTTTAATCAGTTCTTTTAGATTTTTGGGGCCAATGCACAATGGCATTATCGTCATCGGGGTGGAATACCAATTTTTCTTGTTCCAAATTATGTAAATGCTTTGGCAAATATGAAAATACTATAGATCAAGATATGAAGCATGAAGCCATAATTATTTCATCAGTAAAAGTCAAATCTTACATAGTAATAATTTTTTTGTTTAAATTCAGTATTTTGCCTGTATGTTATTGCATTTTTAAAATTAATTATAATATTATGTAAATAAGTTAATAAACTTCAAGTTCAAAAAGATAAAATCCCATCCACATTATAAAATTACTTTGAATAATAAAAACGACATACCCGTCGGGCTATAAAACCTGAATCGTGGGCACCTTCAACACACTGTTTCACTATGTTCCGTGGTAGCATAAGTAATCCTAAATATTATACTTTCAATAAATGTTTACTAGACCAAGTTACTTTAAAGTTGCTCCGCCATTTGTTTAAACTTTTAAAGAGTAAGAAAAGAGGTTTAAACAGGCAAAAAATCAAACAATACTACATTATTAACCTAAAATACCTGTCAATTTTTTGGGAAAATAAACCAAAAATTTTAATATTTTTTTATAAAAAATATCAATCCTTAAAAATATATTTCCGCTAACTGCTTTGGCGTTGACAATGTGACCCTGGAACAAAAAAGGTTAGAATGTGACAGCTTCATTATTATTCCGACAAAGGAACTAGGGAGACATGAATGGGAAAACATAGAAGTATGCCCCAAAGAAGACATCCAAAGGCTTACGATTAAGATAAAGAATAAGAAAGATTTGGAACATAGGCCACTGTCGACTTATAGTAAGAAATACCACGAAAAATTGCGTAAATCAAGTGGACCACAAAATGTGGTGGAACAACAAGCTAGAGAACCTACTTAAAACAATAACTTTGATAAATAAAGACAAATAAATTAAAAATTACGATCCATACAGATAAATATTCACCCAATATAATAAAGAAATCCGTAAAGCACGAAGAAACTCGTGGAGGAAGTTCTGTGACAGAATAAATGCAAACTCCGCATGTTGACGAATCTATAAAGTCTCAATGTTCACGAATCCACAAAGTCCCAATGAAGGATCAACCTTCAAATCGAAGAGAACTCCTGAAAATGTAAGATGAAACATATGCGGAACCAAAGGAAGAAAACCTAAATTGTTTAGAGGAGCACACCTTCTATCATCTGTCCAAATAAGAAATAAGGTCAGGACAAACAATCTCAAAGAAATTCGAAAAAGACCAAAAATAATGGATTGGAAACTCGCAAGAAGTACCCGCGCTAGATCAGGTGAGCCTTAAATCAGTTTCAATCATTCGAACCATTTGGAATAGACGATATACTTCTGTAGAACAGAAAGTTCTAAGACCATACCTTTGCAAGATATAGATATAAAGGCTGTTTAGCTTGAGGCATTATACCTATACAATGGTGACATATACAGTTGGTATACTTACAGAAGGTGGGAAAGGTCTCAAACCAAATACCAAAATCACACAGACTGGTAAACCTATTTATAAAAGGTAAATAGATAGGTACTTAAGAGACAATGCACTAACGGATCATTCCCCAAGTATTGGTTTCAGTGGTGTCGAAAGTTTTTGAAAGGGTTTTTAAAGTTAGACTTGCTGAATATTTAGAAAAATACAATATACTCACTAGCAGCCAATATGGCTCTCGCCTAGGTAAATCAACGGGAGATGCTATTTTCGCTTTCTGTCAACTATTAAGTAATATTGATGTCAAATTTAAAACTGTTGGTATATTGGTATATTTTTTAACTTTAAGAAGGCTTTCGACACTATAAATCATTCATAGCTCTTGGATAAACTGAGTAATTATGAAATTTGGGAGCCAGCCTTAAGCTGGATGAAATCTTTTCTTGAGAACAGATTTCATTCAGTAATTTTGGACAGAGAAACAATAATCCAGGTGAATTGTAGTGAACACTGCCCCATTGTGTTTCTTATCTACATTAATGACCTTCCATTGTTCAATAGTAAAAGTTTTATAACACTTTTTGAAGATGATACTTCTGCGATAGTAAATGTCAACCCCATAAAATTTAATTTTATTGTTTTTACTCCTATACGAGTTAAATGTACTTCGGATTTCATAGTTGACTATAAAGGGAATAGAATTATTGAACAGAAAACAACTAAATTGTGGGGCTCACTGTGGAACATGGTCGTGGGACGTTTATAATACTTTACTATGCAACAAGTTGGCTTCTAGAAATTTTGCCATACTACAACTTAGAGATCAGGTCGACGTGGATGTATTGAAGGCATTTTCTTATGGACTATGGAATTTTATGTTGCGTTACCTCCGTGCATATGCAGATTTTGACTGCATAGAAGAGAATAATCCGCATCATGTTCCATATGGCCCAGCATGAGTCTTGTAGGAATAAATTTGTTGAGGAAGGATTTCTCACAATTATGGGTATTTATATTTTGGAGTGATTCATATGTAAAAGTAAATTTGAATTTGTTCAGTAGGTGTGTAAATGTGAACTCTTATGAGTGTAGAAGTCGGGATATTTTGTACATTACCTTTTCTAGGACCAGTCAACATGCAAGATTTTTTTATCATCTACAGGCGAAATTAGGAACTGTGGACAGAAATAAATTAAAACAAAAACTGCGATGGTTTTTGAGTACTAGCTCATATTTCTCTCTTGATGAGTTTTTTCTAGAAATTTTTTAACATTGTATTATATTTTGTTGAACTACATTCCATTTTAAATTCTTACCTTGTGTAAATTTTAAGTTTATTCTAGTAGCTTTGTAAAAGATTCTGTTTTGATATTTGGGAATGGGATAATTATTTGACAATTCCAATACATTGTACTAATGTCGAAGGAAATATATGATTTTACTTGATTTTATTGATCAGGTTATTAATTTTTATGGGCCAATGGCTAGGAAGGGCGTTGACGGCAAGTCCTGAAAATGATGGTTCGACACAGCGGGACACGGGCAAGCTAAGCAATTTGTAAGCAAGCCCTCAACCAAATTAGCAAATGATCAGTCTAAATACAACAGAAAAGTCATAAGAGTAATAGGGTTTGCTTTGAGATAACGGGTACAACCATAACAGCAGCAACTAATTACACCTAGGAAACCGTGTCAACTTATGGAGGTTGATTGATAAAACCCAACCAAACAAGAAGCTATAAACATGAGAAACTGCAATAGATCCTAGAGGTAGGTGAAGATTTATATTTTGATTCTTTATTCAGAAGCCTCCTACTAGTTTTAAATTTAAATGGATAAAAAATGTTCCCTCGTGCAATGGAATAAAAATCTGAAGATAATAATGTTGTGTTTTGTAGTTGAAATATTTGCTCTTATAATTTTAATAAATAATATTGGTACCTCTTGGTTTCAGACATCCACCAGAACCATTTGATTGACTTTAAAGATTATAACAACTATTACGGAATTCTATGCTGTTCCGTAATTCTATTTTCTCAACATCTATTATAAACCCGTAAGAGAGTATATAACCACCCAGTAGTTTCAGCTAGTCATGATTAGCTGATATAGTAAACGTGAATGATTATCAATCGCAAGCAAAAGTCAGTTCCCTGAATTATTTTTTTTTCATATTTGTCAAGATTTTACATTCAAAAGTGTGTTTTAGTGAAAACAAAAAAAGGTAATTATTTTTTTTACAACTTAACTTATTTAGTTTAAGGATGATTTTTGTTAGTTTAAGTCACGTTTTTTATTTGGCTGATTTGTAGCCAAGTTTAAAAATCTGTCAAACATCTTTTTTTTTGACGGAATCATGAACTCTGGGTCTTTGTTCGCCGACTGAGAACGACCGAGGTACATTTCTTTGTTCTCTTAAGATTTTTTTTCAAAATTTAATAGATTATATTCTTTGAGATAAAAATTGTCTTTTGTTTTTGTTTAAATATATTTGCAGAGCATTTTTTTCCATTCCTGATAGGCCATCGTGGCACGTAATCACGTCATTTGTAAGATGTCATGCCCGAATCCACGAAAACCATCTTAAAGACCAGTTGGGGATCTAATTCACCTATTTTTTTTTTATTTAACCTATCTGTTGCTGAAGCGTTTGGGCAACCTAATGTTAAGAGTTGTGCTGCCTAGTTTTATGTTTCTAGCACTATCATCAGGGTAAAACATTTTTAAAAGTACTTGTCATTGTGTAATCTACAAATTCCCGAGCTGATAGAATGCTTATTTTAGGGAACTTGACTGACAAATACTCTACGAAGCATTTTAAGGCCAAAGTCATATGAAAAAGGATACTTGAGTTCCAACCAACTGTGTCAGGAGGATTACAGGTGAGTCAATTTATCTTTAACTACCTTTACCAACATATTATATGAAGTAACAGGCTTTATCTTAATTACCTAACCTATCGTTATTCTCTTTTTATCTTTAGGTATATGTTGAATGTGACTAGAAAAGGGTAGATCAATTTTTAATCTATTGACACATATCATTGTTCTTTGTATTCGACTAACGCCTGACCAAGTTTCTTATCACTATTATAACCTTTAGTATCTGATTATCTTTGTTAATTTTAACAAGTTAAATAGTCACAATTATTTAATAAATAAATCTAAAACAGTATAGAGTTAACCTTATGAGTAAATTAAAGATAACCTATTTCTTTTTATATACTACAGGGTTAGTGTACGAGTAAAAGTAATTCTTGTTTTTGTTGATAACTTTTAAAACAATTTGATTTTATTATACAGGTTATATTATTAGTTTTGCATGGTTTGTTGATAAACTAACCTTGCAGTATTTTATCAATTTTTTAACCCTTATATATTTGTTGTTAATAAATTATTTATTTTTCTTTTGACTTTTATTTTGCACATACACTGTTTCTTCTTAACCACACATTTTTAGAATTTAACCCACCCTGAGCTTTATTATCGATAATTTGTAGGGGACGCAAATTTAAAAATAATGTCTCACACAGTTCTAAACTTTATTGGGTTAGGAATAAAGTTGGAATTATAAACAACAAACTGGGATTTCAAATTATAAATTTAAAGTAACACAACATAAATTAAACAAGTACAAATAGCTTGGCCCAGTGTTAATTTAGTTATAACGAGTATGTTTTTGTATAGCTTATGCAATAAATCTAAGGAACTCACTTTCTCGGATGAACTGGCCGGTGCCGGAGTGCTTGAAAAAATATGCGGACTTTCCACGTCCCTTTTTTGGTGATTGTGTAGTTCTTGCTTTTTTAGGAGTTCTATATGTAGAGAGTGTTCCATTCGATGATGTGAAGAATCGGCGCTGTGAGTATATTTTTCTGAAAGAAAAACAAAATAAATTAAGAAGTATTACGTATGTTGAAATAGGAATACTATCGGAAGAAAATATAAATATTACAAAATTAGAGGAATTGACATACACTTTCTTATAAATTTTAAAAAGTAGTATTAATGTAGTAGTATTAATTGGTAGATATTCTATGTATTGCAAATACATAAGTCTTTTAGCATTATCCTAAATTCTATTGTTAAGGGGGTAAAAATGTACCCAACAAATTATTATATCGAGAATTTTCTTTATAAATAAACACACATATTTTATTTTTTCCGAATATAATCTCTGTTGGGTTCAGAATGCAGAAGCTAAGCTTTTTAAAATCACATCCACATCTCAAGTGGCAGTAAGATAGAAATCTAAACTTTAAGATTATTATATTTTAAGATACTTTTAAAATACATAAGTCTTTTAGCATTATCCTAAATTCTATTGTTAAGGGGGTAAAAATGTACCCAACAAATTATTATATCGAGAATTTTCTTTATAAATAAACACACATATTTTATTTTTTCCGAATATAATCTCTGTTGGGTTCAGAATGCAGAAGCTAAGCTTTTTAAAATCACATCCACATCTCAAGTGGCAGTAAGATAGAAATCTAAACTTTAAGATTATTATATTTTAAGATACTTTTAAAATACATAAGTCTTTTAGCATTATCCTAAATTCTATTGTTAAGGGGGTAAAAATGTACACAACAAATTATTATATCGAGAATTTTCTTTATAAATAAACACACATATTTTATTTTTTCCGAATATAATCTCTGTTGGGTTCAGAATGCAGAAGCTAAGCTTTTTAAAATCACATCCACATCTCAAGTGGCAGTAAGATAGAAATCTAAACTTTAAGATTATTATATTTTAAGATACTTTTAAAATACATAAGTCTTTTAGCATTATCCTAAATTCTATTGTTAAGGGGGTAAAAATGTACCCAACAAATTATTATATCGAGAATTTTCTTTATAAATAAACACACATATTTTATTTTTTCCGAATATAATCTCTGTTGGGTTCAGAATGCAGAAGCTAAGCTTTTTAAAATCACATCCACATCTCAAGTGGCAGTAAGATAGAAATCTAAACTTTAAGATTATTATATTTTAAGATACTTTTAAAATACATAAGTCTTTTAGCATTATCCTAAATTCTATTGTTAAGGGGGTAAAAATGTACACAACAAATTATTATATCGAGAATTTTCTTTATAAATAAACACACATATTTTATTTTTTCCGAATATAATCTCTGTTGGGTTCAGAATGCAGAAGCTAAGCTTTTTAAAATCACATCCACATCTCAAGTGGCAGTAAGATAGAAATCTAAACTTTAAGATTATTATATTTTAAGATACTTTTAAAATACATAAGTCTTTTAGCATTATCCTAAATTCTATTGTTAAGGGGGTAAAAATGTACCCAACAAATTATTATATCGAGAATTTTCTTTATAAATAAACACACATATTTTATTTTTTCCGAATATAATCTCTGTTGGGTTCAGAATGCAGAAGCTAAGCTTTTTAAAATCACATCCACATCTCAAGTGGCAGTAAGATAGAAATCTAAACTTTAAGATTATTATATTTTAAGATACTTTTAAAGAAGTTGTACTTATTTCAATTATGCGATATGTTGCAGAACCAGGGACTGACTAAAAAGGTAACAGGGATTGACTTGAGGGAAGACTGCTGATCATGTGGAGAGTTTCAAGTGACTTGAGAATTCTAGAGTGTGATGATCTGTACAACTAAAATTGCTAAAAAGAGTAATATACCTGACCACTCGGAGATTTAATCAAACAATGAATAATAACTGGTAATTTTTAATTAAAGAATTTCTATATCTCATAGTGTGGAGGCCAAGGAAATCTCAGTCGCCCCTTTAATTTATATGGATCTACTCAAGTTTTTTTTTCATGAATTTTGAGCCCCTGAACAAGATTTTTTGAAGTCCGCCAAGTGGAAGATTGTTATTAACAAATAATTTAAGCTTTTAAAAATAAAATTTTCGCAAAACTATTGAGCCATATTCTTTGAGTGATTTTAAGCAAAAAAGATTCTTACAAGCTTTTACTTATGAGGCTTAGTTTCCGATATAATTATTGTTAAACAATTAAAAAATGCTATTTTTGAACAGTACTAGTTTTGACTGGTTATCTTTTTTTTTAAATTTTGTTGACCGCGATCGAAAGTTCGAATCAATATTTATAAGCTAAAATCAAATTACATACGAAAAAGTTACGTCTTAATTATTTATTTCGGCTTTAAACAAAAAGCTTTTGACCGCTTATGTGTACGCGCCAACGTGTGTGGCGCGCAGGCAGAAGCCTACGTGCAGGCGTTCTTCGCGACCAAGCGCGTTTAGTTTATAGATATATAACTCGTCATATAAATTTTCCATATTGTATTAGAGTGTACCTAGAAAACTTATTTTTATTCGATAATTTGATTGTGGTAGAATAGAAAAATGTAAACTTTATAAGTAGTCATACTAACAATATTATTTTAATCATTTTCGTATTTCATGCTTAATTGGGTCACGTAATAAATACTGAAGCAATGAAATTTGGATAAATAATTGTGTAATAAGCATTGCGACAACAATGAGGCATCCCTGGCGCCCAGTAAGTGTACGTCACGTTTTATTATTTTTGTATAAAAAGTTAATATTCGGATTCCTCCGATAGATGAGTTGATAGCATGTGCTAATTGTTCTGTATTCAGCACAAGATCATGTCGATGAAGCCGCTGGGGCATCCTGCAAATTATGAAAAAAAAAAACATGCAAAAATAAACACAATCCAAAATAAATGTGGATTTTACTCTATGAAATGCCTATTACAGCATTGTTCATCAACATTTCATTGCTTCATGATTTATTAGGTGAACTAATTAGTATCGACAGGAACGGATCTTGAAAATATTTTTATAATATATATATATATATATATATATATATATATATATATATATATATATATATATATATATATATATATACATATATATATATAAATGATTTATTAACGGTTACACTAATTTAAAAATTATTATTAACGATTTTAAATAGATAAAGTAGGTCAAAGTATTCTCTGCGATGTTCAAGAGACTTCAAATTTAATTGGATTAGTAAATGAAGGTATTTGATATTTTCTCTGGAAATACCTAATTTATAGGCTACAAATCTTAGAAAGCACCCTCTCCAGCTTCAATTTGTACACATTGTAGAAAAGTGACCATGTTGGTGAGGCATATTCCAATACAGAACGCATAACACTGCAATAAATATTTTTAATACAAATGATGCCGTTGAAGTCAGATAGATTCCGTGTAACAAACCCTACTAATTTTATTCCCTTATTTGCAATATTATGTATATGTTCTTTAAAAGTTAACTGACTATCTAATATTACACCAACATCAGACATAGAATCGGTCAACTCCACAAACATACTGTTAATATTGTAATCATACTCGATTAAACTCTTTTTTCTACAGAACCGCACTGCCTTGCACTTTCCGATATTAAGGTATAATCTGACAAGTAGTTCTTATATCGTACAATTTGTATTATCCAGGACGAATCTTGAATACCAATAGATTTAAATTTAATTAAGAGATAAGTATGATTCACATTGTCAAACGCCTTGGAAAAATCAGTATATATAGCATCGACCCGGTAACGATTCTCCCAAGCATATAACAAAAAGTCACCATAAATCAAAAGATTTGTAACTGTACAGACACCATGTTGTTCCGGAACTATATGATTTATAAAAACAGTTGTTAATGTATCAGTTAAAAGGGAATCGAATATTTGGAAATTGCCCTCTAATTTTCTATGTATGTTCTACTTGAATTCTTATAAACGGTGCATACATAACTCCTCTTCCACTCATCAGGGACAAATTATATAGTCTACCCAATATAAATGAAAAGATACATTGGCATTGTTTTATAAAAAAAAACTGGATATTATCAAAACCAGAGCCCAAGATGTCCTTTAATATGTTTATCTTGTTAAAAACATCAGTGACTGAAAATCTACGAGTTTGAAAAATATATAATAGAGTCACAATAAAAGTTAAAAGCTGCCTCAGTATCATGATCATATACATAGGAAGATGAAAAATGATCGGCAAATAAGTTCACTATCGAACTTGGATCGCCACTAGTTGTATCATTATAAGACATTGCACCTGGAAGAGTATAACAACCCTTCTTCTTTTTTACATACTTCCAAAACTCTTTTTTACTACTACTCAATATCCTATGCAGAGAAGAAATGTATTCTTCATAGTTCAACCTAGACACGATCTTAAACTGAGACCTTAAGTTTGAGAATAATACATAATCAGCTTTAGAATTATTAGTCTTAAATCATTTATGAGCAATCTTTTTATTAAATATCAATTCTTTAAGCTCAGAACTGAACCAGTTAGGGAACTTTGGATTTTTAGTTCACAATTTTGGATCAAAACTTTCAATAGCATAATTTACATACTGAAAAAAATAGTCTTCAGTAATATTTATATCTAAGTCCTGAAACAATAGTGCCCAGGAAATCCCACCCAAAAAATTATTAATATCATGATAATTGCATATATATATATATATATATATATATATATATATATATATATATATATATATATATATATATATATATTAGTGGCCTTATTCACAAAATATAAGCCTCTACAATTATCTCTCTGGTTTAAGAGCGTAAACTTTGGTGCAGGTGCTGGGCAAGACAGTGTTCCGTTAAAAAGATCGCACCTTCAACGAAAATTGATACGATTCAGTTAAGTTTACGTATTTGTAAAATAACAAGACAAAATGGTTAAAATTTAATCTCCAATGTATCAATATTCTTTCCGATAAAATGCCCATCTTTTGTGATAAAATTTTGCAGGTACATGCTTTTAATTAAGTCCGAAATAGATAAAGAAATTTCAGAAAAAAAAACTATCAACGCCAAGAACTGCTACAAAATCATAACATAATGCGTATCCGACACACACTTGACCAGTTTTTTTTTACATTATGAAAAATGGGAAAAAGTGGCATTAAGATAATTTATACAAGGGGCAAATTTTAATTTATGTACGGGTATCTTGGAAACGGTAAAATTAGAACTAAGTTGTGCAATAGTGTTTAACAATAAGCCGATTTAAGACACTATTTACAAATGCAGGGTTATCTTCGATTACGAATAGCGAGAAATAAGGTTAATGGGATCAACCATGTTTATGGGATCAACCATGTTAATGGGATCAAGTCCGGGATGTTAACCCAATACCAAGGAGAGAGTTACTTCATTACCAAATATAATACCACACTGTCTTTTGAAGACTCGATGTAACGACACAATAAATAATGTTTTTCCACCTTCTCATATTTTAAGTCGTAGATAAGATAATGACTTTTACTCCTAAAAGCGAATACTTTCAATTCTTTTATAATACATCCTTGACCGACGGAAACAGGTCATTACCCCTTGTCAAATGCGATAAATGTTGACCAGGTCAATAAACTAATATTTTTGCAGTAACTAAAGGTTATCTAGATCAACTAAATAATTAAATTGGACTTTGCCCTCTTCTCTGATTATTACAAGTTGTTAAAGTTGACCCAAAATTATGTTTAAAAAATAAAACCCAATTAAATTAGGTAGAGATTCAATGTTCTTCCCAGTATTATTGATAATTTCTCCTTTGAAGATGTTTAGTCAAGTAATTTTATTGTTTTGTTTCTTAATAGCGCATATAAGATCAAATTAAGTGGTGTTGTTAACTTGTTTGATTTTGAAATTATAATGCCGGAAAAATATGGTAGTTATTGTAAACCATACTAAATTGAACAAGAAAAAATCTCTAATTTTGAAATTTCTTCAAATACTCGTTAGGAATGAAATTTAGTCCGCCATAATAAATCCGTTCTATTTCCCCAAAAATCCTCCAATACCGATTTAGAAAGAACTTGAGACCTGTAAATTTTTAGTCCTGCATATTTGCAGAAATTAATTTTAGATCCGTACGCCCCTGAACCCCCTAATCCCAATTACGATATCCCAAAAAATGATTTTAGGTTATAAATTAAGCCCTCGCGAACCCTCTAAAAATGATTTTAAGTTGCAATATACGCCCTCAAAAAGCTCCTAATTTCAATTTTGGAGAAAATCGGGAAAATGTAAAATTATTAGTATAGGATACTATTTGCCTTTCATAACTTTAGGAAACGAACTTTAGATTCGTAATTTTGATATCTTGAATTTCAAAAACTTAATTTTAGATTCGCAATCTACGCCCCACAACTTCCCTAATACCGATTTTCAAACAACTTTAGATTCGTCGTAATCAACAGTTGATTTCAAGCGGATCCAAACTGAAGGACAAAACTGGAAATTTTCTTGGACAAATAAAAAACCAACAGGTATCATGTCTATGAGGTAAGATTTTGACATGAAGTATGAAGTAACTGGCCAAGCGAACAGAGAGAGATTATCTCGACTAGAGAAGGATTCAATGTATGGTTTACTGATGGATCCAAGATGAAAGGAGTTGAAGTGGGAGTAACAGGCCCAAGTTTTAGATTTACCAAATCCCTGCAAGACACCCTCATCATCTTCCAAGAAAAAATGCATGTAATCTAAATCTGCGCTCACGAGTGTCTCAATAGGAACTCCAAGGCCAAAATAAACATATTGCTAGATAGTCAACAGCGCTAAAATCTCTCAGGTCAAAGTTCACTTAGGACTGCAGGCAATGCTTAAAGCAATTGGCAAACAACAGGGTAAGCGTGATGTGGGTGCCTGGGTACAAGGGAATCAAGCAAAAAGAGAAAGCGGAGACTCTAGCAAAAGCAAGAACAAAAACTTTTTTTCTTGGCTAGGAACCTCTTTGTGGATTACCAAAAAGCCACATATAGGAGGAGCTCCCAAGCTCGGAACAAGAACAGATAAAATTAAGGTGGAATAAGACGCCTGGTCTCAGACAAGCTAACCAATTTGTAAATCCATCACCAAAGAAGGTAAAACTGCTTCCTGATCTCTCAAAGAGAGATATTTATGTAATAACAAATCTCTTAATAGAACACTACCCTCTGAGATACCATCCAAAAAAAGGGGCAAATCTAAGTGTGAGTGATATTTGTCGTATCTGCGATCGGGCAGCCGAAACAGTAGAACACCTGTTATGTGAATGCATGGTACTACTCATCTTGGAGAATAGAAAAATAATAGACCTCCTGAAAAGTCAAAATATCCCGAACTTATGTTATTTATTATAGGTACAATCTACAATAATATTACAACGTTTATCGGATGGGACATATTAGTGACATCGACTGAGAATAGAAATGCATTTGTCGGAAGTTTAAGATCTTTCAGTTTTGAGGTGACATATTAAGTTTCTTATCGAGTAAGCTCTCTCTAATGATATTAAGCTTAATTGCAATTTCTCATGGGGCGTATTTGAGTACGAAACTACTGGTTTTATTAGGGCATGTTCAATTTTGGATTTTTACTAAGGCTTACAAGTTCGGCGGTGTTGGATTTTCATTTATTAAAAGGTATATTTCTTTATATGAGAAAGTCACATTTATTTTGAGGATGTTTTTACCACACTTTGTATTTTTCGACATGCCATTTTTTTAATAGAACAGATTTATCTTACGAAAACACAGGAAATAAACTGTTTGCTTTTCCTTTTGAGGGTCGCATTGTAAGAGACCAGAAATTCATTAAGTCTTTTATTTATTTTATGTTGATTAGATTAGGGTAAATTCCAATAAATGGAGGAATTCATTTGAGCCACTCAGTAGATGTATTTTAATCATGGGGACTGAGACTTTATATATCTTATATTACCATCTTAACATCTAAAGGAAAACTAAATCAATTATCCCGCTTAAGCCTACACTCAATTTTATTACTTTTGGGTCGTTTATAAGTTTTCTTAAAAACTTATAAATCCAGACAACTCATGACGACATAAACTAAAGGCTCATTCCCCTTTCAATATTTATAAATAAATCTGTTGAAGAAATCCTACCCTGGTTATGTAATTAAAATTGAAGAAATAAGTACCACGGGTAGTCTTAACATGTGATATCGGCAAATACTGAAAAAATGTTTTTTTTTAATATGGAACGATTTTCTCCCATTATTGGGAAACAAAAGAATAATCAAATCAAATTACTATAATGCAATATATTTTTTTGACTACGTGTGCAAAAATATCTTATAATGACTGTTTTTTCTGTTCATAAGAAATAACATGTTTCTTTTAGTTATAGAAAGACGAGGAATAGTTACATTAATCTTTTTTGTATAAAAAAATTAGATTAAGATCCTCAGATGCCAAATCAGGCATAGAATGGCTGACGCCCTCTACCAACGAGAGGGCTGAAACTTTCGTACTTTCAGGAATGGAACTTATCCTTACAGGGTGTACGAACGGAGATAGGTAACATCGGGAATCAACGGGATTTCGGGGGAATGCAAATTTGGTTTTCGAGAAGGAATAATCGTTAGTTATGATTTAAAATACGTTAAAAGGTGTACGGTTTTGAGAATACTTCTTAGAAAATTACGTGATGAGTATAATCAGTGTTTGAGAAGGTTCTTGTTTTTGACTTTTCATTTATCTAAGGAAAATTAGGGGAAAATCCTGTTTTATTTCACTCGGGGAAAAGGCGACTTTAGTACTGTTTGTTTAAGGCGGGTTTTCCTAGCAACGCACATTTTACGCGGCGTAGAACTTAATACGGTCGGCGTAAAACGCCGAGGACTTCTCTAATGAAAATCAAATGCAGGCGTTTTCCTACACTGCGTAAAAACGACTTGCGCCAACTTAATACGGTCGACGCAACAGGACGACTGCTCCGAGAGCAGTCTATTCAGTTGTACGCTGCGTATAATGAAAGAAGTGCTCCGATATTTTGCTGAAAATGAGTTAACAGATCCGTTTTAGTGCTACCGAGGACGAACAATTGGTAGAAATAGTGAGTGGTTACCTTATTCTTTGGAACATGAAACTTCAAGAGTTTAAAAATGTTGTCAAAAAGGACACAATTTGGAATGAAAAGAACAAAATGTAAAATACGCTTTAAATTTTACTTCGTCGTCAAGCAGATGTCTATGGATAAGTAATTTAAATGCTCCATCGCTGCTTCTATTTTGTAATAATTGACTAGCAATTTCTTCTTCTTTCAAAATTTCGTCTTGTAATATTAATAAAGCCAAAGCTTTTCTTTCACTTTTAGGTAAATTCATCGCGACGGTCGTCAAAAAACTCCTAGGAAAACACTTTTAGGCAGCGCATTGGTTGTTGCGTTGCGTCGGCCGAATTACGTTCTACGCCACGCAAAATGTGCGTTGCTAGGAAAACCCGGCTTTAAGTAATTTAAATAGCTGTCTGTCGTCTTTCATTCTTTTTTTTTATTAATATTTTAGAAAGCTATTTAAACGTATTATTTTCAAAATTAGGTTTGTTACATTTTTATTAATAGAACGGCTAACAGTAGCACTTATTTTGGAATTGTTAATCATTATTAATTGTAAGTTTCTCATTGTAAATAATTTCGTTTTCTATTTATTTTTTTTTTAATAAATTTAAGTATTTTAAAAAATTTGTTTTGTTTAATTTTATAAAAACATTTACGCGATTAAACTCGCGAACGCACTGATGAGGGAGAAGCAAAGCAAGAGGAAAGATATAACCAGCCGGTAGCAGTTTTTCCTGAGTCCTGAAGTTACCTTTGTTGGTATTGGTAAGCCC
The DNA here is from genome assembly GCA_034092305.1 of Diaprepes abbreviatus. Classification (NCBI taxonomy): domain Eukaryota; kingdom Metazoa; phylum Arthropoda; class Insecta; order Coleoptera; family Curculionidae; genus Diaprepes; species Diaprepes abbreviatus. The sequence continues at coordinate 4,995,660 of JASJET010000087.1, forward strand.
TAAATAACCTGTAGTTGTTTAGTACTAAAACTGCAAGAGTCAAGAGGAACGACCCGACTTCCATAGTGATTTTGTCACTGTAAAATTTATTTATAGGTTTTTTAGAAAAGCTACTAATATGAACTGCGGTAAATCGTGAGCAAAACGGCTTTACGCTAGCAAAAGATTCCATTAGCAGGCGCCCATGATCAAATGCTGTCACATCATGAAGAAAAACAATAACTTATTGAAATTAATTAATGAATGACCTATACACTCAATTTTCTCATTTTCAAATCTGAAAACAACTAATTTACCCATACCATATTGCTATACCTAGCTTCGTCTTTGCAAAAAACAGGTCTTCATTTTTTTTAAATAGTTGTCTGTCGTTCTTCGAGACCTGTCTTCAAATTTCTGCCTCTTTATTCCAGACATGACCTTAAAATATGTTTCAGGAACTTGTCTTCACGTAATTATTCTTTTTCTCTTGCAATAATATCAGATTAATCAAAAAATATACGGTTTAACTAGCATGAAGTGGCGGTTAAATATCGTCCTATTAATAGAACAGTATTTGGTAATAACGGAAATCAAATATGATCTTGCACATTAATCGTTTCCCGCTCCAGTTTTACTTGATCGAAAACTTTATAATGTTTTTTTTTTGTAATTGTCCTGAATCACATGAGTATCAAATGAAAGCTTATACAATGCGTAATCTCCATACATTAACCTAATTTTTTGACAACTGCGTGACGACAGCCAACAATGGGAATTTTGAGATGTTTTATACAAAATTCTACTGAAAATTTATTACTCAATAAAAGGTGACTTTTTTTAATACTGGTTAATCGTTAATGCTTTACTACGATTAAGATTAATCTAACCTAACAAAAGCGTTTTCAAAACACTCTTGATCTTTCACTGCAAGTTGATTCGATTTATTTTGACGTCAGAAAAGCATTTAATGCAGGAAATCATCGCATTTTATTGAACAAACAGCCGCAATATGCAGTTGGACCACCGTTAATTTTCTATATTGTCAGCTATACAGTGTGTCCGGAAAATACGTGTACAACGTTTGATGACAGACTCTTGACGTCAAAGAAGGCCCCTTTAAGTCAACTTATTTATATCCGAAACTGCTTCATTTAGGCGATAAAAGACGTCAAAATTTTAAGAAAATATTGATTTTTCTTAAAGTTATTGAAAACGTGGTAACTTAATTTAATGACTTTTTGGTGTGTGGTCTAACACTATATGAAGTTTCCTAGTAGCATAGCGACCGGCTATAAAGTAGTGCAAGAGTTATAAATGTGACGTCACTTGTAAATATCGCTTCTGATTTTTTATATTATCAACGTTATGACAACCTAGATAATTATATCAGATAACCACATGTATTTGGAAACTTTATTACTTCTTAAAAAAATTTCATTGCATAAGCAGTTTTACCAGGAAAAAAATATTTTCAATTACATGCGTACACCAATTTTATGTAATAATATAACAATTTTTTAATTAAATGTTGGAAATACATGTATGTATTTTAAAAAGATTGAAAAACTAACTAAAAGGAAAATATTAATTAAGCAAATATGCAAAATGGCCGCTATTTTGCTGAATACGCTTATTAACACTTTTTAAAATATAAAATTGGACTCTATCTAATATCTCAGGATTATTAAAAAGATTGCCAGCGTTTAAAATGAGCATCAATAATTCCTCGCGGGTGTTTACCAGAGTATTGTATACTTCTGTTTTAAGAGCGCCCCACAAAAATAAGTCGCTTGTTTTTAACTCTGGAGAACGTGGTGGTCATCTTAATGGTGGCTCATTGCCATTTCCAATAGATCGGCTGGGATTTTGGTCGTCTCCAAAACGACCAATCATAGCTTTGGTCATCATCACTTTCAGTAGGTCGACCAAAACGTTAGTTATCCTTGAGTAAAAAATCTTCAGAACGGAACTTTTTAACACCATATAACAATAAACAAACAATTTCCTTTTATTTCAGTAGTATTCTATTAACTATTGCTACAAATCGTTAGTCTTCTTTACAAATAATATTGGTTATCTTTGAGTAAAAAATCTCCACAACAGAATTGTATATATATATATATATATATATATATATATATATATATATATATATATATATATATATATATATATATATATATATATATTGTATTGTATATGTAACAATAAACAAAACTTAATTTCCTTTTATTTCACTAGTATTCTAATAATCATTACCACAAACCGTTAGTCTCCTTTAAAAATAAAATTGGTAAAATCTTTGAGTAAAAAATCTCCAGAATGAAATTTTCCTAATACCATGTAAGAATAAACAAAAACTTTTAGAAATAATATTGATTATCTTTGAGTAAAAATCTTCAGAACGGAATTGTTATTGCCACGTAACAATAAACAAAAACTTAATTTCGTTTTATTTCAGTAGTATTCTGTTAACCATTGCCACAAATTGTTAGTCTCCTTTAAAAATAAAAGTGTTTATCTTTGAGTAAAAAAATCTCCAGAACGGAATTTTTAACGCCAAGTAACAATAAACAAAAACTTAGTTTCCTTTTATTTCAGTAATATGCTAGTTACCGTTGCCACAAACTGTTAGTCTCCTTTAAAAATAATATTGGTTACCTTTCAGTAAAAAATCTGCAGAATGGAATTTTTTAATGCCATGTAAGAATAAACAAAAACTTAATTTCCTTTTATTTCACTAGTATTCTATTAAAGATTACCACAAGCCATTAGTCTCCTTTAGAAATAATATTGATTACTTTAGAGTAAAAATCTCCAGAACGGAATTTTTTAACACCATGTAACAATAAACACAAAACAAACATAATTTCCTTTTACTTCACTAGTATTCTATTAATCATTACCACGAGCCATTAATCTCTTTTAAAAATAATATTGATTTTCTTTGAGTAAAAATCCCCAGAACGGAATTTTTTAACGCCAAGTAACAATAAACAAAAACTTAGTTTCCTTTTATTTCAATAATATGCTAGTAACCGTTGCCACAAACTGTTAGTCTCCTTTAAAAATAATATTGGTTACCTTTCAGTAAAAAATCTGCAGAATGGAATTTTTTAACGCCATGTAAGAATAAACAAAAAGTTAATTTCCTTTTATTTCACTAGTATTCTATTAAAGATTACCACAAGCCATTAGTCTCCTTTAGAAATAATATTGATTACTTTAGAGTAAAAATCTCTAGAATGGAATTTTTTTAACACTATGTAACAATAAATACAAACGTAATTTCCTTTTACTTCACTAGTATTCTATTAATCATTACCACAAGCCATAGTCTCCTTTAAAAATAATATTGATTTTCTTTGAGTAAAAATCTCCAGAATGGAATTTATTAACGCCAAGTAACAATAAACAAAAACTTAGTTTCCTTTTATTTCAGTAATATGCTAGTTACCGTTGCCACAAACTGTTAGTCTCCTTTAAAAATAATATTGGTTACCTTTCAGTAAAAAATCTGCAGAATGGAATTTTTTAACGCCATGTAAGAATAAACAAAAACTTAATTTCCTTTTATTTCACTAGTATTCTATTAAAGATTACCATAAGCCATTAGTCTCCTTTAGAAATAATATTGATTATTTTAGAGTAAAAATCTCCAGAATGGAATTTATTAACGCCAAGTAACAATAAACAAAAACTTAGTTTCCTTTTATTTCAGTAATATGCTAGTTACCGTTGCCACAAACTGTTAGTCTCCTTTAAAAATAATATTGGTTACCTTTCAGTAAAAAATCTGCAGAATGGAATTTTTTAACGCCATGTAAGAATAAACAAAAAGTTAATTTCCTTTTATTTCACTAGTATTCTATTAAAGATTACCACAAGCCATTAGTCTCCTTTAGAAATAATATTGATTACTTTAGAGTAAAAATCTCTAGAATGGAATTTTTTTAACACTATGTAACAATAAATACAAACGTAATTTCCTTTTACTTCACTAGTATTCTATTAATCATTACCACAAGCCATAGTCTCCTTTAAAAATAATATTGATTTTCTTTGAGTAAAAATCTCCAGAATGGAATTTATTAACGCCAAGTAACAATAAACAAAAACTTAGTTTCCTTTTATTTCAGTAATATGCTAGTTACCGTTGCCACAAACTGTTAGTCTCCTTTAAAAATAATATTGGTTACCTTTCAGTAAAAAATCTGCAGAATGGAATTTTTTAACGCCATGTAAGAATAAACAAAAACTTAATTTCCTTTTATTTCACTAGTATTCTATTAAAGATTACCATAAGCCATTAGTCTCCTTTAGAAATAATATTGATTATTTTAGAGTAAAAATCTCCAGAAAGGAATTTTTTAACACCATGTAACAATAAACACAAACATAATTTCCTTTTACTTCACTAGTATTCTATTAATCATTACCACAAGCCATTAGTCTCCTTTAAAAATAATATTGATTTTCTTTGAGTAAAAATCTCCAGAATGGAATTTATTAACGCCAAGTAACAATAAACAAAAACTTAGTTTCCTTTTATTTCAGTAATATGCTAGTTACCGTTGCCACAAACTGTTAGTCTCCTTTAAAAATAATATTGGTTACCTTTCAGTAAAAAATCTGCAGAATGGAATTTTTTAACGCCATGTAAGAATAAACAAAAACTTAATTTCCTTTTATTTCACTAGTATTCTATTAAAGATTACCAGAAGCCATTAGTCTCCTTTAGAAATAATATTGATTATTTTAGAGTAAAAATCTCCAGAAAGGAATTTTTTAACACCATGTAACAATAAACACAAACATAATTTCCTTTTACTTCACTAGTATTCTATTAATCATTACCACAAGCCATTAGTCTCCTTTAAAAATAATATTGATTTTCTTTGAGTAAAAATCTCCAGAACGGAATTTATTAACGCCAAGTAACAATAAACAAAAACTTAGTCTCCTTTTATTTCAGTAATATGCTAGTAACCGTTGTCACAAACTGTTAGTCTCCTTTAAAAATAATATTGGTTACCTTTCAGTAAAAAATCTGCAGAATGGAATTTTTTAACGCCATGTAAGAATAAACAAAAAATTAATTTCCTTTTATTTCACTAGTATTCTATTAAAGATTATCACAAGCCATTAGTCTCCTTTAGAAATAATATTGATTATTTTAGAGTAAAAATCTCCAGAACGGAATTTTTTAACACCATGTAACAATAAACACAAACATACTTTCCTTTTACTTCACTTGTATTCTATTAATCATTACCACAAGCCATTAGTCTCCTTTAAAAATAATATTGATTTTCTTTGAGTAAAAATCTCCAGAACGGAATTTATTAACGCCAAGTAACAATAAACAAAAACTTAATTTCCTTTTATTTCAGTAATATGCTAGTAACCGTTGCCACAAACTGTTAGTCTCCTTTAAAAATAATATTGGTTACCTTTCAGTAAAAAATCTGCAGAATGGAATTTTCTAACGCCATGTAAGAATAAACAAAAACTTAACTTCCTTTTATTTCACTAGTATTCTATTAAAGATTACCACAAGCCATTAGTCTCCTTTAGAAATAATATTGATTATTTAAGAGTAAAAATATCCAGAACGGAATTTTTTAACACCATGTAACAATAAACACAAACATAATTTCCTTTTACTTCACTAGTATTCTATTAATCATTACCACAAGCCATTAGTCTCCTTTAAAAATAATATTGATTTTCTTTGAGTAAAAATCTCCAGAACGGAATTTTTTAACGCCAAGTAACAATAAACAAAAACTTAGTTTCCTTTTATTTCACTAGTATTCTATTAAAGATTAGCACAAGCCATTAGTCTCCTTTGGAAATAATATTGATTACTTTAGATTAAAAATCTCCAGTACGGAATTTTTTAACGCCAAGTAACAATAAACAGAAACTTAGTTTCCTTTTATTTCATTAGTATTCTATCAAAGATTACCACAAGCCATTAGTCTCTTTTGGAAATAATATTGATTATTTTAGAGTAAAAATCTCCAGAACCGAATTTTTTAACGCCACGTAACAATAAACAAAAACTTAATTACGTTTTATTTCAATAGTATTCTGTTAACCATTGCCACAAACCGCTAGTCCCCTGTAAAAATAATTGGTTATATTTGAGTAAAAAATCTCCAGAATGGAATTCTTTAACGCCATGTAAGATTAAACACAAACTTAATTTCCTTTTATTTCACTAGTAATCTATTAACAATTAACACAAACCGTTAGTCCCCTTTAAAAATAAATATGCGATCAAAAGCCATACTCTGTCCTCATAAAATGATCTTATTGTAGGCGGTTCCTATAACAAAATGGCAAAAAGAAAAGAACCGTTGACTAAACAGATGGTACAAACCGGTATGATTTATTTTATTTTCTTTATTTAAAGGAAAAACTGAAATAAGTAATAAAATACTGTATGATCAGAACTTTGGGAAGCCCGTATTTAAATTTCAGGACATTAAGACATGAGTAAAATATTTTAGTTTAATTAATTTCCAGCCCACTCTACAGTGTAGAATATTAAACTTTAAAATTATGACATACTTAACCATTTTTATATTGGCTCTCGACTTTTTTGAGATGAATGACTTATAATAATTATATAATACAGGGCCCGATTAGGACTTTGTTGCCCTGGGCAACACCTCATGACAAGAAACAATCTCTTAGTTTGGTTTTAAAATTTCAAGATTACAGTTTCTTAGAATAGAATATATTATCGTAAACAATAAACAAGTATACAGCGGGTCACCAAGGGTTACCTAAAACAGGCAATTTAAATTAAATTAAAATGAACATAAATAAAAGATTAAAATGAGCTTAAAATTAAAAACACGGATAAAAATGTTTATAAATTAAAATTGGGTCGGCCAAAAGTATTTTTGGATGTCACACTTTAGAAGCAACTTGTGTGTATTTTGTTTTGTAGCTGTTGGTTTAGGGTCATTTTTAACATGGAGTGCATAAACAAACCATTTTCAGCATATTTCACATTATTTCCGTCAAAGAAAGCAAGTCACCGCGCTCGCAACGATATATGTGAAGTTTATGTTGTCAATTGCATAAAAGAACGCACGTGTTAGAATTGGTTGAAAAAATCTGTTCTGGAAATTTTTCACCTAAAGATGATCAAAGTTCTGATCGACTTACTGAAATTGATGATGGGCAAATCAGAGCGGTAATTGAAGAGAATCGTCATATACATCTTCGAGAAATTGTAGAGAGGTTAAATGTATTGCATACAAGAGTTGAAAAATGTCTTGGATTCGCTAAAAAGTTCGATATTTGGGTTGCGCATGAATTAAAAGAGATTGACTTAACACAACGAATCAATACTTGCCATATGCATCTCACGTTGCAGCGAAATGAACCCTTTTTTGAAAAGAAGCATCACCGGTGATGAAAAATGGGCCATCTACAGTAACATCATTCAAAAATGATCATGGTCTAAGCGTAATGAACCAGCGCGAACTGTCAATTTGGTGGGACTACAAATATGCTGTGTATTTTGAGCAGCTTCTAAGAGATTAGACGACAAATTCAGATGTTTACTGTCAACAACTAATGAAACTGGATAAAAAGATCGAATAAAAACAGCCAGATTTGGCAAATCGTAAAGGAATTGTGATAATGCAAAGCCTTACTCATCTTTAGTAACTCGTGGGAACTTATTGAAGCTTGGTTGGGAATTGATGTAACATCCTCCATACAGTCCTGACCTTGCACCATCACCATTTATTTCGAAATTTGCAAAACTCTTTGAATGATAAATCTTTCACAAATGATGATGTTCTTAAATCGCACTTGGTTGTTTTTTTGCTGTAAGGACCAAAATTTTTGTAGGCGTGGAATCATGAAGTTGACAAAGAAAGATGACAAAAAGTCATTGAATAAAATGGAAAATATATAATTGGTTAAAGTTCATTACTTGCATAAAAAAAGAATTTTATTTCACACTACAAAACCGAAATTACTTTCATCCTGACGCGGTAGTTACAAATAATCATATACCTACACTGTAACAAGGAAATGTATTAAATTTAATGTAAATGTGCTGGAAGGAAATTTCACAAACGTTTTTTAAATGCATTTAATGTAAAGCATTAAACTTAATAATTTGCGTTAATCTAAATTAATTTATTCCATTAAATTTAAAGTTTGATCATTACTTTTTAAGGTGACTTATGTACATTACATATATAGCCAGTGTTCATTTTATTTGAGATATGTTATCACATATTTAATACACCAACATTAATACGAGTTCAAAAATTCTGAAACTACCAGGAGAAGGTGGACATTTTTCCCATAGGTAGTGTCCGCCATTTAGACCGGTTTCGAACTCATTGGTTCCCGTTAGTACGGCAGACATGTACACCTCATCCAATTTCCAATTTCTTTATTAGCTTCTAAGTCAGTACAAAAGACTATAAACTTCTATTTAATGTACAGATCATATATGAGGCTTAACTAATTATGAACTTAATCTAAATAAAATATAATGGAGTTCCCTCTGGTGAGTGTCCTTCTTCTGGTGGACGTTTGTTCCTATTCGTCTGTGAGTTATTGCCTGGGTCCTGATTCTGTTTAGTTCCTGTGATCTCCTTAAGCCTGGGTCTCTCTCCGCATGTCTTTTAAGGAGGCTTGGAACTGGGTCATCATGTGTTGCATGATCCTGTGTACTTTGTCGTCGAACTCTGTGTTTGTGGAAGGTGTCCCGAGGTGGTGCACCCCGTGTCCTGGATTTGAGGGGTTGCGATCCTAATTTGTGTGTTGTGATCTGTTGGGGCATTTCCTGTAGGATGCAGGATGTGCCCCTTCACAGTTGGCGCATTTGGGTGGTTCCTCCTTTGATTTTTGGCATTCTGACCAGTGATGGTCACTGCCGCAACTAACACAGCGTGGACTGGCTCTGCAGTTTTGTGCTGCATGCCCGAACTGCTGGCAGTTGTAGCACTGGAACATTTTGGACTTCTTTCGTTGTATTTCTGGTCTGATTCGGTTTCCCATTATTTCCCCGATGTGAAGGATGTGACTTTCATTCCTCGGCATGACGACAAGCACCATGGGCATGGGTTTCTTGTCTTTGTAATGCCATCGGATGATTTTTAGGGGATGAAGGCCTTTTGTGTGCAGGTCGCTGATGATCTAGGTCTCAATGATTGGCTCGATGACTCCTCTCAGGATTATGTGCAGTGGTTTCTCATCCTCGGGATTGTAAGTATGGAAGGGTTTTCTGGAATCTTCCAGGAGTTTTCGCAGCTTTTGTGTGCTTAGGCATCTTTTGTGTATATTTTTACTCCTTCTAGTATGCTCTTGGCATAATCTAGTTCAATGTGGTTGTTTCTACAGTTCTGGAGTATTTCACTGTAGGTTGCTTTTTCCCTGAGGACGATTGGTGGTATTTTTGGAGGCTTAGGCGGTATTTCCATGGCCTGCTCGGTATCTTGTGTGTTTTGAGTTTCTTTCGTGTTGGTTTTCTTTTTGTCTCCGTCTTTTTCTTTTCCTCTTGTTTTTGTGGCTTTGGGATTCATCGTCGCTCTGTATGGCGTCGGAATTCTCGTTGTCATTGTAGTGTATTCGTTCCATTGTTTTAATTCTGGCTAGTAAGCCCTTGGATGTGGCCTGTAGTTGTGCATTCTCTTCTTGAATCTTCTTTATAATTCTAGTGCTCTCTTCTAGTTGTTTTGTCATGTGTTGTATCTTTTCATCTTTTTGTTGTGCTGTGATCCTCAGTTGATTTTCTAGTTCTTTGATTTTTTCTTGAAGAGAATGGGTGTCCAGTTATTGTCCGAAGGGCTTAGCATCGAAGTTCTTTCTTTTGTCTTCTATTACGGCGAGGAATTCTTGATCGCTCATCTGTTCTAAATTCATATTGAGTTTACTCGAGTTCGTAGCGGTGTTATCGCTGCGGCTGTTCGATGTCTTCTGTACACCTCACCATAAGAAAATTGAGTCTTTTAAGCAACTTATATCAAAATAAACAAAAAGTTCAATAAAAGTTGCGCCATCTCCCGAAATCTCATACAATGTATATTGAATAATAATGTAAATTCCTTTAATATTAGGGTATATGTGAATTAATTTTAATTTACAGAAGTTCAAATATCTTTTCAGCTACTTTAATGAAATTTCAGTGAATTGCTTTAAATTCAAAGTAAATGTAAATTATTCACGATTTTTGGCACAAAATTATTAAATTTAAGGTTGTTTTTAACAGTGTAATGTAATTGATATACCCGTCGTTGATATATTAAGATATAAAAACAAAACCCACTCATTGTAAATTTAGTCTGATGCCACAAATGGTGAATGACCTTTACTTTATTAATATTTAATTAGGCATTGCTATGGTAGACGGGGTTTGCATATGATTATGTATTTATTTAGCTTCAAAAGCTTTTTTTCTATTGCTCAGTTTGAACAGGAAAAGGAAATTACACTTTACACACTATAGTGAATAAACATTTGTTGTAATAGTAATAAATTTGTGGAATTCGCGTTAATGTTAATCATTTTTTTAATAAAACAATTTTTGTAATACTTTTGTCGCCATTTAAAAAATGCAGATAAAAATAATGAATTCAACGAATTTACTCGTTGAATTAGCACATCGTTTGAACTAGGGCCCGTTGTTTGAATGCTGAATAAAGTTATAATACTTTTAATTATAATTAGAAAAGTGCAGATAAACATTACAAGATTTGTTATTTCTTGGTACACACACTGATTCTGACCTATTCTTTTTTAATTGCATTATATAAACTAGAATTCTAGAATAATGTAAAACTATGAATTTGTGGTACCTAAATTATTATTTACAAGCCAAACGGCTTCGCACTCCCTCCAGGGATTATTCACTCATACCAGGCATACAAAGACACCAAAAGTATGAAGCTCTGTGGGAACCCTTTCCATGTTATCGGATCCTAGGTGACGTTGTCTGCTGTATTTCCTACGAACTTTCAAACAGTTCGCGCGGTGGCTAGAAGAATTGATTTCTGCATTGGCTTATACAGATGCTCACTAAGGCCCAGTCCCTTGATGTTCTGCAGGAGGTTCTTTGGTATCACTCCAGTTGTTGACAGTATTATGAGAATCGTTTGGACGCTGTTCATTGTCCATTGTCTTCGGATTTGGACCTCCAGATCTCTGTATTTGGCGATCTTCTCGTTGTATTTTGGGCTTAGGTTGTTGTTGTTAGGTACAGCAATGTCGATTAGTGTAGTTCGCTTAGAAATCTTATCTATTAGTATAATGTCTGGTCTATTATGAGCTACTGTCTGATCCGTCAGAACTGTTCGGTCCCAATATAACTTGAACTGGTTGTTCTCAAGAATAGGCTTCGGATTGTATTTTTAATAAGGTACTTTTCCTACCTGTAATAGGTTTAACTTTTCTGCTAACTGTTGGTGGAGTATCTTAGCGACTGAGTCGTGTGTACCTAAATTATTATTAATTTCAATATGTAAATAATATCTAAAAATATTTACCGATAAAAATAACTTTTTAAATCCTCTTTTTGTTGATATTAATTACTATGTCTGAACAAAGTTCTTTGGTCTCATTCAGAATTATATCTATATGCTGATAAAATGCTGCCACAATCTCTTCAACAGCAAAATCTTCACGTGGAAATGACCACTGACAGTCGAGCAAAAGTTGGTACATCCTAGGAAAATCAGCCTTTCTAAAATTATGTATGTAATTTTCTTTTAAACTAAATTTGTTTTGTTTACACGTTCGATAAGGGCATGTTATCAACAGTGGAGGATGATGCACATTAACTGGTAACATTGTCGAATCAGATTCAACAACTCTGCAAGAATCCAGTGGGCCAAACATAAAGTCTAGAAGCCGATTGTTGTGATTTTTTAAATTATTTAACTGATATAAGTTATAAACGTTAACAAAATTATTAAGATCATGTAGTTTTAGACTATCCGTTGAACGACTGATATCCGCAGATATATATTCGAGAATATTAAAAATGACTTCCGGTTATACCGGAAGTTGTCCGAAACTCCCTTACTCGCTAACTTTTCCTCAAAGTTGTTTTGCTCTACTCTAGCTGTTTTTGAGAAAAAAAAATTCCAAATTTTGACTTCTAACAGAGTGTAGCGTAAAATTGAATATCGTTGCAAAAATGAAATAATGAAACTCGAAATTCCGGTTAGATATTATTGGGCTAGATAGTGAATTGTCTGAAAGTGATATTTTAGATACAGGAAAGTAAAAAAGTAACAAATTTTGAGCTCTATCAAAAAAATATTACAAAAACTTATTTTTTTTAAATACGATGCTACCTTGCTTACGATTTTTCACAAAATACGATGATAAACAAACTAATACTATGTTTCTGAAAAATGAAAAATAATACATATACAAACGCTAGGCAACAGAATTATAAGTAGAACATGCATAGTTTTCAAGGAAAGATATTCTAACATCAATGAACAGAAGAAAATTTAAAAACATTATGAAAAATTATCTCAATTATGAACTTTGTTTACAAAATTGCGGCGATGGACAGTAAATAATGATAATCAGTAAGTAATAAATTAAAATAATCACAAGAAATAATCTTAATCTAAATGCTTAATATGACCCCATTTACTCTCAAACACTTTCAAATATTACACATAACAGCTTCTGTAGCTAGATCGAGTTGGTCGAAGGTCTTTCTTATTTGAACTCCTAGATCTTCCACGGATTTAACGAGCGTAGAGTAAATTCTTCTAATTCGTTATCGAATCCAATAATATCTTAAGCCACAACCGGAATTCCGAGTTTCACGATTCTATTTTTGAAAAGATAATCAATTTTAGGCGACATCCCATTAAAAAAACAAAAACGGCTAAAGTAGGGCAAAAAAACTTTGAGAAAAAGTTATCGTAAATGAAGAAAGAAATAAAAAAATCATATAACATAGATGATAACCCATTTAAAATAAGTAAGTTTCGGGCAACTTTCGGTATAACCGGAAGTCGCACAAGAGCGCTGTTACTTCATCTAAAGAGAGTGTTACTGAAAATCCCATTGTACAAATTTGCAGGATTCAAATCGTAGTATTTTCCGCGATATTCTAATGGACGGTAACCGTGAGACACCCTGTATGTATGTGTACGTTAACGTGTTAGAATGTTTACCTAATTGTTAGAACAAATAAGAAAAATAAAAGCCATTAAAATTATCATACCTGATTACTTTATACGTAGCTTTATCTTAATTTTCACAGAACAAGTAACATTTCCGCTACAAGGAAAAAGTTGCATATGATTTGTTCATTCATTTAAAATTCTATGCATTAAACATGATAGTAATGTCGAGCAGCATCGGTTATATTTTTTACAAGTTAAATGTCGGTCGGTCGCTTTGTCCTAGGTACTTCTAATATACAATTTGACTCTATAAATATGTTACAGATTATTGTCATCCTAATAAATTTCAGCGTAAAAGGGAGTATTTTATTAATATTCCGAATGTATAAAACATAAATTAATAAAGATGCTTTTATGTTTGATCACGTGATGAGAAAGGGTCCAGAATTGGTGGCAATTATGGTGACGTCACATATAAGTAAACAAACAGGTTGTCATTTTACTGATACGCGATTTTAATAACTTCTGGTGTTATCGACCGATTTTCGAGTTACCTACTGATATATTTCTTACCAATTTTTTATAGTTTAGTTATTTTTCAAGTTACTTTGTTATAAATATCAAAATGGAGATAAATCTTGTACAAGGCGCCAACAGTAACCTTCCCGTAGCAGATGCATTTATGACTGGACTTTTCTTTAAAAATAATCTTGATGTACTGATGCACTGAAGAGTCATATCAGTAACAATATAGGTTATGTCAATAATAAGTTTACACGTGATTATAACAAATTTCTTTTATTTTATCTGGAGACGATGCGATTGCATAGTCAAATGTAAAAGGTGCCTTGATTATAAAGTGAAAAACAAGCTCTACAATCTACTACTACAGTGGTAGTAGTAGTAGACGAGACCGAGGCCAAATTTTTAAATTGTTATTGTCACGATTGTCCAGCTACAACTGGAGTTGCAAGCATGCTGTTGCCTTTTTGATATGGATCCTTAAAAGAAGTGGAAAACCACCTTTGTAGACTATTACTGGAAGAATAGAACTTTGTCCAGGGTAGGAATTTCTCTTAAGTACAGCAAACATATAGGAAAAGAAGTACCACATCATCCCAGTTCATCAGCGGTTGTAACCGAATTTTTACAGATGCAAAAAAAATTGATAATTGCGAGTTATATTTATTGCACTATTTTATGATGGTGCCATGTGCAGAATTGCAGACAAAAAAATATTTTTCAAACTTTCAACATATAGTTTAGTTTTTCATTCTCATCCATAATGCCTAAAATAAATAATTTGAGGTTTATGTATACGTGATGAGGCTTTAAACAAGGAACACTAATCATAGTTTGTAACAGCTTAGTCGTAGGATATTTTAGTAATATAAAATCACCAATATACTCACATTAACGTGATCTCCAGACATACAAACCATAGAATTAGCTCTTATACATATGAGTTTCCATAAGCTGGTTCTAACAACTGTTTTTGCCTTGTAGAATTTACTTGCATAGAAACAAACACCATTTCTGGAATGCTTATAGGTGTCAATGTGCATTGTGGCACTACGCACCATTTATAAACAACTAACGTTGCTTTGTTTACTATGATGTGACGTCATTTTGATGTAATACAAGGCTAGACAGATCTTTTTTATGCATTATTTTAAAAAAATAAAAACAACTTTATTTTCATGGAATAAGGCACTTTTTGTTGTCTATGCGGGGGAGTACAAGGACAGTGTATATTAACCATTAAAGGTTTTTTGTGTTGGGAAGTTACAAAACTAGGGTGATTAAAGAATAAAGGGCAAATTTTAAAAGGTAAAAGTTTGACTTTGGGGCAATTGAAATCACGTGGCCGCAAAATATTATCTAAAAAGAAAAAGTAACAAACAAGACTGCGGAAAGTCGAACAAATATGACGAAATTATTAACGATTCCTAGTGGCTTCGGAGACCTAAAAATACCTTGATTTTGTAGTTCTAGGGAAATGTAATAAAAGTAATTTTCTATGATAGACTAGCAGTACATAACATAAATCTGATCACATAAGACAATCGGGACAAAAAGTTGGGAATATTCTGGGAAAAAGGAAAATGTGACTCAACTACATCAATAGGGTCAAAAATCTATCGAACTTTAAGAAATTATAAACACTATATACCTGAAAAACTACCATCGCGGCTCACGCTACATTACACCAAGTCACCACATCTATACGGACTATCAAAAATTCACAAAACCAACATGCCATTAAGACCAGCTCCAAAGGTTTCCCAAAAAGTGCAAAAGTTCTAAAAATCATAAGACAAACTCATGTCAAAAACTCCACACATTATTAGTAGCATTACTTTAGAGCCAGAGAAGAGATTAATAAGTTTGATGTGGAAAGTCTCTATACTAATGTGTCATTAGGAAAATCAGCATTATCAGTTCGGACCACGTTACCACTAGATGGGGTGATAAATTTTGCTACACTGGTATTTAAAAAAGCGGGAGACCTCGCAAAGAAGCTTAAGATATGAGGTGATTTAACCAGAACAGAGCTGAAGGCTAGTAGCCGAACCAACGAGCAAACTGTCGAGCTAACCCCTTTGCCGGAGAGTAGGGGTGAGAAAAATTTAAGGGCGCCAGTGCATCTAAGCTAGGTCGAATGCAGAGACTTTCCACGATGTTGTCTGGACCTAGATTTCAACTCAACTCTTGAAAATTAAAAAAAAATCAAATGAAACATCAAATGCAAGGAGCTTGTATTGACTAGTTCTAATCAAGCTCTTTAATTAAAATTAAAATCGTTGAGAAATTAAATAATCTTCAAACCAAAAGGTTCTTCTGAAGCGTAACAAATACACTGAGGGTGGATTGCGGTGATAACATACCTAGAGGGTGAATTCAGTAACACGTACCCTGAAGGTGGATTGCGGTGATGATACAACCCGTAAGGTGGAAAGGCGGTATTCTCATCGGTAGGGTGGAATGGCGGTATTCTCACCGGTAGGGTGGACCCCAATGTCTTTAGGGTCTAGACTGATTCCTTCGTGGACACGTGCAAACTACCCAAAATCCTTGTCTCCAGGTTTATCCCGGTAAAAAAAAAACATAACTGCCAATCAGGCAAACGATACTGTACTCCAAATTTATCAGGATAATTTATGCCTTTCCATCTCAGAATCCCAAAAATATGGCAAATAAAAATTGACATGGAAGTCTGCAGCTGCTTCGGCCGAATCAAACCAGGAAAAATGAAAAATTAAGGCAAAATGGCCTCCATTTATAACCATAGCCCAGCTTGCGCACTAATCGACTTCCGTTAGAGGCACATTCAATTGCCACGTGTGAAGGAAATGACAGCTCAAAAAGCATGACACTTGGCAACAACAGTCGGATGAAATCCATATGTTAGTTAAGCTAATTCGTTAATCATTAGCATTTTACACTCAAAACAAAAATAGAAGTATCGCCGTAGACATTTTCAAATTCGAGACATACATATTAATGGATTAATAGAAACTACCCGCATCCTAATATACATACAAGTCCATTCAATTGTAAATATAATTGGCAGGGAAAAAACAAGATCTATTTGAATAAAAAAAATAGCAGTAATTTCAACATCGATAAGAAAATACCTAAACACAGTGTAGTGAAATATCAAAACAGGACAAAATAATGGTCAACTTGAAAAATAAAATTAATTGAAACTTTACTTAATAAAATGCTTTTCTTTAATGAATCCCTGCGAAATGCTTAAGGAAAATGATACTGTGTCGCCCATAACGACAGTATTTGCAAAATAAGGTTAAATAAACTGAATTAGCCACAGTGAACTTAAGCGAAAAATTGAACCGTGACAACTTTTGGAGTGCTGCTTTTATAGTTCTTACTTTTAAGTACAGAACAAGTTCTACGCTTAAAACGACATGATTCAAATGCGTTTTTAGCTTTTTCCAGTCGTAGCCAATATATAGATGGCATGGTTCAAAATTCATACTATAGAAACAGCAACACCGGAAACGAAAATATGGTTGAGTTATTAAGGGTACTTCAGAAAAACTAAGACGAATTGCAAGCAGTTATAACACAAAAACAATCTTCAAATCTGTGAATGTGGTGAAATGTAAATTGAAAAAACCAAGCGATATAATTAAGGCACATAAAACTCATTCACAAAAAGAAGAAACGTCGAGATCTGATATTGCAAAACACGCTTGGGATAATCAACACCATACAAAATGATCTGCAACTGTAGAAATAACCCAATATGAAAAAAAGAAAATTTATAGAAGCAGCTTACATTAAAAATAATAATAGAAACTATAGTAAACCCGGTGTTGAGATACCCAATCTTCGGCAACCGCTAATTTGTAGCATCAAATTGTTGGGGTGTATATAGTGAAACGAAATTTAACGATTCAGTGGACACCGTTCATATATAAACTTCTTAAAATAAGACATTCAGTTTATATTTAATAAAGACTAGAGATGTAGTTTAATCGAAACGTCGTACAATGATATTTAGTCAACCTTCAAACAAAATGACATCTCTGATTGCATTAACTAGAGGATATTTCTGAGATTTAATTTATTTTATTAAAGATTAGAGTTGGTGATATGACAGTCATAGTTTAATTAAACAAGTCAACTTGAATAACGATGACGTATGTCACAATAATGTTGAAATTGATAGATTTGGACTATTTTGGTTATCATTAAAGAAAATAGTTAATTTTAATAGCGATTAAGAATGCCACAAATGATAAGGAAATTTTAATTGTAAATTTTTCGATGATTTATATAGGCAATTCCCAATATAATTAGTCTATTTCTATAACATCATACCAAAGAAAATTGATACTTAATAGTTCGCCTAATAGGTACTTATTTGACGCGAGGGCCTGAATACATAATGAATTATTTAGATCATCTCTGCAACTTTGTCTCTGTAATTTAAAATCTGGGTCAGATGTTTAAATTATAAAGAGGACATTAATCATTGGTTAATAGACAAATAAAAAAATAATGATTTTGTTTATTGTTCTCTCAATAGTTCTATTCTGATAATTCTTATAACACAGTTATGGTGACATTAATATCATGTTTTATAAAAATAATTAAAAATTAGAGATCGACTGATCCCGATATTAATATCGGTATATAATATTGCTTTAAGTTCTATTTATAATAAAATGATGTATAAATGAAACGACAAATAAAGAAAAAAAAATTCATATCAGCTTTGCAAGATTTTGTTGGTTTTAATCGAAACACATGGTCCAGTAGGGTGGAGCCACGTCTAACATGTCTATATAGGTTGTTCGTCAAGTTTTTCCTGGAAAGTTAATATTCAGACGAGGTGACATGAACTGGCAATCCTGTGGCCCGATTTGACACCAATGGATTTTTTATTGTGGGGCTACCTTAAATCAAAGGTATACAGGGGCCCTATCCTCGAACTGGGGAACGTGAAGTGAACGGTGAAAAGGTGGCGAACGCGTATTCTTGAAATGTTCATCATTCATATCCTCGTTCGCCCGGTGAAAGGCAAGCGAACGGTGAAACATGCGCAAATCAAATGTCAGTCGCCAAATGACATATTTGACGCGCGGATTTTAAAAAATAAAGTAGTAATAAACATTTTTATTATATTTTTGATTGTTCAAAAGAACTTGTGATTAAAAATAATAATATGATAAAGAACCGTTTCTTTAAGACGTTAAATTTTTTAAATAAACAGTTGAAACTTCAATTAGGTGGTATCGTGATATTTTTAATATTTTCAAATTTTTTAATAAAATATCCTTAGAAAGTTCAATATGTCTCGCAAATATTAAGCAAATTTGAGATTACAGACATAAAAAATTATTACAGGAGATTCTGTTCATAACTCAATTGTATTAGCGTGCTATTTAAAAATGTTTTTCTAGGACCAGTTCTGCTTATGGATTTAACATAAATACTTGTGTCCATAACAGCCGAGTATCTTTATACAGTTAAATCCAACATAATTCTTTTCACGACGCAACTTATAATAAATTTGAGAATTAGACTGTGTTAAACACTATACGACACTACAATTAAATAAATAATATGATTATAATTTATCGAGACATATAAATAAGAATCCTACAGACCAACGAATGACGTCCTTCAGCATAAAAACCTTATTTATGGTACATTTGATCTTCAAATTATCTACAAATCTTTATAAAATAATATATATATATATATATATATATATATATATATATATATATATATATATATATATATATATATATATATATATATATATTTAAAGTTGAATGTGAGATCCGCCAGTATCTTTAATGGACGTCTTCTGTCTGGCCTTTGGTTTCGGTCCCTGGTCATAAACAGTTTCTCTATCATTGTTCAAGTTTTAAGTTTTCTTTCAAATTTAGTTGTCAGGGCAGAACATCTTGCAGTAAGAGGCTGGACATTTTGTAAATTCATACAATAAATAACTGATTGGATGGTTTCCGTAGTGGATTGGGATGATGGCTTTTAGTCATACTACGTAGAGTTGTAATTTCCACCGTTTCAAGGTTTATCAGGGCTGCCTTTCTGCAATTACTGTCAGTATATTACTTTGTATATATGATTACTGTTTTTCTTGATATCCCTTTTTCGTTATATATTAGAATCTTAAAGTATTTGGCTCTTTGTATGCATTTTTGTTTAACAGTTCTAGGCAAAGTAGAAATATTGTAATGACAATTAATAACTTCACAAAAATAACAACAGCACTATTTTTTTTTTTTACTTTTGACGATTAATTTAAAGAACCAAAACTACTTTTTGTCTAAAATAGCAACAAAATATGCTATGGACATTTTCGGTCTGACAGCTCAATTCAATCTGTCACTCTTTTTATTTTAAAAATTCTGGGGTTTTAGCACGTTCATATCTGGCAACATTGGCTTTTCAAGAATACGGCTTTTACTGTCAAAAAGTTCACATCGCCATTCACATCACCTTTCACATTACACTTTCGAGGATAGGGGCCCAGCAACACTCCTACCTCTCTAAATCAATTGAAACTAAATATGGGAGAAAAAATGGCAGCAATCACGTAAAATACATTCATATAGTTCTCAGAAATTTTACCTCCCGTCTAGCAGTGTGCCAGCGAAATAACGGAACATATCTAGACGCTATTATTTTTAAAATATAAATTTCCAGGGAATGTACTTTATTACAAAATGATTTTTTCTTATTAAACTAATATATTATTTTAATATTGATCTTTAATCTTGAAAAAGACTTTTGGGATACTTTGTAGCTTTCGCTGATCGTTGCATTATTACTTGAAACACATTTTAATATATGTCTGTTTTTATATATTAATTATAAGCGTCATCATAAAATAAACAATACAATAACATAAGGAACTTCAGTTATTAAAATTATTTTTGCATGTGCATAATAAACTTTCTGGTGAACAAATTAACACAGTTTTGTTGTAAATTTGATCTTCAAATAATCGCGAAACTGTATATAATTTTTCAGGATATGTCCACGATTCCATCTTATGTAGTTGAGAATTTCCTTTGCCCAATGTGACCTTTATTAGTACGCATCACACAACTATTAGAGCGCTTCATTGATAATTGCGTTGATATTAATTCTTGACTAAGCTAAGCTTAACTTTTTTACATTCGTCAATATATCTTAACTTAGATTACTATTTTTTCTTTTTGGATTTTCATTTTTAACTTTAAATTAAGTAATGTTTTATATGAATATTTTTTATAGCATTCATTGATCATATGGTATTCGAACAAATAAATCTAAAAATTACATCAATCGCATTCAATAATCACATATTATATTGAATTATTGTTTATTTAAAGTTGTTTGAAACTAAATTAAGTGTCTGAAGTCTATAATTATATGGATAAACTTTGTTATAAAATAATTTTATTTTCTTTGGATGTTACATACTTACTAGAGTACGATATTGTATTTTATTCATTATGCCACATTTTAAACATGGATTGTAATTATTATGCAGAACAGACATAACTGAAGTTCTTTATGCAAATGTACTGTGTATTTGATGATTAAATGTTTATAATTAATATATATATATATATATATATATATATATATATATATATATATATATATATATCAAAGTGTGTTAAAAGTATTAATGCAACGATTAGCGAAAGCTATAATGGATTATGTGCACTAGGTGAGAGCCTGTAAGTAAATTTTCACTTCCCTTCATATACGTAGAAAAATTATTTGCAAATGTATAATGATTTTTAACTCAAAAATATGCCTTGGATGGAAAAATCACAGAGAGACACGTTTTGTTGAGAATTGGCTGAAGAACATGAAAATTTTATTTTATAAAAAAACATTTTTCTTTTAATTATTAACAAATTTTTTGTTTATAACAAATTACCTGACCTTTTTCGAAAAGCTTCCCTCGGCTACGAAAAATCACTGGGCTTCCAGCTAAAAGGTGTAGAAGATGTTGAGAAGTTCTGTTATTTGGTTAATTTCATTTACTTTCAATAACACAGGCACACAAAAAAAAGTGGACTATCCGGTAGACTAAACCACTATACTTCCATATATTCCGATGTTGCTAAAACTGAATTCTTAGCCATAACTTTCCCATCAGATTATGGTTTCTCGTAAATTGTAATTGGATTCAGTAGCTTTTCTGATGGCTCAAATAATCTTGATTGGTAAAACCTCGTATGAAGATCACTCCATCCCCGCATATTTCGACGTGTTGAATCCGAATTCGTAGTCAAAATGGCCCCATGAGGCCAGAGTGATTCACAAATTGTAAAAGTATCCCAGAAATACCGATATCGAACATTTCAATAGTAACTCGGACAATTAAAATATATTTTATTGTGATCACGTCATGTTAAATTTTTTTTTACTTGATGCACTTCATCAGAACTCGGGATGCAAACTTCATATATGTTGTTTTGTGCACCATATATATATATATATATATATATATATATATATATATATATATATATATATATATATATATATATATATATATATGTATGTATATATATATATATATATGTATATATATATATATATATATATATATATATATATATATATATATATATATATATATATATATATGTATATATATATATATATATATATATAAAAGGTCGGTGAAGTAAATTTCGCTTATCTCCTTTCAAAATTTAATTTCGTCCCAATGTTCAATAGCGCAGCATGACGTGAAATGTGTACATTGAATAAGAACAATCATTTCGTATAGATTTTGGGTCGTCCAGTTCGAATAGCTCTATCATATCAGTTTTTTTTTAAATATCATAACCTAAAAGTGCAAAAACACGATTCTGGCCTATTTTTGAGGTTACGTATAATCGTGAATTTTTTTCTCAAAAAAACTATACATGGCATCTTAAAATATAAGTCTTACTATTTCAAATGCCGTTGAGTTTGTGGAAATATCTTTTCCTTCGAAATATTCAGTTTTGAAATTTTCAAATTGCATGAACTTTTCAAGTTTTGAAAACCTTCACCTTTCGAGACTGAAAAGCTTTTAAGTGACAATTCTGATAAACCATGGATGTTTTAAGGTTATCAAAGCATCGCTCAATCCAAATTTATCATTAGTTTTATAAAATAAATTTATTCACTATAGTCTCTGAGATTCTCTTTTATTTATATGAGATTGGAAGAAATGCAGTTTCAAGTTCACTTGACATCTCAATCTGCCAAATTTTTCAACCATGTCAACATCCGGTTCTTTGAAGTCAGGGCTTTTGTTATTACTTAAGAAATTCTCAGCAATCTTGTGAAAACTAAGTCAAGCAGCCGACATTGTCGTATTGAGTTTGGAATCTCTTAATATTTTCCTGATTTGTAGATCATCAAAAAACTCTTCTTTCGACTTTGCCTCAGAAAGTTGTGGGAATTGTTCGGTCAGGTAAGTGAAGCAACCCTGGTTGTTATTAAAGGCTTTGACAAATTGTTTCATAAGGCCAATCTTGATATGAAGAAGGGCAAGTAACAACTAAGAGTTTCGCAATGGTGTTTAGTTTTCTTGTTTCAAATGATCTTCTTTTGGGCCAGTCTTCCTGGGTAAAATGGTGACTTTGATCTTTGCTATCCCATAAACACCAATACCATTATGTGGAAGTATAGTGGTCTAGTCCACTGGATAGGCCCCTTTTTTGGATGCCTGTGTAATTATTCCACCTTGTATAACACCAAAGAAATAGACAAATGGATATACGACATAACATTTTTCTTTATCAAGAGTTAAAAATAGTCTGTCCAACTTTCTTGCTAGGTGGGTTGTACACAATTTTTTAATCAAAGATTCAGAATTAACCTTTCTGCGCTTTGGAAACATTAAAATTTTGGTAAATAACATTGATTATTATATTAATATTTGTTTTCCATCTGCACCCCTAAAAAGCCTTGTGTATACTTCTTTAATTGTACAGCTACAGGTCTTAACTAATATGCTTGCTAGTCTTCGTCTTTTTCTAGAGTCTTGTGAATTCCACTCTAGAGCTTTCTGATTTTATTATTTGGTCTTGTCTAAGAATATGCCTAATTGATCTTTACTCTCTGAGTTTGATCACGAAACTTTAGCCTGACCTGTTTGCTGGAATTTTGTCCATGGTGATATAAAATGTCTAAAAAATTTGCAAGATTTAACTAAGACATTTGACGTAAATATTATAATTTTGATTTGCTTGTTGATAACATTGTACATATCAAAGGCTTTCGATCTACGGTATGAAAGATCCATCTTTGGTCCAATTGCTAAAAAGTACCAGTAAAAAGATTATAAAGTTAAACGTTATCTGAAAAAATACTCCAGTCACCAAAGCTGGAAAATTTTATGATGAAAATATGAAGATACAAAATACAAATTTTCCGAAATGGTATCTTTAAAGCCGTCTCCATAATGAGCCTAGTTTTTCCGTTGTTCGATTTGATCCGGTGTCACTGTTTACAAATAGATTAAAATAGCTTTTATAATACATAAACCTTGATAAATATTGCATCATGTGTAATATGATGATGTTATTTGACATCAATATAAGTAACAATATGTTTAAACATTGAAAATCAAGTAAATACCGTGCAAGTACTGAAATCACCAAAACAAACACATTATAACCCATGTAGGTTGAAAAAGAAATGCTAATCGAATTTCTTTTTCTTTTTTATGATTTGTGAATTTTATTAAACATATATTTTTACAGTAAATATATATTTTGCAATAAGTATCTGCGTGGATCGATTCAAATTAGATTCGTATTAAAAACCAATGAATTTAAAGTTGATTTTAATAATTTTTTAATTAAGAAAAATATTTTTATTTTAAACTGCGTTTTTGATTATAAAACTTATGAGTGAGAAACAGGTTTAACTGAAACGGCGCATTTGAACTTGGTATTTGATATTACATTTTGAAATAAACGTAATTCTCAATACTGATTAGTTGTGTTGTCCCTTTGAATTAGAAAAAAGTTGTAAGTTTGTGATCTCGAGCTAATTTTAATTTAATATTATCCTCACAATCTTAGGAATATTGCAAAAAAATATTTTGATCAACTCTAAACAAAATTTAGGTTGACCAAATTAGTAACAAAAATTGTATTCAACAGTATTCAATTTTATGTATTACAACATTTAAGAATTACAGTTCTTAGAAGTATTATTTATCACGAAAATGTGGTTGTAGAACTTGCATTGTCTTTATCTTTGTTTGTACGATATTTCGATTAGGTTGTATCTCTAATCGTTATTAAATAAAGGGTGTTTTTTTATAGAGGTATAGAACTTTTAAATGGAATAAAACAAAGATGAATTTTTTAAATTGACATGAAATTTACTTTATTCGAAAGATAACCTTCTGGCATTATAATTTAAATATGACTTCTGGCATATGACCGCCACGGCTGGCTCGGACGTAGTCTAATCTTGAGGTCCAATTTTCGATGACTTTTCCCAACATTTGTGGCCGTATATCGGAAATAACGCGGCGAATGTTGTCCTTCAAGTGATCAATCGTTTCGGGCTTATCGGCGTAGACTAGCGACTTCACATATCCCCACAGAAAATAGTCTAGCGGCGTTAAGTCGCACGATCTTGGAGGCCAATTCATGGGTCCGAAACGTGAAACTATGCGGTTACCAAACGTTTCCTTCAATAAATCAATTGTGGCACGAGCTGTGTGACATGTTGCGCCGTCTTGTTGAAACCACAGCTCCTGCACATCATGGTTGTTCAATTGATGAACGAAATAGTCAGTAATCATGGCTCTATAGCGGTCACCATTGACTGTAACGTTCTGACCAGCATCGTTTTTAAAGAAGTACGGACCAATAATTCCACCAGCCCATAAAGCACACCAAACAGTCAGTTTTTCTGGATGTAACGGTGTCTCAACCTACACTTGAGGATTATCATCACTCCAAATACGGCAGTTTTGTTTATTGACGTATCCATTTAAACAAAAGTGAGCTTCATCGCTAAACAAAATTCGCTTATGAAAATCAGGATCAACGGCAATCTTGTTTTGGTCCCATTCACCGAATCTACGCCTTGCTAGGTGATCGTGTAGCTTCAATTCTTGCACGCGTTGGATTTTGTAAGCACGCAAACCAAGATCTTTCCGCAAAATCTTCCATAAAGTGAATAGACACATATCCAATTCCTGTGCACGATGACGGATAGACTGATTCGGGTCTTCCTCTACGCTACGCTCTACAGCAGCAATGACTTCTTATGTACGCACTGTACGACGTCTCTGTGGATGCGTATTATCATTTAAAGTAAACGTGGTGCGAAAACGTTCCATAGTTAATCGTATTTCGAACAGAACCATGATTTTCAAAATAAATTTGCACAATTTGGAAGCGTTGTTCAGGCGTCAGTCTATTCATGTTGAAATGCCGAACCAAACTAAACATAAATCACTTGACAGCTGATAAAATGGCCGCCAGTTAAAAAAGTGTTGCCAACTTAAAGTTCTATACCTCTATAAAAAAACACCCTTTATAAACTGAATATTTTATCTTAAGGCTATGAGCTTATATAGGGACTGTTTCCATTGAAGCGCGAAGTTTTCTCCTCACTGTAAACACCTCAATGATTGGATGTTACACAGTAATGGTTGCCAAAGATTGCGTATTTCAACACTGGGTTAACTGAAGATTCCATTATTATTTTTAATGTAAGCTGCTCCTATAAATTTTCTTTTTTTCATGTTGGGTTCCGTATATAGTGCCGCAGCTTCAGACCATTTTATATTATGTAGTTTTCCCAGAGGTGTTCTGCAACACCCGATCTTGACGTTTCTTCTTTTTGTGTATGAATTTTATGTTCCTTAATTCTAACTTCTAGTGCGTTGGTTTCTCCAATATACATTTCACCACACTCACATGGAACTTTGTAAACACATTCTTTCTTATCGGTAGTTTTTGGTTTTGTTTTGTTAAATGAGCTCTGAGTATATTTCTTGATTGAAGGCTGTTTTTATATTGTAACTGCTGGTAATTCGTCTTATTTTCTTCGAGCTTCCCTTAGGGTACGAAACAGAAATGTTTCTTGCTGTCGAATGATCTTTGTTTTAAGGTTATTTATAACATCGTCAATTAATTTTGGAGAATAACTCTTCTATTGGAAATCGGATTTAACGTTTGCTACCTCTTTTTCAAATGAATCGGAATTATTGCGTGTAGATACAGCGCGATTATAGAGGTTGCTACAATTTCTCGTTTTCTTACAACAAAATCATTAGAACTAGGGATAAGATATTCTCCAGTATGTGTTGGATTTCTATATACTGAAGTTTTAATAATTTCGTTTGGACGCTTCACCAGGACATCTAGAAGGGGCAATTGATCATTTACCTCCTTTTCCATGGTAAACTTAATAGGTCAGGTGGCATGTAGATGTGTCAAGAAATCAGTTAGTTCTTGATCATTACCCTTCAATAAGGTATCAAACCAGACTTTCAGTTTCACTGTTGCTGGTTCCATGGCATGAGTTATAGAATAGCCCGTCGTCCTGAACGTAAAACTTGTCCTTTACTTGAAAGTGAGCACTACGTAGGCAACACTCCAAAAGGCCCATCACCCCGTCTTTTGGTAACGTGGTTCGATCTGATAATGTGTTATTATTTGAAAGTCTAGTTTTGATTATGTCTAGTGATTCCCCTAATGGCACATTAGTATAGAGACTTTAAACATCAAAACTTATTAGTCCGTCGTTTGGCTCTAGATCAATACTACTTTTGATATTAACGAAATGTGTGGAATTTTTAACATATGTGTTCGTTTTCTCTTCTAAAGGTTGTACAATTTTTAGAAAAGCTTCACCAGTGTACTTGTTGGGATCCTCTGGAGCTGGTTATTAGTTTCAACGGTATGTTGGTTTTGTGAATTTTCAGGAATCCTTAAAGATATGGTGGCTAACTGTAGTGTGCTGTGAGCGCCGATCGTAGGTTGTCAGTATATGGGTTTGTATTGTGTTCGGTAGATTTTTGGGTCACGAGCAAGTGGCTATATTTTCCTTTTTCCAGACTGTCCCCTACTTTCTGGTCGTATCTTACGATGTCCTTGATTACCGTTACATTTCCCTTGGCCGCTGGTAGAATCTTTATGGATTCATCTTTACTAAGTTCTTTTAAGGCTTGTCTTCCAAGGTTGATTTTATTGTCCACCTAAACTCGTCGGAATGTTTTTTTCCTTAGACTTGTATTGATTCTACGGAGCTTATGATATCTAAAACAATGTTTCTAGGGTTACTGCGGAATTTTAAGTCCCTTGCTTAGTACTTATTCTTTTGCTGTTGTTAGTATTCTTGAAGATAGGTCTACCAGCGGACAACAGAAATGCAATGGTAGTCATGGACACTGTAACATACGACCAGAAAGTCGGGGACACTCTGGAAAAAGGAAAATATCTAGAGTCAAAAAGGGTAACATTCAGTTTACACCTGATAACGACTAGAGATACAACCTAATCGAAACATCGTACAAACAAACAAAATAAAGACAATGCAAGTCAAGACAACCACATTTTAGTAAATCTTCAACATTGTCTATAACCTTCAAACAAACATTATCTATTACACCA
Organism: Diaprepes abbreviatus; assembly: GCA_034092305.1. NCBI lineage: Eukaryota > Metazoa > Arthropoda > Insecta > Coleoptera > Curculionidae > Diaprepes > Diaprepes abbreviatus. Next base: position 5,023,930 of record JASJET010000087.1, read on the forward strand.
TCGCGGCATTATGACAATCAAGTTTTGGGGAAGTTTTGTCCAAACTTCATTAATTTTATTTACCAACGATTGTTTGATTGGAAACATCTGTGTACGAATACGACGTCCTACTTATTTCCACATATTTTCAATAGGATTAAGGTCTGGGGATTATGCCGGTCGCTGCAAAATTTCAACGTTTTTCCTGAAACCATTCTTGAACAACTCGTGAAAATAGCTTTCAATCTTTATTCTGTTTTGAAAATAAAACGGCCATGGCACTCTGCATAAATATAGTAAATCAGTTCCCCACAATAACCATATGGAAATTGGAAAAAAATGTAACCTGCGATTTTATTTTTGCGATATTTGTGGTTCAAAAATTGTTTTTTTTTTCAAAATTTCTCTGCTCAAAATTAAAAATAATTAAAAAAAAATAGATCTTAAAATATACCTCATTTTTAACAATCTGCTATAAGAATGGTTGCTGTATCTTAATATGGACAGCGGAAAATCAAGGTCAAACTTAAAATTTTGAAGTCAATTTTCTCAGATCATATTAATCACACATATTCTGGATTTAGCATACTTTTTTAGATAGATAATCTCTATATATACCGTAAATTCTGAGGCAGTAGTTTGAAAATAAATAGGTTTTTATTTTAAACAAAGAAAAATGTCATTTATTGTGAAAATAAATTATAGCTCAATATTTAGTGACGCCACCCATAACTTTAATATGAATTGATAGGAAATTCAATTATCTACCACTTTTATTTGAAATGGTTTTTCATACAACCTTTAGTTTTATAAAAAGATAGATAAACTGGAAAAATCGAAAAAAATGACCATTTTTGGTCCGTCATTTTGTTAGCGCAGGGTTGCCAATGTTAACATCCAGATATGTTATTCAGAATACCGGAATATACACGTTCCACTAATAAACACGCAGGTCCATTTTTTCGCGACAAAGTCTAATTTCCATGTTATAATATCACAGGAACAAAAAAAAAGTATTTTGTATAAGGTGAACTTTAATAATAACATTTAAAATTTTTTGTTAATATAATTCTAGTATTTTTTAAATTATCATATTCAGTTTTATCTCTTTTAACTGCTCGTAATCACTCCCACCAAAATAGTTACTATATTCTTATTTGAAAGAACACGAAATTGTCACTTTCACTTCACTGATAATTAATTACCTAAAAGAATATCGCTACATTTAAATCGACCAGTTATTTACAGGTATTTAGACCACAACACCTGTGTTATGGAACGATAAATATACGATTTTGGTGAATTTTATGTACAACTGATTTTTTAAAAACTAATAAAAAAAGTTAATTACATTCACAGAGATTGTAGATTAAAGTGGAGGCCGTCAAAATTGTTATAATTATGTGAAGAAAAAATTAGACCTCTTGTTATGAGTCACAATGAAATTTGGTACTCCACCACACATTTGAGTATATATTTATTCTTGCTAGTTATACAGTATTAAACCACTGTTGACAATTTAATTTACTTTGTTTTACAAAGATAAACCAATATTTTTAAAACAGCACTAAAAATCGATTAAAATCAAAATGCAATCACGGGAAAAATAAAAAAGGTACCAATTCTTAAAAATTTTAGCATAACCAAGGATAAGCCACATTGCCAGGTTGTGCAGTTAATCTGGAGAAGTAATACTGTTACGAATTCTAGCTATTTGTTAGACAAACACAATATATTGAAGGCAAGGAAGGTAAAAGCAATTGTTTTATAGTTCGAAAATTATATACATTCCAGAAATTACGCTATTTAATATCTTATGAATTTAAATAATAGGGGTTTCTGTAAATAATGGCGATTTTTTGGTAAAGTTTTCAGAACAAAATGGATTACCCGAATCCCCAAAGCACTGGCCATCGTTAGGTGTGATATCTTTCTGTCAAAGAATGCATTCTGCGCCAAAAAAAATGTTTGTTTTTTGAGACCAACCATTCATCAAGCTAACTTTTCACTTCTCCGTAAAAATATAAGTGTCGTTTTGAAAGTCCGTGCTGTTCTGATCGAAATAAAGTCCGAAGGGGTTAAGTCTGGTGAATACGGCGGGTCGGTTCCGACGTACTATTTTAGGTTTCCTAAATAGTTATTTAAACATTCTGCAACGCAGGACCGTGCATTGTCATATTGAAAAATGACTTTATCGTATCTTTCAGGATATATTCGTCGTTTTTCCTTCAATGCTTGGTTTAATTTAATTACACTACACAACAAATTTAAGTTTGTTGTATCTTGTATGAAAAATGTTAACTTTAGGGTGCTAAACACAAGAATGATAATGAAATTGAAAACTTAGTTTTTAGTTTTCAAGAACAAGTGTTTTTATTTTATTTTTAACAAAATAAAAAAAAAATCATATTCTTACACTTGTAGAGACTAAATATCCTTTGTTTTTGCTTTTATTTTGTGAATTGTTTCTCTAGCAAGAGCTTAACAGTAGTCGGCAAAAATCCTTTCTCTGATATCATTTCTCCATTGTTGATATATCCTGATGGAAGCGTTCGTGGTGCTCATCACTTGTAGCTCCGCAGTTGTCAGGAAAAAGTCCAGATGTAAGTGTAGGAATGGATCTTTAGAGACATATTGCAACCCATTTTTTGATACGACGACAGCATATTTATAACAAGAGTAACGTAATTGTCAGTTTTTTTTATTTCCGAACACATTAGTGACCACGAGGCGAAAGTCATCCCAAGCATTTTTTCAATATGTGATAGAGTGCTGCTGTCAAAATGCTTGTCTTTCAGAATATTTCGAATCTGTGGCACAATAAAAATACCTTCTTTAATTTTGCTTCACTTTGCCTTGAGAATTTCTGACGCAGGTACTGAAAAGCTGGCCCATCTGTATTCAGTGCCTTAACAAAGTTTTGCATTAATCCAATTTGATATGCAGTGGTGGCAACAAAATTTTTTTGAGGTCTATCAACGGCATATGTTGTACGTTCTTTTCACCTAGCTCTAATGATTATAGGATGGACCAGATTTCCTCTTGTGCCTTTGCTCGACTGTCCCATTCATACAAAAATCAGCAAAACTTGGTGCAGCCAAGCCGCAACCCAAGTAACAGTGCTTAAAGTTACCTTTAAATCGCCACAGATCTGCCATTGGTGCTCATCGTATTTTATACTTGTTAATAGGTACTTCATATTGTCGTATGATTCTTTCATGTGAACTGTATATCCACCTGACCCGGATGTTCCATGTCATCACCACTTTTGAAGCGTTTAAACCATCATTCACAAGTTTTTTGGATTAAAACATTCTCACTATAAGCTTCAATCAACAATCGATAATTTTCAGCAGCGGTTTTCTTTAAATGAAAGAATGTTATTAAACTTCGTCGTAAAACGTCTTTTCCTGGAATAAACTTCAAAATTTTCGAACCTATAAAGAAATATGTTTTTTGCATGATGACAATTGAAAACAAACTGGCTTTTAACGACGTATGTTTACCTTTTAAAACACTATATATGTCATTAATATATACCAACAAATAAATTAGTGATATCATATCGACATTACTGACCGAAACACTTATTAATTAAAAAACGTTAATAAAAAATATATTTTTGTTAAATCCTAAAAACTTCATATATTCTTACAAACATGGCGGAGACTTGGCAATAAGGCAGATGATCACCTGGCGGTTACCATGGCTACATGAAGACTCTGGAGACTAAATATTTACATTGGGAATTTTGGCTTTTCTTGTCTGTGCCTGTCTCTGTTACTTTGGTATTCGGTATATCAAATTATAAATTTAAAAACAAAACGGTGTTATTTTCTAATGACGTAACACAGAAATATGAAATGTTAAACATTATTGAACAGATACTTTGATATTAAACGTTAAAATGAAGGTTTTAAAAATATTTTTAATTTTATAAGGTAGTCGAATTGTAGTTAATGTAGGCGCCTAGTTTAAAGGTCAAAGATAACTAAAAATTAAAGTAATTAAATAACTTTTTTATATTAAAGTAAGAAGTCGTAAAAGTTCCCGAGCACTGGTTTCACGATGGGGTTTTGCCCCCCCCCCCCCCCGCCCCAATTAGCGGGGCTACGGTGCTTTGCATCGAATTGCCATATGACACCAACGTTGGTTGTAAAGCAAAAACTCTGTCAAGTGTAAATTATCAAATTCATATTAGAACAAGTGTGATTTTATGGTCATTTTATATCCCATTAAAACGTCAGGATTTCGGAACTGTCCAAGGTTTTCGGCTCGATTTTTTGCTATATTTTTAATAAAATATTGTGTGGGTAAAACTATGTCAGAGCGCCAAAAGAACATGTTCGTGTTTTACTACCCTCCAAATGGGGGATAGGCAAAGGAACAGAGATAAATTCAAGGTTTCCACTATCTCGAATAACTGCCGTTGCCAGAGCAAAAACACAATTTCTGTGAAATACATATATATTTTTTTCTTTCTATTAAAACTGAAGAAAATGATACAAGAAAACATATTTTTTCCCTCTTTGATTATATTTAGCATATATTCCCTCCAAATATTAATGATCTTAAGGATCATATTTGCCCTTTTTTGTTCTCCTTCTTTCATTTCATATTAGGCATGATTTTCTCTCCAAATCTCAACGGTTTTACACAGATCATATTGCTTCTGTCACTGTGTGGAGAAGGGAATATTGTTCAAATAGACATGCAAGATGTGCAAGAGGAAACAACAATAGGGGTACAATTATTGACGGACGGTGTATTTTCCGAAGGAAAGCGAGTAACAAAGAGGCTCTTTCTCGTTCCCATTGCTGAACGGTCAAAAGACTCTTGGACGCTATTCAAAATTGGAACTTCAGTCGTGTGGGACTGTTGGAAGAATTACGCGATTTGGTCGATGCAACGGCTACTTAGCAGAACATTTGTTTCGAAAAAACTACTCCGACATTAATTTTTTAAATACATGGTACAGGTTCATCCCTCCTCTTTTACTAAGAATAAGAATACTTTTTATGCAGCCTATTTGTACTATTGTTCTGATGACAAAAAATACAGTTCTGTCATCGCACTTATAATCCTAATTCATTTTTATACATCTTGGCCTTAATTTTACTATCCATATTATTTTTTGCAGTAGACACCGCACCATCCGAAAATATTATACCGGGTCCACGTGTTGACTTATAACATTTCTTAATTATGACGGTTTGCCCCCCGACGAACTGCCGCGGTCGATTTCTCGGAATATAGAAATATTTTCAAGATGAAGGCACTTCCAGTCATACCAGAAGTTGATGTCTTCGTACCTTCGAACATACTCCTGTAGAATTAGCATTACGTCAGAACTAGGAAAGAACACGAAATTGTCACTTTCACTTCACTGATAATTAATTACCTAAAAGAATATCGCTACATTTAAATCGACCAGTTATTTACAGGTATTTAGACCACAACACCTGTGTTATGGAACGATAAATATACGATTTTGGTGAATTTTATGTACAACTGATTTTTTAAAAACTAATAAAAAAAGTTAATTACATTCACAGAGATTGTAGATTAAAGTGGAGGCCGTCAAAATTGTTATAATTATGTGAAGAAAAAATTAGACCTCTTGTTATGAGTCACAATGAAATTTGGTACTCCACCACACATTTGAGTATATATTTATTCTTGCTAGTTATACAGTATTAAACCACTGTTGACAATTTAATTTACTTTGTTTTACAAAGATAAACCAATATTTTTAAAACAGCACTAAAAATCGATTAAAATCAAAATGCAATCACGGGAAAAATAAAAAAGGTACCAATTCTTAAAAATTTTAGCATAACCAAGGATAAGCCACATTGCCAGGTTGTGCAGTTAATCTGGAGAAGTAATACTGTTACGAATTCTAGCTATTTGTTAGACAAACACAATATATTGAAGGCAAGGAAGGTAAAAGCAATTGTTTTATAGTTCGAAAATTATATACATTCCAGAAATTACGCTATTTAATATCTTATGAATTTAAATAATAGGGGTTTCTGTAAATAATGGCGATTTTTTGGTAAAGTTTTCAGAACAAAATGGATTACCCGAATCCCCAAAGCACTGGCCATCGTTAGGTGTGATATCTTTCTGTCAAAGAATGCATTCTGCGCCAAAAAAAATGTTTGTTTTTTGAGACCAACCATTCATCAAGCTAACTTTTCACTTCTCCGTAAAAATATAAGTGTCGTTTTGAAAGTCCGTGCTGTTCTGATCGAAATAAAGTCCGAAGGGGTTAAGTCTGGTGAATACGGCGGGTCGGTTCCGACGTACTATTTTAGGTTTCCTAAATAGTTATTTAAACATTCTGCAACGCAGGACCGTGCATTGTCATATTGAAAAATGACTTTATCGTATCTTTCAGGATATATTCGTCGTTTTTCCTTCAATGCTTGGTTTAATTTAATTACACTACACAACAAATTTAAGTTTGTTGTATCTTGTATGAAAAATGTTAACTTTAGGGTGCTAAACACAAGAATGATAATGAAATTGAAAACTTAGTTTTTAGTTTTCAAGAACAAGTGTTTTTATTTTATTTTTAACAAAATAAAAAAAAAATCATATTCTTACACTTGTAGAGACTAAATATCCTTTGTTTTTGCTTTTATTTTGTGAATTGTTTCTCTAGCAAGAGCTTAACAGTAGTCGGCAAAAATCCTTTCTCTGATATCATTTCTCCATTGTTGATATATCCTGATGGAAGCGTTCGTGGTGCTCATCACTTGTAGCTCCGCAGTTGTCAGGAAAAAGTCCAGATGTAAGTGTAGGAATGGATCTTTAGAGACATATTGCAACCCATTTTTTGATACGACGACAGCATATTTATAACAAGAGTAACGTAATTGTCAGTTTTTTTTATTTCCGAACACATTAGTGACCACGAGGCGAAAGTCATCCCAAGCATTTTTTCAATATGTGATAGAGTGCTGCTGTCAAAATGCTTGTCTTTCAGAATATTTCGAATCTGTGGCACAATAAAAATACCTTCTTTAATTTTGCTTCACTTTGCCTTGAGAATTTCTGACGCAGGTACTGAAAAGCTGGCCCATCTGTATTCAGTGCCTTAACAAAGTTTTGCATTAATCCAATTTGATATGCAGTGGTGGCAACAAAATTTTTTTGAGGTCTATCAACGGCATATGTTGTACGTTCTTTTCACCTAGCTCTAATGATTATAGGATGGACCAGATTTCCTCTTGTGCCTTTGCTCGACTGTCCCATTCATACAAAAATCAGCAAAACTTGGTGCAGCCAAGCCGCAACCCAAGTAACAGTGCTTAAAGTTACCTTTAAATCGCCACAGATCTGCCATTGGTGCTCATCGTATTTTATACTTGTTAATAGGTACTTCATATTGTCGTATGATTCTTTCATGTGAACTGTATATCCACCTGACCCGGATGTTCCATGTCATCACCACTTTTGAAGCGTTTAAACCATCATTCACAAGTTTTTTGGATTAAAACATTCTCACTATAAGCTTCAATCAACAATCGATAATTTTCAGCAGCGGTTTTCTTTAAATGAAAGAATGTTATTAAACTTCGTCGTAAAACGTCTTTTCCTGGAATAAACTTCAAAATTTTCGAACCTATAAAGAAATATGTTTTTTGCATGATGACAATTGAAAACAAACTGGCTTTTAACGACGTATGTTTACCTTTTAAAACACTATATATGTCATTAATATATACCAACAAATAAATTAGTGATATCATATCGACATTACTGACCGAAACACTTATTAATTAAAAAACGTTAATAAAAAATATATTTTTGTTAAATCCTAAAAACTTCATATATTCTTACAAACATGGCGGAGACTTGGCAATAAGGCAGATGATCACCTGGCGGTTACCATGGCTACATGAAGACTCTGGAGACTAAATATTTACATTGGGAATTTTGGCTTTTCTTGTCTGTGCCTGTCTCTGTTACTTTGGTATTCGGTATATCAAATTATAAATTTAAAAACAAAACGGTGTTATTTTCTAATGACGTAACACAGAAATATGAAATGTTAAACATTATTGAACAGATACTTTGATATTAAACGTTAAAATGAAGGTTTTAAAAATATTTTTAATTTTATAAGGTAGTCGAATTGTAGTTAATGTAGGCGCCTAGTTTAAAGGTCAAAGATAACTAAAAATTAAAGTAATTAAATAACTTTTTTATATTAAAGTAAGAAGTCGTAAAAGTTCCCGAGCACTGGTTTCACGATGGGGTTTTGCCCCCCCCCCCCCCGCCCCAATTAGCGGGGCTACGGTGCTTTGCATCGAATTGCCATATGACACCAACGTTGGTTGTAAAGCAAAAACTCTGTCAAGTGTAAATTATCAAATTCATATTAGAACAAGTGTGATTTTATGGTCATTTTATATCCCATTAAAACGTCAGGATTTCGGAACTGTCCAAGGTTTTCGGCTCGATTTTTTGCTATATTTTTAATAAAATATTGTGTGGGTAAAACTATGTCAGAGCGCCAAAAGAACATGTTCGTGTTTTACTACCCTCCAAATGGGGGATAGGCAAAGGAACAGAGATAAATTCAAGGTTTCCACTATCTCGAATAACTGCCGTTGCCAGAGCAAAAACACAATTTCTGTGAAATACATATATATTTTTTTCTTTCTATTAAAACTGAAGAAAATGATACAAGAAAACATATTTTTTCCCTCTTTGATTATATTTAGCATATATTCCCTCCAAATATTAATGATCTTAAGGATCATATTTGCCCTTTTTTGTTCTCCTTCTTTCATTTCATATTAGGCATGATTTTCTCTCCAAATCTCAACGGTTTTACACAGATCATATTGCTTCTGTCACTGTGTGGAGAAGGGAATATTGTTCAAATAGACATGCAAGATGTGCAAGAGGAAACAACAATAGGGGTACAATTATTGACGGACGGTGTATTTTCCGAAGGAAAGCGAGTAACAAAGAGGCTCTTTCTCGTTCCCATTGCTGAACGGTCAAAAGACTCTTGGACGCTATTCAAAATTGGAACTTCAGTCGTGTGGGACTGTTGGAAGAATTACGCGATTTGGTCGATGCAACGGCTACTTAGCAGAACATTTGTTTCGAAAAAACTACTCCGACATTAATTTTTTAAATACATGGTACAGGTTCATCCCTCCTCTTTTACTAAGAATAAGAATACTTTTTATGCAGCCTATTTGTACTATTGTTCTGATGACAAAAAATACAGTTCTGTCATCGCACTTATAATCCTAATTCATTTTTATACATCTTGGCCTTAATTTTACTATCCATATTATTTTTTGCAGTAGACACCGCACCATCCGAAAATATTATACCGGGTCCACGTGTTGACTTATAACATTTCTTAATTATGACGGTTTGCCCCACGACGAACTGCCGCGGTCGATTTCTCGGAATATAGAAATATTTTCAAGATGAAGGCACTTCCAGTCATACCAGAAGTTGATGTCTTCGTACCTTCGAACATACTCCTGTAGAATTAGCATTACGTCAGAACTAGGACCCGGTTATTTGAACGCTAAATAACATAATAATATTTTTATTTATATTTGAAAAAGTGTTGATAAACAGTAGATATTTCATTCCTTGGTATACACATACCGATTTTATGCTATCCTTTTCTAATTGCATTATTTTAACGAGTATCATATGATAATCGGTACGTCAATTCTAGAATGAATTTATGGTTGCCTAAATTATTATTATTATTGTTATTTTCAATATGTAAACAATATCTAACAATATTTGCCAATATAAATAAGTTTTTAAATCCTCTTTTTGTTAATACTAATTGCAAACTTCTCATTTATAGTAATTTCTAAGACAAAAACACTGAAAAAAATCACGACAAGCAATTAAACTGAAATAAAAGACAAGTAAACATGTTTTATGTCTGTCAAACATCAAAAAAGCCTCTCCTCCACCGACTATAAACAGCCTTCAAATAAATCTATTGTTTATAGGGTATGATCGAAGCTTCGTACTTAATTTAAATGGAACACCCTACATAGTCTAACTGTTTTTGACACATTTTAAATTTTATCTCCAACCGAAACATAACTATAATTTCTCGTATACGAAAACCATTATTTAATTTGGGTTGGGTTCCTTCTAGAAGATCTTGTTTAGTGTACTGTGTTAATATTTGGATTATAAATAAATACAGGGTGATCAAAGACTAATAAATATTAACTTGAAAAAATCTTGAAGTCTTTTTTTTTAAACGTAAACATCGTATTTTTATAATGTTATCTTATTTAGCATTAAAAATAAGGGTCACTTTGTATAAGGTTATCTATTGGAAACATTTGCAGTTTTTGAAATATTAGCAATTAACATTTTTCTATTGTAAAAACGCTATACGGCTTTCAAGTTTTGTTTTCAAGTTGGCCATGACGGCGAAATGCGACAAAAGAAAACAATAGAGCACTACAAAAATTATTTTAATCGAATTGCTAAATCGACTTTAGTAAACTGCTAAATTTTAAAAAATTTCCAGTCTATTTTCCGAGAAATCGATCGCAGCAGTTCGTTGTGGGACACACTGTGTATTTTGGTCAGATTGGGTTAATTCCGGTTAGTTTCAGTTTTCTAAACCAATTAAAACCAAGCTTAACCTGATATAACCTGAACCAACCAAACATTTCGGTTGGTTAAGATTAATTTCATTTTACATTACAAAAACTAAACTATGTTGTGAGTGAGATGGGCAAATTTTATAGTTATTTTTTTTTAATATAAGTTTATAACAAGAAAATATTTTACATCTGGTAACTTATTTTTGCTTTTTGGTTGAAAATACAAGTTTTTCTTAAGTTGGTTGCTAATATTTGTACAAAAACAGGTGAAATATAATACATACAATGTATTTAACTAGTACTATTCAAAATAAATCTGAAAGTTCGATGTTTTCTCGAGAAATAAAAGTGACCTTGTGAAATGAATCGTGATATTTTTTGTTTTTCCGAAAACCGAAGAAAAATTATGGAAAATCAAGGCCAAAATCGTGTTCTATGACCTCGAAATAGCGGGTATGTAACAATTTTTTTTTATAAAAACGTTGTTTTCTTACATTTCACTTCGAAATAATAACCAAACAAATTTGTAAGGAAAAAATTAAGCTAGATTATATATGCTCATGTTCTATTCTTTTTATATAATTTAGTTAGTTTAAACGAGCGAAAAAATTAATTTTCTTGGAACTACCCAATATAATTTTTAATAATAAAGCTAGGCGACCGTGATAATTAATCTATTGTCAAAGTTATATTATGTTATATAAATTTTTCTTTTAAAACTATTTAACGTTGTGCAAATCACAAACTCACATAAACCCGTTTCTTAATGTAGGAATCTGCGTACAAACATTTCACATTCCTTTTAATAATATTTGTTCTAAAGTAGGTACCTAGGTAAATTTGCAATAAAAAAAAATAATCCAGTGTTTACAATCTATGTTCTTATCATTTCAACGCACATACAATAAACTTTACATAAAATTAATGTTTTAACATAACTTATAACACATTACAGCGATGTTTTCACTTTTAATTAAAGACTTTGGAGATAATTGGAGAATATGTAACTGTTTAAACCATTAAAGTTGTCTCACTTTCACTTCGTGCCTAAATATTCAATAATACATTTAAAAATATAAAAACACTTACCATTATTATTAGACGCAGCAATAATAATTCCATTAATCACGAAAAAACACGCACAAAAACAAAAAGAACCGCACAAAAAGTACCGCTCTCTCGCCATGTTTATCTCCACAACAACGCCACACGGCCACAACTGTCTTAAGAAATGTAAGAAACCAATAACCTACTCGTCTGTACCAAAGAGAGTGACGTCACGAGAGTACTTCCGAACGACCGACCGTATAGACGGCCGAATTTTATTTAGCGAAACCCATAGGTAGTACTTGCGATTAATATTGTATCTGCCCGCTATAAAATACCATAATGTTATGACAATTAAAACGATATTAGTGGACTGTTTTTAATACAATATAATTTTTTTTTTCTTTTTTCCATGGCTAGCTTTTTAAAAACAAAGATATTATTTGATGTTATTTACCTCGGTTTAGATTAGATTAAAGAAATTATTAAAATTTTATTTATTCAGTTTTAATTATACACTGTTTCGAGTAATAAAATAATACCAATAATTATCTTGCAGACATTCTAATTCTCTTAAAATAGATAGTGTTTTAATAAAGTATGTAGACAAACTTTAGAAGAAAAAGTTTATTTAAATATTGACTCGCCAGAGCCCTGTTTTCAAAGTACAGGGTGTTGAAGTTTTTAAGTACGAGGATGGAACGAGAAGTTTACGGCCTAACAAGAAAACATACCAATATTAAGACAAATTTAATTTATTTTTAACCGAGTTTTAAAAGAAGGAGGGTCTCAATTCGTCGAGTATGTCTGTTTTTTTTTATGTATGTACACCGATTACTCCGGAATGGCGGCACCGATTTGAATGAATTTTTTTACGTTATGTTCAGGAAGTTGCTGCGATGGTCCCATATTTTTTTGGACGAAATTAGTGCAGTAATATCCAAGATGGCGCTGACAATATGGCAGCCAAAAAAATTAATTTTGTTTCATTTTCTCCAAAATTGGTATGGAGAAATTTTTGGGGTCGTACACAACGAATCTGAAATTATTTAAAAAAAAATTAATATGGCGGATCCAATACGGCGGACAAAAAAATTTAATTTTGTCTGATTTTCTCCAAAATTGGTGTGGGGAAGTTTTCGGGGTCGCACATAATGGATCCAAAATATTTTTAAAAATTCATATGGCGGATCCAATATGGCGGACAAAAAATCTATTTTGTCCGATTTTCTCCAAAATTGGTACGGGGGAGTTTTCAGGGTCGTACATAACTAATCTAAAATTATTTTTAAAAAATTCAATATGGCGGATCCAATATGGTGGACAAAAAAATCAATTTTGTCCGATTTTCCTCAAAATTGGTACGGGGGAGTTTTCGGGGTCACACATAACGAATCTGAATTTATTTTTAAAGAAATTCAATATGGCGGATTAAAGATTCTACGTCTCCCGATTTTGTCTAAAATCAGTATTGGGGTATTTGTGTTAGTATTAATTATGAATTTAAAATATTTTTTGAAAAACTCAATCTGGCAGATTCAATATGGTGTTCTAAAAATTTTGCATTTTTCGATTTTCTTCCAAACTGATATTGGGGGTCCTTGAGGGTGTAAATTATGAATTTAAAAGTATTTTTTTAGTATTCAATATGGCAAATCCAAGATAGCGGACTAAGAATTTTACATTTTTCGATTTCGTTCAAAGGTGGGCTTTGAAGGGTTTAAATTTGGATTAAATTAAGACTTAAATGATTTTTTTGAAATTCATTTTAGCCGATGCAATATGGTGGGTTGAAAATTTTACCTTATTCGCATTTTTTCAGATTTGGTATTAGAGGGTTTTCGGGGTCGTGTATTACGAATATGAAGTTAATTTTTTGCAACTATTAGGTTGATAAGATACAATATCAGGGACAGAAAATTTTACATATTCCGATTTAGTCTAAAATTGATATTGTGAGGTTCTTGAGGCGTATACAAACTCATTATGCAGTATAAAATATATCGAGCTAAGAAATTTACATCTCAGGTTCTTTAAATATTGAAAATCGATATTGTGGGGTTCTTGAGGTGTATACAAACTCAATATGCAGTATAAAATATATCGAGCTAAGAAATTTACATCTCAGGTTCTTTAAACATCGATATTGGAAGGTTTTGGGGCCTATATCACCAATCTAAAATTAATTTGAAATTCAAGATAGTGGATTTACTATGACAGACTAAATATTTGTTTGACACAATTTTACTGGTATTTGGAAAACTCTAAGAATCAAAGAATTTTTAGTGGTTCATTTTAGGGTGATTTGTAACTTTGGATAAAATGGGTACTTTTTGCCACTTTGGGGTCATTGCGAGATACACTTAGTTCAAATAATTTATGGATATCGTAATGAATTCTAAAACTAAAAATAGAAAAATAAAATTTTTATAAAAAAATTGAACCGACTTCTAAAAGGGGCGCTAAAAAGTGAAAAATAACTAAAAATTTTTATATGAAATTGAACTTTTTGAAGTCGGCGCCAAATTATTTGTAAATGAAATAAATAACTACTAATATATACAAATTATGGTAAGAAAGCAATTACAAATAAAATATTTTTAATCTGTTTATGCAAATCACATTTTGTCAAGTATTAGTTAGGCGCCGACTTCAAAAAGTTCAATTTCGTATAAAAATTTATAGTTATTTTTCACTTTTTAGCTCACTTTTAGAAGTCGGTTCAATTTTTTTATAAAAATTATATTTTTAATTCGTTTGTACTCTGACACCTACATCAGCTCCTTGCTAATTGCAATCTAAGAGATTTTATCACAGCTTGGCTACCTGACAATACTTATATTTTGGCTTTCGATTCAGGAACTCGCCGCCACAGATAGGAATTGCATACATTTCTGCTTGGAAGATGGTGGAAATATTTTCTAGGGATTTAGCAAGTTTGAAACCTGGTCCTGATTCCTGATGCTCCCATTCAACACCCTCTTTCATCTTCAATAAACCATATCACTGTATTCTTCTGTAGTCGAGTTAATCCCTCTTTGTTCGCTAGGTGGCAGTCATAGTTCAGCTTATAGATGTGAAGTCTGTCTATTTTAACATGGATTCTTCCTCATAGGTTCATGTTTACTTTCGGCCTCCTAGTGAATGGCATTAGAACCATTTTGTTAGAAATAACATGGAGTCCTTCCTCTGTGCACAGATATAATAAGACATATTGCAGAAACTCAAGTAACATAAAACATATAGCTCGGCGAGATCAAAACAAATGGACACCGAGAGTGTTATACTGGCGATCGAGACAAACAAAGCTTAGCGTGAGAAGATCGCAGATAAGATGGCTTGATGATATCAAGAGACAAGTTTCAGGTAGCATAAAACAGGACAGCATGGAAAAGTATAAAAAATACAGAAGTAGATAAAAAACAGCTGAGAAAGATTTTTTAAAGCCATAAAATATATAAATGACATCAAACTGGTACTGTTCATTTATGAGTGATGCTACTAAAATAAGAAAGAGCACACAAGCGCCTGCCGATAACTGCAGGACTCTAAAAAATCTGATTTGCGTCCGGTGTACACAAACGTACTTTTTTTTACCCGTGTTTCGCTATTTCTGGATGCAATAAGTCATAAGTGTGCAGATCCATTACCATAGGTCAAAGGTCAAGTTTCTACACATTTAGCAATATTTATTGTTATCACATTAGTAGAAAGGACCCCGCACCAACCAAATGGAAATTGGATCCCGGTCAAATTCGTTGAAAATTCAATATGTTGTAGGTCTAGATATCCTGATCAAAAGTTCCTATGGTCACAAAGTCCAAAAGTTAACAGTTTTCGAGATACAGAGGAATGAGTTGCGCCCGCACCAACCAAATGGAAATTGGATCCCGGTCAAATTCATTGAAAATTCAGTATGTTGTAGATCTAGATGTCCTGATCAAAAGTTCTTATGGGCACAAAGTCCAAAAGTTAATAATTTTTGAGATACAGCGCCCGATCCACCATTTACATAGGCAAGTCATGAATAAGAAAACTACCAAAAAAGAGGTTAAAAATGGACTTTTGCGTTCAAAAAATCATTAAAGCTACAAGCCTCACCTTGACCATTGATCTCAAGGTCATATAAGCTTCAAATATTACGAAAATCGATAAATATCTCAGAAAAAACATTTTTATTTTTAATATTTACTTCTTAAAAAGAAGTTTTTCCATAAAAAATAACATCTTGATAATGTTTGACCTTGACCCTGATCTGCATACACACAAACACATAAATACATATATATATGTATATATATATATATATATATATATATATATATATATATATATATATATATATATATATATATATATATATATATATATATGGAATATGTATTGTACATTTACATTTGCTTACGTTAACCAAACAAGTTCACAAGATAGGGAGAGAGAGAGAAAATGAGATAAAGAAAATTGACGCCTTGCCCATTTAAATGGTGTATCTCGAAAACTATTAACTTTTGGACTTTGTGCCCATAAGAACTCTTGATCAGAACATCTAGACCTATAACATACTGAACTTTCAACGAATTTGATCGGGATCCAACTTCCATTTTGTTGGTGCGAGCGCAATTCATCCCTCTGTATCTCGAAAACTATTAACTTTTGTACTTTGTGCCCATAGAAATTTTTGATCAGGACATCTAGACCTACAACATACTGAATTTTCAACGAATTTGACCGAGATCCAATTTCCATTTGGTTGGTGCAGGCGCAACTCATCCCTCTGTATCTCGAAAACTATTAACTTTTGTACTTTGTGCCCATAGGAACTTTTGATCAGAACATCTAGACCTACAACATACTGAATTTTCAACGAATTTGATCGGGATCCAATTTCCATTTGGTTGGTGCGGGGTCCTTTAAATATTTTTAACATTTTGAAACCACTGGCGATCTTGCGGGATCAGTTAATTAAATACAATCGTGCGATCTCCTCTGAAAACATTTTTTACGAATTGTATTAATACTATTTTAAACTGATCTTAAAAAATAAATTATGAAAGGAAAGCTGATTAACATCCGGATTTTAATTTAAAAATAATAAAAATTGTCTGATAAAACTGATAACAAAACAAGTGTTTTATGAACACGCATAAGGTGACCTTGAGCAGAATATTATCATAGCTGAAAATTGCATGTATCTGTTTTCAATATTCTAAATTGTCCATTAGTCCATGTAATTGTCCTATTTATGAGGATAACTGTTTTTATTTCGGGATTAACAAACAAAAACAAATATTTATCATTGAAAATGTTTTTCAAAATATTCTCCACGATCAATACACTTTTGCATGCGTTTGAATCAATCCAGAAAACATTTTTGCCACTGTGAAGATGGTATCCCCAAAACTTGGTTTTTAAACGTATTAACCAACTGTCTCTTCTGGTGCAGTTTGTTCTTCATCTAAGGGAAAAAAATAAATCATTGAGAGCCAAATCAGGGCATTACAGTGGATGACCCATTAATTCCACGTTTTGATTGCTTAAAATGTCCCTTGTTTATGCCGATGTGTGAGAGCTTGCATTGTTATGGTGGAGAATGGTCTGTAGTATCCGGTTTGTTTTCTTCTATTCGCTGGAAATTTCCGGAAAATAAAATGGTTGTATACCATTAAAAAATTGACTGTTCTATGATTCTTTAAAGGCACGATTGCGAAATGGCCAGTTTTTCCGAAGTGCTTCGTGCGCGAGCAACTTTTATTGGTTTTGGCCCATCACGAATGACCTGCTGTATACTTTCGGTCTCATAAGCATAGATCTAAGACTCGTCACCTGTCATAATTCTAAAAATATTTTTTGAAGCACACGAGGCTTTTTTGGGCGATTGCTAAATGATGCAGGATATTGTGACAGTATTTGATCATAGACTCCTTCAAACGGAATATTCTGGTAACGTATGGCCATTTCGCCCACGATTTACTGCTGTCCCATAATAGTTAGTAGCTATTCTAGAAACTTATAAATTAATCTTATTGTGACGAAAGCACTTTCAAAGTCTGGTCGTTCCTCTTAGCTTTTAGAGTTTTAGTACTAAACAACTACAGGCTATTAGAGCCTACCAACACCACAAACAGACCTTCAGGGCTCAGGAAATGTTGCTGTCTAGCTGGTCAGTCATGGCTTCTGATTTTGAAGCTCTAGCATCAGTGCGCTCGAGAGTTTATTGCATGAAGGTTTCTGATAAATGAAACGAAACAAATTTCTCAAAACACTTAAATTTACTAACAATAAATAAAAATGAAATTATTTACAATGAGAAACTTAAAATTAACTTAATATACAATTCTAAAATAACTTCCAAAGTAAATATTTTTGTTGGCCGATACTTTAATAAAAACGTAACAAACCCAATTTTGAAAACAATACCTTTAAACAGCTTTGTAGAATATAAATTAGGACAAAAATAAAAACATTACTACTTCTTAAAAGCCAAACTTGCATTCTCCGGAACTCCGCGGATTTCCGCTGGTATCTATCTCGCATCCGTACAAGAGAGAATTTGATTCTACTAACCATTTTATGCCGGATTGAAACTAATTTATGTATTCCTATAACGAAAAATGGAGAAAAACCAGACAACTCTTTTTATCCCATTTGATGACATCTAAATAATTCTTTCTTGCAATCAAGAAAAACAGTCATTGTATGAATTCTTTGTACATGTGATGAAACAATTATATTGCATTATAGTGATTTTTTGTTTCCTATTTATGGGAAAATTGTTCATTTTCAATCCTTGATTAATCTTTAATCGATTTATAAATGTGCACGGCTACAATTTCTTCGAAATATTTTTAAATATTTATATATATTCAGAAAAACGGGTAAACAAAAAAATTAATTTTGTCCGAATTTCTCGAAAACTGGTATGGGGGAGTTTTCGGGGTCGCACGTAACGAATTTAAAATTATTTTTAAAAAATTCAATATGGCGGATCGAATATACCGACAAAAAAAATTATTTTGTCCGAATTTCTCAGAAATTGTTATGGGGGAGTTTTTGGGGTCGCACGTAACGAATTTGAAATTATTTTTTAAAAATTCAGTATGGCAGACAAAAAAATTAATTTTGTCTAATTTTTTTAAAACGGATATGGCGGAGTTTTCGGAGTGACATTTGAAATTATTTAAAAAATAAAAATGGCTGTATAAAAATCGGTATTGAGGAATTTTTGGGGGATCTAGTACGTCGTCCAAAAAATTGATTCGTGATTCTTTTCGAAATTGGTAAAGGGGGTTCTTGAGGGTGTAAATTACGAATCTTAATTTATTTTTAAAATATTCAATATGGTGGCTCTAATTTCTTTTTTCAATTTTTTTTCAAAATTGGTACTGGGTCGTTTCTGATTTAAATTATTTTAAAAAATTTTGTATATCAGATGCAACAGGACGGTCTGAAGATTTTCCGGATTTTGTACAAAATTTAGGTGGTGTAAATTTAGGTTAGATTAAAGGTTAAAATTTTTTTTTGAAATTCAATATGGCGGATTCAATATGGTGGGTTGAAAATTTGATATTATTCACTTTTTTTCCAAATTAGGTATTAGGGGCTTTCGGAAACGTAGGTTACGAATCAGAAGTTAATTTTTTACAACTTAATATGGCAAATACAATATGGAGAACTAAAAATTTTACATTTCTCCCGTTTTGTCCAAAATTAATATTGGGGGTTCTTGGGGCATATACAAACTCAATATGTAGGATAAAATATGTCGGGCAAAAAAAGTTACTTCTCAAGTTCTTTAAATATCGGTATTGGGAGAAACTAATTTAAAATTCAAGACAGCGTATTTACTATGGCAGACTTAATATTTATTTGATACAATTTGATTCAAAACTGGTATTTGGAGAATTCTCTAAATCAAAGAATTTTTAGTAGTTCATTTGAGTGTAGTTTACAGCTCTGGATAAAATGAGTACTTCATTGCGACCTTGGAATTGTTGCGAAGAACACTAATTTCGCTTAGTACTTTAATTGAAATAATTTTTGGATATCGAACGAATAAAAACCAAAAATTGAAAAATAAAATTTTTATAAAAAAATTGAACCGACTTCAAAAAATGCACTAAAAAGCGAAAAATAACGATATAAATTTTTGAAGTCGGCTACAAATTATTTCTAAATGGAACAAAGAACTACTAATACGAGATATATACAAAGTACGGTAAGAAAGTAATTACAAATAAAGTATTTTTTAATCTTTTTATGCGAATCACATTTTGTAAGGTATTAGTTTGGTGCCAACTTCAAAAACTTCAATTTCATATAAAAAATTAAATTTTTTTATAAAAATTTTATTTTATAAAAAATGGCATTTCAGTTCATTTTTTAATTTTCAAAAAATACACGAGTTGACCCATATGGTGCACAATTTTTCGAGGGCACTGCATAATGTTGAAAAGGTGTAGTTCTGCATTATATTCACGTCGGTAACTGAGATCATTTAGCAAATGACACAGTTTAATGTGAGCTCTTAACCAAGGACCACGACACTTACCGAGTTTTTACTTTTCGTCAGTGTTTCTGCCTACCGACTGTTGGTATTCTATCTACCTCACACATAATACTAGATTTAAACACGCGCTAGTTCGTAGCCGTCCCTATTCGTTACGAACTAACGTGTTAGATGCTGAGTTTGGATCAAAAATTTTAATTTTTCAAATATTTTAACCAGATATTCATTTTTTCCCCAATAGCATTCGTGCAGCCACCACTGACAGATTTTTACAATATTAACTGACTCATAATTCGGAGTACAGATAATACCCATTCTGTTGTATTCGAAAATAAGATGCACGTGCAAGATGATATTATATTTCAATTAATTTATGCTATATAAATAAAACAAATAAAACACGTTCAATTAGTGTGTGTTAACAAGTAGTAAGGTAAGCTATGTTTTAAAATCTATTGTATAACTGATAACATTTAATAATAGTCTAGTATGATTTTGATATATAAAAAACAAAGTAGTGTTACTATTTTTTTTATAAATGACACTATTCAGATTCACCAGTTTATAAATTAAATTTAACAAATGTAGATGCATTATAATCAGAAATCACTGTGAAGTTTAACCAGCGATCACATGCTAACTTTTTTGAAATAATTTTTTTCCTATAAATTTTTAAAACTTATAAGATTGTTATGTAATGTACTTATGTTATTTGTTAACCGGACAGAAATCTTTTACGAAAATACGACTTTAATGAAAGGAGGGGGGGGGGGGCAATTTCTTAAGAAAGCAACTCTAATTAACATCTATTTTTTATTTTTTCTTACTAGAAAAAAATTTTTCTTTGCTTTGACATTTTTATTGTAAAAAAGTTATATATTTATTTTTGTATTTCCCACTTTTTATATTATTCTCTTATAGAGCACGGCATCAAAATGTTTGTTATATGCGATCATCCAAAACCTTCAAGCAGTAAAAAACTGCTGTTTGAAGCCTAAAATATACCAAATATAATCATTTTGTTGCTGCATTGTACTCTATAAAAACTGTATGCCAAATGCCCAAAATATTGTTTTAATTTCAGCGATTAAGCTTAAACTTCAAGATTGTTTTTAACAGAAACATACGGAATACTAGACAACATATTGTAACAAACTTTATAGCAGTATACAGTTATAAAACAATTCAGTGTGTATATGACCGGCCGTCCGGAACAATATCTACCTAGCTTTGATAAAAACTGCTAGCTGTGTGTTGCCTAGTAATCTTTAACAAATTCGATTTCAATTTATTCGTTATTTTGTATTTTATGAAGTGTTTTGCAAATAAAAATTAATTTTGTGGAATCGTAATATTGCAGGATCTTCAAATTTTCGACAAAAATAAATAAAAATATTCACCAATGAATTATTACGGTACATGAGGACGACGCTTCATTATTCATTCATTTATAATCTAAGCCTTTTTACTTGTAGATTTTGAAGTGACTAACTGTCTTCATTTTTCAGTGATTTCTACAAATTTGCACCACTCTATTCTGTTTCTTGTCAGGTTTCTAATGTATTGCCATGTGCTGTTATTTCATATCTTCCTTGCTCTACCTCTATGATTTTGTCTTTCACTTATCGGCTTCCCACACCATTTACTTACTTATCATTCATTCTGATCAGGTGTTCAGCTCATTTTAATTTATTTCTGTCTAATATTTCTTTCAACGATTCGACTTTAAGTTCCTTACCAAAATTATAATTTCTTCTTTTTCTATTCTTTTCTTTCTCAGAACTTTCTTTTGGTTTTTCATTTCTGGAGCGTGAGGTCCTTGCTTCAGTTTTTCATTTAGCACTCAGTTATTGCCTCATATATTAAAATGGGAAGATATATTGTTTGGTATTCTGTCATTTTTGATTTTGTTATTTATTTTTTCTTTAGAAAACTTTTAACCAGTGCAGTTTAGGTTCTTGCTACGGTTTTGATTATGTCTACTATTTCAATTTCTTGTATGTCTTTATTGTTTTGTATTGTCCCTAGATATTTTATTATTGGTCCAAAGAGTTTCGACGGGGTCCTTAATTCATTAAAAATGACTTATGAAGTCTCCGTGACTTAACTTCCTTGAGTTAGATCACTCCCTGTATAATCCCAATTTAGCTCCGTCTTACTTCTTTTTATTCATAAAATTGAAAAGATATCTCAGAGAACATCATTTTACAGACGATAATCAGTTAAAATAGGATGGTATAAGTACTGTTGCAAAACAGGTGATGCAAGTACTTTTAAGTTAAGGGAGGTTATATTTACGAAAAAAATTATCAATATTTTCTATTTCCCCTTGTATTAAAACACAAAAATGGATTAAGAAATTTCGTACTTATGAGTTTTAGAATAATAAAAGGAAACTTACATTGAGGCGGATTTTCTTAGAAAATCCCACCCTTCCTTTCTGGATCCTGGCAGATCGGAAGAAGTTGTCAAAAGATAAATGAATCAAATCATTCACAACAATTGAATTAAGTTTTAAATTTGTTTCTTCTTCCCTAGACTTTGCCGCGTATTATATCTTCCTGTTCTCGAATTTCATAAGATAGCTTTTAAACCTTCTAACCGATGATCAAACCTAATATTTAAAGACATGTAATAAATATAAAAAAATCAGGAGTTTATACGTTAAAATATAATTAATGCAATAGCTGTTATATGGTACACACAGAAACAAATTTTGAAAATAAATTTAATGAGCACAAAGGCGGTTATAGAGCCATATACTTCCAGATTTAAATAACCCACAAATATTTCACTTTGAACAAAAAAGACAGAAATTAAACATAATAGAAAATATTGAAATATATAAACATACTAGCGACCCGCCCCGGCTTCGCACGGGTGCAATGCTGATACTAAATACACTACAGAAAAACTGTGACTATTTATTTTATTTTTACAACAATTATTACATCGGCCTCCGACGCGCTATTTATAGGCACGCTGCCGCCGCCCCGGTCGGCCAGTACCGCCGCAAGCGCTACTTCCCGCAATTTTAAATCTGTAATATCTTCGAAAATATTCATTTAAATCTTGTGCTGTAAAGGACCATATAGATCTATATTAAATCAACAATGTATTTAAGCTATTTAATTGGATAAGGATTAATGCTGTATTGGTTAAAATCGCTTCAAAATTTGCCATTATTTGTCGTAAAATGTAAATGACAAAAAAATGTTATTGTGGGATATCCATGAGAGATAGACATATACCATCGCGGAGTTTTCTGTAGACCTTTTCAATGTGTACAAATAATTAGTACATTATTTTGATAAATCTCGTAGGGTTCAGCCTGCGTTTGCAATGTAAGCGGAAAAAAATATGATAATTAACGACATCACATTAGAAACCTCAAAAATAACAGTATTTCTCCACTATTTAATGGATGTTATTATACATATAAACCTTCCTCTTGAATCACTCTATCTATTGAAAAAAACCGCATCAAAATCCGGTGCGTAGTTTTAAAGATTTAAGCATACAAAGGGACATAGGGACAGAGAAAGCGACTTTGTTTTATACTATGTAGTGAAACAGCCAGATTCACTAAGATTTAAGATTTAAACCTGATCTAGTTGCCATGAAATTTAAATCTTCAAGTCGGCCAATTTTGTTTTGCTTATGATACTGTCATAATTTATATTACATATATCAACAAATAGATGCATATATAGGGCTATTAAGGATAAGAACCTTGCTATAAAACCTTGAAATATGTAAGGGAAATAATTGTAAATCGAAAATAAATAAAATTTCCCATTTTTGCCGGTTCAGTAATAAAACAAATGATTTTTTATGCTTGTATTTTTAGAATTTAAAACTTGCTTGACTCAGTTTAAGCCCTCTGCTATCAATTTAGGATGGTTTTAAAATTAAATCGCTTTAGTGAATTCGGCTGAAAATGACTAAACTATAAACCTTTTTAATCCATCAATAGAATTATACTACCTTTCTTAAGTTTAGGGTTAAAAACCTGATATCATAGCGGGTACTGTAACAGGTTAAATAGTTATGAATACGTTATTAACAGGTTGTACACCGAAGAAATCAAGAAATAGATAGATTGTGTATTTCAGTGTATATTTTTTAAATTATTATTATCGGCCAAGCGCTTTCGGTCTTACTTAGACCATCCTGATGGCTCAGACCTCGTCAAAGAGCACACCTTAACCCTGCCATTTGGAGAACAGTCTCCAACGCCAGCGTAGTCTCCACACAGAAACGTTATACGCTCTCTTTTATCTTATGTCCCTAAAGCCAAATTTTTTAATATATGTTACAAATAAATAAGTTATATACTCGTTCATAGTACATTTTTTAAAATCATAGTAACAAAATATTCTTTAAATAATAGATTTTAAATTACAGATACCTAATATTTAATTAAAAGCAGCCAATTATGTCTGAAGCAAAAGTTTGGGCAACTAGCGAAGATGGTAAGTATTAGGCAATGTGAAACTGTGATATACACAGCGAAATCATTCGCGCAAAATATCGACGTAAATCCACAGTTTTACTTTTGGAGAATCCTTTATCTATAATGTTAGATTGATATCTTAACTAGAGGTCGAATTTCAATAACACAGAAAAAAAAAAAGTTTGGAATCAGTTATTGAAATCTTCTCTCTCTCTCTAATCATAATATTTTTGTTGGAAATATTACATTAATTTCTTTTATTTAAAAAATTTTAATCGCAAGTTTTTAAGAGAGTCAAACATTATCACCCGTCATTTTGGAGTCCTAATTTCCTCCAAAAAACCCAACCTTGATGAAACTGAACATACACTTTTTATAGAAATATTTTTTGAGGTGTCTGATTTGATGAAATTTCTGTAATGTCTAGCTGTTTAATAATAAAACACAATTTCTACTTTTTTGTACGATAAGGAATTTTCAATTGTATTTTGTTAAGTTAATTGTAGTTAAATTGTGAATATCTTAAAAAATGTTTGGAATTTTTATAAATTCTTCAGTGGCTTGTCGGTTTCCACAAACCTGCAGAAAAGTTACCTCTAAATAAATTTATTTTACCATGTATAGGGTGAATCTAAAATAAAAACCTAACGCAAATTCGTTATTTGAAAAATTTATTTCAGGTAAAATCGAATATGTTTCACTTACCAAAGACTACTTGCATGAATTCATTGATGTACTTAAAAAATCATTTTTTCGATATGAAAATATGGGAAAAGCTACTGGGTTTGTAAACAATTCAGAAGCCATTGACGAGTTAGATGAACCTTTAATTCAACTAGCAAAAGACGGCTTATCAGTCGTAGCTATTGATAAGGAAACTGGGAAAGTAGCTGGTGCTCTATTAAATCAACTTGAGGTAAATTAAAAATATTTTGCTTTTATTTTTTATTGCAAGGATATCAAGAAAAATTCAGAAAACACGTTATATCACAATTGCGCTATGTACAGGGTGAGTCAACGATTGGATGAAGTAGGTTTGTGCCTTTTCGGTGAAATTAACAAAGAAACTATATTTATTGTTTGATACAGTTTATTTTTACGCAGATTTTAAAAATATTTAGGACTCTACAGGGTGAGCCAAAAAATTAGGACAGCATAAAGTTGTATTTTTTTAAATAGAACACCCTATATACGAATCGTATTTTCGATTTAGCTTATAATTTTAAATCTTTTTTATTAAGGGTTTACTATAACAAAACTTTATAGTTTCTGAGATAATTAAGTTTAAAGAAAAAAAGTCACATTTTCAAGCATCAATTCAATCCTAAATAACGTTTTTAATTTTGTGACAAATATATTCAAATTTGGAATTTAGCAAGGCCAAGGACAAGTTAACATAATTTTTACCTAATATTTGCAATAAAAGCTACACACATCGGCTCAAATTTGAACAAGTTTAAATGAATAAATATCTTTTTTTTTAAATGGTACACCCTGTATATTTTCATCTTATTTAATAGAGTAATAAAAACCCTAAAAGTTTTGTTCAATATATCCTATACCTATTTATAATAGTTTTTGAGATATTTCAGTTTTTCTTATTTTCCATACTTTTTTACAGAAATAGTCTTCATTATCATAGTAGCCATGGCAAAAACAATGTAAAAGAACATTTTTCTGTGTGTCAAATTTATAACCGCAATCGCTTCTTTTGGTTTTTATGTAGTGTAGTTTGGTTTTTTTTTTGCATTCATCTTATATTGTAAAATGAATTTTCCAAAGAATGAGTTAATAGATATGATTTATACAATAGGAGAGGCTCAAAAAAATTGCCTTCTTGCTCAAAGAATTTACAAAATGACGTATCCTGATCGACGCCAGCCTAATACCCATACTTTTCAAAACTTAATGCAAAGATTTGATTCTTCTGGTACTGTTGATTATCCAAAACGTAAAGTGGTCAACAAACCAGTAACTAATGAAGAAAAAGAACTACAAGTATTGTTAAATGTTCATGAAAATCCTTATATTGGTAGCCGTCAGTTAGCAGCATTATGTGAAACATCACAATCCACCGCTAATCGTACTACCAAAAAATATAGGTATCATCCATATCATATGGAATTACACCAAGAATTGCATGGACAGGATTTTGAAAGTCGTGTAAACTTTTGTCGTACAATAAATGCGGAGATTCAATTAAATCCAAATTTATTATGCAAGGTAATGTTTAGTGATGAAGCTACTTTTAGAAGTAACGGTGCCGTAAATAGACGCAACATGCATTATTATGCCACAGAAAACCCATTTTGGATTAGAGAGGTGCAACATCAAATTCACTGGTCATTAAATGTTTGGTGTGGTATTCATCATAATCGAATTATTGGACCCCACTTTTTTAATGAACCACTAAATGGCCATAGTTACCTGAACTTTCTACAAGAAGAACTACCCCAACTGCTTCAAGGTCTCGATAGGGATGAGCTCGACAGTATGTGGTTCCAGCACGATGGTGCGCCTCCGCATTACCATCGTGAAGTTCGTGCGTTTTTGGACCAACGATATCCGCAAAAATGGATTGGACGTGGGGGTTTCATTGAGTGGCCACCAAGGTCTTGCGATATCACCCCATTAGATTTCTTCCTATGGGGTTATATTAAAAATAAAGTGTATGTTAATCCACCAACAACAGTGGAAGATATGCGAAACAGGATTAGGGATACCTGTAGAACAATAACGCCACTAATTTTGTCCAGGTCCGAGAAAATCTGCAAAAAAGACTAAATTTGTGCATTGCACAAGAGGGTCATTTATTCGAACACTTATTAAAAAGAAATAATTAATCTCAGTATTTAATAGGTAATTTTTTTTGTTACAATTTAGTATAAAAGTAAATATGTATTTGCCTTGTCGTTATTGTTGTGTTAATTTTTTCACATTATGTTTAAACTATTGCCGTTGTAATATAACGAATAATGTATTTCATCATATTTAACCATATTCTGTTTGTTTCTGTAGTTTCTTTTTATTATTTTACATGGCTACTATGATAATGAAGACTATTTCTGTAAAAAAGTATGGAAAATAAGAAAAACTGAAATATCTCAAAAACTATTATAAATAGGTATAGGATATATTGAACAAAACTTTTAGGGTTTTTATTACTCTATTAAATAACATGAAAATATACAGGGTGTACCATTTAAAAAAAAAGATATTTATTCATTTAAACTTGTTCAAATTTGAGCCGATGTGTTCAACACCCTGTACCTTATATTGCAAATATTAGGTAAAAATTATGTTAACTTGTCCTTGGCCTTGCTAAATTCCAAATTTGAATATATTTGTCACAAAATTGAAAACGTTATTTTGGATTGAATTGATGCTTGAAAATGTGACTTTTTTTCTTTAAACTTAATTATCTCAGAAACTATAAAGTTTTGTTATAGTAAACCCTTAATAAAAAAGTTTTAAAATTATAAGCTAAATCGAAAATACGATTCGTATATAGGGTGTTCTATTTAAAAAAATACAACTTCATGCTGTCCTAGTTTTTTGGCTCACCCTGTAGAGTCCTAAATATTTTTAAAATCTGCGTAAAAATAAACTGTATCAAACAATAAATATAGTTTCTTTGTTAATTTCACCGAAAAGGCACAAACCTACTTTATCCAATCGTTGACTCACCCTGTACATGGATCCTTTGAAGTATGTTGAGGAAATAATCCAAAGGTTTCAAAAATAGTTTTAATGGTTTCATAACAAGGAATAAACACTATATAAAAACAACTGTAATCAAAGTATAATTAGCTGTTAACGAGTTATTTAACAAAAAATGCGAAGTAAAAACTTTGTCGTGTAAAGTAAAATACGGTGTACCTAACAGGTAAACAGAGTGACTAGAAAACGAGTAAATGTTGCATTGTCATCCAATTCTGAGCTATATTTAAAGTCTCTAGCTCATCAAGAAGTTAGTTTAAAATCGATTTCAAAACATGTACCGAACAAAGAAACAAACAAATAAACAGACAAACTAGAAAGCGAGCTAATATTAAATTGTCATCCAGTTCTGAGCTATGTTTAAAATTTCAAATCTATAGCTCATCGGGAAGTTAGTTTAAAATCGATTGCAAAATATGTACCGAATAGGCAAAAAAGCAGATAAATAAGAAAACAAGTTAATATTCCAATACCAAACTGTGAAATGTGTATTTTTTATTGTTTACTCTTATTCTGATATGTTATTGCTTTATTTCTTGTTTGATGTACTATGAATTCATAGTACATCAAACATCCGAAGAAGCTACATCGTAGTGAAACGCGTTATCTGTTGTCTAAACAACAATATATAGTGGAAATAAAAAAAAAACTTGAGTCTCTGTTTTACATTATTTATAATGAATTTCCATTAAGAAAAAGCTACCACAATACAAAGTTCTCTAATTCTAATAATAAAGGTACGGCCTGTTTGACCTATGCAACTCTTTTGGCATGAACCACCATTTAATTTATGAACTCCCAATTTTTGCTCGTTGCAGGTCTTATCTTTATCATTTTTAATATATTTGCCAAGATCAAATATTCGTTTTGAAAACAATAATAATATTCTTTTTACATATGTTACATTTTTAATTTTATTGGAAACTAGCGACCCGCCCCGGCTTCGCACGGGTGCAATGCTGATACTAAATACACTACAGAAAAACTGTGACTATTTATTTTATTTTTACAACAATTATTACATCGGCCTCCGACGCGCTATTTATAGGCACGCTGCCGCCGCCCCGGTCGGCCAGTACCGCCGCAAGCGCTACTTCCCGCTTAACGACATCACATTAGAAACCTCAAAAATAACAGTATTTCTCCACTATTTAATGGATGTTATTATACATATAAACCTTCCTCTTGAATCACTCTATCTATTGAAAAAAACCGCATCAAAATCCGGTGCGTAGTTTTAAAGATTTAAGCATACAAAGGGACATAGGGACAGAGAAAGCGACTTTGTTTTATACTATGTAGTGATAGTGCCTACATAACTTATTGTTTTGAACTTTTTGTTGTTTTTTTTGTGGAATAAATTAATGAAATAGCCTGTTTTTTATTTATTTTTAAAAATGCCCCCCTAAAACTTAAGCGACAATATTCTAAAAGATAAAGTAAAGTAAAAGGTTATGTCATTAATTTATCCCCATAAAAGAAAACAACAACAAGTTCAAAATAATAAGTTATGTCAACAATACCTCGAACACAATTAAAAATATAGCATATAAAAGAAGACACAATATTAATATTGGTTTCAAACCGAATAACCTTGGCAAATATATTAAAAATAATAAAGATAAGACCTGCAAAGAGCAACAATTCGGGATTTATAAATAAAATTGTATTTCATGCCAAAAACGTTAGATGCGTAAAACAGGCCGCATCTTTAATGTTAGAACTAATGAGTATAAAAGATATTACTTATATAAAAAACACAATTTAGCGTACGCAACACATCTTTTGTCTCAAAACCACAGCTTAGATGAAAACTGCAAAATACCACAAACCGAAAATAAAATCAAAAGGTTAACAAACTTAAGAATACAGATAATATTTTAAATGACTAATTAGATGTTAATAATTCACCATTGTTAAATTTATTTAATAATAGAATTGCTCTGCCTTTTCCTTATTACGGTACAATCAAAAAAAAGTGTAAACCTGGAATTTTAAAATAGGTACCTGAATATTTATTTCTTAACTTTATTTCTCATTGCCAATTTAACATCCGATGATGTAGCTGTGCTACACAACATGTCATGTCTAAAATATATTTTAAAATAAAAAAAAAACAAAAAGTGAAGATCTGAAACACTCTTGGTTTCTTTTCGTATTATAAACATTATAAATGAGAAATAAACCATTTTCTTGACAAAATCTTTTAAATTATAAAAATAGACCTTATTATAAAAAATAAATAAAATTTTCTTTGATACTACATGGTAGCAGGCGCTGATCCAAGGGGGGGGAGCAGTGGGGGCGATCGCCTCCCCCCCCCCCCCCAAGAGCTTTGAGTTCTTGAAAATTTTCCCGATTTTGCCTTATATACTATAGTTTATTCAAGAACTAGAGAGAGTAATAAATCATTTCAATTTTGAAAATACTGTCTTCATTATATTTGAAATAAAATGGCATAGATTCGAAATCGATACCTCATTTATTAGCAATGTTACGGCGTTATAAATAATTAAATTTTTAATAAAGTCCGAGAGTATGTGACGCCTATACTGCTTACTACACATGTGTATAAAGTTTAATTTTTTTTATTTTAATTTTTAATCACCACATCCGATTGGTGTATAGTCTATTCAAACACTAGAGAGAGTAATAAATCATATTTTACCCTTTTTTCTTCGCAAATTACCTGTGTTTTTTAGTCCGGGGTCTTCGGCAAAATCTGTTAGACACATATATTTGTCATAGGAATGGGTTAGAAATTTTATAATCAGAAATACCGGTCTATAATAATGGACTATTTGGGTTGGATAATAATAGATATTTGGATGTGTGAAGTGTTAAAAAGGATTTTAATCCTTATCATAGGCCTCGGAAGGAGGCTTATTTTATCACTAAGTATTTATGACATAGAATATTATTTCGGTAATAAACTTAAAATAAAAAGTTATTGTAATATTATTTTATTTTTTCTGATTTCTTAATAATTCACATACATTAGAAAATATAGATAATTTTCACATATTTAACACAAATCACAACTGTATTTTTATTTTTAATTTTGGTACAGAAACCGTTTTAGGCACATTCAGACTAAAACGAAGCCTTTTTCTCTCAAAAAATTTATATTATAGTTATCATTTAAATAGTTACAAAATATCCAATGTCAAAAATACAAGAAGTTAAACATTTATAAAAAATAAATTCGTACACATAATATTAAAATTTTTTGGGGTTATCTGTCATATTATTATTAATTAAAAACATTTTTAGGATATGTGTTGTTTCAGTTTATTTATTTCTTAAACCATCTACAGAATTACAATCAAACACTAAAAAGGTATTCAAATATAATTAATTTTTATATGTTACAGAAAATTTAAATAATAAATTGTGTTTACGCTGGTAAACATTACGGATCTAATTCGTTATCAAAGTCAGTAAAGCTATCTTCGCTCAAATTAATTATAATTGGTTCCTCTATTTCACCAATCATGAGATCGAGTTTCCACATTTTCCTTTATTCTTTTGTTATATGGATTTTTCCCAATTTTCAACAGTAACTTTATTTTAAAAAATCTTTCAGAACTTCAGTTAGATTACTAATTTTGTAAGTTGTGTTGTTTATAGAAAATCTACCTTTTACTTGAGGTTTTTCGTCTGTCTGTGATCGAATGTATCTTGGGAGTACTAACAATTCTAGTCGTTTTCTTCTCGTTAAGTATTCGGTATATAGTAGATTTTCCAACTCCTGTCATGTTGGAACACATCTCAGCAGACCTTTTAACATTACTATCTAGATATTGACATCTTAAGGTATCATAAACATTCATCTTAATAAGTTTTTCGTTGAGGAAAAAACTGCCTGGTTTAATGATTTTGGACTAAATATAGATGTGGAATCCATATCTTTTGGGTGTCTCACTAATCTCAAATAATATATAAAAACAAACACAAACAAAATAAATCACTAAGGACACACTGTAAGGTGAACTTTGCTCACTGACAGAAATTAAATTGAACTATCAGAAATTTTATTGTTGCAGTAAATTTATAAAAGCTTATAATATTTAAATAAAATTAAATATAATTAGATTTACGGCAGTCCTCAGTTACCTGCGGCACTGGAGCAGGTACGTTGGAGGTTTCGGTAACGGTTTTATTACTCTCTCTAGTTCTTGAATAGAGTATAGGAATGTGTATGCTTGCTATCGTCCCTCCCCTTCCCAAGAGTTTTGAGTTCAGGAAAATAAAACCGATTCTGCATTTTATATTAGGAATGTGTATCCTGTTTGCACTCCCCCCCCCCCGCCAGTTGGCAACTTGTTTTTCTTGCGATAGCCACCTCCCAAAAGCTTTGAATTCAGGAAAATAAACCCGATTCTGCCTCTTATACTAAGATTGTATAGGCTGCTCGCATCCTATCCCCCTGTCGACAACTTGTTTTTTCTTATGATCGCCCCCCCCCCTCTCCAAGAGCTTCAAATTCAGAAAAATAGATCCGATCCTGCCTTTTACACTAGAAATGGGAATGGTGCTGGTGTCTCCCCCCCCCCTCCCGGTCGACAATTTGCTTTCTCTTGCCATACTCTACTTTTGTGATATCACCGCCCCCCCCCCCCAAAGAGAGAGGCTGGATCCGCCCCTGCATGGTAGTACCGGTTTTAATATAAAATTCGAGAGAAATATCCACTGAATAAAAAAACAGTTCTTCTATTTTTTGTCAAAATATGGGGGAAAAAATAAAAGGTAATGCCCAAATTCATTATGAAGATTTAAGACTTAGATCCAGTGTGGTTGGCTTGAAAGTTAGATCTTCTAGTTGACCAGTTTTGTTTTGTTTATGGTATGAGTCTAATTTATGTTGTTTTCTGAAAATAAGCAAAATTTTCCATTTTTGCTACTCTTGTAATAAAAGAAAATGACTATTGTGAACTTAGACCGGTGTTAAAGTTACATCCATAGATATAAAAATTAGATACACAGATTACAGATCCTATAGAAGCAAGTTGGCTCGTGATTAAAAGGAGACTGCGTTTTCGAGAGTGGCACCTATCTTTCTAAGGCGGCTCCGCCATTAGAAAGAGAGTTACTACTCATCGGTAACGCTCTGGC
Organism: Diaprepes abbreviatus; assembly: GCA_034092305.1. Classification (NCBI taxonomy): domain Eukaryota; kingdom Metazoa; phylum Arthropoda; class Insecta; order Coleoptera; family Curculionidae; genus Diaprepes; species Diaprepes abbreviatus. Next base: position 5,057,381 of record JASJET010000087.1, read on the forward strand.
TCTTTTTAAGCGTGAGCCAATTGCTTCAGTTTACATACTTAACTTTTATGTCTATAGTTACCCCACGTAAGTGAATTAGGGATTAAAATTTTTTATCAAACTTTGAATTTGAAGATCAATAGAAATACGAATAACTTTTTCTTATGACGTTTGAAATCTTTAAATAACCTTTGCGAATTAAATGTGATACATCAATTATTTTAAATTATGTTTGGCAATTATACAAAAATAAACTACAAAAACCAGTTTTATGAAAATTAAACGAATTAAAATTTCTTCCTTATGATGCAAACTTCTCCATGCGGTGATTTTCTAACATTCAGTCTGCTAACTTTATTTTAGGACAAAAATTCTTCATCATATAATGTGTTTTTGGAATTTCTTAACAGAACAAAACACCCAGAAACAAAAAGCATAATGGAAATTTCACGAATATTAGAAGCCGACTATGATCCTTTTACTGTATACAATGCCGAGTGCCTAATGGAGTTATTATTTTTGGGAGTACTACCAGAATATGGAAAACGTGGTATTGGCCTAAAATTATGTGATGTTTCTGTACAGTTAGCAACCCAGCTTTATAGGGTATGTATCGAATATTAATCTGAGTAATATTTTATCACTGAAAGTATAGACGATTTAGATCTTTATCAAATTATTTTATTTTGGAGAAAAGAAAATACGTATTTACATTTTACATATTTTTGTGATGTTGGATGAGTCACATCGCAGAGCACCTTTACAAGCACGATTTACAAGTCATCAATTTTTATGTTATGAAATATAACAAGTAATCCAACTGGAATAAAGCACTTTTGGTATTTAGTATATTCTAATTAACTGCGAAAGTACTAAAGCTGAGCAATCAATAAAACAGCTGTGGATGAGAAAAAATCTGGTGGAAATATTCTCTCCTCGTCTGTAACAGATTGTTTTCGAACCATAGAGCCATCCAAAGGGTGTTTTTTTTATAGAGGTATAAAACTTTAAGTTGGCAAAACTTTTTTAACTGGCGGCCATTTTATCAGCTGTCAAGTGATTTATGTTTAGTTTGGTTTGGCATTTGAACATGAATAGACTGACGCCTGAACAACGCTTCCAAATTGAGCAAATTTATTTTGAAAATCATCGTTCTGTTCGAAATATGTATCGCGCACTACATTCATTTTAAGGTCAACATAATCGTCCATCAGAGCAATTAATTCGATTAACTATGGAACGTTTTCGCACCACGTTTACTCTAAATGATAATACGCATCCACAGAGACGTCGTACAGTGCGTACAGAAGAAGTCATTGCTGCTGTAGAGCGTAGCGTAGAGGAAGACCCGAATCAGTCTATCCGCCATCGTGCACATTAATTGGATATGTGTCCATTCACTTTATGGAAGATTTTGCGGAAAGATCTTGGTTTGCGTGCTTACAAAATCCAACTCGTGCAAGAATTGAAGCCATACGATCACCTAGCAAGGCGTAGATTCGGTGAATGGGCCCAAAACAAGATTGCCGTTGATCCCGATTTTCATTAGCGAATTTTGTTTAGCGATGAAGCTCACTTTTGTTTGAATGGATACGTCAATCAACAAAACTGCCGTATTTGGAGTGTGCGGGCTATATTCATAGTCCAGCAATTTCTTTACCTGTAACAGTTTCAATTTCTTTGCCAACTCGTGACGGATAATCTTGACGGCTGAATCGTGTCTTTCCTTGTACTCCGATGCGGCAAATGCTTGGCATCCTCCACACATAACAATGTGCTGAATTGTCCTTGATGTTCGACTTCCATATCGGCATTGGTCATTCTGGGCGAGGGGTCTCTAATTATGTGTTTCAGATAGTTTCTCGTTAGGATGACCTAAGTTTGGATAGCTGTAGAAAGCCTTCGGTTTCAGCAAAACCTTTGCCTAGACGTCAACCCGTAGTGTACTTAGATATCATAAATATGGAGCTCTGTGGAGGAACTTTTGTTTTTGGGCCCTAGAAGATGTTATGGTTGTTGATAGAGTTATGGGGATCGTCCAGATTATTTTGATTGTAAATAAGTATGTTAAAAATATCACTAGACAACTAATTTTTGCAATTTGTAATGTCTTTAAAACATAACTATCTTAGAAATATTTTTTAAAGAACCACCACCGAGAACCCCTTACCCTATGATGAAATTTTCATTAAAAATTATTGGTATCAAACTAAATTTTGACGAAATATACATGTTATAATTTTTTCTTCCAATGTTCACGTATTCATCATAATTACAGTCGTTTTTGGTCAGACCTGCGGATAAACAAGGTGAACGGATAACAGAAAAATGTAAATGATATTTAATGTGTCTTCGCTAATAACGTTAGTTCAACTCTGGATCAAAGTGAAAGGCTATTATCAATATATCACCGATTTTCCATCTGTAGTGTTTAATTGTGTATCCCTAATAAGTGATAAGACATCTGTTATTTCATGTTTTAGGGAAAAAATGTCAAAACACCTTTAGATGATAACCCGTTAACTCTTGAACCAAGGCCACAAATTGTATCTTCATGTTTTACAAGTTTTAAAACACAAAAGATAGGGAGAAAATTGAAATTTGACATACTGAAGAGAATTAGTTTGGATGATCTGTATCACAATGGCGAATCTTTCACTAGTATTCTTGGACATGAAACCAAAGAGTTTACAAAAGAATGTAAAAGATTAAATTGAATACATTACAACACATATTTTTTGATTTTTTTTTTGCTATACTTAGAGTGCAGATAAATGAAGTAAAAATGACACCGATCATATGACATGGGGAGTTCGAAATTTACCTAGATCAGTAAATTGTTGTTTATTATTTTATTTAAGTGCTTTTAATTCGTTAATACTGCTGGGCGAACAAATCGATCATAATACCTTTTGACTTCTCAGATTCATTCACAACGCGGTACTTAACCTAAATCTAAAATATAATAATTTTTATCAGAGTTTTTAAGACTTAAAAATGTTAATTTTCGCGTTTTTTGAAATTTTTATAATTTTTTAGTCGAAAGCCACGCATCCTACGAAAAAATTACTAGAAACCTTTTCTATTCAGAATCTGAAAATATTTTTTTCGGGTCGAAAAAAATCACTTTTACTAATTTGTTTAAAAAAATTATTTAAACAAATTGGGAAAGATTACCGTTCGGCAACCTTTTGATTTATATATAGAAAGGTCTCTAGAAGGGAATTATGCAAAAAACTTTTATCCGAATAATTTCTCCCACGTAGCCGAGATCCTCACGTCGTCTAATACCAAAGATCTAAGCTTACTTCATCCAATCGTTGTCTCATCCTGTACATAATTTACTGAAGGACTGACGGGCGATGCGATATTTCAAAATATCGATATTTTTCCTTTAGATACTCGATATTTTGTACCGATATTTTTCAATTCGATACATTGTTAGTATCGATACATTAGACTGAGTATCGACACAACGATTCAGGATCGAAAAAGTGGCGGCGTCTGATTATCATTAGATGTTTATTTACCTCGTTTATATTTTGTTTTGTTTCTATTCATTCATCTGTTAGCTAAAGTTTGAACAATGTGTGCATTTTTTTATATTTTTATTTTTAATATAAGAAGAACGTCCAAAATGTTACGTATTTATTTATACTTTTTACTTGTTAGTTCTTTTAACTGAATGAATGGACAAATTATAACAAACTTAAAACTTTTCAATATATAATTTCTACTTTTTATAATATGTATTTTTTCCTACACAATAACCAAAGGGTTTTATTTTTATAACATATCGCAAACTAATAGATATTATGCTACTGTTTTAGTATATACCTACGATATTACTATATTTTATACAATTATTGTGTTTCTCAATATTTCTGTTTTTTTTTTCTCATCTATTTCATGGAAGAATTCGGAATTTATTCATTGTAATAATAGTCATCTAAATTCAAGTACGATCTCTAGGATTTTTGTGTAAATGAGAATATCAGTATTGTCAAGGTATCGATACTTTAGATATCGATTTTTTTAGAACAATATTTGTTAGAATCGATAACATTTCTAACGAGACGATATCACATATCGATACTTTTAAGAGAATTGCACATCCCTATACTGAAGTAATATATTAAATTATATTTATCGTTAAATTTTAATTTGTATAGGTATATCAACAAACCAATATTTGTGCTGGTAAAAAAAACTCGATGTGAGTAAAAAAAAATTTAATTTGAATAAACTGCAAAAGTGACAGTAGAAACTAATTCAAGTCTTAACTTTTTTTCTATGGTTTGTAACTTTTGTTTCAACACAAGTAATTTTCGATTTATCTTTCAATTTGGGTAATAAATGTTGTGTTAAAAATACGTCTTCGGAAATATACTCAGATTCTTGTTCACAGCAATCGATTAGATCTACTTCAGAGGATGGAGGGGAAACAACGTAAGGTTCAGGTGAGGCTGTTTCCTCACACACATCCGTAGGTATGTCTATATCTTGATCAAATAAACACTAAAAATCACAACAGTAAATTCAATGCATTTACATTTATAATTATATATATATAAACGTCAATTGTTTTGCATTTTTTGTTAAATAAAGAACCTAAAACCAAAAAAAGACAAAATGATTTAGGTTCTTTATTTAACAAAAAATGCAAAACAATTGACCTTTCGCCCTTTATTTAAGGCATTTTCAAAATTTTTTCTTTCCTAAAAATATTTTTATATAATTAAAACATTCACATAAGAAACATATCTACAATTTTAAAAAAGAAACAAGACACTTTAAAACAGTATTTAAATTTTTAAAAAATATTTAATTTTACCGGTACATACCTTGACATTTTGTTACTCTGTTACTAATGAAATTTAATCTCTACATGATTGACTTCCTACTGAGGATACATGGAATGCGAGTGTTGTTTTATTTTTTATATGTTTTTAAAATTTTACAATGCACAAAAAAAAAACAAAATAAGGTATACGTTTACTTTTATGTTTAAGAGGATGTTCAATTCTTGATTCTTATTTGACAGGATCGAATACTTAATATTTTTGTTTAAATTAGGCTTGTGTAAATGTGGCTCAAATTTCCCATGTCTGTTCTGTCGTTAACAGTGTTTTCATCTTTTTTAATTTCAATCATTTCCTTTATCTGTAATTTTTGGTAATTTATATCTTTGTTTTTTATTATGGTACTGTTATAATCAAAAGTATGTTTTTCGTCCTGTGTGTGTTTGTTTAACGCTGTTGAGGCATTTTTCGTATATTTATGGCCATTTAATCTGTTCTTTAGTAATTGGCTCGTCATGCCTATATATTTTTTAGGGCAATTTGTGCAAGGGATCCAATATATTACATTTGATTTATTCATGAGAGGAGTTTTACTTTTTAATTTTGTGAACAGTGTATCTAATTTTTTATGTGACTTGTGGCATACGATTATATTATGCTTTTTTAAAATGTATTTTATTTTTTTCTGACAGCCAGACTAGTATAAGGTAAAGTTACATATTTTTGCTGTTTATGATCTATGTTTTTTGTTATTACGTTATAATAAAATTTATACGTTCGTTTTTAATTATTTTGGTGATAGTCTTTTCATTGAAATTATTATTTACTAGTGTCTCTTTTACTTTTTGCAGTATTTTTGGTGGGAATTCTGGAGACGTTAGGGAGACAGCACGATCAGACAGACCGATTATAACACTATTTTTTGGAGTTTTTAAATGGTTAGAGAAACAGTTTAGATATCTACCTGGCCAAGTTGGTTTGGTGCACCATTCAGTTAAAATTTTGTTTTTTTCTGCGTATAAGTGTCATATCTAGAAAATTTATTTCATTATTTTTTTCTGTTTCGAAAGTGAATTGTAATTTTTCGTTGAAACTGTTAAACTCTTGGAGAATTTTATTTATTTTATTTTGTGGTACGGCTGCTATGCAATCATCGACAAACTTTTGAAAAATGTTATATTAAAATTTAATTTTTCTAAAACTTTTTCCTCTAAATATTCCATTACTAACTGAGCAATGGTAGATGAAATTGATGGTCCCATAGCACATCCATCGAGTTGTTTGTAAAAGGTGTTTTCGTACTGAAAGTAATTTGTATTAAGAACGAGCTCAACAACATCCATAAAATCATTTTTTGATAGCGATGTATGTTTCTTTAAATTTTCCCATTTTTTCTGCTAAAATAGTGTGGACAAGTTGATTTGGTATGTTTGTATACAAAGATATAACATCTAGCGAAATGAGTCTGTAATTTTCAGGTAGGTTTATTGTATCAATAAATTTTTTAAAGGCGAAATAATCTCTAATAAAAAAATCGTTTTTGCCTGTAATATTTGAAATACAATCCGATAAGAATTTTGATAAACTATAGAATGGCGATTGTATACAAGAAACAATACGTCTTAGTGGTATATTTTGTTTATGTAATTTTGGTAGGCCGTGTATTTTTGGTGGAATAGCATTGTGAATGGTTAGCCTTTTTGCATCTTTTTCAGTTAGTTCTTTTACATTGAGCAATTTTTTTATGAAGGTATTATTTTTCTTTTGATATAAGTTAGTTGGATCACTCTTAATATTTTTATATGTATTTTCGTCCTTTAGTAAGTTGTTTATTTTTGTCTCGTAATCTGCCTTGTTCATAACTACTGTTTTATTGCTTTTATCAGGCCAATAATTTGAGGATTGTCTTTTATAAATTTTTTTGTTCGATTCAATTTCTTTTTTAAATTTTTTTGGAGGCTGTTACTTTTTATTGTTTGGTGTCTTATTTTGATTTTATGATTAGTTAAAACATTAGTTATTTCAGCTCTAATCGTGTCCTTCTTGTCATCTGGCTCATTGCTAATAACAGATTCAATTGAGGCTATATATTCGATTATTGGGATATCTTTGTCTTTTGTAACATCTAATGAGAAATTTGGGCCATATGATAAAACTTCATTAACTTCAGACGGTTTCGGGGTATCAGATATATTTTTGATCCATTTGGACCTGTCATTGTTTGTTTCGTTACAGATCTCACGTTTTTTAAATAATTGGTTTAATTTTTTTTGGTGTCTTTTGTTAATTTTTCTATGCAATTCCTCAAACTTTTTATTTTCTAACAATAAGAACCTTTGTAATATATTATTGTTAAGTATTAATTTTTCTATGCAATTCCTCAAACTCTTTATTTTCTAACAATAAGAACCTTTCTAATATATTATTTGTTAAGTATCTCTCAGTTGGTTTAATGTTTTCTCTAATGGATGTATTCAAAGAAGTAATTGCTTGGTTGTAATATATTCAATCCCTTGTACCAATTGTCCCAAAAAATAGATAAGCATGACGAGCCAATTGCTGAAGAACAGATTAAATGGCCATAAATATACGAAAAACGCCTCAACAGCGTTAAACAAACACACAGGACAAAAACATACTTTTGATTATAACAGTGCCATAATAAAAAAACACAGATATGAATTACCAAAAATTACAGATAAAGGAAGTGATTGAAATTAAAAAATATAAAAACACTGTTAACGACAGAACAGATATGGGAAATTTGAGCCACATTTACACAAGCCTAATTTAAACAAAAATATTAAGTATTCGATCCTGTCAAATAAGAATCAAAAATTGATTATCCTCTTAAACATAAAAGTAAACGTATACCTTATTTTGTTTTTTTTTTGCATTGTAAAATATAAAAAATATATAAAAAATAAAACACACTCGCATTCCATGTATCCTCAGTAGACGATGTAAAGATTAAATTTCATTAGTAGTAGAGTAACAAAATGTCAAGGTATGTAACGGTAAAATTAAATATTTTTAAAAAATTTAAATACTGTTTTAAAGTGTCTTATTTGTTTTTTTTTAAATTGTAGATATTGTTCCGGACGGCCGGTCTTCAAACAAACTACAAATCCAAAAAACAGGGAATACTATTACTTAATCAGACTTCCTCAAGTTGACCATAAGGAGCAAAGACTTTCTCCAAGTCACTTCTTCGAACATCATCACCTATATTAGCAATATGAAGCCGATAGCCATCAGGGCCTCTGTCAGGAACAGTATTGCAAGTGCACTGGCCTTGTAGATGCCCCTCTTGACCACACTTCCAACAACAAATTCTATTTCTGCTACGAAATGTTGTATTTTTGTTATCTTGTGTTTTCCCTTCATTCAAAAATTCTTGCAACTCCCTCATAAGCCTCATGAACGTTTTCTCTTGTTGATCTTGCGATAATCCCGGGAAACATTGACACTTCTTATGATTCGTTCTTGGTTCCTTGATGTCTGTTTGGCTATCTCAAACTGGAGGACGTAAGCAAGAGCCTCGGAAATTTTCTTCAGTCGGGCCATTCTTAGAGTTTGGCTTGTTTCTGGGTCGCATAAACCTTTTCGATTTGAAAATGTAGCTGTTGCATCTGTTTCTGGATTCCCACCACCTCATGTTGTACTTCGCAATGTACGTCTTCTCTAATTTTGCTCATCTTCTGTTGCATTTCTTGTTCAATGCGCGTCATGTCTTCTTTCATTTCTTGTTTCATAACTTCTTGACTTGTTTTAAGTTCATGTCTCATGTCCTCTAGGCTTGTTCTTAGTTCTTGTTTTATGCTTTCTTGATTTTTATTAATGTCCTCTCTCAGTTCTTGATTCATGTTTTCCTGGCTTGTTTTCAGTGTCATCAATTCTTGTTTCATATCATCTGGCTTGCCTTTAATTTTTGTTTCATGTCATCTTGGTTTGTCTTTAGTGTCATCAGTTCTTCTTTCATATCGTCTTGATTTTTCGTCATATCTTCTTTCAGATCTTGTTTCATCTCTTCTTGGCTTATCTTCATATCTTCTTGGCTTGTTTTCATATCTTGTATCATCATCAGTATCTGGTTTACACTACCTTGAAGTTGTTCTTCCATTTTTGGCTTCTGTTTCCTAGTTTCCAATGGCATACAATTTCAATTTACTTTTTTCTAATTTTATTATCTGAACTAACTTCTTCTGGATTTGATCCACTTCAGACACCAATTTGTTCCGGACGGCCGGTCTTCAAACAAACTACACACACTGTATTATTTTAATAACTTTTTATTGTCAACCTTACGTTTGACACTTGTCAAACTAATTCAACTTGCGTCGACAAACTCTAAAAATATACTGACCAAGAAAGCCGATCTGGACCCTATATATACCTTTTTGGTCGATACCGGAAGATTTCCTAATTCTCTAGAAGGATTTTCATACTACATGGGGTAATCAAAATAAGAAAAAGGAATAATCCGGCGATTTCTAGACCTTCCATCATAGGCGTTCCATGTTAAAAATAAGGAAATCGAATTCTTTAAAAAGCTCCAGACCTTCTTTCATAGTCGTCTCCTGAGGAAATTAACATAGGTAAAATTACTTAAATAAATTATGAACTCGTAGAAAATATACCTAAAACCCTACGAACTACAAACACAAACTAATACTATGAAATATAAAATGCTACAAAGTTTGTTACATTAGAAAATATACCTAAAACCCTACAAACTACGAACACAAACTAATACTATGAAATGTACAACGCTATAAAGTTCGTAACAATATATTTCTTATGTGAATGTTTTAATTATATATATATATATATATATATATATATATATATATATATATATATATATATATATATATATATAAATATATATATATATATATATATAAATATATATATATATAAATATATATATATATAAATATATATATATATAAATATATATATATAAATATATATATATATATATATATATATATATATATATATATATATATATATATAAATATATATATATATATAAATATATATATATATATATATATATATATATATATATATAAATATATATATATATATATATATATATATATATATATATATATATATATATATATATATAGGAGAAACGAACCGAAAAAGCCAGACGTATTCTGTTCTGGTTAGGAATCAAAAGCATTACTTTAGATTGCAAGGAACTACCAAAAAATAATGAAAACCATCAGTATTGCTAACCTTTTGATTTGAAATTACCGTATTAAGGTTATAAAAATTCCTTATTCTTTTTTTTTAATTTAACCTATCATTGAGCGTAATTTCCCTTGAATTTCATAATATCTTGTCACCCTGACTTTTTACTAAAATCAGGTTTAAGTTGTTGCACTGTTGGCCGGACTGAAGGGCAAACAAAAACATGAATATGTACATACACGCTATATAAGAAAATTACAAATAAAATACTGTTGACTGTCACCATGCGCCCTTTAATTATTTACAATTTTTATTCGAAAATTCCAAAATGTTTTCACTGTGTAAGAATAGAAGGTACCACTACAAAAAATGTAATGAATCATTTGAAAAATATTCCAAAGGGCATATTTGCTTGTCAATTTGCTTTCAGAGGCCCTAGTTGGTCAAATGACCGCACCCCTACGGTACTGTACTGGGTTTGGTTCATATATCGTAAAATAAGCCGTAATTACCGTATGGCAGGCAACACTTGGAGCTTCTCCCATTGGTGGCATACCACCATATGCACACTCGTTTCGAACTCAACTTCCCGTGCTCAGTGAGCGTTTCGCATGTTTAACGCATACATCTCAATATCATTAAAAATATTGGTCTGTCCTACGTAAGTTGCGCCAACTATTCGGCGGCATTAATGATATTGAGATGTGCGTGACAAATGCTCACCAAAGACAGTAGTTCACTGCGTCTTGTCAATATTATGTACAGGAAAAGTGAATTCATTAAGTAACCTATATCGAACGAAATAAGAAGTCCAATTTAAGCAGCGCCATCTTCCGGCATTTTAAGCAATCTGAATAAAACAATCTCTTACGAGATCTATCATTATGATATAAGATTTTTTCGGATGGTCTCTCCTATATATAGATGTACCTATATGTCATCTACAAGTATTTTGCAAGACCAAGTAAATCTAGTTCTGGTAACTCGACAACCTACCAACTGGATATTTATTTTGATGGCTAAATAAACTTCCCTTTGTAATCTGCTTCCACAAAAAGTGGATAACAGGATTTCCAATATTCTTAAATTGAGGAAACTTTATTATTGGAAAATTATAATGCAATAGACATATGCTTACAAATAGAATTACTATAGAATTTATTACTTAGAATAAAATCTAGTTTCTTTTAGTATAAAGAATTTATACTCATCGTAATAAAGCTATACTACAAACCAAGAGTGTTTTCGATGAGTAGTATCACTCTTTCTAATGGCGGTCAGGTAACAGGGGTATCCAATGACGTGTGAGATAGTAATTAGCCATTAGAAAGAGAGGTACTACTCACTGAAAATGCTCTGTCTTTTTTTAGGGTGCCAATTTACTTCTATAGAATTCGTAGCCTACATACTTAACTTTTATGTCTAGAGTTACATCTTTGTGAACCGGTTGGTCACCGTAATCAGGTTAAAAGCTAGTTTATCCCCTGGATGGAGGCCTTCAAAGTTGAAGGTGCCTCCTAATAAGATTTTAAAGTTAAAATCTCTTTGGTGTCTCCAATAAATTAAGACTCGAATTCTAAGAAAATTTGTTATATTGATTCTTCATTATAAATGCTCACTGGGTGTAGTTCTCTCCATGGCCAATTATCAGTCATACCATCAGCCCAATTTGTTGTCTGCTTAGGCGTGGGACCTCACGGCTCAGTTTGCCGGATGGTTTGCTCAGCAATACTTTGCAGTGCATGTATCGTGTAATGTGGTTCTAGTGGTTCTGGTGTTGATAATTTATCCATCATAAAATCCACACACGAACAATAAATATGGTAGCACACCGTAGTTATGCAAGTTGGTCCGCTTTTTCATAGCCTATTTCCTGGTATCCGTATATCCCTGTTTACCAGGACAATAAGGTCCAGACAAAGAGCCTCCAGGACCTGTTTAGATTTTATCTAATAAAATACCAGTGTTTGGAACATTGCTTGACTCTATAAAAAGATCAGGATGATCGCGTTCCTATAACCTCTAGTAAGATTTTCTCGAAGGAATTATTATGCCAGGAATACGGTTATATGTTGCCCCAGAGCCCCACTTATATTGAGTTTGACGACTGACTTCGTGTTAAATCAGATCTCTGCCTCCAGTCGGTCTGAATGACGTAGAATCGGTTAAAATTGTAGGTTTTTAAAATACTATCACTGTTCATCTCTGCGATTATGTTTTTAATATTGATGTGATAGAGGGCAGGTCCAATCCAGTGCTGTTTTGTTCAAGCCTGATGTCCCCTTCCCTCGGCTCAGCCTTAATTACTATAACAAAGGAGGGAGACAGATTTAGTAAGGTGCCCATGTCTGCTGTACGAGTAGGTTAATTTCTGAAGTTTAGAAAGCTCCAGAGTAGCCTGTTCCTAAGTGGTTTTTGTCCACCATACAACCGAGCCATAAATTCCACCAGTTATTATGGATCTTACCACAACCATGTACAACCAACGCACAATGTGTGATTTTACTCCCTATGTTTTGCACAGTGCCCTTTTTATTCCCATGATGCGAGTTTCAGGAAAGCTTTAAATCCTACGCACAGACTTCCTGGCTCAACTACAAATTTGTATTAAACAGAGTTGGTAGTTTTAACTCGCCAAAGTTTCTTCTTTCAAAGAATGGTATAAGTGCGGTTTTTACAGGACGTATCCTAAAGTATTCCATATCGTTAGTGCACCACTCCTCCACTAGCGTCACAACTTCCTGCATGAGTTCGGTTACTGTTTTGTCATGCTGCTCTCCAATGAGTAAGGAACAGTACTTCTGGGTATAATCGCCTTAATTGCTGAAATTTCCTAGAATTTCATCAACCACCAGATCGCACAGGACAATCTTCTTAGTACGATTCATAAAATATGCTAAGAAACGGCTTTAAAAAATATCCGACCAATAGGTTGCATAGTCATCCAGCTAAATAACTGACATCTTAAGACTAGGTAGGTTATCTAATCATTTTTTGAAATAAATTAAATAAGGAATTAGTCCATCTTTTTATGTAATTTTAAAGGTTTGTGGTTGGTTTAGAATAAACAATTACAAATAAATAAAAGACATACCGAAATAGATACGCTAGACGGGAAAGTTCTATGCAATAGGCCGGCAAGTCCAGCAGCATTAACACTTTTCTTAATTTCTTTTTGAATTTTAAAGGCCGATGAAATTCGAAAGAGTCTCTCTGAACAGCGAGCTACGTATCTCATTTGACAAAGAGCTTCCCAGGCATCTGGAAGATGAGCGTCCCTTATTGTTCTATACAGATGTTGTTCCATATATTTTTGCTGTAAAAAATATTAATTATAACGAATTAAGTTTTAATAAAACAAACTAAGCCTGATTTTTTCTGATCAACCTGAGGTGTTTTCCCTACCAAGTTTGTAGGACAATCAAGAAGCCAGCATTTGTTGAGATTGAATTGAAATTAGGGCATCTATTTTATTTTATTAAGTTACGAATTAGAAATTCAAATTTTTAAATTTATTTTTGGAATATTGGAAATTATATCACATCAGTGGCTGTTTTTCCTTAGATTTTCCGGTTTGCACAACCCCCAAAAAATTGTAAATTAAAATAAAACATACTAATAAATATAAGTACTAATATTTTTTTTATTTCTACTGATAATTTAATGATTAAATTTAAATCAATTTTTTTACCGAGATTATAAGCGAATAGCAGTCAATTATTGAAAAAAATAAATTACTTCGCCTAAGTGTCAAGAATAATTTGGCTGTATTATAGTATTACGCCTGTAAACGTAATCGCTTTGCTGGTGTGGAATTTTAATGCAATCCAAGCTAATACATTGAAGCGTATATGGAGTTGCCTATCTAAGACGTGGAGATTAATTTCGTCTCATAAGCTTAATGAATGTTGACTTGCACACCTGTGTTTAAGCTGTATTTTCGCTGTCAATTTATTTCAATCAGGTTCAAAGAGTTTTGAAACAATTACAGATATGGTTACAAATAAGTGAACAATTGCGCTTCGTCATTACAGTATTCGAGCGATCGGAAATAGTAAAGTCATTTCAAATGTGTTTAAAAACAGATCTAAACATATATTAAACCAAGTTACCCCGCGTGAAAACACTTTTACCAGTCAATTTCGTTATTTTGTAATTGTCGTTTGTTTGTTGGGCGGTACGGTATTGTATTTTTTTACGTTTTACGTTTTGGTTTTGGTAAAAACAGAATAAATGGTTTAATTGCAGAGCTATTCTGTGGTCGGTCATTAAGTGATAAGGCTAAAATAAAAAGACTTGAAAGGCCTTTTATTAGCTTGGACGTGGAAAGCCTATACACCAGGAGTGTGAAATTGCCCGATCGCAGTCCGGATCCGGACCGCGAAGGGTACAACACTGGAACGTCTACCTTTCTATCTATGTCTATCCATTTATTTATATTGTACAATATGCATGATGTGATACATCCGACGTTCTTATTTTGGAATACAAATTTGCTTTTATTTTTTTTTCTGGGCTCTAGATTAAAATATTTAAATCATTCGGACCCTGCTTGAAACTAATTCCCGACTGCTGCTATACACCAACGTTAAGGAGTCACTAAAGATGATAAGGAAGAAACTTGAAGAAGTCCAGACCTTAGCAGAAAGAACATCTCTACCACCACAAGCCGTTACGGACTTGCTGAAATGTTGTTTGATCACTTCCTATTTTCAAGAAAAAAAAATTCTTCATCCAAGATGATGACTATCAGTGGGATCTTCGCTCTTAACGATAGTCGCAAACATTTTCATGGAATGGTTGAAAACCTTTGCAATATAAACCGCAAATAGGAAACGGAAATTATGGGATAAGTAGACGAAACTTTCGTTATCTGAAACGGAATCGATGAAAAACTTCAAAACTTCCCTTCTCAGCTCAACAATACTAGCCCAACCATTAAACTCACTATGGAACAACGAGTACAAAATAACTTACCACTGTTTGTTTGAAGATCATAGACAATGATGTTTCTTGCGAAGTAGTAGGTATCTGTTGGACTTCCATTGTCTTTATTTTTGTTGAATATCACGACGTTTCGGCTAGTAGTTATCTCTAGCCGTTTTCAAGTGAAACTGAAAACGGCTAGAGATAACTACTAGCCGAAACGTCGTGATATTCAACAAAAATAAAGACAATGGAAGTCCAACAGATACCTACTACTTCGCAAAATAACTTAGATGTTTTGGTTGAAAGAAGTGGCATGCAAATTCGAACCTGAGTTTACAGAAAATCAACACGCACACAGGACAATACCTAAACCATCCAACCATTCTAATAAAACAAAACATGGAAGTGTAGGAAACCTCGTAGATAGAGCATTGACTCTTTGCAACTGCTACGATAACTTGATAAAAGAAACAGATCACATTCAAAGTGACTTGACGTTTAACGGATACCTAGTAAATCTGGTGGATAAGATTCTGAAACAATGCGAAAATAGGACGAAAAACGAAAACCAGTGTTGAACTGAGAAGCCAGCTCACTACGTTGGCGAAACAAAACTTGGGTAAGGATCAAAGATCATTAGAACACATCTCGTGGAGAATCTCAAAAATCTGGTGCCGTCAACCACGCCTGGACTCTTGGACAACCCATAAAGTGGTCTGAAGCTACAATCCTACATCGAGAACAACATTGCAAAAAATGGGAATTCAAAGAAACCGCCGTTATACATCAGAACCCGAAGTGCTTTAATAAACCGGCTTTAGATATAATAAGAAAAGTGTGGAAACCACTTTTTAGTAGCTGTAAATTAAAACTAAATGCATCATAATTGGAACCTTAGTTTATCACCCATCTCAGTCACACTCCACTGCATTTAGGTTTAGTATAAATAATTATGTAGCTTAAAAATTTGTTCAGTTTCACTTGTAAACGGCTAGAAATAACTACTAGCTGAAATGTCGTGATATTAAGTAAAAAATAAAGATAATAGAAGTCCAAAAGGTGTCTACTTCGCAAAAAACTAGATTTCTTCTAAGTCAAAAAGAAATGTTCTGCCTGCTCTCAACTATGAAATAGAAGCCTTGTTTAACCCTGATTAACTATTTGCATTGGTCTTTAACGATATTTTTAAAACTTTTTTATACAGGGAGCCCAAGATAGGAAAAGTCAGAATGGAAATCTCGGAAACAGTACGAGATATGGAAAGGTGCGTAATTTAAGAAACAACGGTATAACGATTAGAAGTTTTTGATATGACTTTTAGTGTTTGAATTTTTTTGAAAAACACGGAATTTTCGGATTTTAAATTCTACTTTTTTCTGGCGTTAATGTTAAAGTAAGAGCTAAAGCGATAAAACTTATTTATAGAAACATTTAATACGTTTTAAGATGACATAGATTATTTCTTTGACGGTACATATTCGAGAAACTATCATCAACTTCATTTAGTCCTAATTTTTAATGTGAAATTATAAATTCCCTTTGTATTCTGAATTCAAGAATGTACCACATATTAAGATTAAATTACATTTTGAATGTTTTGACTATTAAAAAATTTTTAAAGTACGAACCTGTAGTTTTTATGAATTTTGTAAAAATGGGTTCACACAGTAAGTTAAATATTTTAATATTGATTAAATATTGAAATATACATAATAATTTTATGTAAGTAATTAAATGCTAAACAATGCATTAGATTCCACAATTTTAAGACGTTGTTTAGAGAATGCCGGCAATCTTTTTATGCACCTGTGTGTACTACGTTTCATTATTATATTCGTCTATTTTTTTATTTATTTATTGCGTATTGTTAATGATTACATTGTTCTGCACTTAAAAAAAATTTTCTCGCTCCCTGATAGTTTTTTGAGTTGTTTGCGTCTACTCTAATGTGCTTAATTCAAATATGAGCTCGGTTTTTACCTATCACCCATAGTGTTTCGAGAAAGAAAGAAGAATATAAAATATGAGAAACCCAAACCATTAGCAATCTAGTGAATTTTCAAAGATTTAATACATCTAATAAATTATTTTGTTGTTTTTTTCGCTTGTATTTGCCGGGATCAATTTCACGTTTGAGGGTTCAACAGTAGTTCACTAATATGTTTGGGGTCCGTTTTCAAGTATACCGCTAAAATTTGCTGGTGAAATATTTCGCCATATTCGCCTGTCACTGCACCTAAATTTTCAGGGAACAACTCTAAATGGGAGTGAATAAAATGCAGCTTACGTGACATGTTGCTACCTAACGTATTGTAAGATTGGATAAGTTCTTCAAATAGTATTTGTAGTTTTTCAATTTCTTGTTACCTAGGAAGTTGCTACATACATTTTTGAAGGCAGTTCATGCCTTTTTTTCCTCGAAAGTGTAGTTTCAAAACTTTCAATTTTAAAAAGTTCTCGTATTTGCTGTCCAACGAGCATTCTCTTTTTTAAGCTGTGTCTCACACGCGCGAATTTCCGTCTCAAATAAAGAAAAGCTTTTCTTTTTATTTTTATTTAAGGCTTTAACAAAATTTTTATAAGCACTAGATTTATGCGCAGAGAGGTAAATACGAGGTTTGTCCCAAAAGTATCGATCCTGCATTCATATCTCCGCGTCAAAACTTCCGAGCGACCTCTGTGGGGCATGGGCGTCACCAGTAAGTCTTCACGAACTCGTTGGTGTGCGCAGTTACCAACTGGACGTGTTAGTTCGTGAACGGTGTGCGTTTGTTTACAGTGTCTTTTTATCGTTCGTCGCATTTTGTTATTGTAAAAAAAGACGGAAAAATTAGATCAACAAATTTGCATCAAGTTCTCGCTTTAATCTTGGAAAAACTTGCTCGGAAACAATTCATATGATGAACAAGGCATTTAAAGAGGAGTGTACGGGTAAAGCAAGAATAAAAGAGTGGTACAAGCGGCTTAAAGATGGCCGCACGTTAGTTGACAATGATTCTCGCTCTGGCCGACCTTCGAGCGCGAAAACACCAGAAAATATCGAGCGTGTGCGACTTGCAATTGAAGGAGATCGTCGGTTGACTGTACGCGAACTAGAAAGTGATCTTGGAATACCAAAAACTACTGTTTGGAGAATTTTAACCGAGAATTTGGTAGTGGAAGCATTCTGAATTGCCAAGACCAAAAAAAGCACGTCAAAGTCGGAGCAAAGTGAAAGTTTACTGTTTTTTTTTTGATTATGAAGGTGTTGTGCACCACGAATATGCTCCGAGAGGTCACACGATCACTAAAGAATACTACGTTGAAGTATTAAAAAGATTGCGTGACGAAGTCAGAAGAAAACGGTCACAGCTTTGGACAAGCGGTGATTGGCTGCTTCACCACGACAATGTGCCGGCGCATTTATCGAACCTTATGCAGCAATATTTAACAAAGCACCAAGTCGTACAGCTTCGCCAACCTCCGTACAGTCCCGACGTAGCTCCCTGAGAATTTTGGCCCTTTCCCAGATTAAAAATGTCGCTCAAAGGACACCGGTTCGATGACAAAGAGGCAGTTGAAACTAATGCGATGAATGCACTGAAGGCAATTCCGAAAACTGACTTCTAGGACTGCTTGAGCAAGTGGAAACACCGCTGGGAACGTGTTATTCAATTAAATGGGGACTACTCTGACAGATGTCACGCACCGGATGATAAAAAATAACACCAATGCGGAGATATGAAGGCAGGCTTAATACTTTTGGGGCAAACCTCGTACATTTTCGGCTGCTCTACTAAGGGTTCAATAAGGACGTTTTTCAAACCGAGCACAATGTTTTCACGTAACGGTCATTCTTTCACGACATAATGTTGGTTTCTGGATCTGCTGTCCCATTCGCATAAAAAACAACAATATTTGGTGTAGCCATGTTGCAGTCCTGTAAATAGTGCAATAACTTTTAGATCGGCACCGATATTCCATTTATGATCTTCGTATTTTATGCATTGAAGTAATATAGGGATATACGTTTCTTTCATATATACAGGATGATCCACGGAAAGTTTATTTCTAATAAACAATAAAACTGCCTTTAGTCTTAGCTTCAAAGAGTCAATAAAGAGTTGCTATTCGGTAGGTTTATAGGAAAGGTCAAGTTCATTGATTTAACCCGAAATATCATACAGTAAATTAAGTCATTTGCCTTTGAGAAAAATACTGCCAGCATAAACTGCCTTTTCCGAAATTCTTTTTATTCCTGTATTAACATCCAAATCCAACCACAGAAAGACTTGCGTCATTATACTGATCGACTCGTTTTTTATCACTCTTTAATGGTATATACACCAAAACTTACATATTAAATATAAAGTAGCTAAAGAAACGATATTGATTTAGATCTTTTAGAAAATATTTGATGCTGTGCTATTTCTTCTAAAAAATCGATCTAAATCGCCAAATTTCTGCCATACATTTATTCTTAAAATAAGATTTTCACATTACTTATCTATCTATCTATGATTTAACTTACTCTCATCTGGTGCTTTCGCAGAACTTCTAGCTGCATATTTTGTATAACATTTCCCCACTGGCCAGTTATCTGTATCATTGTAGCAATTATAGCCTCATCAGACGGAACGGGTTGTAACCCCAGCTTCTCAAACTCCTTTTCTAGTTCTTTCCACTCTTCTGCCAACTTTAGAGCTAGATAATTTTCTGCCAAAACCAAAGTTACCTATATTTAATAATTTAAACGGTTTACAGGGTGTCTCACGGTAACCGTCCATTAGAATATCTCAGGAAGTAATGCGATTTGAATCCTGCAAATCTGTATAATGGAGTGTTCGGTGACGCTCTCTGCCGATGAAGGAACAGCGAAAAAGTCCGGACCATGCTGTCCGCCATATTGGGGACAGTTCACTTATAATAACAGTGAATACGCTGTCGCCGTAGGAAAATTATACAGGCTAAATATAATCGGTTATTTCTAGCTGACAATATTTTTTCTACGGCTAGTTCTGATTATGGATTTAACATAAAAACTTGTGTTCATACAAGCCGAGTATCTTACTTTTAAACATTTAAGTCTAACATAATCATCATAATTATAAAAAATTTGAGAAATAACAATTTGTAAGATACTTGGAACATTTATTTAAATAAGTAACCTTAAATTTTATATCCAAATAATGTTAAATGCAACATTTTAATAACGCTATGTTAAACACTATACTATACTACAATTAAATAAATATTATTATGATTATAATTTATTAGGACATATAAATATAAACCTTACAGGCCAACGAACAAGGTCTTTCGGCATAAAAACCTTATTTATTGTACATTTGATCTTCAAGCCTCTACAAATACTTATTTCTTACATTACAAAAGTATTAGGGCTTTGTTTAACAGTTCTGGAGTGCCAATTTTGTGGTTTATATTTATACCTAAATATTTGACTGATAGCTTGGTGTATATTACTTGGTTATTAAGTAATATCAAAATAAATTTAATCTAGGGAAATGACAAAGATTTTAATGGCAATCAATAACTTCAGAACAAAAACAGCAACAATGATTAAATTTTTATGACTTTTGGCAATTAATTTGACCTGCCAAAATTTCATTTTTCCCCAATATGGCGACAAGTATACTCAGGACATTTTTAGTCTGACAGCTCAATTCAATCTGTAAACCATTTTATTTTTTGAAATCCGTGCTCATCATAAAAACAATTAGTTTGTTTATCATGGCTTTCTTGCCAAAAATCATAAAACTTCATGTTGTTTGGAGAATTTTGAGAAAAGTCGTAAATAAGTTGAAGACAGTTCTAGCTAGGTATGGGAACACCCTATAGAGACAGATAGGGCATGTTCTTTCCTAGTTACTGAATTCCGAGATTTACTATTTTATTTTTGAAACGATATTCCATTTTTGGCGACACCCTGTTGGAGGTCAAATTTCAGAAAAAAATTTCCCTAAAACGGCTAGGGTAGGACCAAAAGATTTGAGTAAAAAATATCGGAAATGAAGAAAAGAATACAAACAAATATAACATACAAAGTGATCTATTTAAAGGAAGTAAGTTTAAGGCAACTTCCGGTATAACTGAAAGTGGCACAAAATCGCTGATACTTCATCCAAAAAGAGCGTCACCGAAAACCAAATTATACACATTTGCAGGATTTAAATCGCATTACTTCCCAAGATATTTTAATGAACGGTGATTGTGAGACACTGTGTATTATTTGTCAGATATCTAAAAACTAAAACATGTGCATAAGCGAGAGGATCACCTGTACAGGGTGAGTCAACGATTGGATGAAGTAGGTTTGTGCCTTTTCGGTGAAATTAACAAAGAAACTATATTTATTGTTTGATACAGTTTATTTTTACGCAGATTTTAAAAATATTTAGGACTCTACAGGGTGAGCCAAAAAACTAGGACAGCATAAAGTTGTATTTTTTTAAATAGAACACCCTATATACGAATCGTATTTTCGATTTAGCTTATAAATTTTAATCTTTTTTATTAAGGGTTTACTATAACAAAACTTTATAGTTTCTGAGATAATTAAGTTTAAAGAAAAAAAGTCACATTTTCAAGCATCAATTCAATCCTAAATAACGTTTTCAATTTTGTGACAAATATATTCAAATTTGGAATTTAGCTAGGCCAAGGACAAGTTAACATAATTTTTACCTAATATTTGCAATAAAAGCTACAGGGTGTTGAACACATCGGCTCAAATTTGAACAAGTTTAAATGAATAAATATCTTTTTTTTTAAATGGTTTTCATGTTATTTAATAGAGTAATAAAAACCCTAAAAGTTTTGTTCAATATATCCTATACCTATTTATAATAGTTTTTGAGATATTTCAGTTTTTCTTATTTTCCATACTTTTTTACAGAAATAGTCTTCATTATCATAGTAGCCATGTAAAATAATAAAAAGAAACTACAGAAACAAACAGAATGTGGTTAAATATGATGAAATACATTATTCGTTATATTACAACGGCAATAGTTTAATTAAACATAATATGAAAAAATTAACACAACAATAACGACAAGGCAAATACATATTTACTTTTACACTAACTTGAAACAAAAAAATTACCTATTAAATACTGAGATTAATTATTTCTGTTTAATAAGTGTTCAAATAAACGACCCTCTTGTGCAATGCACAAATTTAGTCTTTTTTGCAGATTTTCTCGGACCCTGGACAAAATTAGTGGCGTTATTGTTCTACAGGTATCCCTAATCCTGTTTCGCATATCTTCCACTGTTGTTGGTGGATTAACATACCCCTTATTTTTAATATAACCCCATAGGAAGAAATCTAATGGGGTGATGTCGCAAGACCTTGGTGGCCACTCAATGAAACCCTCACGTCCAATCCATTTTTGCGGATATCGTTGGTCCAAAAACGCACGAACTTCACGATGGTAATGCGGAGGCGCACCATCGTGCTGGAACCACATATTCTCGAGCTCCTCCCTATCGAGACCTTGAAGCAGTTGGGGTAGTTCCTCTTGTAGAAAGTTCAGGTAACTATGGCCATTTAGTGGTTCATTAAAAAAGTGGGGTCCAATAATTCGATTATGATGAATACTACACCAAACATTTAATGACCAGTAGTTTTGATGTTGCACCTCTCTAATCCAAAATGGGTTTTCTGTGACATAATAATGCATGTTGCGTCTATTTAAGGCACCGTTACTTCTAAAAGTAGCTTCATCACTAAACATTACCTTGCATAATAAATTTGGATTTAATTGAATCTCCGCATTTATTGTACGACAAAAGTTTACACGACTTTCAAAATCCTGTCCATGCAATTCTTGGTGTAATTCCATGTGATATGGATGATACCTATATTTCATGGTAGTACGATTAGTGGTGGATTGTGATGTTTCACATAATGCTGCTAACTGACGGCTACCAATATAAGGATTTTCCTGAACATTTAACAATACTTGTAGTTCTTTTTCTTCATTAGTTACTGGTTTGTTGACCACTTTACGTTTTGGATAATCAACAGTACCAGAAGAATCAAATCTTTGCATTAAGTTTTGAAAAGTATGGGTATTAGGATGGCGTCGATCAGGATACTTCATTTTGTAAATTCTTTGAGCAAGAAGGTAATTTTTTGAGCCTCTCCTATTGTATAAATCATACCTATTAACTCATTCTTTGGAAAATTCATTTTACAATATAAGATGAATGCAAAAAAAAACAAACTACACTACATAAAAACCAAAAGAAGCGATTGCGGTTATAAATTTGACACACAGAAAAATGTTCTTTTACATTGTTTTTGCCATGGCTACTATGATAATGAAGACTATTTCTGTAAAAAAGTATGGAAAATAAGAAAAACTGAAATATCTCAAAAACTATTATAAATAGGTATAGGATATATTGAACAAAACTTTTAAGGTTTTTATTACTCTATTAAATAACATGAAAATATACAGGGTGTACCATTTAAAAAAAAAGATATTTATTCATTTAAACTTGTTCAAATTTGAGCCGATGTGTTCAACACCCTGTAGCTTTTATTGCAAATATTAGGTAAAAATTATGTTAACTTGTCCTTGGCCTTGCTAAATTCCAAATTTGAATATATTTGTTACAAAATTGAAAACGTTATTTAGGATTGAATTGATGCTTGAAAATGTGACTTTTTTTCTTTAAACTTAATTATCTCAGAAACTATAAAGTTTTGTTATAGTAAACCCTTAATAAAAAAGATTTAAAATTATAAGCTAAATTGGAAATACGATTCGTATATAGGGTGTTCTATTTAAAAAAATACAACTTTATGCTGTCCTAGTTTTTTGGCTCACCCTGTAGAGTCCTAAATATTTTTAAAATCTGCGTAAAAATAAACTCTATCAAACAATAAATATAGTTTCTATGTTAATTTCACCGAAAAGGCACAAACCTACTTCATCCAATCGTTGACTCACCCTGTACAGGTGATTCACAATTCCAACGTCTAAAAATTACAATAAATAGAGATTAAACTTTAATACATCATTTTCTTTATTTTGGCAATTTTATTTAGATTGCGAAACTATATATCTTCCCTTATCTCACGAAATTGCACATATAAAAAATTTTAGTTCAGCTGAATATAGTATTTTTTTTAAATGTTTTTACAAATTATAAAATATTACTTTATGTTATGATAAGGGCGACATTTCATAATTTATTATCATATTCAAACATATCTTTTTTTAAATTAGAAATCAGTTACATCACTTTGTGAGACATTTATTATCAGTCATGAAAGTTTACCATGCCCAACTTAATAAATAATAAAATCAAATTAAATATGTTATATTGTTGAAAGACAAAAAATCTTATTAACAAGGCTACCAAGAGAAGTACAACCCATTTTTCTTACTTCATCTTCTACAGATAGGTCTTCGCTATACAAGTTATAAAACTCGTCCACAACTTCAACAGTTTCTCTTTGCTTATAATTTAATATTTGTAACATACAGTACACTTTTGGCCTACAACTTGCGAACATATCTCCAATAGATGGGTTTCCTATCTTCTTTGTACAAATACAAAAAGTTTCATGATACTGAGTTTTCCCCATGATTGGATGTAGTGTTTCTAGAATATTAAATGAATAATTCAAGTTAAAAGTACTTTTCATCCATTTTATTTGTAACCACGTGTTCAAGGAAAATACGAAAATAGAACTTTCGGCTCCACATATGGGGCTTGAAATGTGTAACTGCATTAAACATACACTTAATAAAATTCAATGCCGCGCTTAAAATTGTGTATATAAAACGTTCATGGACTAAATTAACAAGAGACAAATATTTAATGGGACTTTCGTGGTGACCAATAGTGTAATAAAACTAGAGAAGTAAAGGGTGTTTTTTATAGAGGTATAGAACTTTAAGTTGGCAACACTTTTTTAGCTGGCGGCCATTTTGTCAG
Source organism: Diaprepes abbreviatus (assembly GCA_034092305.1). Classification (NCBI taxonomy): domain Eukaryota; kingdom Metazoa; phylum Arthropoda; class Insecta; order Coleoptera; family Curculionidae; genus Diaprepes; species Diaprepes abbreviatus. The sequence goes on from JASJET010000087.1 coordinate 5,082,255, forward strand.
CTGTCAAGTGATTTATGTTTAGTTTGGTTTGGCATTTCAACATGAATAGACTATCGCCTGAACAACGCTTCCAAATTGTGCAAATTTATTTTGAAAATCATGGTTCTGTTCGAAATACGTATCGCGCACTACGTCCATTTTACGGTCAACATAATCGTCCATCAGAGCAATTAATTCGATTAACTATGGAAAGTTTTCGCACCACGTTTACTCTAAATGATAATACGCATCCACAGAGACGTCGTACAGTGCGTACAGAAGAAGTCATTGCTGCTGTAGAGCGTAGCGTAGAGGAAGACCCGAATTAGTCTATCCGCCATCGTGCACAGGAATTGAATATGTGTCCATTCACTTTATGGAAGATTTTGCGGAAATATCTTGGTTTGCGTGCTTACAAAATCCAACTCGTGCAAGAATTGAAGCCACACGATCACCTAGCAAGGCGTAGATTCGGTGAATGGGCCCAAAACAAGATTGCCGTTGATCCCGATTTTCATAAGCGAGTTTTGTTTAGCGATGAAGCTCACTTTTGTTTGAATGAATACGTCAATAAACAAAACTGCCGTATTTGGAGTGATGATAATCCTCAAGTGTATGTTGAGACACCGTTACATCCAAAAAAACTGACTGTTTGGTGTGCTTTATGGGCTGGTGGATCATTGGTCCGTACTTCTTTAAAAACGATGCTGGTCAGAACGTTACAGTCAATGGTGACCACTATAGAGCCATGATTACTGACTTTTTCGTTCATCAATTGAATAACCATGATGTGCAAGAGCTGTGGTTTCAACAAGACGGCGCAACATGTCACACAGCTCGTGCCACAATTGATTTATTGAAGGAAACGTTTGGTAACCGCATAGTTTCACGTTTCGGACCCGTGAATTGGCCTCCAAGATCGTGCGACTTAACGCCGTTAGACTATTTTCTGTGGGGATATGTAAAGTCGCTAGTCTACGCCGATAAGCCCGAAACGATTGATCACTTGGAGGGCAACATTCGCCGCGTTATTGCCGATATACGGCCACAAATGTTGGAAAAAGTCATCGAAAATTGGACCTCCAAATTAGACTACGTCCGAGCCAGCCGTGGCGGTCATATGCCAGAAGTTATCTTTCGAATAAAATAAATTTATATATATATATATATATATATATATATATATATATATATATATATATATACCTCTATAAAATAACACCCTTTATTTATAAAATAAAATACGAAAATTTTCGTAAAAAAATGAGTTTTCTTCAGCCACCGCTTTACCGTCCGTCCCAGGCTGACTCCAGATTCTGAATTTATCCAGTTTGATGCTGTGTTGCGGAAACAAATGTTAGAACTGATTTATATTCTTGAGAAGATTCATTCCAATTTGGGTTCCCCAGTCCTCCAGTATTTTTCATCTAGTCTCCTACTTACTTGATGTAAAATAGTCCTGTATCTAGGGAGTTTTTTTTTGACAATTTTCATCATTGTTAGAGTGCATTCTTTAGGTTATTAGAATAACGTTTAACACGAAAAATTAGTGTTGTCAGTGCACATCCAGTCGAACAGCGACACCCGGAATATGTAAAAACAAACATGCCAATATGTTTATCTGCATCATACTGAAACTTATGTACAGAGCCTCTTATTGCTAGGGGCAATGGCTTTACTGCTTGGAAAGTCGCCAACTCATATCACGCACAGTGCTTAACTAGAGCCAGAACCATCCTTCTGGATAGGTTACACAGGCTCCGGTTTGTAGACCGAAATTATGGAGATTCTCCGATAAGTAACCTCAAAAACTCCCGACTTATACAACAAGTTGTCACGTGTTTGACTAGCACTATTCAATGCTTGATCTCGATATGGAGATCGCACGTCACAAGTATATCCTTCGCTCCTAATGGGCCGATTGTAAGGCAAAAATACCCCTCGTACCATAGAATACAGGACCACGCATCAGGGGCGGATCCAGCCTCTCTCTTTGGGGGGAGGGGGGCTGTGATATCACAAAAGTACGAAAGCGAAAGCAGGTTGTCAACGGGGGGGGGGGGCACCAGCAACATTTCTAATGTAAAAGGCAGGGTGGGTCGGGTCTATTTTTCTGAATTTCAAGCTCTTGAAGAGTGGGGGGGGGCGATCATAAGAAAAAACAAGTTGCCGACCAGGGGAAGCATGCGAACGGCATACACATTCCTAGTATAAGAGGCAGAATCGGGTCTATTTTCCTGAATTCAAAGCACTTGGTGGGGAAGGGCTATCGTCAGAAAACAAGGTTGTCAACGGGGGGGGGGGGGGGGGGGTCAGCAGCATACATATTCCTAATATAAAATGCAGAATCGGTTCTATTTTCCTGAATTCAAAGCTCTTGGGAAGGGGAGGGGCGATCGCAAGCATACACATTTCTATACTCTATTCAAGAATTAGAGAGGGTAATAAAACTGTTACCGAAACCTCCAACGTACCTGCTCCAGTGCGCAGGTAACTGAGGACTGCAGTAAATCTAATTATATTTAATTATATTTAAATATACTGCAGCAATAAAATTTCTGATAGATCAATTTAATTTCTGTCAGTGAGCAAAGTACACCTTACAGTGTGTCCTTAGTGATTTATCTTGTTTGTGCTTGTTTTTATATATTATTTGAGATTAGTGAGAAACCCAAAAGGCTTCCACATCTATAAAATATCAATGAAGATCGGGATTTACCTGAAATTAAAAGAACTGAGCTCTAGAAATTGCTCCGAAAACTTGATTTTTGCCGGGAAAAACCAGATAGGAAATTTGTTCTTATAGATCGTCCGGAAAATATCCGTTGGAGAAGGAAAAATCTCTCTCAAGTAGAATGTAGAGTTGCTAGAAATAACACAACTTACAAAATTAGTAATTGAACTGAACTTTTGAAAGATTTTTTTTTGAATAAAGTTAGTGCAGAAAATTGAGAAGAATCCAGATAATAAAAGAATAAAATAAAATGGGGAAACTAGATCTCATGATCGGTGAGATAGAGGAACCAATTATAATTAATTTGAGCGAAGATGGCTTCATTGACTTTGATTACAAATTAGATACGTAATGTTTACCAGCGTAAACACAATTTATTATTTAAATTTTCTGTAACATAAAAATTAATTACATTTGAATCCCTTTTTAGTGTTTAATTTTAATTCTGCAGATGGTTTAAGAAATAAATAAACTGAATCGTCAAATATCCTAAAAATGTTTTTAATTAATAATAAAATGACCGATAGCTCCAAAAAAATTTAATATTATATGGACGAATTTATTTTTTTATATATGTTTAACTTCTTGTATTTTTGACAATGGGTATTTTGTAAATATTTAAATTATAACTTAGAATATTTTGAGAGAAAAAGGCTACGTTTTAGTCTGAATGTACCTAAAACGGTTTCAATGCCAAAATTAAAAATAATAAAAATACTGTTGTGATTTGTGTTAAATATGTCAAAATTATCTATATTTTCTAATGTTTGTGAATTATTAAGAAATCATAAGAAAGAAAATAATATAAAAACTTTTTATTTTAAGTTTTTAACCGAAATAATACTCTATGCTATAAATACTTAGTGATAAAATAATCCTTTTTCCGACACCTATGACAAGGATTAAAATCCTTTTTAACACTTCACATCAAAATATCTATTGTTATCCTATCCAAATAGTCCATTAATATAGACCGGTATTTTTGATTATAAAATTTCTAACCCATTCCTATGAAAAATATATGTGTCTAACAGATTTTGCCAAAGACATCGGAATAAAGAACACAGGTAGTTTGCGAAGAAAAAAAAGGGTAAAAAATTATTTATTACTCTCTCTAGTTCTTGAATAAACTATAGTATAAGAGGCAAAATCGGCTATATTTTCCTGAACTCAAAGCTCTTGGGGGGGGGGGACGATCGCCCCCACAGCCCTCCCCCTTGGGTCCGCGCCTGCCACGCATAATCTTTCGCCTTTGCACAATTGAACTCACCCAATAACGAGTGCTCTCCCTCACATCACACAATTAACCCGAACACCCGTTTTCATTCTCAAACGTCCAATCATGCTTTTTTTGCTTTTTACAAGAGCAAACATATTGTCTATTCGATAATAAAAGCGGAAGTGCGATGATAAAACTTTAAGGACTGTTTATTTGTACAGTTTATCGGTCAACTGTACAACCTTATACCTAGAGAACCTTTTTTATGTAAAAATGTTCAAAGAACCATACTTTATTGAAAACATAGCCAAACAACCACCTTTTTATTCCCACGCTATTAGTTGCAATATGGTTAACCTGACTATTTTTATTTTTACTTCAAACGGGACATTGTCAAAAATATAGTGATAGTTATAGTGTCATAATAAAAAACTAATTTTATAGGTTGAAAACCTATATTTATATAACAACACTAACAATCAAATAATAGGTCAATCTAAAAGTAGAAAAGCCTAATTATTTTATTATTTTTCCGATGAACATATTTGTTATAATATAATTTGCATGGTTTAGATTGTTAATGTGGAAATGTGTAAATGCTTCCACCCAACCATTTTCAGTCAAAACATTTAGCTTATCTGCCACTTTTTGAAATGTAATGTAGTTAGAAATTAGTGAAAATTCATCAAATATTTATGTACCTTTATTACTATAAACTTATACTTTTTCATTTTGAACATTTCCACACAAGTACCTTTTTTTTAATTTGCCCAATAAAATTTCTACAAATCTTTATTGAAACAGTCCACTTATCCAAATATTCACAGCTTGTTTTGTAAAATTCTGTAGTTAAAGTTTTCATCAGTTCTGCGTCAATATCGTAGTTATCTATTCACTTTTTTAATAAACTTCGAACTGTATATGGTAAGAACTGAGTAGTCGGTTTTTTAGCCAAATTTTCTTTCAGTCGATTAATTTCATTTGCAGCTTGAATTGCTGAAATATTTCGCCATTCAATTTTCAACACTGCTTGCTGTAAGCTTGCTTACTGAGCGTTCATAAAATGAAGCCACAGTTCAGAGCTGGGATTTTCAAAAAAAAAATTCAATATAATAGGGCATCTTTCGATGCTTAAGAAATATTTTTTCAATGGCTCGTACATTTTCAAAACTCTTCCTATGGCAGGCATAGATGCAACCCACCTGATCTTTTTGATACTCTGGATCAGTTTCACTGCCAAACCATTTTAGTGCTTCAACTTTAACAGTGTAAATATTAAAAAAACTAATAAATCTTCAAACTCTATAGGTAAACCGTCTACACCCGATTTGATGGTGTTGTGAATGATATCTGAATTTTCACCAGATCTTAAATTTTTACTTTAATCCCTTAATTTGATACAAAATAGAGCACTGGGACAGGAAATATCTTCTTTCTTGCGAGGTTTGGAGCGTCGGTTAATATTGTAATGCAATGACATTTACCAAGATCAGCTATTAATTCTTCAATCACTGTACGAAAAAATAACCTAAAAACACCAAATAGACCAAAGGTAACGTAACTCAATAACTCAGCAAAATTACTGAGATTGGGGGACTGGTTCAAATAAATGAAGATGAAAGTCTTCAGCCGTATCGAGCAGAAAAAATGAAAGTCTAGGCAAAATGGCCTCAATTTATAACCAAGATAATTACTTGCGCACAACACTACTTCTTTTAGGCGCGTTCAATTGACATGTTAGAAATAAATGACAGCTCAAAAATGACCCTGGGCAACAACACGCGCCAATTCATTAATCATTAGCATTTTCCACTTAAAATTAAAATATGTATTTCAAAAGGTATTTTCAAATTAAAGATATTCTTTAAAAACAGCAGAAATTTAGGCAGCCCAAAAATACTCAGGCAAATATTAGTAGGCAGGAAAACCGAGATTACCTGAAAAAAAAGGGAACAGTAAATTCAACATCGATAAGAAAACAACTAAGCACAGTGTGGTGAAATATCAGTATAAGGTCAAACTGGACGTAAAATTAACTTGAAACGACACTTTTATTCAAAAAATTTATGAGAAATACTTATGGAAAATGATATTATGTTGCCAATAACGTGAGTATTCGCAAAATAAGTTAAATGAATTAACCATAGTGAACTTAAACGGAAATTTGAACGATGACACTAATCGTCATATTACTTGCATTGGCGCTAATAAGGCACTAAAAATTTGTATTAGGTCTCGGGCTAAAACCAGAGTAAACTGAAAACTGGTAATTTTTTGGTTACAAATTACAAAACGAAAATAGTATTTATTCTATCCTGAATATAAATTACCGCAGTATACAGAGAAATTGTCACCAAATTATTTTAAATTTGACATTTCCGATATTTTTTTCTCATAGAGCTTATACATAATTTACAAACTTTTTAACTGAGTATTGCTTTATATCTGGTAAACAAATCATAACAAACGTTGTCAGATACAGAAAAAAATTCTTTAACAAACCTGTTATTATGCCATCTCTATCAACTTTAATCATTAACGCCCTATTTTCTTCACGAAATATGTTTGCTAACAATGATTGAATTCTTTGCCCATTTTTTCTCCATGTGATCAAATATGGTATACATTCTACAATTTCACATAAGTCAATCAACGTTCCAAGGGCCACTAGTTTAACTGGAAGACAACTCATCTGCAAATTTCATCATATATGAATATGTATGTATATATATATATATATATATATATATATACAGAGCAATCTGGATTAAACAGCAAGGAGGCTGTAGAAGTGGTTTCAGAACATTGGGTCATATTCAATAAATAAAGTTGCATAAAACAATATCTTAGACTTTGAGAAGGCTTTCGGCTCAGTATATACTAGAGCAGTTATAAAAGCTAGAAATAGACAAACCATATATAGAAATATTAGCTAACATATATAAAGGATACACAGCAAAAGTAATAAAATTTTTATAACAAAATTGAACCGACTTCTAAAAGTGCGCTAAAAAGTGAAAAATAAATATAAATTTTATATTAGTAGTTATTTATTTCATTTACAAATAATTTGGCGCCGACTTCAAAAAGTTCAATTTCATATAAAAATGTATGGTTATTTTTCACTTTTTAGCGCACTTTTAGAAGTCGGTTCAATTTTTTTATAAAAATTTTATTTTTCTATTTTTAGTTTTAGAATCCATTACAATATTCAAATTTATTTTATTTTAAAGTGGCAAAAAAGTACCCATTTCATCCAAAGTTGTAAATCACCCTAAAATGAACCACTAAAAATTCTTTAGTTCTTAGAGTTTTCCAAATACCAATCAAATTGGCTCAAACAAATATTTAGTCTGTTAGAAAATCCATTATCTTAAATTTCAAATTAATTTTAGATTGGTAATATAGGCCTCAAAACCTTCCAATATCGATATTTAAAGAAAATAAATTATTTTTTTATCCACCATATTGGATACCCCATATTGAATTTTTTAAAAATAATTTTAGATTCGTCATGTGTGACCCCGAAAACTCTCCCGTACCAATTTTGGTGAAAATCGGGTAAAATTGATTTTTTTTTGTCCGCGATATTGAATCCGCCATATTGAATTTGTTAAAAATAATTTCAGATTCTTTATGTGAGGCCCCGAAAACTTCCCCATATCAATTTTGGAGAAAATCGGACAAAATTGATTTTTTCGTCCGCCATATTGAATTTTTTTTAAATTATTTTAGATTTATCATATGCGACTCCGAAAACTCCTCCGTATCAATTTTGGAGAAAATCGGAAAAAAACTATTTTTTTTGTGTCGGCCATATTGGATCCGCCAAATTGAATTTTTTTAAAATTATTTTAGATTCGTCATATGCGACCCCGAAAAATCCCCCGAACCAATTTTGGAGAAAATCGGACAAAATTGATTTTTTCGTCCGCAATATTGGATCCGCCATATTGAATTTTTTAAAAATTATTTTATATTCGTCATATGCGACCCCGAAAACTCCTCCGTAACAATTTTTGTGAAAATCGGACAAAATTGATTTTTTCATCCGCCATATTGGATCTGCCATATTGAATTTTTTAAAAATAATATCAGATTCTTTATGTGCTACCTCGAAAACTCCCCCATACCAATTTCGGAGAAAATCGGACTAAATTAAATTTTTTTGTCCGCCATATTGGATCCGCCAGTTTGAATTTTTTAAAAATAATTTCAGTTTCGTTGGGTACAACCCCAAAAATTCCTCCATACCAATTTTGGAGAAAATCGGATAAAATTAATTTTTTTGGCCGCCATATTGTAAGCGCCATCTTGGATTTTACTGCACTAATTTCATCTAAAAAAATATGGGACCACCGCAGCAACTTCCTTTACATAATGTAAAAAATTTCATTCAAGTTTCGTTCGTTCCGGAATAATCGGTGTACATACATAAAAAAAAATACATAGTAGACGAATTGAGAACTTCCTTCTTTTAGAAGTCGGTTAAAAATGTATTAAACCACTCCAGAATTTCTTAACCAAAAAGAAGTTCGACAAGGAGACACAATATCCCCGAAGCTCTTCACAACAACCCTAGAGAATATCTTCTGGAAAGTAGAATGGAATAATAAAGATCTAGGTATAGATGGAAAACACCGAAACCATGTAAGTTTTGCCGAAGACATAATTATGATAACTAAAAGTCCTGAAGGATTGCAAGGGCAAATTAATGACCTCACCACAGCCTATAATGAAGTAGGTTTAAAAGTGAACCTAGCAAGGGCAAAAGTAACGTAAAACGATCTGATAACCAACGTCGAAATGAAACCATTCTGGAAGTAGTTGATGAATATATGTATACAGATGAGGCAACAAATCAACAGAAGAATTAAACTAGCCTGGATAGCATTTAGACGAAACTCTATAATTCTTAAGGCCAGAATACCTCTATATCTTAAAAAAAAAAGTATCTGATCAATGTATATTGGGTATGAAACTTGGATATAAGAAAGAAATAACTACGGGTGTTAAACTTGGATATAAGAAAGAAATAACTACAAAACTCCAAGTTACTCAAAGAAACATGAAAAAACACATGCTGGGAGTAACTAAAAGGGATCGTAAAAGAATAGATTGGATACGACAGAAAACTTAGGTAACTGGATAATCCAAAGAATAAAATCTCTATAATGGCCATAGGCAGGATATGTAGCAAGAAGAACAGGCAATAGATGGACCACCAGCACATCCCATGTATGTGCTGAGTCCCTCTCAGGACTGTAAGGCAGCTGACGTTTCAGTGAAATCTCATTCATCATTTTCAAAGCTCACAGCGTCCACGAGTGAACTGACGCCTGCGACTCGGGTGCTGTCGATCCCGTGTGTACGTCAGTCGCGTTCGTTTTTCGAATGGTTCTGGCCAATCAGGTTGCGAGCCCTGCTGCGTGTCATCGGCCCTGTCGCCAGTGTTTGGGATTGCGTTGCCGAGTTGTAATCTGTTTCGTTACTAAATGCTACTGGTTGATGTTTTGTAAGCAGATTTTTCCAAGTATTAGGCACTGGGCCTCTTTGCAGTTTCGATGGCTTTCCTTATAACTCTTGTGGACAGATTTTCACATCTCGATAGCATTTTTGTTCCTGAGAAATTTATCTTATGTCCTGTGTTTGGTTAAACACTGGTTAGTGTTGGGCCAGTGCAGAAGAAGTTGTTTTTTGCTTGACAGCGTTTATATGTCTCTTCTGGCGCTTATTTTACGGTTAGGTTGGCCTATGTAAGATGAGCTGCATTCTCCGCGTGGAATTTCGTACACTCCCTGGTTTCCTAGAGGGATTTTTCCTTTAGGTGTTGGCAAGAGATCTTTTACTTTACGGTTTGTGGTGAAAATGATTTCATTGTTGTGTCGCCTGAGAATTTTTGCGATTTTGTCTGTGATTCCTCTGACATAAGGAACAAAAGCCTTGGAGCTATTCGTTTGGTTTTCGCAATTTTTCGGAGCCAAGCGTTTGTTTTTTAGAGCCTTGTCTATATGTTCTTTTTTATAACCATTTTTTGTTAGGGCATCGTGCAGTATGTTCATTTCTTTGTGGTATTTTTCTTGATCTGTCAGGGACTGCGATCGAAACGCAAGTGATTTCACTACTGCAAATAATTGGGCGGGGTGGTGATGTGAATCGGCGTTGAAGTATCTGTTGGTGTGAGTGGGCTTTCTGTAGACAGTGTGCGAAAGCAAGCCATCTTCTTTTCTTTTCAGTAGGATATCTAGAAACGGTGGTTTTCTTTCCTGTTCTGTATCCATGATGAATTTGATATTTCGGTGTATACTGTTTATGTGATTTAGGAAATTTTTGAGATTTTCTTCTCCATGTTGCCATACGGGCTCCCTCGACTTGTTTATATCGTTGGCCTTCATAAGTAAAATAGGTGTTATCAAGACAGTTTCTAGCATTAGCTAGATGATATATTTTGGCAGATTGTATTTGTTTTCTATTACAGAAAGAGCTTCTTTGACTGGCATTTGCGTAAAAGTGATGTTACGTTGAAACTAACTAGATTTTTTTTTCTTGTAAACGTATATTTTGATTATTTCGCAAAAATGTTGCAAGTTTTTAACGTAGAAGGCCGTTTTTTTTGACGAAGGGTTGGAGAATGGTGGCTAGATGGTTTGCTAGGGCCTGAGTTGGAGAGCCAACAAAGCTTACTATAGGTCTCAAGGGGGCTCCAAGTTTGTGTATTTTGGGTAAGCCATAAAGTTTAGGACATATGGATGATTTTTCCCTTGGTGTGATCTTCTTCTTTATTTCTTCGTTAAGTAGAGATGCTCTGATCAATGTTTTAGTGGTATTTTCTAGATAAGTGGTCTCTGTTCATGGGCTTGTAGGCATACACGGGATGCCCGAAAACCTTCGATAATATATATATATATATATATATATATATATATATATATATATATATATATATATATATATAATATATAGGGTTACTGGTAATTCAAATACATTCCTTCCTTTGGGGATCTAATAATACAAGTGGTAAGGAGTAAATTTGACCCTAATATGTATACTACAAAATGCAATAGTTTTTGAAATATTTACATTTTTAATTTTTCTTCAAAAAGTAAGTTTTTCTTCAAATTGTTCACAGAATCGAAATACTTTCACAGACTTTTTTGCTCTATTTCACAGGCCATAGTATTGGTCAAGTATTTCATCAAAATAGTTATATAAAGTTAAATTACATATTTAAAAAATTTAATTTTTAGAGATTAAAGGCTGTTTAAAAAAAAACTGAAAATCGAGATATATCTCAAAATCTATTGCGTTTTGTATAATGCATATTTGGTTTAAATATATTCCTTAACTCTTGTATTATCAAATCCTCAAAGGAATGTATCGAATTACCAGTAACCCTGTATATACAAATATAAATTTTCCGCTGTGTAGCAATATTCCAGTTCAAACAGCCAAACAGTAAGCAATCATAATGGTTGCCGGCTAATGTTATAGCTTTCAGCAGTAGCTTTTTCCTAATACTTCAATAAATTTTTGCTTGAAAGGTATATTTTGTTGGGTATTTTTGACAAAACGTATAATTCAAGCTTACTTTTTAAGGGGAAAAATTGTGCAAAAAACAACCTTGATATTGCAAAGTACATAGTTGCATCATGGTTATTTAGATCTAGCAATGTATAGAAAAGTGTTTATAAATATATTTTAGTGGGTATTATAATTTAAGGTCGGTTTTTTAGACTATATAAAATTATCAGACGATATGCTATCGTTCAGTGTCATAAAGCGTGTCCCAAAACGCAGTTTTTTGTTAAACTGTATTTTTTTTTATTGAATTATAAAATATATAGGATAGGATTATGTATGAAACAGCACATTGGGCAAATAGCCTCCATAACTTTACTGGCACACAAGCACTCTTTCTCTGAAATTTTCCATAGCCATTTTGCATAAATGGGGCTAAATTTCGTTGATGCAACGTTGAATCCCCTCCGTCAATGTTTGTTGTGAGCTTGTTGACATAGAACTTTGACTTCAAATAACCCCATAAAAAGATAACCAATGGTGTTAAATCACATAACCTAGGGGGAGAAGTAATCATTGAAATGAGAGAATACACAACCAGGAAATGTCTCAAGCAGTAATTGTTTTATTTCACGGGCTGTATGACATACAGGCAATATATTGTTGAAACCATAGGTCGTCCACATCAATATCATCCAATTTAGGCAGGAAAAACTTGGTTATCATGTCGCAATATCAGGCATCAGTAACAGTTCCTGCTTGGTCAGCCTCATTTTCGAAGAAGTATGGTCCAATGATGCCTCCAGTCAAAAAATCCGCAGCATCACCCCAAAATTCAAACAATTTTGACGATTAACGAAGCCATCAACCATTTTTCTCGAAAAATCAGAAACCACCTGTTAATATTCAATAATCCATTCAACGAACTCTCTTCGCTATGCATGATCATTAGACTTCAGTTCTTGTATCAATTGAACTTTGAGGGTAGATCTTTAGTGATAATATGCTTAAAATTTGCAATTCTTGTCCATGACGCCGAATTGAAGTTCATAGACTTTCACTTGCACTCTCACGGACTGCCTCGGTATTAACATTTGAGCGGCTTGTTATTGGACGGCCAGTATGTTTAGCATCATGAATTGTCCCGTCTCCCTAAATTTTTCAATTACTCTCTTCACAATTGACGAAGTTAAATCAATATTTCGATCATATTTTCTCCGAAATTTGGGAACTGTAGCCGCCAAGCTTTCATTTTTTTTTGAAATATAGTTCAACAATGAAAACGCGTTGTTCTTTCGTGTACTGTTCCATTTTTACTAACCCTAAACTATCAGCTGTCAAACTGTTTTTTTGGTTGTCAACACTTTATCGCACAAACGGCATCAAATTCAAATCATGCGTTAATTTTGGGACACATTTTGGTTGTAGCATTTTAGCTGCATTAAATTGTTTTAAAATATTTTTCTCGCCCCATCCCTGTGCTGTAAAGAGGCTGCTAATTTAATTGGTTGTGCTGGTGCCAATAACTGCTGGACTTCGGTAAATCTGACTAGCGCCAGATGTACATAACCATATTATTTCGCCCTGCAGCTTCATTGTCAAAGTGAGTGCCAGTAACTTTTATTTAAAGTTAAAGATACTTTTAGAATTTTTACATAAAATTTATTGTTACCAAATAAATCGAGATTTAAAATATTCGTGCTATTTTAGAAAGTATTGATCTTCAACGATTTTTTTCACGAAATTTATTAAATACTCACCTGCAAACTTCTCAGCAAAATTTTCTACGAATTATTTTTTTTGCTTTATATATTTTTATTAAGCTCTACATATTAATATATCGAATTGACCTTAGGTACATAATCAATTCAAAAAGTGATAATAATCGATTGATGACACATACAATACGTGTCTGCTTTATCTGAACACTAACAAGGTGACCTTGAGAGGATTATTATCATAGCTAAAAGTAGCTATTCTATAATTTTTACTAATGTATTTTAAAAGGATTGTAAAATCGTACAAAGATATGTAAGAACTGGATTATTGCGTTTAACACTTTTATATTGTATTAGCAGTTGCCTGTCGCAACTTCGCTGGCACTCAAGACCCCCAGGGATTTTAGGAAAGATGATCAATGAAGTGTTATTGAAACCCATGATTATGTGCCGTTTCGTACATTCATCCTAGTGAAATATCCTTACTTTAATAGTCTCGGCGCAAATATATCAGATATAATTCATGACCTCATACAATTTATCAATAATGCAATAAAATTAACTTTATCCGTTACAGTGTGAGTATTTCAAAGATCATTAATTGACGAAAATAACCAACCTTAAATCATGAAAATCGAATCATCCTAGCGTAATTGCGAATTTACTAAAAACATGCTAATATAGTATTATTTGTTCGATTGTTTTGGTCAATTAATGCGCTTTTCAAATACACTCATTATGATGAATTTTTCTAGCTTTTCACCAATATTGATTAATCACATAATAAGAAACTTCATGTAAATTTGTGCTGAGACTTTTAGGAATTCCAGAAAAATTTCACTGGACTCCGGGTAGCATGTTTTTTTTAAACATCAAAAGACGTAATAAGCAGTAAATTGACAAAGTTCAGAGAATGGCTTGTGTGGGAATATTGAGTGCGATGAGGACTGCTCCCACCAGGGCTCCGGAAATCCTGGCGAACCTGACTCCTCTTCACTTATACATAGAGAACGAGGCCCTGAAGACTGTTTATCGTCTCAGTTGCCTGGGACATCTTGGAATTGGAACGGGCGGCGACTCAGGTGTCTGAGAAAGCGCGGTGGAGAGGTGTCCATCACTCCCCACGCGGATAGATTACTTGACGCCGCTTTTAAAACCCAACCTCTCCGTGGAAATATTTATGCCAAGTAGAGAGGATTGGGAGGGAAAACAAAATCTTCCGAAAAATGGATCCTGGTGGTATAATGATGGATCTCGACAAGATGAAAGGGCTGGAGCCGAAGTATTCGGCAGAAGCACAGGAGTCAGAGAGTACTACGCTCACCGACAATGTGCGACAATTTTCACAGCGGAAATTTATGTTATTCTGCAGTGTGCCCATCTCTGTGAGAGGGACATAGACATGAATAGAGGAATAAATATATGCTCAGACAGTAAGGCTGCGATATTGGCACTGAAGTCCAGCGTCGTGACGTCGCGCCTGGTGTCTGAGTGCAAGGATGTACTAAATGGTATGACAAGGAAAGGCTGCGCAGTCAGACTCGTATGGGTACCGGTTTACTCCGGCATACGCGGGAATAAGGAAGCAGACCGTCTGGCAAAGTTGGGTTCAGTGACCGAACTGTATGGACCCTAACCAATATTACCTATCCCAATTGCTATTGGCAAAAGCGAAATAAAATCGTTGCTGGAAAGCAAATTTATTGAATCTTGGAGGGGAGCTCCTGGAATGAGGTGTGCTAAGGAACATATAATTAGGCCTAGCGCACGACGTACTAAGGAGCTTGTCTCCTTGGGAAGGAAAGAGCTGCGAATTGTGGTGGGATTGTTGACAGGACATTGTCACCTCAGGGGCCATCTTCATAGAATCGGTGTCGAAGACGACCCGACATGCAGATGGTGTTTGGAGGAGGATAAAACTGTTGTTCTCAGAGAATGCCCAGCACTCAAGATATTTCAGAAATACAGTTTTGTTACAGGAAGCAGTTAGACAAGTTCAACTAACGAGGCTGCCTGGATTCGCAAAGGCGATCGGCCTCGAATAACCTGCTGATATGGTGGGATGTAAAGGGCCCAATGGAGGCCTAGGCATCGATGATCTAGGATCACCACCCCTTTTTCATTAATTCATTCATTCATTCAAGCAGTAAATAATTAAGCGAAAATAATGCGATTAGCGTCATTCGAAATTCATTATAGTCGTTAACTAATTCACTTTTCAAAAATTCACTCCATTTCTCGGGTAAATAATAAACCATATATCTGGTCAATAAAAGTAATAAGTGCTTAGGTCTCCCAGAGGTGTATGTACTTGCCTTTACGAAGTTTACGCTATATACCCGGAATAGCTGATCTTTGTACCGAACTACCTAAGGAAATAGCAGAGATCAGCAATAATATTTTCTTAGTAATATTAGCGAGTAATATTATCGAGTAATATTATGAATGAATTTTGTAATTGATAATTTCAAAAATCTGAATATCAGTTAATGAATTATTGTTCCATCCCCTTAATATCCAATATCCATTGATCGGAGTTGTGTCTATGTAAGTTCTGTTCAACATCAAATGAACCGTTTCCCGTAATTTGAACAGATTTGACCGATTAGCCTTGTCCATTGATTTTGTGTGGGGTCCTTTGTCAAATGCATCATTTATTTTTACGGGAAAAATTATAATGAAAACGTATTTTACATTGCTGAAACAATTTTTGTTCAGGCTAAAGCAAATAATAAGTAATTAAAAATAAAATGGCATTGCTTCTACCTATGATAATATGTTTTAGTCTCGAAAATAGGATTCAAAATGGTCGAAAAAATTTAAATGTATCGATGAAAAATGTTAGCCATATGCCTAAGTAAGCTTTTGATAATATATTGATGTTTTTTCGCACCTTTTAATCAGAATATTTTGGAGACAAACGCATTGGAGTTCACGCTCTCATTTTGTTCTCGGAGTGATTCATGGATTTTTTAGAGTAAACTGCACAAAAACACGATAAATAATCATAGTTATATTCCAATTTTATATGAGGCTGCATTATTTACGAAAAACATCATAATTTTTTTTTTTGATTCAGAAAAAATATAAATTAATAATTCAATAATTTGGAATTCAGTTTTTAATTACCATGGCATGAGTAATTTAAAAAATGATATCTTTAATTACTTAGGTAATGGGTAATGTTATCCCTAAAATGATTAATTACTTCCACAATTGAGATGTTGACTATTTTTGGGAAAATGTATAAAACCATGCATAAGTACCTAATAGAGCCGGAAATATTTAAAAAATTTTTTGTACATCTAGAACTTTAAAAATTATAAATTTTAAATTCCGTTTCAAATTTCTCGCCAAAATGCTAATAGTTGTCACTTGGCTGATGTGAAGTCACATGGGTAAACTGTAAAGAATATATAAATTTTTTTCGTTTACTGTCCCTCAGTGTACAAGTACTACAATTAAAACACTTGAAAAGTTATTTATTCACATTCTACGTTCGGAAAATAATAGGATAATGTTGCTTCACCTAGCACGTTTTATTTTAGTTTTGAGCTTATAAATATCGATTATTACTATTATGTATTCATTATCGGTTGTGGAAATAATAGAGGAAATACATGGAGGTCTTCGTATTTCTAAATTTAGCAGAGCAGCAGTTACTATTTGTTGCGAAGAAATTGACCACCCTAAAACAAACAATTTTCAGCAAATTCGAACTATTTGTTTTAATAAATCCACTCTCCTTCATAAGAAAATTTCTTAGAATAATTTTCAAAAGAAAAAGTAAGCAAATTTCGAAGAAATTACATGAAAATTACTATAAAATATGAACAACGCAACGTAGCTCTTGACAGCGATCACGAAAAAATTTATATGTCAAGTTCGTGACATCAGTGACTTTGGCTGTATTCTTTAGACTAATTATCAAATGATCAAAGTGAAAAAAGTTAACCTGATAACCATGATGTTTTGAATATGCATTTACTTGTCATTAGGTCGAAGTGATCATGATTACTTGAAGTGATAGAACTGAAATTAATAATAATTGAAAAAAATAACCGTACCATGACGGAGTGCCAGCGATGACTATGTATGGAATGACATCATTCACTTTGATTGGCGTTCGTTGTCACGTGACTCGCGGGAGATTTAATTACATTTTTATTAAATAAAATTCCTTAAAAATAAAGAAAAATATTCTGTTTTTTAGGATTTCTATTGTGGAAACTATCGTTTAGCAGCAAAATTATATTTTTATTTGAATACAATCAACATCCCAATTGATAATTTCAAAAATAAAATTATGAATTACTTCGTTATTAGATAATTGTAGGAATAAAATTACCAATCAATTTATTAATTGATAATTTTACGAATGGAATTTTAAATTATTTAATTAAATGATAATTTGAGAAAAAACCTCCAATTAATTCATTAATTGATAATTTTAGTTTTGAAATTATTAAATGATAGAGTAATTAATAATTTTGATTTGTTGATTAATAATTTTGTTTGTCGATCTCTGGGAAAGAGAAAGATAGAGGAGAGAGGGTAATAAGAACCGATTTTGGGAGACTAGTACATTACTCCAAAATAATTAATTCAGTTTTTTCGCTATTATTATAGTTCTATTTATGATATCAATATGAAATCAATTTTATACTATTTTTGCAAATTGCCGTTACATACTAATAAAGTTTAAACAAAATATATGCAGTAGTTTTGACGTTATCTGACATAATAATAAAAACGCATTTTATACCCTTTTCATCCTAACAAACAGGAATTTCAAAAAAATGCAAAAATTACTTTTTTGATAATCGTATGCAAAATATGTGACGCAAAAAAATCATGTGATTCTTCGCAGAGAAAATTATTTTTTTTTATGAGAAATCGTAAAAACCAAGTCTTACCTCTTTCAAAATGCTAATATCGAAAAATCGAAAGATTAGTTTTTAGATATGTTTACAAGCCATCTTTTAAAATCAGAATATCTTTATTAGATCAAGAGATATCGATAAATTTATCAAATGACAATTTATCCCTTTCAGTCTTTGGAGTGCGAAAAATCCTTCTTAGTAGGTTTCTATACGATGTTGCCAACCTTATCTCAAAATGTCATCATTTTATCTTTAATACTTTAGGCTCTGCGTGGATATGCCAGTCAGTCAAGCAACGCCGATTGTACGTATAGATTTAAAAAATTATGTATTTCTTCTAAGACCAATAAAAGGAGACTTTTATTCACGAATTTACGTCACAGAGCAAAATTTTATGAATTTTGATATAGTTTTCCATGAACTGCTCGAAATGTCCGCAGCAAGTGTAGTCTTGGGATATTTTTATTAAACTGCATATTACAGCTAAAGGAGACGAGGTACATTTGATATTTCGAAAATACAATGGGTCTCAATTGTATCATTAAAGTTAAAAAGAAATAATAAAATACTCCAAAGATAATTTGTCTTGTTAATATATGAAGTGGACGACTTGAAGTAAAGTTAATTCACGGAATACACATTACAGAGCATAATTAATGAGATCATAATCTCTTAAAACAATGTTTGTATGACGTTAGGCACTTGTATTTTTCCAGTTAGCAAAATTCTAACGCGGGCCAGTTTTTTTTTTAATAATAACATTTTGTTTTCCTTTTTTATTTCCTGAACATTATTGGAATACGGGGGATACCAGCAATATTTTCTCCCTAACAATAAAACAAAAGAATACCGACATTTTTGAAAATTTTATTTTTCAATATAATATCCCTTAATTTCCACCACTTACGCAACCAGCCCTGCAACGACTGTTTTTAATTTAAAAAAATTATTTTTGTTGGCCTTAAAAAAAAATAGCCTCTAGTTATCGCCTGCAAAATAAGAATTTTTTTCAAATTTCCGAATATAATAAATTTACACAGAATCAATTCTTTTAAATCATTTAAGGTCAGAAAACATACATAACTATCTTCTTTTTCATGTGCCATGTCCATACCGCACGTCGACGATCATTTATCCATTATATGATTACAATATAATCAGAGTGCTCCTCTCAACCTATCTAAATAAGGTTGGGTATCTGATATACCACACCCGTTTCTTATATTGTGGAGCGAAGAGTGTTGTTTTTGACCAGACTCCCATCTACCTTCAATATTTCCCTGTACTATTAGTTTTGGTATTAGGTAACGAAGTCCTTTCAGTACATGCCCTAAGTACTTTTCGTTATTTTACAGTGTCCATTAGTTGTCTTTCTATCGTAGCTATTCGTAGAACTTCATTATTTCTTATGAAAAAATGTAAAGAGAATACGCAGCCATCCACAATTCAAAAGCTTCGATCCAATTTTGCGCCTTATAGGCCAAGCTGTGTAACTGTTAAACAGGGGGTAAAAAAATTCGTTACAGCAAACTGATAGCGGAACATTGTAGATAATATCATAACTAATGAAGGAAAAACAATCCGACCACCTGGGGTGAAATGTGGGTGATTTTTAGGGGTAAAAGCTGTTTTTGCAATTTCCGGCTAAATCATGCATCCTATTGAAAAAAGTTAAATTCAAAAGTTGTAGGTAATACAAAGATATACAACTTTTATATGAACCATTTTTACCCTAATCTTAAAATTTTCCGAGAAAAATGCAAAATTTTTTTCGATTTTTATACATTTCTTCTAAAAAACTGAAACTTAGAGAGAGTATAGCTTTTGATGCCCAAAATAAGCTTTTTTTTGTATAAAAATATTCAACCGTTGCGGTTTTATTTAACTTTAAAAAAAAAAAAAAATTCAATAACATTTCCTCTTAAAAATAATCATCCAGCAGAATTCGGACTAGGCGCATTTTTTTCGTTCTTATTTCTGCTTTCAATAAATTGAAAAAATATATATAGTACAATGGAAAAAATTACCGAAAAATCCAAAAAATTTACAATCAAAATCTTCAAACCTTAAGGCCGATTTACAACAGAATGGTTATCCCTTAAAATTAATTGACGATGTTATAAATAACTTTATAACAACGACCTCTGGACAGTAAGAAATATATTCCTTCTTCACATTTCCGTATATTAAGCGAACTTCGGAGAAAATAAGACGAATTGCCAGAAGTTATAATATAAAACAGCCTTCAAATCAGGAAATACACTCGGAACTCATTTAACAAAAACAAAAACTGCCGATAAGAACGTGTTTACAAGATTTCATGTGAGTGTGGTGAAATATATATTGGAGAAACCAAACGACTACTAGAAGTTAGAATTAAGGAACAAAAAACACCATATAAAATGGTCTGAAGCAATATATACGATACCCAACACGCAAAAAAGAAAATTTATGGAAGCAGCTCACATTAAAAATAATGGAATCTTCAGTAAAACCAGTGTTGAGATATTTAATCTTTGGCAACCACTACTTTGTAACATCAAATCATTGAGGTGTGCACAGTGAAGTGAAACTTTGCTCTTCAATAGACACAGTCCCTATATAAGCTTGTAGCCTTAAGACAAATGATACAGTTTATACTTGATAACGATTAGAGATACAACCTAATTGAAACGTCGTAAAAATAAATAAAAATAAAGACAGTGCAAGATCGACAACTACATTTTAGTTAAATAAGTTGAGTTATAAAAAAAAATAATGACATTTTTCCTTTTCACTAAAACACTCTTTTGATATACCAAACCACTCTGGAGAGTGTACTAGGATCTGTAGCAAATCGAATCAATGTAGACGAAACGTGGGAAACAATTAAAAATTCAGTTATACATAGTACTGAAACCACCATAGGAAAAAGAAGGAGCTCTAAAAAGAAGAAATGGTTTGACAACGATTGTGAAGGACTCTTAAAGTCAAAGAACCAGGCCCGACAACGAATGCTACAAGATCCAAATGAGCAAAATGCACAGAAATACAGCGAGGCCAGAAAAAAAGGCAAAGAAAACAATAAAAGCGAAAAAAGAGCATATGAAGAAGGTATTCTTGAAGAACCAGAGTCAAATAGAAGGAACAACAGAACTAGACGTTTCTTCCAAGAGGTAAAGGATATAAAAAACGGATTTAGACCCAGAGTTGGAACTGTAATAAAGAATGACGAAGGTAACCTTATTACAAATGAGGCTGAAATGATAAAGACCTGGAGAAGATACTTTGACGAGCTACTGAATGGCCAGGCAGATGAAGCCCGGCCTAAATATACATACCTTACGGCCGAGCCCATAGTAGAAGAACCTACAGTGGAAGAAGTGTCACGAGCTATTCAAAAACTTAAAAACAACAAAGCCCCAGGAAACGACACTATACCGGGAGAATGTTTGAAAAAGGGGGGAGAAACCTTGAAACGTGCTTTCTATCAACTCATCTGTCAAATATGGAAAGAAGAAAAAATACCAACCTCCTGGAAAGAAAGTGTGATAATACCAATACTTAAGAAGGGCGTGCTGCTCCAATTATAGGGGTATATCCCTTATTAACACAGGATATAAAGTCTTCTGTCCAATGATCTTAGAACGATTGACTGCGTGTGTGGAGTATCCAATAGAAGATTATCAATCTGGATTTAGAAAAAACCGCTCAACTGTAGATCAGATATTCACGATTAGGCAATTAATGGAGAAATGTTGGGAATACAACAAAACATTGCACCAGCTATTTATAGATTTTAAACAAGCATACGATAGCATCATAAGAGTGGATTTGTGGAATGTCATGGCAGAACTGGACATACCGAAGAAGCTAATTAACCTCACCAAAACAGGTGTAGAGGGCTCTACAAGTACAGTAAGACTTGAAGGAAGATTGTCAACCTTTTTTACAATCAACAGTGGTCTTAAACAAGGCGATACGTTATCTCCACTCCTCTTTAACGTCGCCTTGGAGAGCATCATGCGAAAAACCAACACAAAAACGCTCCTCTTTTGAAATCAAGGTCCGCGCATCATATTGGCGTTCGCTGATGATATCGATATTGTAGGTAATACAACTACCAGTGTCAAGAAAGAGTTCTTCAAACTGGAAAATGCCGCAAAGAAAGTTGGCCTACAAACCAACGAAGAAAAAACAAAATATATGGCTACAACAAAAACGGAACGGCGAGACAGAATAGGACAGAACGTGACTATGGACCACTACAATTTTGAAAAGGTCCATCAGTTTAAATATTTGTGAGCTACGATCACCTCCGACAACAACATTACACAAGAGATTAACAACAGAATACAAGGAGGCAACCGCTGCTGGTATGGGCTGCAAAAGATAATGAAATCGAAAAATATATCCCGCCGCACGAAAATAAGAATATATCAAGTAGTTATAAGACCGGTAATGATATATGCATGTGAAACATGGACGTTGACAAAACAAAATGAGAATAGACTGAAAATCGTAGCAAGAAGAATGCTTAGAGGGATATACGGACCGGTTAGGGACAACACCACACAGCAATATAGAACGAGAACAAACAAGGAATTGGAGGAACTACACAACCAGCCAGATATAGTGAAAATAATAAAAGCAGAAAGATTAGATGATACAAAATTCTGACAAAAAAAGTGGTTCAATGAACTGACTTTTATTTGCGATCGATATAATCATACAGGAACATTAAATCAACTGAATATGACTGGAAATGGTTATATGATCTCGGACGGGTTTATAACAGGTGTTAAACAAAAATAGATCGACGGAATTGTAAAAAATTCCATAACAAAGTATTATGAGATGATCGCCAAGTTAAGAGAACTGGAGAACGAATAGTGTTCAGACGATTCCCATAACTCTAGCAACAATCGGCGTAGTACCAAAGAGTTTCTGCTTAATATCTAAGGATCGCGCCTTAACGATCACCTGTATAAGGACTGCTGAAACTATCCGAAAGATTATGGAAAATGCAGAAGACTATAATATCACCTAGGGCGCGACAACCTGGAAAACGCGACCACTTCTACTCTTGTGATATTTGAGTATATCTGCAGTTTAGCTAAGTCTTTGGCTAATCATAGAGGTATTAAGGACTGCTGAAACTATCCGAAAGATTATGGAAAATGCAGAAGACTATAATATCACCTAGGGCGCGACAACCTGGAAAACGCGACCACTTCTACTCTTGTGATATTTGAGTATATCTGCAGTTTAGCTAAGTCTGTGGCTAATAATAGAGGTATTTATTTCATCAAAGTAATAATTTACAGTAATATTTATATTTACGGCAAAGGTTTAGTTCGATCGGTCTGATCATTCCAAATTTGCAAAGAACATATTAAGTTATTTGACAGGATGGTTTCAACTATTTCATAGTTATATATTACAGAGAAACTAAAGCCTGTAAGTATTTTTCAAAAAAGGGAAAAGTTTCTCATATGATGTCAGTGTCTGTGCCTACCGACGATTGGAACTTGATCCACTTCATGGACTGGCTAATTTTTAAGTAAAGTTGTCGGCCGTCGCGAAATTTGAATCCGCTGAAAAATGGCCATATCTAATAACCCAAGAAGATTGAGCTAAATGCCACGACCACAATATTGAAGTTGGTTCACAAAATTTTTATTATTTAAATATATTGACATGTAACATTTTTTCAATACAAATTCGTCAGTCCGCCACTGATAGATCTCTAAAAAATATTTGTCTTAATCATCATTCGACATATGTACAAACAATCCACATTTTATTTAATATGAAAATAATCTACAGCTTAAAAATGGAATTGTATTCTTGTTATCAGTTAACTTATGACATATAAATAGATCAACTACAACCGATTTAATTAACTAGTGTGTGGTTAGTAGTAAGGTCAAAAATTTTATTTTAAAATTTATTGTACAAAGTTGCTAATTTTGACTAAATAACAGGTGGGGCTTTAATACATAAAAAATAGAGTAGTGTTACTGTTTTACAAAACATGGCATTCTTCCGTTACGTTTGTTTATAAATTAAATTATTGCATTAACCTCAAATCACATAATGAAGCTTGCCCCACTATTTAGCGAACGAACGGTAACTTTTTGAAATGATTTCTTCTTTTATCATTTTTTTTCAGATTAATTTAGTTATAAGAACATAAAATTTTTGGTATAGTAATTTGGGAACACGGTAAAATCGATATATTAATTTGGTATCCGGACAATGGAAGGAGGGTTGACGGTTTCCTAAAAAAATCGGTCCCAATTAATACAAATTTATAACGTTCGTGATACGGTTTTCCTTTTGATCGGAGAACCCAGCGGGTTCTCGTAGCTGATGAAGAGGCATAGCTCCACCAAAGGTTTTTATATGTATTTTGATCCCTTGATTATGAATCTCGAGAGTGGATTCCCGAAAACTGATCAGGTAATTTATTATAAACAAAAAAAATTGTTGAAAATCAAAAAATTGTTATTTTGTAAAATAAAAAATATTTTCGTGTTCCTTGCCGATTCTAAGCACAAAGTATATCTCGTGATTTTTCCGTTCGCATTATAGTTTTTAAGTTAAAAATCATTAAACACTTGAAAAATTACATTTTACCAATTTTTAACATGAATAACTTTTGATTAAATAAATATTTTCAAATTCTGCGCAGCGCAATTAATAGAGCAAGTCAAGAACTACAAGCTGGAATTGATTGCAATGTAAAAATATATTGTGAAATATATTGTTTTTATTGCTTTTTAATGCTATAAACTAACAAGGTTTAACCAATTATAACGTACGCGCCGCCGTGTATGAAGGGAAGTGGAAGTCTACTTACAGGCGTTCATCTAATGCACATAATTCATTAAAGTTTTAAACATACTTTAATGTATATCTGATTTTATTTATTAATTATAAGCATCTAATCATAAAATAATCAATACAATAGCATAAGGAACTTCAGTTATTATAACTATTCTTGCATGTGTTGGTGCGCTGCTTCGGTTTTTTTTTAATTTTATTACTTTCCATATTTTCTTTCATATGATATAAAGCAATGAGAGGCCTAGACCATGACCAGACAGAACGAGAACAGACTATATTGTTTTTATTGCTTTTTAACGCTATAAACAAACAAGATTTCACCAATTATAACGTTCGCGCCGCAGTGAATGAAGGGAAGTGGAAGTCTACTTACAGGCGTTCACCTATTATAGCTTTAGCTGATCGTTGCATTATATATATAAATATATATATATATATATATATATATATATATATATATATATATATATATATATATATATAAGAGGTATTTCTTATTTATTTCTTAGACCTTTAATAAAATATTTTGTATTTGTTTGTTTTTCTTGAGATTACGGTCTGTTAAAAATGAAATCAAAGTGTAATGGTGATGTTGTACTTTCTATATTTTACATTTTTTAAAAGATTAACGTTTCGGTAATTTTTTTACAGCCGTCAGAATATACAGTGTGTAGCTTGAACAATAATTCAGGAAGTTAAAGTGGTACTGCGCAGTACCACTTTAACTTCAATGTGACATACGTGGTCATCTTGACTTCTGTGAATTTACGAAAATTAAATTCTCAATAGAATATAATTTTAAATTAATTTATACACGTGAGTGCAGTGTTGTTCCTGAATCATTGTTCAAGCTACACACTGTATATTCTGACGAAGGTAAAAAAACTACCGTTAATCCTTTAAAAAATGTAAAATATAGAAAGTACAACACCACAATTACATTTTGATTTTATTTTTAACGGAACATAATTCCAAGAAAAACAAACAAATAATATATATATATATATATATATATATATATATATATATATATATATATGTTATGTCGGATATTCTCACGGGTGTGATGTGTAATCGAAGGTTTTCGGGCATCCCGTGTATGTGCTGAGTCCCTCTCAGGACTGTAAGGCAGCTGACGTTTCGGTGAAATCTCATTCACCATTTTCAAAGCTCACTGTATGGCGTCTACGAACGAACGGAGTCGCAGGCGTCGGTTCGAAGTTTAGAATTATATGCATAAAGTTTGTTATAAGGTAATTTTACTTTCTTTGGCTGTTACATCCAAGCGACAAAACACATTATCAAGATGCAAATTGGCAGCGTCGCTTATCGAACACCTACCTTAGTTATTACTTCTTAAATTTAAGCCTTTTTTATTTTCTTCACAAATAATGCACAAATTAATGTTAAAAAAATATTTTTTTCGGATTTCCTCATATTGCTACCCTCAACAACTTATCTATTTCGAATATAAACTTAACAGTGCACGTGAACGAAAGTACGGACAGTAGTGTCATTAACAAGTGGCAATCTGATTAATTATCAACTCGCGAAGATATTAATGCAATCATAATTGTTCTAATCGCTGAATATCAGCTTAAAAATACTGTATAACTGATATGCTATTCATAAAATGTGTACAGTACGATATTGTATTTAATTCATCATGCCACATTTTAAACAGGGTAATTATTATGCAGTACAAACATGCTAATGTATTGTTTTGTTTTATGATTAGATGCTTATAATAAATATATATATATATATATATATATATATATATATATATATATATATATATATATATATATATTACAATATGATTAAAGTATTAATGCAACGATCAACGAAAGCAATAATGGATTATGTGCACTAGGTGAGGGCCTGTAAGTAGACTTCTACTTCCCTTCATACATGGTGGCGCGTACAGTATGATTGATGAAATGCTATTTGTTTATAGCGTTAAAAAGCTGTAAAAACCTTACATTTTCGTATTGCAATAAACCCTAGCTTGTAGTTCTTAACCTAAATTATCAATTGCGGGACGCAGAATTTGAGAATATTTACTTAAACAAACATTATTCATGTTGAAAAGTAGCAAAAAAATGCCATTTTTCAAATGTTTAATGATTGTTTACTCAAAAACTATGCGTCGAACGGAAAAATCACAAGAAACACTTTTCGCTTAGAATCGGCCAAGGAACACACAATATATTTTTAAATTCTTAATAATTTTTTTGTCTATAACAAATTACCTGACAATTTTTCGAGAATTCACACTGGATAATATATAATAACAGGGAGTCAAAATACATATAAAAGTTTTGGTGTCTATGAATGCCTTTTCATTATTCAATAATAAGCGACTAAAAAGCTGCAGAACCCAAGTAATTTTTCGCTTGTCTGTAAACCGTCATAACTTGAATTTTTTAAAAATGTCCATAATTATTCAGATCACTAGTAACACCAAATTTTTCAATAACTTTCTGCATACGCCAAAGTTTTGGGTCAAAGAACATGAATCGGAAATTTTTTTCACTTTCACACATTTGAGTCGTGTTTTCCAATCTACCATTCAAATTTTGCCATTTCTAGTAAAATAAACTAACACGACACAATACTTAACATTTTTTTAACAAAATTAACATTAAAAAACTGCGAAAAGTATGAATTTTCAATAAAAACTAAGAGAACCTGACAGCTTGTCAATCGCTTTTATTTTTATATTTGCCTTCCATTTTTAAAGAAATATCTGTTGCGAAATTCGGTGTTGTCGCGTTAACATGGTTTTAAAATATCATTTGGATGAAAAACTTACTTGTTGCTTGTAATTAATTGTATTTATTCCAATATTGTAGCAAGAAATGTAGCAAATAAAGCTGTTAATAGTTCTTAATATTTGTTAAAGTTTTAGTTTGGTGACGTTACAAAAGGTTAACATAGTTATTTAAGGGAGGATATCTCAATGGCTATGTATTTTATAAGAACTTAGGACAAATCCAAGACTCATCAGCTGAGTTAGTACAATTTTTACCGTATGTACGTATGTATGTATGTATGTATATATAAGAAACAAAATAATAAAAAAAACTAAGCAATTGAGTGTAAGACAAATATTATGTTAGGGTTGTGACAGTTATTGACGTCAGTTATTTCTGCAATTTCGTTGGATGTCTGTCTTTAACTTAATTGAAAGCATGTTCTTGTAAAATTTCATCACAAATTTTGAAATTTTATCTTAAACAGTTCTTTTTTTATATCTCATAAATTAGTGGACGTAACTCGACCATAATAATTTTCATTGTCTAATTTTTAAGATGAAAAACTGACGAAATTATACGGGTGTGCCATACAGACGAACAGTCGGACCATAATAATTAGTTTTCTTAATTTCTGTATTGCATTCTACTAACCGTTTTTGCATATAAATACATTCTGTGAACCTGAACTAACCTGGCTCATACATATTATCGTTTGAAGGAGGAAAGATTTGTTCTATGTACTTAAAAAATGCATTGCATAAGTCTCTGTATCTGGGAAGTATGATTTACGCCTACCAAATTTCAGAACATTTCCAATAGTTTCAACCTGATATACCACTCTATGACATCACTGGTATTTTATTTCTGTTATTCTTTTTTCAAAAATCAGTCTGTCCATTATTTAGTCTTCAATTTTAAAAGAAAAAACTAGAGTGAATTATTGGATTGTTATTAGAATTGAAATTTCATGGTCGTTGCATATGTGGCAATAATGTGTGAATTCGCCCATCATATTCATAGTTCTTTAAATTTTTCTTCGGCTTAAAGTTTCTGCTATATTTTAATACAATGTTATGTACAATTTTTTTTTTAATTTGCTATCTTACAAAATGGGTTTTAGTGAAATTGGCAAAATTAGCAAATTTTTTTTGGGAAATTTATGTACTGCCAAAAAAACTACAGATTCGTATCCTACCACTCCAAAATAAAAGGTATACAAAAATCGTCAAGAAATTTAGTGTTTCCAGTATCACCAAAATTATGTTAAAAAATGGATTTTAGTGAAATTAAGAAAATTGACAATTTTTTGGGAGGAAAACTATGTACGACCGCCAAAAAAACCTCAAAATAAGAGATATGCAAAAAATCTCTACGATATTCGGTGTTCCCAATATTTCGAATAATTTCCAAAATTTTTTACTGGAAATTATTCAAAAAGAATTTAAAATAAACGAAATGAAAAAAAAATGGATTTTTTGAAAATTTTAGACGTGAATACCCCTTAAAATTATAGAAACAAACAATTTTAGATTTATAAAGTACGACGCAGCAATGAACTGATTTTTATATATTTAATGTATGATTACAAATTTCAACATAGAGGGACTATATTACGAAATAAACTTTTTTTAGACTAGTATCTATTGCTTGCCTCTCCAAATTTTTAAACTACCCTCGTATTTTATTTAAAATGCACTCATTTAACAAACCAATGATAACTCACAACTTAATGAAATTTATTAAACATTTTATATTCATAATTCACTTAAGCACATTTTTACTCTATAAAAAAAACGCTCACGGAAATAAATATTGCATATATTTATATATATATATATATATATATATATATATATATATATATATATATATATATATATATATATGTATATATATATATATATATATATATATATATATATATATATATATATATATATATTCCTTTTCCTTTAAATCGTTATGTATTTTCGTTGCTAAATTTCTTATTCTACGGCTTTTTACTTTTATTCCAATTTATTACAGATGAAACAATACTTAGACGTAGCCCTTAGAGCGGAAGAAGCAATATTATCACAAATTACAAATAATTACAAATATTGCATAGGATGCCTTGACGACTAAAAATCTCTGCTGATTTGTTTGTCGCTATCAAAATGACATTTTCATTGCTTTATTTGTCGATTCTGTAGTTTTCTTGCTACATCGATTTAGTATGTGTTAAAATTTTTACTTTAGTCAATTAGGGTTGCACACAAGAACATATTGCGCGGGGAATGCGTATCCATCAATCGACTGTTTCTCGTATAGTAAAGCGATACAGGGAAACTGGAGAATATAAAGGGGCAAGGACGAAAAAGATGTACAACGCCAAGAGATGACCAATATATTAGAATTCAATCTTTGCGAAATCGCACACCTACAGCTCCGCACCTCAAAAATGAATTATTAATCACAAGACAAAACGTCCTGCTAGAGTTCCTAGGCTTCTCCCACGTCACAAAACTGAACGGTTACAAATTGCAAGAGTTCATGCTAACTGGAATGAAGACCAATAGGGAAAAGTTCTTTTCACAGATGAAACCAGGATACAATTATAGAAGCCACATGGACATGGTAAAATATACAGAAGGTCTGGAGAACGTTTTACAAAATATAATCCTGAACACATCGTTAGTTATGGGGTTCCATTATGTTATGGGGTGGCATTAGTTGGGGGAGTCGTACGGAACTTATTGAGGTAAATTTAATAATGAATGTTGACTGATACGTACACAACATCCTTGAAGAGCATGTTTTACCTTACTCCGGCTTCATTGGGTACGATGAATTCGTGCTAATGCATGATAATGCCGGTGCACATGCCGCAAAAACAGTAGTCCAGTATCTTGAAGCTGTTGGGATTCTGACTCTAGATTGGCTACCAATCAGTCGTGATGTAGATCCCATAGAGCATTTATGGGACATCTTAAAGCGAGGTATACAGGCATGAAATCTGCTTTAAATTAATGGTAAGGCTTCAATATGTAAATTAATTTCGATTAATATACGTATAGTACTCTGGCACAAGACATTTAACAATAAAAATACATAACGTTGTAAGGGAAATCAATATAAACAAAGACTTAAAAATAAAATATGCAATATTTTTGTCTGTGAGTGTATAAGATTCTGGTTCGCAAAGGTAAAATTTGTATCATTCTATATAATAAATTATATGTAATAAAATATATATTCAACAATAGATTTTGAAATACATATACTAAATATTTACTTTTAGTTTAAAGCAACTCAATCATGTCTGAAGCAAAAGTCTGGGCAACTAGCGAAGATGGTAAGTATTAACAAAGGTTATTATAGCTAACTCAGCTATTATAATCTTTGGAATTAGATATTAATAGCCAATGTGAAACCGTGGAATTCACAGAGCACTCGCACGTAACGCAAAATTAAAATAAAGCCCTAGTTGGTAGCATGTACGTACAGTAAAACCTCAATTTGCTAGTGCATCATTATTTTTCTATTAGCATATAGTTTTCATTACCGGCAAATAAAGAATATTGGAGTACGACGTGTTGACACCAAAAAGATTTGGATTAAAATAGGAACCTACCAAACCATACATTTGTTTGTACCAAAAATTGTTATGCATACGTGAAGAAGAAACTGTACCGTCCACGTCATAAAGAAATATGAAACTTCACCTCGCACCTCTTTTTCAAACATGCGTATACTCCACACATCCATTTATTTATTTATTCATACAAATTATACAGTGTTTTAACGTTGTACACAGTCTAATTCACTTTGTTTCTTAAAGACAAAGCAATATCTTTCTCTAGATTTTGCTACGTCATACGACAATTTACAAATCAGTGTAAGGTTTACATGATAAAAATTATCGAAATAACACTTTAATTTGAAGAAGAAGATTCTCATGCAGAACAGTGTAATAAGCAACATTGCCGGGTTGTGCAGTTAGTCTGGAGAAGTTATAATGTTACGGGTTCTTGTTATTTATTGGACAAACGTTATAGGTAGAAACCAAGGACTTTTAGGTAAAAGCAACTGTTTATCGGTCGAAAAATTGTATATAGTGGGGAAATTACATTATTTAATATCTTATCATATTTAAATAATTACCAAATATTGATAAATATTAAATGTTTTTAAAGTCTCGCTCGAGAATTTTAAATAAGGTTTTTCTTGTTTGCAGCCGAAAATCTTTTTGGTTGACACACATATTGTCGATCCGTATTACAAGCAATATCTCTATGAATCCACGATTTGACGTTAAGGAGATCCTTGACCTAAAATCTTAGATTAGTAGCATAACGATTTAAAAGGAAATATTATTTAAAAGTGTTTCTTTTATTTAGAAAATAATAGTCTACTGATTTAAATATCATCACTGTCTTAACTATATCTCCTGTGACATCAGAAGTAAGGAGCCCCAATTGAGTGGTTATTTTAATACAAAAATTCTATAGTATTTAATATTCCTAATAGGAGTTATGAACTTAGAATTGTAATGAAGTTACAAATATCATCGAAAGCAATTGGAATTATCCAATCAATGACATGTTAGTCGCAACTACATTAAATTTATTATACCATATATAGGATGAAACTAAGATAAA
Source organism: Diaprepes abbreviatus (assembly GCA_034092305.1). Classification (NCBI taxonomy): domain Eukaryota; kingdom Metazoa; phylum Arthropoda; class Insecta; order Coleoptera; family Curculionidae; genus Diaprepes; species Diaprepes abbreviatus. The sequence goes on from JASJET010000087.1 coordinate 5,114,539, forward strand.
ACAGCTACTACAAACTGCTTACTCATAAAATCTATTTTAGGTAAAATTGAATATGTTTCACTTACCAAAGACTATCTACAAGAGTTCATTGATGTATTAAAGAAATCATTTTTTCGACATGAAAATATATGCAAAGCTACTGGGTTTGCAAACAATTCAGAAGTCATTGATGAGTTAGATGAACCTTTAATTTTACTAGCAAAACAAGGTGTATCAGTCGTAGCTATTGATAAGGAAACTGGGAAACTAGCTGGTGCTCTATTAAATGAAATTGAGGTAAACTAAAATACATTTCCATTCTAAGAAAATTCAAAACAAATTCTGATAATACGACTTTATCACAATATGAAGTCTCTAATTATTCCAGTCTGCATGGGAAATAATCAAAAAGTTTTAAAACTTAGCTTAACGGTCTATAACAGCCAATAATGTTATACATTAAAGTCTACGTTACACTCTACAAGATTAAAAATAACTATAATTAATGTATGGTTAGCCATTATCGAGCTATTAAGCTATCTGGAAGATGAAGTCATGTTTTAGCAAGACGGTTGGATAGGTAGGAGAGGAACCATATAATAGCTTCCTCGAGCCACAGATCTAATTCCCTTGAATTTCTTTTTATGAGGACACTTGACAAACAACATTTGTATCACAACCGGACTCTCTGGAAGATCTACGTCAGCATCGAGTCACTCCTCAAATGTTACAGAAAGTACAACAACATTTTCAGCAAAATCTGTATTATTTTCAGAAGTAGACGGTCTACAATTTTTGTAGTAAATTTCATTAACAAAATTAATGTTCAACGTCTTGTAGTTTTGTAAAGAACTCCTTAAACCTCAAAATCGACCTACGGTTGTATAAAGAATCAAAAAAGCTTAGCAATGTTGTATATATATATATATATATATATATATATATATATATATATATATATATATATATATATATATATATATATGAGATATTAGACCGAGAGCTCTCTTCTTTTACCATGCAGAATTCTTCATTTTTGAAAGTATGAATGTATAAGTTTATAATTTCTATATCGTGGAGGATTTTGAATGAATCACAATGTGAAAATGGGGTGTTTAGCGACCATATTAGATTCGCTTCTTGGATTATGTTATCTTGTGACTTGCTTCGTAATCTGCGATTCAGAAAACCCCTTGGTAACCATTTTTGGACCGTTCTGACTGATTTTGAATGATATATAGCATATTGGACGGTTATACTGGATCAATCATCTTGAATTATGCCATTCCAAGACTAGCTTCGTGATTAGCGACCCGAAAAATATCTCTAGGAATCTGTTTTAGTTATTCTGAAGGATCTTGAGTGATTAATAGTGTGAAAATATGCTATTTGTACGCCATATTGGGTCAGTCACCTAAAGTTGAGTTATTTCCAGATTAGTTTCTGAATTTACAACCCTAAAAATCCAATTCCGCTATATCTGGGTCTGGAAAGTAAAGAGGATGGGTATGGCTCCACAGCACTTAACCTTCATTAGACACATTATACATCTTCCTCAGCCCGTAGCTCAGCGTAACGAATTACAGTAGACGACGACGTTGCAAAGCAACATTGCCCTTATGTTGGCCAAAATGGACCAATATTCGCCTAACGGATTCTAAACTGAAACAGCGGGACATTCACATAGAACATGTTCCATAGTCTCATCTTATACTTCACAACCTCAACATACAAGAATGTCGCATACTTTCATATTATAGCACAGTTTTCTTAGCTGGCAGTAGCCTGTGGGAATCCCTGTAACTACCTGGAGATGTATGTATGTATATATGTATGTATATATATATATATATATATATATATATATATATATATATATATATATATATATATATATACGCGACCCCAAACACTGGCAACAGAGCCGATGACGCGCAGCAGGTCTTGCAACCTGATTGGCCACAACGTGAGGTGCGTTCATTGGCCGAATGGTTGTGGCCAATCAGGTTGCAAGACCTGCTGTACGTCATCGGCTCTGTTGCCAGTGTTTCAGGTCGCGTTGTCAAGTTGTAATCTGTTTAATTATTACCACTACTGATTGATGTTTTGTAAGCAGATTTTTCCAAGTATTAGGCAATCGCTAGCTATCATCTCTGTTATTTAAGTTGTTCGGCCTCTTTGTAATTTCGATAGCTTCCCTTATAACTCTTGTGGACAGGTTTTCACATCTCGACAGCATTTTTGTTATATATATATATATATATATATATATATATATATATATATATATATATATATATATATATATATATAAATATACATATATATATATATATATATATATATATATATATATATATATATATATATATATATATATATAAAGCATTTTTATAATCTTTAAGCATTTAGTCATTTAACTTTATTTTAGGACAAAGAATCATCACTACAGACTATGTTTTTGGAATTTGTTAACAACACAAAACACCCGGAACCCAAAAGCATGCTTAGTATTGCAGCAGTATTAAGTGCTGATTATGATCCCTTTAGTGCATACAACGTGGATTGCTTCATGGAACTATTATATTTAGGAGTACTACCAGAATATGGAAAACGTGGCATTGGCTTAAAATTATGTGATGTTTCTATACAATTAGCAACCCAGCTTTATAAGGTATGTAAAGTATATTACTAAAAGTATGGGTCATGTGCATTTGCTCGGCGGTGGCATTTTTTGGTCAGGTGAACTGAATAAAATGACTTAATTTTGAAACCTATAAACCACGAATGTATTTATTTTGATACTTGAATTACACTAAGTCACATCGACAAAGCACTTGTACAAATATATCATGGCTAGGCTATTAACAAATTGTTCTACTCGAAAGAAATTTCTTTTGTAGTTAATCGAGGAAGGCCTCAAAAGCTGACCAAAGGACGAGAAAAAAAAGTAGTTAATAGAAATTATTTCGTTTTTAGGGAGAAAATGTCAAAACACCTCTAGATGATAACCCGTTACCCCTTGAACCAAGACCACAGATTGTGACTGCATGTTTTTCAACTTATAAAACACAAAGAATAGGGAGAAAATTGAAATTTGACATTCTGAAGAAAATAAGCTTAGATGACCTATATCATAATGGCGAATCATTGACCAGTATTCTTGGAAATGAAACCAAAGAGTTTACAAAAGAATGTAAAAGATTAAATTAAATACGTTACAAAACATATTTTTGTTTATTATAAAAGTTGCTATATCCTTGTAATTATAATTGTAGAACTTGTCTAAATTTAGATCTTTCACGAAGTTTCTTATTTTCCTGGAGGGTAAGTGCTTTGTTTCTTCAGGATTAAAGGTGATAACTTTCAGAAATCTAAGTACCTTGCAGAATAGTGCAATGCATTCGCCTAGCAGGTGTTCCGCTGTTTCAGCTGCACGGTCGCAGGTATATATCGTTCCCAACTTTACCTATTTTTGAAGTGGTATCTCAGAGGGCAGTGATTTATCAATTTCTTCGCTTCTCTGAGATCAGACGAATTGATCCACCTTTTGGTAATCCACAGAAAGGTATCGGACCAAGAAAAGAAGCATTTGCCATTTTTTTGGCAAGGCTGTCCACTTTCACATTTCCTTTGACTCGCTTGGGCCACGGCACCCACATCAAGGTTACCCTAGTGTTCGATCTGACCGCTTTTAGCCCTCTATGGCTATCTAACAGTATTTTGGCCCTCTTAACGTTTCTGTTCTGGGACTTATCAGCACAGATTTGAATACATGTATTTCTGCTTAGAAGATGGCAGGTGCGTTCCTAGAAATTTAACAAGTCCAAAGCCTAGCCTGGTATTCCACTCCAAACCCCTCTTTTATCCTGAAGCCACATTAACCATACCAATGGAAAAATCGAAAAAGAAATTTTATCCAGAATTTTATTATACCCAACAAATTTTGCAGGCTTCGGATTTTCTGTTTGGAATAGTTTAAGTGCATTTATTACTGCTACCTTCATCACTACTATATGCAATATCTCTATTGCCGCTGTGGAGTATAATGACATAGCTTCGTGACTCCTAAGTAGGCTAATTGCTGTACTTTTTGCAGCTTTCTTTGAGCTCTCTTTTTGGCCAACATACCGAGGAGACATAATGTGACCATGGGTTTAATGATCATTTTATATGACCATAAGATCATTTCGATCTCAAACCCCATATTTTTCAAAAATTCTATGAGAGGCCCAACTTACCGTTATTGCCTTTTGGAAAATATTTTTCAATGTGGCTACTCCAGCTTCATTTCTGTTCTATTAGTACCCCCAAATATTTAATCCTCTTTGAAAGAACTCATTATTGTTCAATTTAAAGTTGAAGCGTTCATATTTAGTTAGTTAATTTAATGGTATCTCAGACCATTTAGCGCCTTCTATAGAAATTGTTGGTTGCATTTAAATTTTTCTCGTAAAGAACAATATGCCTCAAGAAGCAAAGTAAGCGTTTGGCCTTAGATCAAAAGACATAACTGTCGCAAAATTCTTAAAAGAAAGATACATCTCTCTAGCATTTCTGTATGAGAGACAGTCGGATATTATATGTTTTATAGACAGGGGGAACGACAGGACAGACATTGAGCGATTCTCTTCCATACGACATTTTCCCTTCTGGACAGTTGGGGAAAGTGATATGTCTCTGAGAAGTTTCTTTTAATGTGAAAGAGTTTATTGGGGTTTTCAAGAGATTCCCAACGAACCTGCACAATGTTGCGAATGATGTTATCGATGTGTCTATTGAATTCTTTAGGGTTGAGTAAAGAAAGGAAAGAGGTGCCCTCAAGGATTGCAGATTTAGCTTGAGTGTCGGCCAATTCATTCCCATCTATGCCGATGTGGCTCGGGGCCCACATGGAAGCTATGTACAGATTACGTTGGGATCCCATTTTAAGAAGGTCGAAAATTTGATTCATGAGAGGGTGGGATGTGTTGATGGCTTGGATTGATCTGAGGCAGCCGAGAGAATCAGAAATGATTAGATGATTGAGGGTGGAGGAGTGTTTAATTACTTCTCTGATGCATTGCTTGATGGCAAACAACTCAGCTGAAAAAATGAATGAAAGGGGATTTAACCTTGTTTTGTTGCATAAAAAGCTGGTTACGGCGGCTGAACCTACATTTTGATCCGATTTGGAACCATCGGTAAACGATAGTTTGAAAGTTTTGAACTTATAGTTAATTAGGCTAAGGAAGTGTTGTTTGATGATGGAAGGTAAAGTGTTGTTCTTATCATACTGCGGAAGATCAAAATTGATTTCAAAGGGGGGGAAATCCCAGGGGGAGAAGATCTGGGGGAGGACGGGGGTGGTATTGGGAATGGATATATTATGGGAGGCTATAAACGCAGAGGCTCCATCATTGGCACCCAATGTGACATTTGAGACAACCGGTAAATCAGAAAGATTAAGGATTTTATCATGATCCAAAAGGAATGGCCTAGATTTAACAGATATGACATATTTTATAAGAAGAGAGGAACGTCGGAGACACAAAGGAGGAGTGTTAATAAGGCATTGAAGACTGACTATTGAGGAGGTACGAAATGCACCAGTCGATAAGCGTAGGACTTGGTTCTGGATAGGGTCAAGGGAAGAGATATACGAGGGCCTAGCCGAGTCATAAGCAATGCACCCGTAGTCCAGTTTGGGGAGAATGATGGAATTGTATATTTTGAGGAGCGTGTGGAAATCTGAACCCCAGGTGGTATGGGAGAGAAACTTTAACAAATTGAGGTCCTTGAAGCATCGAGCCTTAAGGGAGGCAATGTGAGGGCGGCAGTTAAGCTTATCATCAAATATTAGGCCAAGAAACTTAAGTTGGCTGTCCATAGGGAGATGTCTACAGTTTAGTGAGATAGAGTTTAGTTTTAAGCAGTTTCTCTTTTTACAAAAGTGGGTGACCGTTGATTTAAACTGACTAAAAGTAAAACCTGTCTTCATTGCCCATAACTGCAATTTTTAAATGCATAGCTGAAGTTGCCGTTCATGTTTAGTTTTCATCTCCTTGTGAATGACATGAGGACCGATTTGTTGAGATTAACATGCAGTCTTTTCTCTGTGCACCAGTTACTAATTTGGTTTAAGGTAATTTGCATAAGGCTTATAACAGTCCCGTAATTATTGCTTCTGACAGTAACACCTAAATCATAATAATAACCCCGTGTTGTAAATCTTGAGTTATTTAGTAGGTGCAATGAGCTATCCATGGCCAAGAACCACAGCCGTGGTGTTAACATTTCTCCTTCAGAATATCCTTTGACTGTGGTGATTGCTTCGTTATTATTCGAGTTAATTGATGTATGCATGTAATTGAAATTTTTTTTTCTGACGAAACCACTCACCCAACGAAAATTTTTCAAGAGTAGAAGTATCTAAATTGTCATAATCTTGATGACATAAAAAATCAGAAGGGATGTTTACAAGTGACGTCACTTTTATAACCGATCGGTATACCACTAGAAAACATAATATTACAGAGTTAGACCACAGTCATTAAATTCAATTACCACATTTTCAAGAAATTTGGGAAAAATAAATATTTTCTGAAAACTTTGACGTCTTCTATATTGTAAAAACATTTCTGTAATGTCTTTCAGCTATTCAAAGTACTATTTGTATGTTTAGTGGATAGATGGCGCCAGTTATAACATGTCGGTAATGTAGATAAAACAGGAAGCAGTGTAGTACAAAAATGTATAGTTTTAGTTCAGTTAAGAAGACAGGAGGAATCATATTTCTGTTTAGGTCCTGTGGGAAGTTTATAATAAGAATAAATATTATGTTGTGTTAGAGAAGTACAACTGAGTATTATTTAACTGCGTAACCATAGGTTATGGGCCCAGAGCAAAGTGAAAAGGAATAAAAGGAAAACAAACCGGAAAAATTGTGGAATTTGCAATTAAGGTTTAGACAGGACAGGATTTATAGGAAAGTCAAGATGGCGGAAAAGCAAAGTCTATTTTATGTCAAGCCATTTGACGGTACTGGATATTCAAATTGGGAATACAGAGTAAAACTATTACTGGAACAGCAAGGAGTCTTGGATGTGTTAAGCACTCAAAAGCCGAATGAAAATCAAGTTACTCAATATAATGCATGGAAGAAAAATGATGTTAAAGCAAGAACCATAATAGTTCAAAGCTTGTCGGACAATATTTTAGAATCGATAAAAGGGAAAAATGGTGCACAGGATATAATGACAACGCTGGAAAATACATATTCAAAAAAGGGTATTTCAACGCAGGTTATGTTACAGAAAAAGTTGAGAGGATTAAAATATTTAGAAGGGACACCTTTAAATAATTTTTTCACAGAATTTGACAATACTATCAGTGAATTGAAAGCTGCAGGAGGAAAGGTCGATGATGGTGAACTCATACTTCAACTTTTGTCGGCTATGCCTGAGAGTTTTCAAAATGTTACAACAGCAATAGACATAATGTTTTGTCAAAATCAGCAATCAGTAAATATAAATTTTGTAAAAAATAAACTGTTAATGGAAGAAGCAAGACAGAACAATTTAAAAGAGGAAGATAATACCAGAAACTCTGTATTTTTCTCAAAATATAAAAGAGGAAATGGAAATTGGAGAAGAGGAGGATATAGAGGCAATTACAATCATCGTACAGAGAATAATAGTTATCGAAATGAAAGTGGAAGTACAAATTTTCCTTTTAAATGCCATTTGTGTGACAAAGTAGGTCATAAAAGAGCAGATTGTCCCCAAAATAAGTTTAGTAGAGGTGGTAATAGAGGAAACTTTAGTCAAAGGCAAAATGCCCATAATACTGAACCACAAGAGGAAAATGCTGAAGAAATCTCATTTATATCAGTAGAAAATTGTTTATCAGAAAAGAAAGAAAATTACATTAGTTTTGTCATAGACAGTGGGGCCACAAATCATTTGATAGGAAAGGATTTTAAAGAATATTTACAGAACACGAAGGATATAGAGGTAAAGATAAATGTAGCAAAACAAGGTCAGGTAATAATGGCAACTCAACAGGGAAATCTAAAATTAGAAACAGACTCAGGAAGAAAAATAACGATAAAAGATGCATGGCTATGTGAAAATCTAGTATACAACTTACTGTCAGTAAGAAAATTGGAAGAAAGTAGATTAGAAGTAATTTTTGGAAATGGAAAAGTAAAAATAATGAAAAATAAGGTATGTGTGTTAGAAGGACACAAATATGAAAACTTATATTATGTTGGTTTTAATTTAAATAAAGACAGTGTAAATTTGACAAGTGAAGAAGATAAAATGTTAATACATAGAAAAATGGGACATTCAGCTAAGTACCTGGCACCAGGCTTTTGTGAAGTGTGTATCAAAGCAAAGCAAACAAGAATACCTTTTGAGAGTATACCCCTGGAAAGAAAAGCAAAAAGAATTTTAGAAATTATATCAACAGATATATGTGGGCCAATAACACCAACTACTCATGATGGTAAATCATATATTATTACTTTTATTGATCACTATTCTCATTTTTGTGTGGCATACTTACTTAGCAATAAGAGTGAGGCATTGTCAAAATTTAAAAGTTATGTTGCAATGGTTGAGGCAAAATTTAATACCAAAATAGAAAAATTAAGATGTGATAATGGTGGGGAATATACCTCAAAGTCTTTCAAAGATTTTTGTTTACAAAAAGGAATAAGAATTCAGTATACAGTTGCTTACAATCCAGAGCAAAATGGGATAGCAGAACGCTATAATCGTACCCTCTTAGAAAAAGCAAGATGCTTAATTTATGATGCAAAATTAAATAAGGAAATGTGGGGTGAAGCAGTAAGAACAGGTGTATATTTGTTAAACAGATTAGAAACAAGAGCTTTGGAGAATAAAAAGACACCAGCTGAAATATGGTATAATGAAAAACCAAATTTTGATAAAATAAAGTTATTTGGATATAAAGCAAATAATTTAATACCAAAAGAAGTGAGAAAATCTAAATTGGAACCCAGATCTGAGAAATTAATAATGGTTGGTTATAGTGATAATGGATATAGATTGTGGAACGAACATGAAAGGAAGATTATTCATGGAAGGAATGTGATTTTTGAGGAAATGAAGTTCAAAAACAACCATGAAATGATACCTATAAATACTAGTGAGAGTGACAATGAAATATCAGATAATAACAGGAATAAGTTGCAAGAAAAGCAACAGAAAGAAAATGAAAAGAGTGAGACAAAAAATAATGAGGAAAACCGAGAGGAAAATCCAAATTTTGAACATGGAACCAGAAGGAGTATAAGGAAGAAAAAGTTACCAACATATTTACAAGATTATGAAGTAAATCATGATGATAATTTATTTGCAGCACTTTCAGCAGGAAATTTATTATCTGAAATGCCAAAGACATTTGAGGAGGCTATAAATAAAGGATGGAAGGAAGCTGTGAACGAAGAGTTAAGTGCATTAGAGGAAAATAAGACATGGAATTTAGTAATTCCACCAGAAGGTGTAGAAACTATTGACTCAAGGTGGGTTTTTACCCAAAAATTAGTGAACGGGAGTGTTAAGAAAAAGGCTCGTTTAGTTGCTCGTGGTTTTAAACAGACTGTGATTGAAGATGACATTTATGCGCCAGTGGCAAGAATGGCAAGCATTAGAATGTTGTTATCTTTATATGTAGAGTTTGATTTACATGTTTTACAGTTAGATGTAAAATCAGCATTCCTTAACGGAACCCTGAAAAACCCTGTTTATATGTTACCTCCTGAAGGGCTTAATATTAAAAATAAAAACCTAGTTTGTGAATTACAAAAAGCTTTATATGGTCTTCGACAATCACCCAAATGTTGGAATTCTTTATTTAATGAATGTCTACTAGAAATAGGTTTTCAGCGTTCTAAAAAGGATCCGTGTTTATATTTTACCAATAAGACTTATCTTTTGATACATGATGATATAATTTTATTTTCATCATGTCAGGAAAGTTTAAATTTTATTAAGAACGATCTGTCTAAGAAATTTAAAATTACAGAATTTCAGGATAAAAATATTAACTTTCTTGGTTTAGAAATCACAAAGTTTGAAAATTATATTTTTATTAAACAGACTGAATTAATCAAAAGAATTTTGCAAAGATTTGATATGTTGGATTGTAAACCACATGATTTACCGATGCAACCAAAATTACAAATTAATTGTAATGATAATATCCAGATTTGTGACAACAGTTTACCCTACAGAGAGTTGATTGGTTCCCTAATGTATGTTATGCTAGGTTCAAGACCTGATTTAAGTTATGCAATCAACTACTTTAGTCAGTTTCAAAATTGTTATACAATTGATCATTGGAAATATTTAAAACATACATTGAGGTATCTAAATAAAACACAAAATTATGGTTTAAAATTTTCGAAAAGTGATAATTCAACAGTTAAATTTTATGCATATGTAGATTCAGATTTTGCAAATGATGTATTAGATAGAAAAAGTATTACAGGTTTTTTAATTAAAATAAATAATAATTTAATACATTGGAAGACTAAAAAGCAAAATGTTGTAGCTTTATCGAGCGCAGAATCTGAATATCTAGCATTATCTTCTTGCATCACTGAATGTTTGTTTCTGGGTCAAATGTATTCAGAAATATTGAATTGTAACGTTTTTCCTATTTCTATTTTTGAAGACAATCAATCGTGCATTAAGATGGCATCTACTATGGAAACCAAAAGAACCAAACATATTGATGTAAGGCATCATTTTGTTCGTGAATGTGTGAATGAAGGACAACTTATTTTAAGTTATGTTCCTACAGAAAAACAGCAGGCTGATATCTTAACAAAACCTCTTTCCAACCCAAAATTTAAATATTTTCGAGATTGTATGAATGTGGTTAAAATAAATGGAAATGAAAATACACTTGCTATTTTTCAGGAAAATTAAAATGATTAAGACCATTACAGAATTGTGGGGGAGTATTGTAAAAACATTTCTGTAATGTCTTTCAGCTATTCAAAGTACTATTTGTATGTTTAGTGGATAGATGGCGCCAGTTATAACATGTCGGTAATGTAGATAAAACAGGAAGCAGTGTAGTACAAAAATGTATAGTTTTAGTTCAGTTAAGAAGACAGGAGGAATCATATTTCTGTTTAGGTCCTGTGGGAAGTTTATAATAAGAATAAATATTATGTTGTGTTAGAGAAGTACAACTGAGTATTATTTAACTGCGTAACCATATTCTACTGCGTAAACGAAGCAGTATCGCATATAACTAAATGGGCTTAAATCGACCTACTTTCACGTCAAGAGGCTGTCATCAAACGTTGTACACGTATTTTCCAGATACCCTGTATAAATTCGTTTATATTTTTATATTTAAAATTTATAGAACACTATTTTTTATGTATCATAATTTACTGGTAAAAGATTTCTCATCCTTCACTAAATTTTTACTAAAATGACATTAGGTAAATATTCGAACCAAAATTGTTTTTATCGTAGTTTTTAGTAACTGACCTGCATAACATCTAATATTAAATATACGCCGCGTTTAGCAACGAATTGTTCACTGTTGTTAAGTGAGCTGATGACTTTGTTCCATATAAAACCTAGTACTATTATTATTAACTTGGGATTTTGCACTGCGTCCTCTTTATTTGGCTCTATATAGCGTTTCATGTATTTTATAATCATAGGTAGTATCAAATATACCTAAAATTAGTAAAATTATAAATTAGCAATTATTAGTGTCAATTTAGGCTACTCAATATGGAAATACAAATGTACTGGGTGATTCCTAGGTAAGGAAAAGAATGAAGAGTCCTTTTCTATGCTGAATTTATAAAAAAAAGTGTTCTAAATATGGTGTTTACGGTGTTTTGTTTTCAATATACAATTAGTTCCACAAAAACGTGTCGACAAAAAATAACTATCGTCAATCAGGGCAATTTGTAACTCGAAACAAAACAGAATAATATTTTTAATTTGCAGTGCCATCTATAAGTCAATTTTTAAAACTTTTTATATAATTTGTTTAGAAGCACATCCAGGGTTGCCAGACCTAGAGAAATTTCCCTAAATCTAGGGAATTTCGGAACATATAGGGGGAAAAGGGATGTCTATTTTAGGGAATTTTTGAATAAGACACAATTTTTATAATTCTTATACAAAAACTAATAAATAATGGTTCTTTTTACGCATTGACATTCAAAACAGCTTACAAATCTTCAACGCGGTTGTATTTGTATTAAGAAATTTCGGTGATTTCCCATGCTCTCTGGCTTTTAGTCGGTAAACTACCGGGGAAATCTCAACAGCTTTATGTATTATGCAATTTTGATAAAAAAAAATACACAACACTGCCGGACATATTGTGTGGGATTTTGCATACTAAAAGTTTATTAACGTCAAACAATTGTTTTAATCTCTATATGAGCCCGGAAATGGTTAAGATATTTAAATCAGAAATTTTGTCTGGAGAGAAAAAATTTGCAGTTTTTGAAATATTTTTTTGTATTGTAAAAATGCTAAACGATTTTAGCTATATAGGGAAACAACTTATTTTAATAAATGTATAAAATTTCCACCCTGAGCTTCCAAATATTTTTCGGATCTCCGAGTGAGTTCATCATGGCTGGCTGCTCTAAATCTGGAGATATACTTTGCAGCGCGTCCTTGCCATACAGTCCTCCATCGTTGTCACTGAATTACAATAAATAATATTTTTTATCGTTCCCCATATAAAATAATCTAAGACAGTCAAATGAGGAGAACGAGGAGGCCACAAAAAAGGTCCATTGTTGGCAATCCACTTGTCATAAAATGTTGCCTGTAAAAAGTTGATAACGGTTCTATATGGTGGAACGCCGTCGTGTTGGTAAAAAATTAGCATATGTTTCGCCAAAGGTAAATTGCTTAAATATTGATTGTCTAACTCTTCTAGAATATTTAAATATCTTTCTCCTACAAAAGTTAATACATAATTTAAAATAGGGACATAATTTGCTTTGTATTATTAATGAATTACCATTTAAGTTTTCTTCATAAAAATGTAGTTTTATTATTCCATCATTTCTTACAGCACAAAATATGTTAAATTGCCAGGTTTCTTGAAAATTCCGCAATCCTACTGCAAGAGGATTTCAATCACTCCAAAAATAGGAACTGTGTCTGTTAACAAGACCATTTTCCGCAAATTTTGCTTTATCAGTCGAAATTATGTTTTCCAAAAATCGAAAGTCGTCTTGTATCATTGTTAATATAAATTCGCAAAATTGCATTCTTTTCGGAAAATCGGTATATCTTAGGTGTTGAACAAAAGATATTAAATAAGGATAGTTGTGTTTCGACAGAATTCTATGTATCGAGCTCTTCAAGATTTTAGCCAAATTGCCCCCATTGACTTTAGTAAACTGCCAAATTTTAAATATTTTCCAAAATCTATTTTCCGAGAAATCGATCGCGGCATTTCATCGTAGTACACACTGTATATCCTTTCTGTAAAATTAGCTGGGGAATATGCAGAAGTTAAATTATTAGTATATAATCCAATAACAAAACATAACGTCTTATTTTACACGAATTTGTACAGTAAATTTTCGAGTTTCTTAAAGAGTTGCTATAGTAATTATTCAGTCTTATTGCCTTACAAGTACAGTTTTTTTAAAAAACCTTAGTAACCACCCTAAATATTTTGAGAACTATAGTTTAAAATAATGCGCTGTTACATACCTCTCCGATATCGCAAATTTGTTCCATTAACACTACACCAACTCCTAATATTGTCTGACTTTGTAATGACAAGTAAGGCTGGTCCAAGTGGTCTTCTAATAGTGCTAAAAATAATATGAAAAAAAAAAAATATTCAATAATGAACAGGACGAACTGCACCAATTTCATCCAAAATGATATGGGGCCACCACAGCAACTTCCTGAATATAATGTAAAAAAAATCATTTAAATCGGTGCTGCCGTTGCGAAGTAATCGAAGTACATACATAAAAAGACATAGGAGACGAATTGAGAAGCTTCTTCTTTTAGAAGACGGTTAAAAAAATATTTAGTCGGTCTCAGTAAATCCGCTATCTTGAATTTTAAGAAATTAATTTTAGATTCATATTCTGGGCCCCTAAAACCTTCCTATAGCCTTATTTAAAGAACTTGAAATATGTGGATTTTTTAGCCTGACATATTTTACCATACACATTGAGTTTAAAAAAATTTATTTAAAATCCGTAATATACGCCCCTAGAAAAACCCAATATCAATTTAAAAAAAAATCGGAAAAATGTAAAATTTGTAGTCCCCGGTATTATAATATATCTGCCATATTAAATTGTAAAAAATTAACTTCACATTTGTAACCTGCTATCTCGAAAGCCCCCTAATACCAATTTTGAAAAATGTCAATCACATAAAATTTTCAACCCACCATTTTAGATCCGCCACATTCAATTAAAAAAATAAATAGATTTTAAACTTTTAATGTAATCTTAATCTGTATCTTCGAAAAACCACCAGTGCCAATTTTAGACATTATCCAGAAATGTAAAATTTTTATACCGCGATATTGCATCTGCCATATTGAATTTATTAAAAATAATTTTAAATTCATTATTTAAACCCTAACAAACTCCTCAGTACTCATTTTTAACAAAATTGAAGGCTGTGAAATTTTTAGTCCGCCATACTAAAGTTTTTAAAATAATTTCCCAGTCGTAAGTTACTCCCTGTACCGATTGTTTGCAAAATCGATAGATGTATAATTTTTGGGACGCCATTTGAATCCACCATATTGAATTTTTCTAAAATAACTTTGGATTCATAATTTACATTCTCAAACACCCCTCAATACCAATTTTGAACAAAATACAGCAAATAACAATTTTAGAGAAAACTGGACATTTTTTTTTCTTTTATCCGGCATATTATAGGTGCTATCTTGGATTTTGCTGAACTAATTTCGGCCAAAATGATATGGGATCCACAAAATTTCATTAAAATCGTTTCTGCCATTCCGGAGTAATCGAAGTACGTACATAAAAAACATAACTGCGAATTTTGAACCTCCTTTTAGAAGTCGGATAAAAATAATCATAATTATGATCGACAAAATTATTACATGTGATTAAAAAACAGTAGTTACTGGCTATATTCTTTTGAGTAATTATCAATTGATCAAACTGAACAAAGTGAAACTGATAACTTCATGTTTTTTGAATATGCATTTACTTGTCATTGGGCTGAAGTGATCATGATTACTTCAAGTGATAGAAGTGAAAGTGATAATGACTCAAAAGAATAGCCCTATTGTTGCACTTATCCAGTTAAACCTTTTATTGTCTACTAATTTTAAAATTAGACTACAAATATCGGTTTAAACCGAGAGATATTAACAACTTTTTACTTATTTACTTACGTATTATGCACTCCAATCCGCCATTATAAGCTATCGAATCACGGACACTAACAAATTTATATGAAAAATGGGATAATATTTCCACACTTCTGAGAACAATGTCATAATTGTAGCAATCACGACATTCCCGAGATTTATTCAAAAGTTGAATAATCCTAAAATTAAATATATATATATATATATATATATATATATATATATATATATATATATATATATATATATATAACGTAAACCGGAAGTAAAACTTTTTTTTAGATCCTTTGAAGACAGAGTTGAAGTTGAGGTAGCGGAACACGAATATGTTATTAATTTTCTTCCTTTAGCTTTACTTTTTGAGATATGGCACCGATCCGTTTCGCATAGAAAATGGCATTGCCAGCAGTGACGTAAATAACGACCCTGCCGTAAATCCAAGGGCGTCCTGAAGGCCCTTGATGAAAATGAGTAGATACAAAGGATCAAGATGGTTGCAAAATAAGTAGGGCGCATTCAAAAATCTGCGGGGGGCGCACATATTCTTAGTTACGCCACTGATTGCCAGTATTGCTTGTTCCCAAAATATAAACGGCTACCCTCCCATAAAAGTAAGGTAATTTATATGTGTCCAGTATATTGTTTATGACTACACAACAACCCATATACAATACCTTTGAACGATTTTCAACATGCACATTATTAGGTTCACAAAAAGGATGGAGAGAGACATGTAAAGAAGCCAGAGAAAAATATGAGGAATGTTAAGAAGAAACAAGCAGTGGGAAACATACTTTAAAAATATATATAAGGAAGAGGAGAACATGGAACAGATACAAAATGAATATGAGAGGCACGATAGTATAGAACTAACAAATGACAAGGTAGAAAACACCTTAAAGTCCCTTAAGAATAGAAAAAGCCCTGGACCAGACGAGATCACTAATGAGATGCTTAAATAAGGAGGGAAAAAGCTATGGAATGAATAATTAACCCTATTCAAGAATATCATAGAAGAACAAAAAATACCGAATGAATGGAAAAATAGTGTAACAATACCCATTTTTAAAAAAGGACAGAAAACGCACCCAGAAAACTATCGAGGAATAACACTGCTTGATAGCATTCGCAAAGCATTCACAAAAACTATACTGAAAGAAATCATCAAAATCATAAGTATACGAGAAGAACAACAAGGTTTCAGGAAGAACAGATCCACTATTGACGCAATATTCATTGTCAAACAAATAACTGAAAAATCCCTAGAATTCAATAGACCTGCGTACATGTGCTTCGTTGATATGACCAAGGCCTTTGACAGAGTACGCTTAAAGGACGATATTAACATCCAGTGCAAAACAAAAATTCAGGTAGGACATATAACAACGGAAGATATATATATATATATATATATATATATATATATATATATATATATATATATATATATATATATATATATATATATATATATATATATATATATATATAAACACCGGAATTAGACATGTAAATAATAGAAAATCTCCCCAGAACAGCTGGATACAAAATGGGAAACACATTCTTCCATACCGTCTGCTATGCGGACGATGCTGTTCTTATTGCAGACTCTGAAGATAACCTCCAAAGACTACTGCACTCTTTTAACACTAAAGCGAAAGAATTAAATATGCTCATCAACACCGAGAGAAGACCAAATGCTTAGTAACATCCAAAGAACCAATACGGTGCAAGTGAAAAATCGACTCCAAAATTGTCGAACAGGTAAATCACTTCAAATATCTGGGAGCAGAAATAACGAGCCATGGAGGTGGAAGTGGAAAATCGACTCCAAAATTGTCGAACAGGTAAATCACTTCAAATATCTGGGAGCAGAAATAACGAGCCATGGAAACCTTTTTTAACGAAGTAAGAGAGCAAACGATGAAAGCGGCTAGAATTTCGTGATGCCTAAAAGAAATTGTGTGGAAGAACAAATACCTTAATACTGAAAGCAAAACTAAGATATATAAAACGGCTCTAAGACCCATCATAACATACGCGGCAGAAACAAAACCAGATACAGGCAGAACTCTACAAATGATGAAAACAGTCGAAATGAAAACATTAAGAAGTATACAAGGCAAAACTCTACACGACAGAATACGGAATGAAGATATCAGACAACAATGCGGGATACAGGACATAGGAAGATGGGTTAGACAAAGGAGAAGATTCTAGAACAAACATATAGGGAGAATGGAGGACGGTAGACTGGTTAAAAGCGCAAAAATGAATAACCCAGTAGGAAAAAGATCACAGGGAAGACCACCAAAACGATGGCGAGAATGTTGGACCTCATCATCCGGGGAAGACGTGATGGCAATGAACAGGCAATAGCCTACTAGCATGGTTAACTGTGTTAGAAAAAAGAAGAAGAAGACATTAAAAAGTAACTGGATTGAGCCTGTAAAACCGAAAATGACTGAAATTGCGGTGGACCTCATCATCCGGGGAAGACGTGATGGCAATGAACAGGCAATAGCCTACTAGAATGGTTAACTGTGTTAGAAAGAAGAAGACATTATAAAGTACAAAACACTTTTGGTATTACCGCGAAATATAATCCTTTACCATAAAATGACAAGGGTAGAATCAATTCGCCTAACTTTTCAAATCTTTATAAATATAAGTACTTGAACGGAACGAATAGTGGAAAGAAATAGAATACCAGTAATATGTTGTAAACTAACCAGGCTGATCTAATTCGTATCAACTGATTATAACCTGGATGTCTGCGGTTAAAAAGAGATAGAGTGTACCTCTCTTTCTAAGAGCGGAGCTAAGCACGATACTCCAAACGTCATTGGGTATCTCTGTCATCTGACCGAAATTAGAAAGGCTCTATTTCTTTTTAAGCGTGTGCCAACTCTCCTCTATAAAATTCGCAATCTATAATAAATAATATTAATTTCTCTTACGTCAATGGTTTCAATCACTCTCAGCTCTTGTGTGATAAGTTTAGGTTCATTTTTGATACTAGAGCAATAAACAGAGATGAATTAAAGATAATTTTATGCAATATAGTACTTTGAGGTATTTTAAGCACGAAAGCGTTATTTAAAACACACGAGTTATGGCATAATATTGATTAATTAATATCTTGAAATTTTACATTGAGGGTCCTCCATCTTCAATAAAATCTTCAGCTGATGCAGGTATAATTTTTTGTAAAATGTTTAATGCAAGTCGTATTAAATAGCAGGCTTGTAGTTGATGCCATTTTATAGCTTGTTGGTGTCCAATTAGTTTTAATAATCCCATAACAACCCTGCATTCTTCAATAATCTAAAAATGATTACAGAATTGTGGTCAATATAAAAAATATAAAAAATTTGAAATTATAAGTGAAAAAAATTATTAAAGAAGTAGTGTATTTTGTGGTTTGTCATTACTTGACTGCAACCCACCGTCGGACACATGTCCGTACAGATCCGCTGTCGCCAAGATTATATTCAGAGTGAGTCCACACGATAAGAAAAATCTGGGCGTAAGCGTAGCGTAATAAGATATATGTCAAATTTCAAGCATTGTGATTTGTTAGATTTAAAAAAAGACAAAGAGCGAAGATTTCCCGCCTATATCAGCCTTTTCCAAGGTCATTACGCCATATGATGTTGAACTTTTCAGCGGACTGCTTTAAAAATGGTGGAAACTGTTTATTTTCAATATTGTATGAAAACATAACCTATGTTTTTTCTTAAACTTTGTTGTTTTATTTATATATTTTATTTAGCGCGTTTTGAAATACTGGATATTTATGAACTATGTTAAATTGTTTTAATTTATTAAAAATCCGTTACCGAAGATCATTACTGCTTGGTCCTCAAAAAAAACGATTTTTGTTCATTTTTTTTTATTAATTTTATAACAATTGCAATAATACAGGTGTTCGTTATATAAATTAAAGCTTATGAAATAAAGGCCATTATATAATACAATTTCTATTCAACGACAATCTCTGATATCGAGACGCTAATTCACAGACATGCCCTTAGCTATGGTTACGAGATCAAATAATGAGATTCCCTGACAATATCCCTAACGTTTCTGTAAATATCCGGACATTTTATCTGAATGTTGTATGTTAAGGCAGTGAGATTTTCAAAATTTTTGCAATCAAAGCATCAAATGCCAATATCGAGTGAGTCTACTCATTAATGAGAGCGTAGTGGACTAAGGAGAGACATAGACTGTCTATATTGTTATAAGCTTTGCCTTTCGCTGCCACCAATGTTATAACTTTGCTAGTTCTGCTTTTAGTTTATCACTGGTGTCGATGAATTCAAATAAATCTTCTAATATTACTTTTTTAATATTTTATTATAATGTTCACTAAACCATGAGGTAACAACAGTTTTTGTTCTTACATACTAATTTAATGTTACTATTGTGGTTTTTTGATTTTAGTTCCTCTCGTCTCAATGTTCATGTCCTAGTTATATTCTATTCTGTATCTAAATCATATATTTTACAGTCATAGGCGTACTAACAAATATAACTTATAACTATTTATTTACATGATTACTGAAATGAAAAAGTGTGTATTTATGGGACGATGACAATATGAACAAAACTAATAGTCTCTGTAAAAAGTAAAGTTTTAGAGTTTCGGAGATTAAGGCATGCTTTTGTTTGAGCCTATTAGAACATAAATTTACTTAAGATATAACTGTTTCTTAAGGGAGTATTAAATATTAGACTATAATTATCTATTAATCCATAAGAGTAACTTAAAAATATATATAGTAATTTAATAATTAATAATTTGTAGTAATAGTTGGTTTACAACAATGTCTTCTGTTAAGGTTCTACTCTAGACACAATTTAACTTAAAGAACATATCATGTGATGAATGTCATGAAATGGTTATAAAAGTCCAGCAATTGCCAAAAGAAACATCAAGCAATAAAAAGTATGAAACTAAATTTATTAATATACTAAATTAACAATTCACTCATTTTGTTAACGTTTAATCAATTTATTTTTGCTCACTAGAATGATTAATAAATATTTTTTCATTACTTATATTTTCCTCTTTTAATTTCAAAAAAATACTGACAATTGCAGTTTTTTCCTGTTTCTTCCTAACAAGGGGCTAAAATTTCAGACATGTCAGGAAAATTCCTATCGTCTGGTAATCCTACCCTTAGCAAATTTTATATAAACCTATTATAAACAATTATAAAGTAAAAATTAACATTGATGGAAATTTAATAACAGAAATCCAGTTAGTGTCATACGTAATGTATTCTTCTAAAAACTACAAACAATTGTAATTATTAAAACGATTGTTAAAATGACACTTTATATTGAAACTCTCGTCTTCGAATTCCTCGGCAATTCTTTACCAGGTAGAAGTGGCAAACTTCGGAAATAAAACTTGTTTTAAAGAGTCTCATATTATCGCACAAGTAACATGACTAATTTCAAAAACACTGTTTACCGACTCGGAATTCGCACTGTTGCTTTCACATGCTGATTTTATCAGCTAAATATCACAGTTTTTTCAAACCTAGTAATAAGGGTATAGCTGTATACATTTCCATAGCGTGTTTCCTAATTATTGGCCCAACAACAGCTTTTCAAACTCACCAAGAGTAACAGGAAAATATTTTTAAAAAATCAGAATCATTTTCTCGCATTTCTTGAATTAAATCATTAGTATGTCCAAGCCTTTCTCCAATGTTTTTCTCAAAAACAGATCGGACCTAGTAGCGACGACTTTTTCGTTTTTTTTTTAATAAAGAATATATTAATAATGTCCTTATTTTTTGTAATTTTTTCTTTAGTTTTCTTTTTCTTCATAACAACATTGCTGCAATTATTTTTTTATTTTCTTTCATTTTAATTTATACATAAATATTATCAAAAAATCAGAAAAAAGTTAGGTTACCACAGAAAAAACATACACAACACTTTACGACTACACGATAAAAGTTTCCCGTGTGGACGAGATATTTTTAACATAAATGGGCGTAATACGCCTACGCCGAAATTTTTCTTATCGTGTGGAATCACTCTCAGCCTCAGGCAGCAAGGGAATTGCCGGCAGTAATCACCTTTGGCGATGTTGCAGTCTAGGTGATGTACGCGACGACCAGCTTTAACCACAGTACCTTGTAATGTTGCACACAAACAATGGCCCAACTAATATATTCCAAAAACAAAATAATGAAATTATAAAGAGATGGGAAACCAAACAATATATATCGCCTAATATAACAAAAAAATTAAAAATTAACAATGCCCAACCACTTAAAATCTACGGACTACCCAAACTGCACAAAAATGGAGTTCCCTTGCGCTCGATCGTATCCTGTGTACAATCTCCACCACATAATTTATCTGAATTCCTAAAAAATATTCTTAGCAACGTAATAAATAAAACTCATTCCTACATCAAGGATTCCTGGGACTTATAGAAAAAGATACGAAACATAAACATACCTGATGATTATACAATTATTTTTTTGGACGTTATATCTTTGCACACAAATATACCAATCCAATTGGCACCGTAAGAAAAAAATGGGATAATATATGGAAATTCACAGACATCCCGCTGGAAGAGTTTCTAAAAGCTGTTGAATTCACCCTAAAATCCCCTTATTTTGCATATAACGACACATTTTATCGACAAATCGAAGGTTGTGCATTGGGGAGTTATATTTCTAGTGTTGTAGCGCAAATGGTATTGGAGGAACTGGAAGATGTGGTGATGCCAAAGCTAAAATATGCCCTATCCTTCTTCTATCGGTACGTAGATGACTGCCTTACTTGTGTCCCCAAAGATATGTATAACGATATTTTAAATTATTTCAATGACTTTCATTCAAAACTAAGTTTCACAATAGAAATAGAAAGAAATAAAATAATAAATTTCTTAGATATGACACTCCACCATGAGGACAACTCGGTCATTACGGAATGGTATACAAAAAACACGTGGTTGCATAGATAGCGGAAACCGATAAAGAACTGCTTACAAAGGATCTGAACAACTACATAACGAATACAAGAACTGACGACAACGTAGAAGAAATTTGGAAATCATTTAAGGAACTAAGCAACAAACTATGACTGAAAATACTGTACGGAAGAACAAACCGAAAAAACAGAAATGGATGACAGCAGAAACATTGGACCTCATGGAACAAAGGAGACAGTCGAAAACAAATCGAGTGGAATATAAAAGAAGACAAAGAGAAATTAAATAGAAAATTCGGATAGCCAAAGAGAACTGGATGAGAGACAAGTGTATCGAAATGGAAGATCTAGTAAGGAAACATGACACATTCAACATGTACAAAAAGGTCAGAGAAATAGCAGGTCTATATAATAAGAATACCACTAATACCCTTGTGGACCCTGATGGTAAAATTATCTTGGACGAAAAAGAAATTTTTGAAACATGGGTTAAATATGTGAAAGAATTTTTTGATGATGACAGACCGAATGAACACAACTGCGATGATCTCGGTAATATAGATGCTAATATAGATATGGGACCGGAAATTCTAAACAGTGAAGTTCTATCTGCCATAAGATCTGCAAAAACCAGGAAAGCCATCGGGCCTTGATAATGCCCCAACCGAGCTGTTACAAATGATCCATGAGGAAAATATAAGAATCTTGGTCAAACTGTTTAATACCGTTTACGCGACTGGAGATATACCGGAAGATTGGCTGAGGTCTGTATTCGTCCCAATCCCAAAAAAACAGCGAGCAAAGCGATGCAGTGAGTACAGACTAATAAGTCTAATGAGCCACACTTTGAAGGTCTTTCTCAGAATCATCCACAGCAGGATAAGATCTAAATGCGAAGCAGATTTAGATGAAACCCAATTCGGATTTAGAAACGTCCTAGGTACTAGAGAGGCTTTATTCGCTCTAAATATACTTCTGCAAAAATGTCGGGACCAACACAAGGATGTATTCGTATGTTTTGTCGATTACGAGAAGGCCTTCGACAGAGTACAGCACAGAAAACTCATAGACATTTTAAATAACGTGGGGTAGAGAGCAGAGACGTAAAAATTATTAAAAATCTATATTGGCGGCAGAAAGCAACAGTAAGGCTAAATGGAAAACTCACAGAAGAAAGTAAAATTCTGCGAGGCGTCAGACAGGGCTGCATACTATCTCCACTGCTTTTTAATATATATTCAGATAAAATCTTTAAACGAGTTACTCAAGGAGAATGAATGGGAGCACAAATCAATGGAGAATATATAAATACAATACGATATGCTGACGACACTGTTATCCTAAGCGACAAACTACAAGACCTGCAACATCTATTAAACTGTGTTAACACTGAGGGTCAAGAAATGGTGGGGCTCAACATAAATATCAAAAAGACAAAATTTATGGTCTTTAGTAGACAACCTCATCTTAACACTTCAATACAAATAGAAGGAAAAAGTATAGACAGGGTGACTCATTTTAAATATCTTGGACCGAAAATCTAATCCCAGATAAAGAGATAAGGTGTAGAATAGAGATTGCTAGAGCAACTTTTCAAAAAATGAAACCACTTTTCTGCAATGATAACCTCAACCTAAAACTACGACAGAGAATGATAAGATCATACGTCTGGCCAGTGTTACTATATGGGGCAGAGATCTGGACAATTAAGGCTGCCACGATTAATCGGTTGGAGGCTCTCGAAATGTGGTTAGACCAGCGAATGCTGAGAATACCTTGGACAGCTAGGCAGACCAACGAAATGGTACTCAATAGGGCCGACACAACTCGTCTACTATTAAACACTGTGAAGTGTAGAAAAATCTCATATCTTGGACATATATTCAGAGGGGAGCGATATAGAATTCTTCAACTAATCATGATGGGTAAAGTAGAGGGACGTAGAGGGGTAGGAAGGAGACAGGCTTTCTGGTTGAGGAATATTCATGAATGGACAAGTATACGTAGCGCGGGGGAACTGTTCCAGCTGGCGCAGGACCGTGAAAGACTTGCCAATGTAATTGCCAACGTCAGGGGGCAATTACATTGGCAAAGAAGAAGAATTTCTTTTTCAATCTGGCTTCGCGTCTGTCTTTAGATTAATAGAAAACATAAACCAACAAAATTTCATATGACGAAGTGACTAAGCTGTGACACACAGGCATAGGGATGGACATAGTGATACTATAAGAGTTCCTTCAAACTACGGAATCCTAAAATTAAATAATATTTTACCTTAGGTCCTGATAAACAATTTGGAAAATATGATATGCACATTAAAAGTAAAGCCATGAAACTCTGATCCTCGTAACTTGTAGTTAATAATATATCGGAAGTCCAGTTTGGATGAAATACAATATCTCTTGACGTTGCTAACATGGCAATATCTAAAACACAGCAACGATGTTTTTGCAGTAAACAATCAGGAACTTTAAAAACTAAATAAGCAATATAATTTAACTCATATACTGGATATCTCTAAAAGGTCTGAACAAAACACTAGCGCAAGTTCCTGAGACTAAAATATGAGCTTGCCAATTTATAATTTTTAAAACTTTTCCGTAAATATTTATCTTAATAATAGCTTGATTTGCATTAAAATTGGTACTTTGGGGTTTAGGATGAGAAACCAAGATCTGATGGCAGTTTTGATGTAAATTATAGAGGACGCCACTAGTATGTATAAATAAAATTTTTATAAAAAAATTGAACCGACTTCTAAAAGTGCGCTAAAAAGTGAAAAATAAATATAAATTTTTATACGAAATTGAACTTTTTGAAGTCGGCGCCAAACTAATACCTGACAAAATGTGATTTGCATAAACAGATCAAAAATACTTTATTTATAATTGCTTTCTTACCATAATTTGTATACCGGGTGTCAACGAATCTATTAGACAAGTCATAATTTCTAGAGTATTATGTGTATCAAAATGAGAATTAGTACAGGTAAATGGTATGTGAAGGGGAGAGTTTTCGCATATTTTCCACTTTCCGGCCACTTCCGGTTTCACCGGAAATGGCCCCGGTTTTGAATTTTTAAATAGAACACCCTGTATATTTTAACATTTTTGGATTTCTGAGACAATTCTAGATCAGAATGTGACATTTTAAAAACTTTTTACGTCTATTTAATTTTTTTAGAGCCACTTTTAAAATTGCATCTAGGTGGCCATGATCGGACGCAAACTAATCTAAGGGCCTTAGGTGATGTCAAAAAAATACAATCGCAAAGTTTTAGTTACTAGTATGAAAGACAGGAATAAGACAAGTTGACAAAATTACGTTTTCATTTCTAACTATTAATTTTCAAATGGCGACCCCTTTTTGATAACTACATTCTTTGACGAATCTAACGGTACTAATTTATTTGCGACTGGATTAGACATAAGAACAGAAATTAAATATTATTAAGCAAAATACTGGATAATTTATTTACTTATGACAAGTGCGCCATGGACAGCCATGATGCATAATAATTTGCAACTGTTTTTATCAAGTCTTCTTTGGAAAACAAAACACTCACTTAAGTAGATAATGACAGTGACATACGCTCTAAGAACAGACGTAAAACTTTCTTAATTTTCGTTAAATTTAGTTTAAATTTTCGTTAAAATAATGTATACTCGGCAGCATTCCTTGAATTTCTATGACACTCTCCAAATATTAATAACATATCCACTTTTTCACTTTGAGTATACATTATTTTAACGAAAATTTAAACTAAACGAAAATTAAGAAACTTTTACGTCTGTTCTTAGAGCGTATGTCACTGTCATTATCTACTTAAGTGAGTGCTTTGTTTTCCAAAGAAGACTTGATAAAAACAGTTGCAAATTATTATGCATCATGGCTGTCCATGGCGCACTTGTCATAAGTAGATAAGTTATCCAGTATTTTGCTTAATAATATTTAATTTCTGTTCTTATGTCTAATCCAATCGCAAATAAATTAGTACCGTTAGATTCGTCAAAGAATGCTTTTTTCGAAAAGTAGTTGTCAAAAAGGGGTCGCCATTTGAAAATTAATAGTTAGAAATGAAAACGTAATTTTGTCAACTTGTCTTATTCCTGTCTTTCATACTAGCAACTAAAACTTTGCGATTGTATTTTTTTGACATCACCTAAGGCCCTTAGATTAGTTTGCGTCCGATCATGGCCACCTAGATGCAATTTTAAAAGTAGCTCTAAAAAAATTAAGTAGACGTAAAAAGTTTTTAAAATGTCACATTCTGATCTAAAATTTCACCGGAAATGGCCCCGGTTTTGAATTTTTAAATGGAACACCCTGTATATTTTAACATTTTTGGATTTCTGAGACAATTCTAGATCAGAATGTGACATTTAAAAAACTTTTTACCTCTACTTCATTTTTTTAGAGCCACTTTTAAAATTGCATCTAGGTGGCCATGATCGGACGCAAACTAATCTAAGGGCCTTAGGTGATGTCAAAAAAATACAATCGCAAAGTTTTAGTTACTAGTATGAAAGACAGGAATAAGACAAGTTGACAAAATTACGTTTTCATTTCTAACTATTAATTTTCAAATGGCGACCCCTTTTTGATAACTACATTCTTTGACGAATCTAACGGTACTAATTTATTTGCGACTGGATTAGACATAAGAACAGAAATTAAATATTATTAAGCAAAATACTGGATAATTTATTTACTTATGACAAGTGCGCCATGGACAGCCATGATGCATAATAATTTGCAACTGTTTTTATCAAGTCTTCTTTGGAAAACAAAACACTCACTTAAGTAGATAATGACAGTGACATACGCTCTAAGAACAGACGTAAAACTTTCTTAATTTTCGTTAAATTTAGTTTAAATTTTCGTTAAAATAATGTATACTCGGCAGCATTCCTTGAATTTCTATGACACTCTCCAAATATTAATAACATATCCACTTTTTCACTTTGAGTATACATTATTTTAACGAAAATTTAAACTAAACGAAAATTAAGAAACTTTTACGTCTGTTCTTAGAGCGTATGTCACTGTCATTATCTACTTAAGTGAGTGCTTTGTTTTCCAAAGAAGACTTGATAAAAACAGTTGCAAATTATTATGCATCATGGCTGTCCATGGCGCACTTGTCATAAGTAAATAAATTATCCAGTATTTTGCTTAATAATATTTAATTTCTGTTCTTATGTCTAATCCAATCGCAAATAAATTAGTACCGTTAGATTCGTCAAAGAATGCTTTTTTCGAAAAGTAGTGGTCAAAAAGGGGTCGCCATTTGAAAATCAATAGTTAGAAATGAAAACGTAATTTTGTCAACTTGTCTTATTCCTGTCTTTCATACTAGCAACTAAAACTTTGCGATTGTATTTTTTTGACATCACCTAAGGCCCTTAGATTAGTTTGCGTCCGATCATGGCCACCTAGATGCAATTTTAAAAGTGGCTCTAAAAAAATTAAGTAGACGTAAAAAGTTTTTAAAATGTCACATTCTGATTTAGAATTGTCTCAGAAATCCAAAAATGTTAAAATATACAGGATGTTCTATTTAAAAATTCAAAACCGGGGCCATTTCCGGTGAAACCGGAAGTGGCCGGAAAGTGAAAAATATGCGAAAACTCTCCCCTTCACATACCATTTACCTGTACCAATTCTCATTTTGATACACATAATACTCTAAAAATTATGACTTGTCTAATAGATTCGTTGACACCCGGTATATTAGTAGTTATTTATTTCATTTCATATAAAAATTTATAGTTATTTTTCACTTTTTAGCGCACTTTTAGAAGTCGGTTCAATTTCTTTATAACAATTTCATTTTTCTATTTTTAGTTTTAGAATTCATTATGATATCCATAAATTATTTGAACTAAGTACTAATCGAGATTAGTGTACCTCGCAATGACTCCAAGTTGGCAAAAAAGTACCCATTTTATCCAAAGTTGTAAATTACCCTAAAAAGAAACCACTAAAAATTCTTCGATTCTTAGAGTTTTCCAAATACCAGTAAAATTGTGTCAAACAAATATTTAGTCTGTCATAGTAAATCCACTATCTTAAATTTCAAATTAATTTTAGATTAGTCATATAGACCCCAAAACCTTCCAATATCGATGTTTAAAGAACCTGAGATGTAAATTTCTTAGCGCGATATATTTTATACTGCATATTGAGTTTGTATACGCCTCAAGAACCCCACAATATCAATTCTCAATATTTAAAGAACATGAGATGTAAATTTCTTAGCTCGATAAATTTTATACTGCAAAGCGAGTTTGTATACGCCTCAAGAACCCCACAATATTAATTTTAGACAAAATCGGAATATGTAAAATTTTCTATCCCCTATATTGTATCTTATCAATCTAATAGTTGTAAAAAATTAACTTCATATTCGTAATACACGACCCCGAAAATCCTCTAATACCAAATCTGAAAAAATGCGAATAAGGTAAAATTTTCAACCCACCATATTGCATCTGCTATATTGAATTTCAAAAAATATATTTTAAGTCTTAATCTAATCTAAATCTAAACCCTTCAAAGCCCCCTAGTACCAATTTTGAATGAAATCCGAAAAATTAAAATTTCTAGACTTATATTCGCTATTAACATCCTCAGTCCCACCTTTGAACTTTCTAGTAGAAAAAGGGGACCTAGATCCTCTAGTTTCCTCCGTATTGTGAAGGGGATTGGGACAGACTTTTGAGGACTTATATTTAGTCCATCCTGTCCTACCTATCTTTCTACAACTCTATGAGCCCTTTGCATTCTTTTCTCACAGTTTAATCCAATTTACATTGGATTAAGATTACCAAGTGGTCAGCATATCCTAGTGCTGAGAGTGGCGGGCGAACATCCCCTAGTGACTCGCGCCGTCAGGGTTTCTCCAAGCAGTTCTGTGTAAATAATAACCCTGTCTTTTAGCATGTTTTCTATCCATCTGCAACAAGTCTCTTCTAAATTGACGTTTCTTATTGCCGAGATGATTGACTGAAATGACGTGTTATCGAACGCCCCTCCTATATCTAGAAATGCTACTAGCTGATCAATTTGTAGAGCGCCGTCTCTGTAGATCTCCCGGTCCTGTAAACATGCTAATTCTGGTGAAATGAACTATTTACCATGTCCCTAACATGCCTATCTAAGAGCTTCTCGAGAGTTTTGAGAATAAATGACATTAAACTTGGCCTTGATATGCAACAGAGTTTGCTAATTAGCAGGTTTGGACCTTGCTGTAGCATTGCCGGATAAATCCCGCCAGGGCCCCTATCCTCGTAAGTGTGATGTGAAAGGTGAGGTGAATGGCGATGGGAATGGCGATGTGAACTTTTTGATAGTAAAAGCCGTATTCTTAAAAAGCCAATGTTGCCAAATATGAACGTGCTAAAACCCGAGAATTTTAAAAAATAAAATTGATGACAGATTGAATTGAGCTGTCAGACCGAAAATGTTCGTAGTATATTTTGTTGCCTTTTTAAGCAAAAAGTAGTTTTGGTACTTTAAATTAATCGTCAAAAGTAAAAAAAAAATACTGCTGTTGTTATTTTTGTGAAGTTATTGATTGTCATTACAATATTTCTACTTTGCCTGGATTAAATTTATCTTAAATTGGCACTCTAGACCTGTTAAACAAAAATGCATACAAAGAGCCAAGTACTTGAAGATTCTAATATATAAAGAAAAGGGGATATCAAAAAAAGCAGCAATCATATATACAAAGTAATATACTGACAGTAATTGCAGAAAGTCAGCACTGATAAACCTTGAAACGGTGGAAATTACCATTTTACGTAGTATGATTAAGAGCCATCATCCCTATGCACTATGGAAACTATCCAATCAGTTATTTATTGTATGAATTCACAAAGTGTCCAGCCTCTTACTGCATGATGTTCTGTCCTGACACGTAAATTTGATAGAAAACCTGAAACTTCAACGAAGATAGTGAAACTGTTTATGACCAGGGACCGAAACCAAAGGCATGACAGAATACGTCTATTAAAGATACTGGCGGATCTCACATTCAACTTTAAATGTATATATTTTTTTATTTTATAAAGATTTTTAGAGGCTTGAAGATAAAATGTACCATAAATAAGGTTTTTATGCTGAAGGACATTCGTTGGTCTGTAGGGTTCATATTTGTATGTCGATAAATTATAATCATAATATTTATTTAATTGTAGTGTCGTAGTGTTTAACACAGTCTAATTAAGTTAAGTGCTGTAGTTAACATAATTTAAATATAAAATTTGTTACTTATATAGATAAAAGTTTCAGATAGCTTACAAATTGTGATTTCTCAAATTTATTATAAGTCGCGTCGTGAAAAGAATTATGTTAGATTTAACTGTTTAAAACTAAGATACTCAGCTGTTATAGACACAAGTATTTATGTTAAATCCATAAGCAGAACTGGCCCTAGAAATTTTTTTTTTTAAATAGCACACTCATACAATTGAGTTATGAACAGAATCTCCTGTAATAATGTTATATGTCTGTAATCTCAAATTTACTTAATATTTGCGAGACATATTCAACTTTCTAAGAATATTTTATTAAAAAGTTTGAAAATATTAAAAATATCTGGGTACCACCTAATTAACGTTTCAACTGTTTATTCAAAAAATAAAACGTCTTAAAGAAACGGTTCGTCAATATATTATTTTTTTTAATGACAAGTTATTTTGAAGAACCAAAAATAAAATAAAAATTTTTAATACTATTTAATTTTTTGAAATTCGTGCGTTCAGTATGTCATTTAGCGGCTGACATTTCATTTGCGCATGTTTCACCGTTCGCTTGCCTTTCACCGGGCGAACGAGGATATGAGTGATGAACATTTCAAGAATACGCGTTCGCCACCTTTTCACCGTTCACTTCACGTTCCCCAGTTCGAGGATAGGGCCCCAGGTCCCGGTGATTTACACGGTTCAAATGAGTTTATCGCCCCATTTTAACTTTTGTTAGGTAATCACCTTTTTGACAGTCTGCCAGTACTCCTTGATGACTTTGGCTACCGTGTTCGCTGCTTCGCCGAGTTTCCAAGTCTCCGGCGATTCTTCTATTATTGTTATCCCGGGGAAGTGAGGAGGAAACAACTTCGTTCCCGGTGTGGTATACTCTCCAGTATTTGTTCCAAACAGTTTACTGATGTATGCGTACCCTTCGAGATTATCTTTCGAAGTCTGGGGTCTTCTCAATCTCCTTATGGTACTTCCTCCATGATATTCACTTAGCTGTATGTAAATTCTTGTTCTACTCCAAGGGTCTTAAGTGCAGGCGAGGTCGCGACCGTAACTGCTAGTATCACAAACGATTGGACAGATCGATTTGACCATTTCTCAGTAGGTTATTATATAGAAACTAATATCGGAGATTATGTTTAAAAAAAAGGTTACACATATGGTGCAAACTTCTTTTCGGGAACACATAAATTGAAATCAAATCAGAAAAACTAAACAGACATTAACCCGAATCAATCCTATAAATAACTTTTTAATTTGAAAGAACCGCGCCAAGACACTAGATACTTTCTAAAATAATACTACACTACCGTATGAAAGAGTTAAATTTCCTGACAGCAAATCTGGATATATATTCATCAGCAATAAAAGTATTGAAAGTACATTATTTCTGTCCACATCAGTTGTTTCTTTGACACAAAAAAGTCTGAGTGCCCATTGTAAGCTCCTATAAAAGAAACATATATCAATCGAAAAATATGATAACTTACAAAAATCAGTATACCCGACAACGTCTATATCATAAAAGTAATGGGTTTATATATATATATATATATATATATATATATATATATATATATATATATATATATATATATATATATATATATATATATATGCGTGACAAATTTGTTGGGGTTTCTTCACCATTTGTATACATCAGTAGTTATTATTTAATGATGAAGTGAAGCATTTCATGCTTCCCTAATGTTTACAATTACTGTTACGTGATTTTTTATCAAAATTCTCTGTCAGTCGTGGCAATTTTTCGTGCATCTACGCCAATATTCGGTCGTTGCAATCGCCCTACTCGAAGAACTTGTCCTATAGAGACGAAGAACTCCAAGATGTGAAGCTGTACGAGGGAGTGGCCGTATGAACTAAATTAGTGCCTCCATGGCACGGGTGACTGGGGGGTGTCCGCAGGGGAGGGTCCTCTCCCCACTGCTTTGGAACCGAGTCATGGATGGGCTTTTGCGAGACCTGTTCAGGGAAGGTCCCTCTGTACTGGGATATGCAGATGACTTGGTAATCCTAACCCAAGGCAAATTTAAAACGACAGTAAGAGAGAGAATGCAGTGGGTTCTTAAGGTTGTAGAAAGATGGGTAAGGTAGGAGGGACTCACTATAAGTCCCCAAAAGACTGCCCTAATCCCCTTTACAATACGGAGGAGGATAGAGGATCTCGGCCCCATCATCCTCCAAGGAAACACAATACCACTTTCCAGGGAAGTAAAAAATCTGGGGGTAATTTTAAACTCCAGGCTGACCTGGAACAAGCAAGTGGAAAACATAACCAGAAAATCGGAAACAACTCTTATGACTGTTAGAAGATTATATGGGAAAACATGGGGTCTCTCACCGAAAATGGTACATTGGTTATACACCAGTGTTGTGAGACCAGCCATCACTTACGCAGCCTTGGTCTGGTGGCCCAAGGTAATGCAGAGAACGACCATGACAAAGCTGCGTGGAATACAAAGGGTCGCCTGTCTGTGTATTACTGGGGCCATGAAATCAACCCCCACTTCGGCAATGGAGTGCATTCTGGATCTGCCTCCGCTACACATAGTGATTCAGGCAGAGGCGAGAATGGGACTCCACCGACTAAATCACTCAACAGTAAAATCGCAAAGGACGTTGTCAGGACACAAAAATCTATGTAAAAAAATCAGGAGCCGAGTTGGAAATTGACACAGACCATATGAACTCGAGCTACCGTTATAATATACCGTTTGAAGTCACAATAGAGGATCGAATGACAAGTAAAAGAGAAAAACCGGAAACATTCTCGGGTGCAAGTATCTGGTACACTAACGGTTCAAAAACTAGTGAGGGTACTGGAGCTGGGATATATGGGTTACAACCGAGGAAGAAACTAACCCTTCCCCTTGGGTAATACCTAACAGTATTTCAGGCAGAAATATACGCAATCTTATGGTGCGCAGACGAGATAAACAGGAGAGCTTACAAAGGGAAGCAAATCCTCATTTACTCTGACAGCCAGGCAGCCTTAAAAGCCCTCAAGGGCTAAAAGGTATCATCGAGGCTAGTTTGGGAATGTCAGAGTGAGCTGGAAATTCTGGCAAAAGACAACAGTGTTATGTTAAAGTGGGTACCAGGACACGAAGGCATACATGGAAATGAAAAAGCTGACGAGCTAGCTAAAGCAGGGCCAGCATCTCAATACATTGGTCCAGAACCAGTCTTTAGGGTGCCGCGGTGCGCGGCCTGAAGAGCGGTCAAAGAATGGATCAAAAGAGAACATAAAAACCACTGGATGACCAGACAGGGTTTAAACCACAGTAAGCTGTTTATTGGGAATCCTGACCCAAAACTGGCAAGGAAACTACTCCAAATGAGTAGGAACCAATTAAGGACTATTACGGGTATAATGACGGGACACATGGCCGTCAAAGTACATCTGAATAGAATAAATCTATATAACGGAAACCTCGGCTGCAGACTATGGGGATAAACCGAGGAAACGGTGAAGCACATAATATGTGACTGTGAGTCACTGGAGAGATTTAGACAACAAACATTCGGGTCAGTAAGTCTGGAATCGGGAGAAATACTCACTCACTCCTTAACAGGACAGTACAGATTGAGCCAGGGGGCTAGGTTGACAGAGTGGCTGTAATGTCTAGGGTGAGCACAATAGGCCTACTCTGGCCGCAGTGCGTCCGGCTTTAGGACGGACCCGGGAATAAAAAAAAAATTAGTTCCTCATAGATTTCAATAATTAATTCTTTCTCATACGACTCTGTGCCGAATTTTGCGGAAAGATCTTGGTCTTACTGCCTACAAGATTGCTTTGATTCAAGAACTAAAGCTAAATGATCATTTATTGCATCGCAGTCTCAGTGGCTGGGCTTGGGTACAAATTAAAAACGATCTTGAGTTTCATAAAAAAAAATATTTTTAAGCAGAACTGCCGTATCTGGTCTCAACATCATCCACAAAAAATTGTAAAACAATTCTTGCATCCTCCTAAATCGACCGTTTGGTGCGAATTTCATACTGGAGACATCATTAAATCTTATTTTTTGGATAATTAAAATCATTTGCTCAAGTTGAATGATTTTTTTTGGGTTAAAGGAAACGCTCGCGACTGGGTGAGTATTTGGTGTCAAAAGGATAATGCGAATTAGTACACTGCACACAAAACACGCGAAACAATTAATTTATTGACAGAAAAGTTAGGTGAACAAATTATTTCAAGGAATGGACTTGTCATTTGACCCCCTCGCTCGCGCCGAATTAAGTGTTTTTTATTGTTCTACTTGTATTCAACTGGTTTTTTTTTAGGCGAACTAGTTGTTTGTGAGCTTATAGTCAGGATTTCCAATCAAGCTATACTATATTTTAGTCCCTGTTTGCTATTAGAGAATGCATCTGGACATATCAAAAGCTCTATTTTCTGTAGTAAGCTCATCACATCAATTCATCAATTTGTTTATTACAGAGGTGACTTTTGTATTTTTTACCAAAGCATCTATTTCACTTTGCTCTTCCCAAATAAGCCACAATTTCAATTTCTAACATATCTACTGTCGTTGGCTTTCAGAGCAGAAAAGTATAATTGTGAAGCAATAGATATCTGTTGGGCTTCCATTGTCTTTATTTTTGTTGAATATCACGACATTTCGGCTAGTAGTTATCTCTGGCTGTTTTCAAATTTCACTTGAAAACGGCTAGAGATAACTACTAGCCGAAACATCGTGATATTCAACAAAATAAAGACAATGGAAGTCCAACAGATATCTACTACTTCGCAAGAAACATCATTGTCTATGACCTTCAAACAAACACTAGAAAAGTATAATTCTCGCCTTCAGCTCCAATTATGTATTATGGATTATTCCTATTTGAATTACCATATCATTCTAATTCACATCCTTTTTAGGCAACATCCGCTGTTAAGTGGTGGGAATATTTTAGCAAGAGTTATATAATATTCGCCAGTACTCTTCTTGTGGTGGTTCATTTTATGGCCCCCGTTACGCCTAACCAAACTAATTAACTAATCAAATTCTGGTTTTCTGTATTGACTTTTTGGTAACCTAATAACTCTACTATAATATTGGAAATATAATAAGTACACTCTGATACTGAAATATCGGACAAATATATATTTTACTTACCAAAGTGCGAACTTTGGAGGAGCTTTCATGTTTTGACTATTTGCATGTTCCAATAGCATACTAAGAACTTCAAAAATAATGTCTGCATGTGAGATGGATTCTATTCCTGTAGGCATGCAGGGCTTCACGGATGGAAATCTGTGTCTCCATGTGGGTTCTAATCTTATAATGATAGAGGTTACCGCTCCCTTTTTAAGTAATTCTGTGCCTACAATTATTATTCCAGCCAATTGGTGTATGCATATAACTGAAAATATTTTTTCCTGGCAAAACCGCTAATTCAATGAAAATTTTTCAAGACGTAAAAAAGCTTCCAAATATATGTGGTTATCCGATGGAAATATCTAGGTTGTCATAACCTCGATGACATAAAAAATCACAAGCGATGTTTACAAGTGACATCACTTTTATAACACTTACTCTACTTTATAGCCGGTCGCTATGCCACCAGAAAACTTCATATTATAGTGTTAGACCACATGTCAAAAATCCTAAATTCAGTTACCACGTTTTCAAAAAATTTGGAAAAAATCAATACTTTCTTAAAACTTTGACGTCTTCTACTGCCTATACGACGCAGTATCGGATACATATATATATATATATATATATATATATATATATATATATATATATATATATATATATATATATATATATGTGTGTGGGTGTGATGTGTAATCTAAGGTTTTCGGGCATCCCGTGAATGTGCTGAGTCCCTCTCAGGACTGTAACGCAGCTGCCTTACAATCCTTCTTCTCCATGTTGCCGGACAACGAATGGGTCATCCACGTAACGCAGCCACAGTCGTGGTTGGTGTGAGGAGATCTCTAAAGCTTTTGATTCAAAATCTTCCATGAATAAGTTGGCGAATGCAGGAGATAGCAGCGATCCCATAGGGACTCCCTCGACTTGTTTATATCGTTGGCCTTCATAAATAAAATAGGTGTTATCGAGGCATTGAAATTGCAAAGAGGCCCAACAACTTAAATAGCAGAGATGATAGCCAGCGATTGCCTAATACTTGGAAAAATCTGCTTACGAAACATCAACCAGTAGTAGGTAGTAATGAAACAGATCACAACTCGGCAACGTGACCCCAAACACTGGCAACCGGGCCGATGATACACAGCAGGGCTAGCAACCTGATTGGCCAGAATGATTCGACTAACGAACGCGCCCCACGTACACACGGGACCGACAGCACCCGAGCCCCAAGCGTCAGTTCGTCCACAGACATCGTAGAGCGAGCTTTGAAAGTGGTGAATGAGATGTCACTGAAACGTCAGCTGCCTTACAATATATACAATATTCCAAACTAGGGTTATTGGGGATGCAGTCTGTTTAAATTTATAGGCCTTGATAAGGAGAAAAAACCTGTCAAGCTTGCGAGAATTTATTAACCTCTTCTTCAGGACATCTCTATAATTATTAATTAAATAGTTAGAGTATTAACCTAACTTATAATTATTAAGTAACTCACCAATGCGGTTTGAATGTTAAACAAGTACACGTTTGAAAAATAGGGGAAAAACCCTAACATTAGCACTTTGAACTGTATTTAAAGGCATTTTTTTGATGGAATTGTAAAAATCCTAGAAAGTTCGAAAACAGCCAAACGTCCGTCCTGACTATTCCACCATTTTCTAGTGACACCTGGCATGTGTCAACCAGGAAGTGTAGTGGGTGGAGTAAGTAGTGGGGGAAAATACAGATACCGTAAACAGTGGTGTAGTCAAGCAAAAGATGAAGCAAAAATAGAAAATAAAGTTAAGAAATTACTTGTTTGATATTTTTTACATAATATGAGTATAGAAAATCATACTGTTCTAAGATTCATCAGTTACCATTCGTACCACCCTATGAGATCGAAAATCAATATTATCTTAGAAATGAAAAATAGAGCTGACAGATTGACACACCCGAACTTTAGAGCAGAGGCATTACACCAACTTAATGATATACTATTGGAGAATTCTTACCCAGACAATATTATCAAAAAATTTCTTTATAATACTAAATAAAATATTCCGGAAAATATTTTTGAAATACCTTCTCAACCGTCTCTGTTACATACTCAATCTTTAAACCCAGTTAACACTCTTTCAAATGTAACAGTACAAACTCAGTTTTTCCAGACATTACCACATATAGAAAATCTTACTGACAAATTGACAAATATTTTTAAAAATACAAATATCAAAATAGCAAGGAAATGATTACTTACTCTCTCTAAAATTTATTCTAAAACTAAAAACGCCGTTACAGCTAAATGAGACGTCCTGCATAGTTTATAAGGTTCCCTGTTCCAACTGTCAACTAGTTTATATAGACCAGACTTCCAGAAGCCTCAAAGGCAGATTCACTTCCCATCGTAGTGACATTAATAGAGTTTTGCTCTCTTGTGCTCTAACTGAACATGTTTTTCATTAAGACCACAATATTAACTGGGATGGCACTGAGATTCTGGAAAGAGTTCCTGCTTATCACAAAAGACTTTTCTTTGAAATGGTGCACATTAACCAAGAAAGTAACACCATGAATAAAAAAAAGTGACACCGAGAGTCTGAGTGCTATTTACAGTTATATTTTAAAGTTGGAAAAAGAAAAGTATTTGAGCCTCCTAGACAGTCCATCTCCAGCCGAATAGGTTTTCTATTAAGTTCTCTCATATGTAAAAAATATCAAATAAGTAATTTCTTAACTTTATTTTCTATTTTTGTTAAATCTTTTGCTTAACTACACCACTGTTTATGGTATCCATATTTTCCCCCACTACTTACACCACCCACTACACTTCCTGGTTGACACATGTCAGGTGTCACTAGAAAATGGTGGAATAGTCAGGACGGACGTTTGGCTGTTTTCGAACTTTCTAGAATTTTTACAAAAAATCTTTAAAAATGATACTCAATTGTTTTTCTAATTATAAATTAATAGCCAGAGGAGAAAGTAGCCAAGTGAGATAATCTGATCGATAATGTAGCTCCTGAAAATAAATAAGTTAGCAATAGTGCCGACTTAATTTGAGACAGACTGTATCTATCAACTTCCAGGCATTACTTACAGGAATGTTTTGATCCTTCCACAAAAACTTCCAGCACTTTTAAAATAGAATCATAAATAATGTCGTCAGCGAGTTCTAATAATTCTCCAAATAATTCAGTTAATACACTATTCCTTGCCTTCTCTTTTCTGACAACCAACGAAATATGATTTCTTTTACTTGAATAATCCACAGTGATTAATTTGTATAGCGCATCTAACGCTTTAATTTCCAATTCCTCCTTTTCAAAAGACACTACCATGTAACCTAAAAAATATTTTAATGCATTATATTACATATTTCACGAAACTATGTCATTTATTTGATCATGCTACTCTAAATTTGAACTAATAGATTATAATTAATTACTTACCTAACAGTAGAAAATATTTTGCCGACTAGAAATGGTATAAATTAATATATGGTACAACAAATATTGAAAACAACATTATTTCACATGATAGGGGAAATTTAAGAATGACTTTTAGAAATTAGCAACTAAGAATTTCCATTAAATTAACCCTTTCAAGAGTAGTCTGAAAAATTTCCGACCTTAACATGAAGTACTAGTCACCTAAAGTTGGCGAATGTCTTCGCGCATGCGTTGAAATATACTCACAATTGATTTCAGCTATTTCGCACGAGAGGCTGTTAATTGACAGTCATTTTAGCGAGTCGATGCAAGTATTTTTGTGAAAATGGATAAAATCGAGAAATGAGCTGTCATTATATATTTGTTTTTGAAAAGTAATAGACCTACATTAAAGGCAAGTTGGACGCTGTGTACGGGGACTAAGCACCACCATTTAACACCGTGAAATTTTGGTTAGTTTAATTTAAACGTAGTCATACCAGCTTAAGTGGTGATAAACGTTTGGGACGGCCAAAAACTACGAATACTGACGATAATGTCCCTCAAGTTCACCAAATGGTGCTAGACAACATCGAATTAAGGTTAGCGAGTTAGCAGAGACTATAAGCATATCTAAGTAACGTATTTGTGATATATTGAATGAAAATTTAGGGATGAGAAAGCTGACAGCGTACTGAGTCCCGCGATTGCTCACTCTTTTGTTGCCGACTAATTACTGTAGATGAAACTTGGATACACCATAACCCTTCAGAAATAAAAAGAGCCAAAACAGTGGACTGCGAAAGAAGAATCGGCTCCAAACAAGGCAAAGATTGTTCCTTCGGCCAGGAAAGTGATGGCGACTGTTCATCATCACAATCTTGAAAAGGGGGAAACTATTACAGGAGTATACTACGTGCTTAACAAGCTGAAAGTGAAAATTGGGAAAAAACAGCCAAATTTGCAGAAGAGAAAACTTTTGTTTCACCAAGACAATGCGCCCTCTCACACTCAGGGTTTAAACTGCCTGATCACCCTCCTTACTCATCAGATCTAGCCCCAAACGACTTTTTTTTGTTCCCTAGGCTAAAAGTTTTGCTCGGTGGACAGAAATTTTCGTTGAACGAAGAGGCCATCACCTTCGGAAACAACTATTTTGCAGACAAAGAGGCAAACTACTATTTGGACAGGTTAAAGATGGGAACATCGCTGGGAGAAATGTATAGTCTTACAAGGAGACTCTGTTGGAAAATAGAAATAAGAAGGAAAAATGCCTTGTTTCTTTGTTAGGTCAGAAATTTTTCGGACTACCTCGTATGCTACAGAATAAAAGTGCACTGTTCATATTTCAAATTTAACATTTAGTAAAAGTTAAAGACGGTCCATCAAAATCGCCCATTGATAATATAAGCTAAATTGAATTGTGGCTTTTTTTTATTTAAATGTTACGACTATTTCATACCACATTTTCATTGGGCTTTGTTTGTTTATTAACTTATTTTTTCTGGTTTGATGTACGTCTTTATTTTTCCTCTAGCTGAAAATATCGCTTAAATTAAGAATTAAACTAGGAAGTTGAATGTTCGTCAACTTCTTAATTGTTTATTGTCAATTTTTAGTTGAGACTACGCTAAAACATTTTGCATTGAAAATAATTTATTTTTTGATTCAATATCCTAAGGTGCTGATTTGATTAACGGATAGATATTTTGTCAAAAGTTACAAGGGAGGGTATATCTTTAAACCATCAGAGTTTAATAAAGTTTTACCTAACCACGAAAAAAACTCTTGTATATCCAAAGCATAGACAAGTAGATCACTGGATTTTACTATCTTAGGTGGTATAGCACAGATGTCCAGCAACTTAGCTAACTGATTCTCGAACCTAGGTTCTTCAATCATCTCGATATTTAACAGGTCAAATAAATACATTACTTGCCCAAGGTCTCTAACAAGCTATAAAATGTTAAGGTTCTAATTTATGCATGATATTTTCAACAGGACACCACTCAAACACTAACTAAATCATAAAAAAAACGCCAGGCCCATTACCGTCAATACTTCAACTGAAACATTAACAATAAAAATAAATAAACTAGAAACTTCACCTCATTTTTTACGAATCTAAAAGCTATGAAAATACTATGAACTTTTTGATCTGCAAGCAAGCAGTTTGGAGCAGTCTTTAACAATTACTACCCAGCAGCTCTGCAAACGAAACGGTCTGATCAGGAAGGAAAGCTTTCAGGTCTTTGGTCAAGATAAAAATCATGGTTCTTGGATTTATACCGTGCCAATCAGAATATTCAGGGCTCTTTACTCCATGAAATTAGAACATTGAATGACCGTTGAGGAGCCCGGTATTTATACCCGACTACCGCTCAGCGAATCGTGATCCATCGTTACAATCGATTTCCACGTGTGATGTAAACTGTAACCTGTGTCCCTATTAATATTATTTGGATATTTACAAATTTCGATTGATTCTCTAATTTTACGTTTAAAGAAACCAGACCCTGATATCGGATAATATAGGACAAATTACGAAATAATAACATGGACTCCACCCAACTAGAATTATTTAAAGCATGTCTGATTCCCAGTTATTTTACTTTTCAAGAAACTTTCTACGAGCAGTTTTCGGAATCGGCCATGGGATCTTCGCTATTACCCGTGGTAGTGAACATCGTCATGGAAGCTTTAGAAGAAAACGCCTGTTCTTCTGCTCTTCTAAAACATAAATTTTGGTGCAGATATGTAGACGATACGTTCGTAGTTTGGCCGCATGGCGCAGATAACCTCTATAAGTTCCCGGATTATCTAAACCAATAACACGCACTATGGAAACTCAATCAAAGGTGTCGTCCTTTCCTTTCTCGATGTACTAGTTCAAAAGAAAGATAATAGCAAATTAGCACATTCTGTGTACACAAAACCAATACATACAAATTGGTATCTCAATGCAACGTCACCATTATCCTCCTCAAAAACAATTAACGCTTTGGTACATAGAGCTCTTTCAATATGTGACGAACAATCACTTAAATCAAAAACAGAAAAACTAACTAATGCTCTGAGAGGCAACGGATATTCCGCTGAAAATATTCGAGGTTATATTAATAAATATAAACACCCAACTCCACAACAAAACCTCATAAATGAACAAACTATGAACAGTATTGCCTTGCCTTACATACACCGATAAGATTACCAGATTGCTCCGAATATCAAACATTCGGACAAATTTCAACACACGTAAGTTGGACAATGTTTGAGGTCACCAAAGATACCTCACTCTTGTGGTAAAATGTATGTGGATAAAACAGGTCGGTCTATATCATAGATAAAACATTTACTAGATCCGCAAAATTTGATCTCAAAAATGGCTAATTTACGATAATAAAACGTCATCATGGTAGAACAGCGGTCGACATGCGCACTACAAAATGATCAGCTGACCATCGACAGAACCGAACTTGAAAAATCTATTTAGTTAGTTCAATTAGTCATACATGGTGTCTGAATGAAGCAAGTTATTAGAGTTACAATCTTTAGTAAAGAAGTAAATCTCATCTAACTTTCTTGTTCTGGGAGTCACATCATATGCGCACAAATGATATCTGAAGCAGAATTGAATAATCCGGTCAGTGTATGTACCGATGGGAGTTAGTTCAGTCGTTTCTTATACTGTGACAGTAAAATTGTGAAGAAAATGTGTATTTAATTGAAGGATATAAAAGTGAGGATTACAATGACAACATAAATAATGATAATTTCATAAAATGAGTACGGAAGTAACTAATTCTTAATTTACTTCCAAAGCCAGTATGAATAGTGAACAACGCTTCTTAACGCCATGTCCTGAATCTTCAGACGTAGAAAATAATAAATCATAGAATGGCTGCAGAAAAAAAGTTAAGTTGGGTGGAAATATCGGTTAAATATAAGCTGGATGAAATTTTGCAAGAATATGGACATTGTGTTGTATGCTTGTCACCGTATCATCTTGAATTCAACAGGATAGAAAAAAAAATTAGCGACTGGAAAAAACACCGCAAGTTGAAAAAATAATTCAAATAGAGCTTAGAAATTATAGAGCCAATATCCAATTCTGGTTAGAATAGAAACCTACTCAAGTATTTTATATATATATATATATATATATATATATATATATATATATATATATATATATATATATAACAAAATAATAATAATTTATAATTATTGTAAGTTATATGTATATGTATGTTTTAAAATATACCAACTTCATTTTGAGAATAAT
Organism: Diaprepes abbreviatus; assembly: GCA_034092305.1. NCBI lineage: Eukaryota > Metazoa > Arthropoda > Insecta > Coleoptera > Curculionidae > Diaprepes > Diaprepes abbreviatus. The sequence goes on from JASJET010000087.1 coordinate 5,157,977, forward strand.
TTTTTTTTTCATAATTATACTTACTTGCACTGCCAAATAAATTTATTTTGGAATGATTCGTTAGTTTTTATTTGTGTAAGCAACGCAATAGATTATGGAAAATTGCTTGTACCATTTTCTTGACACATTGATGAATGTACTTTTTTTATATACGGTAGATACACCATTCTATGGTTTTATGCAAATTTTCAGAATTTTTTTTAAAGAAATTACTGCTTCAAACTTCAGTTCATGTTTTGATAAACATTTGGAAAGTGCTAAAAATATATAATATTACATTTTTTGAAAATTTAATGTGATACGAAAACACAGCCAATATGTACTAAGATTCTGTTTAAAATATGTATTTTTAAGCAAAATTTACAGAAAAAATGTAATTCACAGACTATAAATTCAAAAAGGTTGTAAAGCAACACTATTTGTTTACTCTATGGAGAAAAAGGAAAATAAAACGAATAAGTTATGTACACATTTTTATTAAAAATATTATCGGCCTGCAAAACAAAACTAATTTGGAAAACTTTTTTCTTATAAAATCTCCTTTTATTTCCTCGGTTTGTTTCTTTGCAAAACTAGAAAAACTTATTTTTGCATACACAAATATAATACTGTTAATTAACTTTGATCTTGGATTTACCATTAAAACTTTTTAAACTCGTTTGTTTAACAGAAATATCATAGAAATTAGGTTCTTTAGGCATCTATATAAATCCGTCTAAATCGCAAGCAACTCACAAGGTAAAAATAAACACAAAAATGGCGTTGAGCCGATACTGTGCTGTTTACGGATGGCGCTACGAAACAACCGATCGATAATAAGAAGTCGCGTATGCGCATACCGTTACTTGTCCACGATCCAAAAATATGACTGGCGCTCAATGTGCAGAAACGTATTTTTTCGTCCATGGTTTGCATTTTTTGGCTTTAACAGCCAAGAGTAGGGGTCCATAGTAGAGATCAGTGGCCTATATCCACTAGGCTTAAGGAACATGAAAGATGTATTAAAAAGAAACAAACTGTACAATCTGCAGTAGCTGAACACCAGCACTGCTCAGGTCACACCTTTAATGTAAAAGAAACTAAGGTGCTAGCATCACTACCTAGTTTCTTTAAACGTAAAATTATAGAATCAATCGAAATTTGTAAATATCCAAATATCAACAGAATACAGGTTACAATCTGCTTCACACGTGAAAATCGATTGTAATGCTAGATCATGGTTCGCTGAGCACCAGTCGGGTATAAATACCGGACTGTTGCTCCTCGATGGTCATTTAATGTTCTAATCTCATGAAGTAAATATCCCTGAAAATGTCTCGTGCAATCATAGGTAAAATGTCGGATAACCATTCCAATTCCAAAAATCATGATTTTCAAAACGGTTCGAATTCTACTAGCTTGTAAAGGAAACCTACAAATCTGTCCCAGTTAATGTTACTTAGCATCCCTGTAAAACAGTTATTTTTAAACATTTAAACCTAATAGGCTCACCATAGTACACAATTTTTTTACTCCATATGATAACATGAATGTATGTCGTAATATGAAGTAACAATTAATTCACGAACAGCAAAATTCCATGTACATATATCAACTTACTTTTTCCAATTTATTTAATCCTAGTGCTGTTGTGACACGAAACGAATCTAGTAACACTTTAAAGTTTGAAACAGGTTCTAAATGAAAAAGAGTGAATATCACCAATAGTCCTTACTAAAAATGTCAAAGCCTAGCATACAATACCTTTCAAATAGACCCTTTACTACTAAAAATTCGATTAGCTTTTTACACAACGTTTTTTTGGTGAATACATTTTTCTATCAACTAGAAATAATCCGAAAAGGATACGAATCCATTTTTAGACACAGTTATAAATTGGTCAATAATTTTCAACTGCCGTTCCACATCTTTTGCAGTTACTTGATGTTCCAAAAGTACTAAGGCCTTAGTTAATATTTGTGAGGGAACTCGATTATCCAGTAAATGGGAACAGTCTTTCTCCATTTTAAATAAGAAAAAATGTCAAGTTGACAAACTCAAAAATGTAAGGTAAATTTTTGTACCTTATAAAATCGAATTTAATACAATATTTTCAAATCCTTCATCAAAAATGTTATTTAGAAACGTTACACGTAATCTATACCTTTATAGGTGTAAATAAAATTGAAGTGTCTGCCATATACGGGGTGTCCTATTTTCGACACTTCCAGGGGGTATTGGAGTTGTTATCAAAAATATAGTATTGCGGCTTTAACTTTAGTATCATACTTTTTAACGAAATGAAAGATTCCGGTGTCAAATTTGTCATGGCTCTTAGTTTTAAATCCACAGGATCTTCGTTTTTTAGGCACGTCTCGTATTTCCGTTATGTGTTAAGTTATCAAAAAGGTAAAAACTGATTTTTATAGTTTTTTACTTAAAGTTCAGTGGCGCAGTCAGTTTTTTTCTAAAAAGTTTAGTTTTTGAGATATTAAACAAACTTATGATTTTTAAATAGGACACCCTGTATATTATTTTAGATATTGATTAAGTATAATTTAGGCTTTTCAAAAATATATAATGTGGTCATTTTGTTTTGAAAACCAAGGTCAGAATTCGATATTTTCAATAAATTATTTTATTTGTAATAGTAGACCATGGCCAACTTATAAGAAACAAAAGGTTAACAGTCCAAAACTTCATAGTTTTGTTAGAGCATTATTATTTATGAAATATTTTTGTGAGGAAGATGTTTTTATTTTATTTTTTATTTATTTTGCATTTACAATGGCAGTTTATGATAATTATAAAAAGTATGATATGTTAGTATGTTTTATACAAAGCAATGAAAGTCCCCAAAAAGCTTCTGAATTATATTTCAATAGATAATGTATTTAAAGCGTTATTATTAGGATAACTTCTTATATCAGGCGATCGTTATTATTCATGTTAGGTATCCAGAAAGAAGGTAACCTTCGAACATACCCCTGTAGAATTAACATAATATCAGAACCAGAGCCCGGTCGTTTGATTGCGGAATAACGTAATAATATTTTTAGTTATATTTGAAAAAGTGTTGATAAACAGTAGATATTTGATTCCTTGGTACACACATACCGATTTTATGCCATCCTTTTCTAACTGCATTATTTAAACGAGTATCATATAATTATCAGTACATCAATTCTCTATATATGGTTGCCTAAATTATTATTATTGTTATTTTCAATATGTATACAATATCTAACAATATTTACCAATAAAAATACGTTTTTAAATCCTCTATTTGTTAATATAATTGCAAACTTCTCATTTATAGTAATTTCTAACACTTAGAAACACTGAAAAGAGTCAGGACAAGCAATTAAACTGAAAGAAAAAATAAGTAAACATGTTTATGTCTGTCAAATATCAAAAAAGCCTCTCCCCCACTGACCCTAAACAGCCTTCAAACAAATCTATTATTGTTTAAATCTATAGAGTATGATCGAAGAAGGCAACCCTTTAGAGACATATTCGCTCGTTTAAAAAGAAATCTAGTTGAACACGATCTTTTATTCAGCCGCGTCCCAAAACATATGTCAAAGAAGACAATGAGAGCAAGGAAACAAATGTGTTATTTTACGCAGCAGCAGCAACTTTATCATCCTGTAGAAAAATAGAAGAAGTTGGTGTAATTAAAAATTAAACAAAAGTTTGTAGGTGTGCCCGTAATAAAATATTTTCATATAAGTGAATTCGTCGAATAGATATTTAATTTTTATGCTTTTATCTATATTTATCAACGGGATAAACAAATATTAATAATTGCATTTGAAACAGTTTATTACCAAACTATTTTTAAACCGCTTTGTGGTGTATTGGTATATTTTTGAATTATTTTCATTTTGATTAATATTTGGTAAGTATATGTTCAAAGAGTAATAAATAACTGTAAATTAATTTACATAGTTATAAAACATCTTACATTTTAGCTGTTATCAGTTCTTGAACACCTTATTATCTCACTGATTATTAAGACGACCATAGTAAGTTTTGTTAGCAACTTTCATTTTCAACGCAGCCTTTAAAGTGGCGATTGCATATGCTGCTTTAAAATTTATATTTGTAGACGGAGCGGAGTCCTCTCCCGCGCCCGATGTCACAGATATCCCACTTGCCGACTAATCCCAATACAAAAACTTAATCTTTATTCAAAAGTACAATATGCTATTATATGATCTAGCTAGGCCTTGACCCTCTGAGACTTAGTGAGGGAGTCGGTGCAATCCTTATGCTAAAAAATTTAAATACCCCTGTACTAGAGGAACATTAAGAAACTTTTTGTTGGGATGTATTGCTTCTTGTTGGCGTATATAAACTTTTGACAACGTATATAATTTTTTGTTTCCACTAAAGCAACTTATTGTCAATGTTACTGGTAATTTGAGAACGCAACTTAGTTCGTCCACTGGTGTTTAAACAGTATACGGAAATATGGAGGAAAAGGAAGAAATAGTATTAGCAGCGAAAAAAAGCACTGGATTATGCAAAGTCTTAAATAAATATAATAATATGGTGGTATACAGTTAGCGGCCTAAAAAAAGATGATCTATACGAGAAAAGAAGAAATGTATACTTAAAAAATTAAATATTTACTGGCAGTGTCGAAAACTTTTTTCCAAATGCCCAGCTCCTATCGCGATTGACTATTTTTTAATTCTATAATTCTCCATTACTTCGCAAACTAACTCATTCATCCTCTTTAGAGATATATTTTTATCTTTTTGTTTTACCGCGTATCGAAATAATAAACGCACACATGCAACAAATAAAAATTTCATCACCCTTTGCACTGCGAAAGCAACATGCTTTTATTATCCCATGTTGTCAATTTTCTTTTGAAGTATACTGCTTAAAATAGAAACCGGGAACAAGTCCAAACAGACAATATTTGATGCCGAAACAAATGGTAACTTTTATGAAGTTTGTGGAACGTTTTCTGAAACAAGTTACAGCATCACAAAAGTTCTGCTATGTTCCCCCAGTGGAAACGTAGCTTTATCTGCAGGAAGCTATGATCATATAATTTTCGCTGAAGTCAGTCGAGCAAAATTCAAAATGACAGTCCTCTGTGATCTGACATATCTATTCAAAAATACCCTCTGTGACATAGTCCAGAGAGGGCATGAACACACTAAGGAATGGTGCCAGAGGATGGGATTAAATGTCAACCCCACCAAAATGACCTTAGTAGCCTTCACAAGGAAAAGAAATTTCAATCTGAAAACCATCAAAATATATGGGAACGTTATTGAGTGGAAGTCAGAGGTTAAGTATATGGGCCTGATCCTAGATCATAAACTTCTCTGGAACAAGCACGAAAAAAAATAATCAACAAGGTTACAAAAACATTGATGGTCTGTAGAAATTTTGCAGGAAAAAACTGGGATACAAATTCAAAAATCCTACAAAGGACGTACACTGCAATAGTGAGACTAATCAGCACATATGGGGCAGTGATCTAGGGTAAAAGAACCAGTCTGGTCAATAGGAGAACCAATCTTCAAAGACTGGTATATGCGTGTATAACTGGAGCAGTCAAAACATGCCCAATGGCAGCCATTGACGTAATCCTAAACCTTTCACTTCTGCATATCCTTGTGGAGAGTAGGACGAAGAGGACATATAGGATGACATATAGGATTATGAGAGATGAAGTCATAAACCGAAGGACAATCTCTTATCCAGAAATCAGCAAGTCTAGGACATGCCCCAAGGTGAAATGAAAAAGAAACTCACCTTTGTGAAAAATTTCAACACAAAGTTGAGTCGCAGAAATGAATGGGACAGAAACGCCATTGGGAAGCTTAACAAGAATTCCATCAAATGGTATACAGATGGTTCCAAAACAACAGAGTGAGCTGGAATAGGACTGTATGGACCCGGTTCCAGACACTACGAAGTTTGGGTAAGTCACCAAATATCTTCCAGGCAGAAATTCATGCCATTAGTAAATATGATGTGCATTGAATTCTCAAGTAATCAACTCCAAGATAGTCTGGGAATGGCTAGAGGAACTAAACGAATTGAGTAAGAATAATAAGGTTATCCTCCTGTGGGTACCGGGACACACCGGGGAAACGAAAATGAAACAGTAGACAAGCTCGCGAGAAAAGGGGCTAAGACACCATTTCTGGAGCCCGAGACTTTCTGTGGAATCAGTAGCAGTGTAATGCTGGAAGATTTAAGAGGAGAGGAAGAGAGCACGTGATCCAAGAAATGAGACAAGAGAAAATACTTCTTGGGTACTACAACCAGAAGAGATTCGGCTAGGTATTCCTTACGACTTAGCAGCAGTAGGGGAACACAATAGATCTATTAGGTCGCAGTGTACAAATCCCCAATTTTACACACATACCTACATACACATACAATGTAGAGAAGAATAAAATTATTATCGTTCAATTTCCACTAAAATTGATAGGGGAATTTTGGGACCCCAAATGACGAATTAATTTTTTTTAATTAAATATGCCGAACTAAAAGCTTATTTCCCGATTTCGTCCAAAACTGGTATTGTTTTTTTTTTGTTGAGTAGATTACGCATTAAAATTTATTTTCTTAAAATTCAATAAACAGGCTAAAATTTTCTTTAATCTTCCAAAATTTTTATTAAAGCTTCTTTGAGAGCGTAGATTATGAACTTCAGTTAATTTCTTAAATTGGTGGGTTAAATATCTGCTTTGTATTTCGCAGGTTTTAGGACACAAAATTTTTCGTTGCAATCTTGGAAACATTAAAATATTAACTCTCCTGATTAGTACCTTTTACATATTGTTATCCATAACTGAAATTTCTACAATAGTTTAACCAATATTTTAATAGACAATACCGGACATTCCATATAACATAAAGATAACACACAATATCAATTTAGTTACAATACCTCTGAGATATCGCATTTTCGCTATCGGTAACAATTACAAACAAATTGTAAGCCACTTATTTAAAACGTTTATATTTTTACTATCAAGTTGTTTTTCTTAAAATTTGTTTCTAGAATACTGAGTCTAGGAAAAACAATCTACTTTGAAGATCCTTTTTTTTCTAACCCATTTTATATACGTTGTCCAAAGGAATTTTGCAATGTACAAACTGTGTTAATTGGAAAGAGCTTATGAAAGTGCATGGATTTAATGCCAATATGTACACACATATTTCGTTCCCAAAGAAAAGTACAAGGTGTAATGTTTTACTGTATCTCACTGCACAATTCTATGACGAAAACTTTTACGAAGGAATATTTATTTACCCTTCGACTTCGCTCCTTGTCGAAACCTGCATAATCACTAAAGTCTACTTATCAACGACTGATAGAATATTGACTATGTACTTGAAAAAAGTACTAAAACGTTAAAATGTTTTTATTATTTCATACGTTCAACTGACCTCCAAATATGACAAGATCACAAAATGCTACCAAATTTTTTGAGTTTTACTCGAAAACCATGCATTTTTCGTAGGTAAATGTCTACAGAAAAGTTGTAAATAATGAATTTCCTTTTGAAATTGTAACTCATGAAGTCCAGAAAAGTCCTGTTTCAAAAAAATACAGCCCAAAAACAGAATTTAAAAAATAACAAAAAAAAATGCATTTTTTTTGGATTTTTTCCCCGTAAGTCTTCTTCTAAGTGAAGCTAGGTATAGGCGTAGAAAAAAGTTGACGTTAGGCCCGTTAAAATGAGCTCCCACAGAAGTCTATACGATGAAAACCCACTGAGATAGGGCGTATCAAACTTTGCTACTTTTCTCGATATTGGCACGTTTATGCTTTTTGTTCAAATTTTGTCTCACAACTTTTTTGTAAGTCAATTTAGGTATAGACATTGCTCCCTTAAAAAGAAAGCTGACATCACGCCAGTTAAAATGGTTCCCAGTCGACGTCTGTACGATAAATAGGGGCCGAAAAATGGCTTTTCAAAATTTTCAACTTTTACGATTTTTATAACTTTTTAACAGCACTAATTGAATGCTTCTGGAATAGCTGATAGCGACAAATGCCTCGGTTCTTCATTTTCAAGCCGTATAATAAAGTTACGAATCATTCAGATGCAAAACCAATGTCTTCAGGACTTGCATTTTCGTCCAAAAATCCATCTAAGCACTTCAGCACAAGTAAAATATTTTTATTGACAAAATTTAAGAATTTTTTTTTAACAATACCAAAAAATGACGTCTTATCCACAACCACTGAATTCATGGAAGAAGCTAAGGGATTTTTAAAGAAGTGGAAATTTGAAGTATTAATTAACAAAACAACACAAGACTTTCACCGCTTATGGACGCCTTGCAACTATTTTTCCTATTTTTGGCCAGAGCGCAAGATGAGAAATTTCCAAGTATTAAATCCAATTCATTCAATACATTTTGTTATAGGAAATATTAGTAAAAGGGCAAGACATGAGACGATGCAGTGTTGCTGTGTTGCATAGTAAATCTAAAATACGGGTATAAGTTTTTAATGCCTCCGTTTATAAATCATTTAAATACAAAGCAAATATTGCCATGAATCAGACGATCATTTTATATTTATATTGATGAGGTTTTTATAGATATGAAACAATACTATATATTATCCATTTAGATTTAACAGGTGATATACTTATTTATTTATGTAGGCCGATTATTCCGGAACAGCTGTACCTATTTAAATGAAATGTTAAGAAAGTCTCATATCATTTTGCTCAAAATTGGTTCAGTAAAATCCAAGATGGTGTACAAAAAATTTAATTTTGTCCAATTTTCTTCAGAACTGGCGGACTAAAAATTTAACATCCCTTGATTTTACTCAAAATTGGTACTGGATGGTTTTTGAGTGTATAGATTAAGACTTTCAAATAATTTTCTTTTAATTCAATATAAAAGACTAAAAATTTTATATTTTTGGTGTTTTTGGGAGCGTAGATTATAGCTTTAAAATTATATTTTTCGGATTCTTACAAAAATTGGGGGGGGGGGGGGGGGCGAACATTACGGATGTAAAAATAAGTTCTCCAAACTCAATAGGCAGAATGAAATATGTCAGACTAAAATTTACACATCTCAAGTTTTTTCAAAATCGGTATTGGGAGATTTTGGAGACGTAAATTAAGAATTAAAAATTAATTTCTTAAAATTCAAGATACAGGATTTAAGACGAACTAAATTTTTATTTTGCCCAATTTTATTTAGGACTGGTATTTGAAGAATTCTCAGAATCGAAAGAAAATTTTAATTTCTGGATCTATAAGATCTGCACTATTTAAATGATAGAAACATACCACATGTTTCTTATTCAGAGACCCTGGAGACAATTCCTTCGCTAGGAAGTGGCAACCGTGCGGTAACAAGGAGGAGTTTATCCTCTTTCGTCGGTGGCAACATTGCCACCTTTTGAACGGAAATTCAACAATTTAAATTCTTTTATGCTTGTTACAAAGGCATGTATATAACATTTTATTACTGATATTCAAGCATTCGCAACATTATAACGATGAATGAGTTGTGTCCTATAGTTGTGTCCATTTTATGAGCGTCAAAATTATAGCATTGAAGTAACAGTCTTGTGTTTATTTAGTCAATGCTTGAAGCTATTATGGTTGGACAATTTAGCCATCACTTTTCCTATATTTGGTTTCAAAAAATATATATTTTTACCCTCTTGTTGTTTACAATAAGTATGCCTCCATTTTCTTCAGCTTGCTCAGTTTCGATATTAACAGCTTCATATTTTTGAATCAAATATGAAATAAAGTGTTTTTGCTATTTTGACGCTTTTATACCTTCATTACATAATTTGCAGGTAAAAAGTAATATAAGCGTAGAGTTGAAAATGTTGAAAGGCCATTTCTCAGCTCCGATTCATGATACAGACCTCGGCTGGGGACCATTTTAACAGGGGTGATATCAGCTTTCTTTTGAAGGGGAAATGTTTATACCTTAATTTACTTACAAAAAAGTTGTGGGAAGAAATTTGAAAAAAAAAAGCAAAAATTTGCTAATATCGAGAACACTAGCAAAGTTACTCGCTTACTTTCCATCGTACAGACTTCTGCAGAAGCTCATTTTAGCAGGCGTAACGTCCGTTTTTTAAGTTTTAATCAAATTTGCATGTTTGTGCTTCATGAGGTACCGTTTCAATAGAAAATTTCAATACCTACAACTTTTCTGTAGACAGAAAATGCACAATTTTTGAGTAAAACTCAAATTGGACAAATCTATCTTAATCTCCACACGCACCCCTTAATTCGGTAGCACTTTGTCATTTTCTCAGATTTTGAGGTCAATCGAACGTATGAAACAATGAAAACACTTTAACGTTTTAGTTCCTTTTACTCCTCTTTTCCGCGGAACGAGAAAGTGCCCCACGCGAGGTGGTGGACTTAGTTAAATATTCCGAGGAGGGACACTTACCACTTCTATTGGGCTGCGATTCCAATGCACATCACATTTTATGGAGGTACAGGGATATCGATCCCAGGGGAGGGGAATTACTGGACTTCCTCAATACTAACAACCTGAACTTTATTAACAGAGGGAACACGCCTAGTTTTATTACCAGAAGAGGGGAGTCTGTCATAGATCTATTTGTTCTTCAAATATGCAGAACTTGGTGAAGAAGTGGGAAGTTGGTTTGGAGGTCTCATTGTCAGATCACCGACACATCCTATTTGAAATTGACGCTGAACAAGATACAGCAGTAGAGGAATACCGGAACCCTAGAACTACAAACTGAGACCTCCTTCGGGAGGAACTGGGAAGCAGAGTCACAGGGTTCTTATCGAGATACCGTGATGAAGCTGATTTGGAAATGCTACCGAACAAATCAGTGATGCACTTCGGGGTTCATTTGAGGCTAGTTGTCAAATAAGACGAAGGCCCATAAACTCCAAAATATCCTGGTGCAACTCTCAAATCGAGAACTACCGGAAAAATGTTCGAAAGCTTTTTAAAAAAGCGCTAAAATACCGAATTGAAATATGCTGGGAAGAATATAAAACTGCTCAGAGAGAATACGAGAAGCAAATAAGGAACTCACAGAGGAACGTGTGGAAGAAATACTGCGAAAGCATAGAAAGCAAGCCCTCAGCTTACTGACTCTGCAAAATACTAACTAGGGAACTTGGTGCCAGGATTGGAGCACTGACTCTTCCTGAAGGAGGTCAAACCGCGACGAAAGAGGAGACCCTAGGTGAGCTTTATTCTCAAGACAAGAACAGACTACACAAATCCTAAGTCTTTCCGCCCTATCAGCCTAACCAGTTTCTTATTAGACACTGGAAAGGTTGGTGGATCGACACATTAAGGAAGGAATAATGGTGCAAAATCCCTTACATCCTTTGCAATTTGTCTACCAGGCAGGAAAATCCACAGATGCGGCGCTACACCGACACGTCACAAGGGTCGAAAGCGCGCTGTTGGGTGGACGATCTGCCTTAGGTACCTTTATCAATATCGAGGGGGCATTCGACAACACTGCAATGCTCTACAACATCGAGGCTCTAAACGGACATTATTGTATGGATCAGAGCAATGTTAACTAAGAGAATAATATGCTGAGCTTAACGATGTAACTGTTAAAGCACTGTCAAGTAGGGGCTGTCAACAGGGAGGAGTGCTGTCGCCATTGCTGTGGAGCCTTGTGGTGGACAGACTACATGACGCCGCTTTTAAAACCCAACCTCTCCCTGGAGATATTTCTGTCAAGTAGAGAGGATTGGGAGGGAGAACAAAATCTTCCGAAAAATGGATCCTGGTGGTATACTGATGAATCTCGACAAGATGAAAGAGCTGGAGCACAGGAGTCAGAGAGTACTACCCTCTCGGACAATGTGCGACAATTTTCACAGCGGAAATTTATGTTATTCTGCAGTGTGCCCATCTCTGTGAGAGGGACATAGACAGGAATAGATTAATAAATATATGCTCAGACAGTAAGGCTGCGATATTGTCACTGAAGTCCAGCGTCTGGTGTCTGAGTGCAAGGATATACTAAATGGTATGACAAGGAAAGACTGCACAGTCAGACTCGTATGGGTCCCGGAGCACTCGGACATACGCGGGAATGAGGAAGCAGACCGTCTGGCAAAGTTGGGTTCGGCGGCTGAACCGTATGGACCCCAACCAATATTACCTGTCCCAATTGCTATTGGCAAAAGGGAATTAAAATCGTTGCTGATAAGCAAATTTATTGAAGGGAGGGGAACTCCTGGAATGAGGTGTGCTAAGGAACATATAACTGGGCCTAGTGCACGGCGTACTAAGGAGCTTCTCTCCTTGGGAAGGAAAGAGCTGCGAACTGTGGTGTGATTGTTGACAGGACATTGTCACCTCAGTGGCCACCTTCATAGAATCGGTGTCGAAGGCGACCCGACATGCAGATGGTGTTTGGAGGAGGATGAAACTGTTGACCATGTCTCAGAAAGTGCCCAGGACTCAACGAACTGAGACAGAGATATTTCGGAGATACAGTTTTGTTACTGGAAGCAGTTAGGCAAGTTCAACTAACGAGGCTGTTTGGATTCGCAAAGGCGATCGGCCTCGAATAACCTGCAGATATGGTGGGATGTAAAGGGCCCAATGGAGGCCTAGGCATCGATGATCTAGTATCACCAACCCTTTTTCATTCATTCATTCATTCATTACTCCTCTTTTTTTCGCTATAGTCGAAATGAATTTCAAAAGCTCCAACGATCAAATGATTACAAAAGTCAGTCTGGAAACACTTTTCCTGGTGCAAGAAGATTCTAGAAGATTCCAGAAAGATTTTTAAGTTACAAAACGATTAAAAGGAAAAATAGATCATTCTAGTAAATTTCAAACCTTTTAGAGACGGTCAACGTATATAAATAATAAAATAAAATGAAGATAATTCTGGACTTCGGTTTCATAGTCGTCATAACGGAAAATATTATACAAAATTATCTCAGTCTTTACTAAAAACTTTCTTTTTTTGGGAAAATATTAAAATGTTACTTTACTTTCGACAAGTTATTATTCTGTATTTGAAAGTTTACTTAAATTAGTTCATTTGTTTTGATATTTGGAAATAGTCTTTGTTGTCGATAACAGCAGCCTACTTTGATATTTTAAAACGCAATTTATTTAAATACAGTATCATTCATTTACATATATTAAAATACTTATTTTTAGGTAATGTCTCAAAAGGACCAATTCTTCCTATATGTAACATTCATTCTATCGATGAATGATATTGTGAGAGCGATATGTATTACTACCACGCAGGTTACAAGAGCTACAAAGAAATACTCTTTTTGCTCACACTATTACGGTTGTCGAAGAAGACAAGAAATTTTTGAAAATGAAACAATCATGTGTTCAACAGCAACTATAGCTGAAGTTAATGAATATAGCAAAAAGCAAAGAGGCATGGAAAATATAATATTTATACAGAACTCAAATATTTCCACTTTGGAGTCGTACGAGTTTTCTTGGAAACACGTCATAAAACTTCACATACAAAATACAAATACTTCCAATATTGAACCAAACTTTTTTAAAAACTTTTCTCAATTAAAAGTGTTAGAAATAACAAATAATTCACTCGTCGACATTGCCGAAAGGATCTTTAGCCCTCTAACACTGTTATCAACATTAAACTTGTCTGAAAACAGTATTAGAGAAATAAAACTACATAGCTTTTTTGGGTTACAGAATTTAAGAGTTATAGATTTAAGTAAAAACAAAATATCATCAATTTCTCCGGGCGTTTTTCATTTTCGCTTTTTGGAATATATCGATATTTCCCAAAATTTTCTTAAAAACTTAGATCACGTCTTTACTTATTTTAGAAGCCATATAAAAACACTAAATATGGCTAACAATCATCTTACTGATTTTAATTTTGCACAACTTATAGGCTACCCAAACGTAGAAAATATTGATCTTTCTAGAAATTTTATAGAAAATTTAACGAATATAGAGCTTGCGCATGTTAAAAATGTCTCTTTGTCGTTTAACAAAATAGCTCAATTGAAAAGCATAAAATACATTACTAATCTTAAAATAAGTCATAATCGTCTACAAGTTCTTGATAAAAATATATTTGACTCACAGTTAGAACTACTCGACTTAAGTAATAACAACATTTCAACAATACATTCAGACTCCTTCCGAAAAGCGACTAACTTAAAATATTTATTTCTGGATCACAACAACCTTACGTTAATACCAATCGACAGTTTGTTAGAAACCAAAAAACTTAAACAAATCGATTTTTCGTCTAATCATATAAGACAAATCCCATTTGGCCTCTTCAATAATTTGAACATGTTAACCTATTTAGATTTGTCCCAAAATAACATGATCTTAGATTTTGACACTCTAACAACTTTAAAATCTCTCAAGACATTATATTTTCAAAATAACACAATAACGAATTTTGATCCGAAAACACTTCTAACCCGCTTTAAAAAAATTAAATATTTGTCTTTAACAGATAATTTATGGAACTGTAGTGAATTGGCTAAAACAATTCATTTACTACAACATAGAAATATTAAAGTTTCACAAGGAAATCATAAAAAAAATAGTAATATTTTTGGTATTTCTTGTAAGGATAATCCAGATCTGAAAGAAGAAACGATTTTATTCAATAGGAAAGTCGGAGATCAGAACTCTGTTGATAAATTTTTTCAAAACTATATAGAAAAACTAAAAGATAATGAAAATATTACTATTCACAGTTTTTCAAAAATTATAAAAAATATTCATGAAGAGCTAACTAATATAACTTCCTCTGCAGAGTTTCGCCATTATTCCGAACCCAAAAATATTTCAAATTCTTTAACGGAATTTTCAAACTCTATAAATGAAACTATTTCCCACGTTTCTGAAAATATAAAAAAACTTTTAACAACTCAAAACGCAGGTTTTAATCAGTTTTTAACTAATTTGTTGTTATTACTAATATTATGTGGCATTTTTGGTCATCTATATTATGCATTTTGGAAGTCTAAATACCTAAAATCTTCAATTCCAGACGAAATAGAATTATTATAGATAATCTTAGCATTAGTAATATCCCGGCATCTAGCGACTGTTTTTTTTTTAACAATTCGCATCAATGTTAGAATCAAAGTCATAAAAGTTAAGTATATAGACTGCGAATCTTAAAAAGAAAAAGTTTTTTGATGAGTAGTACCTCATCACGCATGCTACCCCAAACGTTATTGGATACTCTTGTCACCTGACCATCATTAGAAAAAGATAGGTACTACTCATCGAAAACACTCTCTTTCTATGCGTGAGCCAACTTGCAGTCTACATATTTAACTTTTATGTATAAAGTGAGATTGCATCTTTTAGGCATTGCGGCTAGGAATATATTAAAAAAAATATACCAACATGTTAATCTGCACCGCGTTAAAACTTTGAGGACTGTTTATTTGAATCATTTATAACAAAAAAATGCAGTGCTGCCAGTCCGTTGACGGTTCAATGATTTGCTGTCGGACTGAACTCATTTGCATCATTACAAAATTTATACTTGGTAAAAGATAATCATTTATTAAATCATAAAAACATCTACTAGAAATATTGTTATTAAGAAAATACAATAACTTATAACATTTATCCGATTTTAATAAATGTATAATCATATTTAGGATGCAATTTTTAGAAAAATAAGTATAATTAAATAAAATATTTTTACGTTTCTAAATAGATCGCTAGATGGCGTATTTGATAATATGAAATAGGAAAAATAATAATTTCTCAAAAAAATCAAATGTACATGTAATTGTTATTTTACGTTTTTATTATCTGGTACTTGTTTTATAACTTTTGTATTTAACTTTTAAAATAAATTGAAGGGAAAGCGGAGAATATTGTTAATCAAAAATACTTTAACTCAGGATTGCTTTCTCCAATTTTAATGAGCTAGGTCTTATTTAAGAGGTAATTCTTATAAAGTAAAAGAGCTTTAAGTTTTAATGATATTTTATCAATCAACCATCAGAGGGCGTTATTTATCGAAGTTACTAATTTTTTCAAATAATGTTAACAAAAAAGTGTCTTTCCAAATTACTTGGTCCTTAAAATACAAAATTATGAAAAAATACGAAAATTTCAAGTTGCTATTGTTTTTTAAAAGGTATTTATGGACATAATAGCAATAAAGATAATTAACCAGGAAAAAAAATAAAATCAAAATACTACAATATTTTAGTGTAATAAATGTTCAAATGGCGTCCATTGCTACCTATGCAACTGCAGAGTCATTGACGGGTATAAAATACAGCAGTTGCAACTTCGGCCTGAGAAGTTGAAGAAATATCTTGTTTGTTGTCAGTCGAGTACGATGAACTATATCTTTTATTTTTTTCCATAGATCAAACGTAGAAAATGTTGAATCTGGTAATCTGGCTGGCTAGTAAATTGTATCACCTCTTCCTATATACCTATTCAGAAACTGGCTGTTATATACTCCCTACTATTTCGAGCATAATATAGTAGATAGCCAGCGTGCTGAAACTACATGTTTCTGCGTATCTCAAGTCCCCCATCTTCTAAAAGAACAGGCAATTGGTTCGTTAAAAGTTTAAATTAATTGCTCCATTGACATGTTCCTCAAAAATATGCATAATAATTTTTCTTTCTATATTACCTCATAACAAATTAACAGTAAATTGATTCTGGTCTATAATTTAATTTCTAAAAACAATAGCAAGTTTTATTTTATGGCTTAGCTTTCTTCATTTTAAATAGTATATTATTTGGAATGTCGCCTTTTAAAATATTTGAAAACGTTTTAAAAAATAGTAAGTTTGACAAATAACGCTATCTGACGATTGATCGACAAAATTTTATTAAAACTATTAAAGGTCTCTTACAATATAAGAATTACCTCAGTTAATTAAAGCCGGTTAAGGCAATCCAACGTTACACTACTTTTTGACTAACAATACTCCTTGCTCACGCCCCTTTCATTTTTAAAATTAGTCAAATGCAAAAGTTTTAAAACATAAGTAGCAGATATAAAAAACGTAAAATGATTGACACATATTTAGGTTTCATTTGACTGAGAAATTATTGTTTTTCTATTCATATTATCAAATACGCCCTCTTATGGCCTATTTAGAAATGTAAAAATATTTAATATTTTTTCTAAAAATACCTCCTAAATATAATTAAATTTATTAAAATCGGATAAGGCAATCCAGAGTTACAGTAATTTTTTCACTAAAAATATTCCTTCCCTCCCCCTTCCTATATTTTAAAAATGAGGGTAAAAAATTCGGTACAAAAGTTTTAAAAAACATAAGCAGTAGATATCAAAAACATAAAAAATCACCTTATATTTGATTTTTTTGAGAAATTTTTGTTCTATTTGATATAATGAGATACGAACTTTTACGGCCCATTTAGAAAATTAAAAATATATTATATTAATTCGTCTGGATCACATTACCTAAGCATATTTTTTTTTCCGAAAGCTTCATGAGAAATATTTTCCGTGATACAGCCGGTTGATAGTTTTAACGAGACAACCGTATATATAAATATAAACTGTGACCGCTTGTGAAACGCTTTATATCTTAAATAATCACTTTGCTACCTCTATTCCCCCAAGGTTACCAAGAACAAGAAAACTTCCTCCTTGGTTTACGAAAGAAATCATTAGCAATATTTTCAAAAAAGAAAAAGTTCGTCTCCAGTTATTAAATAACAAATCTTTTGATCTAGAAACGTATAAACCCTCCGATTTTTGGTCTTTTATCCATAGTTAAAAAACGCCTTAGAGTATTCCAGCTTCTGTGATTATACATGAACAATCCCTTCGATGGGCCCGATAACATTGTTATCGTCTTTGCTAATTATTTCAAAAGTGTGTATAAAACATCGCAGCAACCCGTAGGGGATTTTTTAATTCAACATACATCTCGGAGCCAATCGACATTCCCAGAGTCTTTTCCGATGACGTTACAGCCGCCCGTAAGAAGCTTAAAAGCAAATTTACATCCGGCTCTGATAGAATTCCAAATTTTTTCTAAAGGCTGCTCTTTTGACTTAAATTCTCCTCTTGTGCACATCTTTAAATTGATTAAGATGGGGTATTTCTAGACACCTACAAAGGTGATCCATGCCTGGTTGAAAACTATCGTGGTATTGCCATACTATGTGTTTTTCAAGTCTTCGAAATTATATTACAATTCTATTCTCTATCTCTATTTTCGAAAATCCAGAATATGCTATCCATTTATCGACACGGTTTCTTCTCTAAAAGACCATGCATAACAAATCTTTGCAGTTTCTCCTCAAATGTCTGTGATGCCCTTGACAGGAATCAGATCGATGACATCTACACTAATTTTCGCAAGGGTTTCGATTAGGTTAATCAGTGCATTTTACTGAAGAAGGCATCTGATCAGTTTGTATTCTCTAATGCACTTAGAATATTAAAATCCTACCTCCTAGACCGTCGTCAGTTCGAAGAGATTGAGGGTTTCAGGTCAAATCGGTTTGTGCCAACTTTCGGTGTAGCTCGGGAATTTATATTTTATATAGACAATTGTTTCATGCTAATATTGCATTCGGTTCGATGCAGCTCCACTGACAAGAGCATTAGGTTGTTGAAACACGTATGGAGAGAGAACCAGTCTTATATTTGAAGGAAATAAACTGTTTGTGAATGTTCTTTTCTGCTTGAAAGGGAAATACATATATATTAGCAACTATTTAAACACAGCAGAAAAATAATTTATTTCTTACTGAAATCTTAATTTTAAAAAAAGTTTTGTTTAGATTTCTTCCATGTAGAGTGGAACAATAGTGACTGGGGTACGAGTTTCATTTTGAATGGTATATTTTGTGGTAATTAAAGCAACAAAAATAGACCAATTGAGTTGTTCGAATAATCTAAAATTCACCAAAAAGTATAATATTTAGTTATTAAGCCTTATTATTTAAGATGCTAAAAAACAACAAAAAGACTTGTAGCATATTTCATGAAAATGTTCCTTAAAAATTTCGCAAAAACATTATCTTCGCATGTTGTCAAATCAAAAGTAAATCTTCGTTAAAACCTTAATTTAGAATTAAAATTAGGATGAGAAGTATATTTCTATAATGGCCTAAATGAATTGTTACATGACCATATCATCTTTCATGCTTACTTGAAGAAATAAACCCGTGGGACAGAAAGAAACAATTTCGATATAAAATGGCATTACCATTTGTCGCTTTGCACTTACAAGCTTCAGGAAGGCATGACGGACATTATAAATATCCATTAATTATATAAATTGCATAATTTATGAGGTATTTTTAACTTTTGTGTATAGATTTATGTCTGAAATATACATATATAATGAATTAAGTTATCTTTTATTTAAACCTAACTTAAATATAAACTACGTTTTCTAAAATAAATGTGTTAAATTAATATTATTAGTTTTCTAGAAGTAGTT
The DNA here is from genome assembly GCA_034092305.1 of Diaprepes abbreviatus. Classification (NCBI taxonomy): domain Eukaryota; kingdom Metazoa; phylum Arthropoda; class Insecta; order Coleoptera; family Curculionidae; genus Diaprepes; species Diaprepes abbreviatus. The sequence goes on from JASJET010000087.1 coordinate 5,177,407, forward strand.
TAGTATCTAAAGCACTTATAGTTGAATATGAGCAATGAGGTACCATTTTCTATTAATTAAGTTCACTTGTGAGCATACAAAAATAAGATAAATTATTTATCTTAAGTGGCCCACCCTGAACACAATATGTCCGAATTTTTATTTTCACAAATCCAAGTTTAGATTCAAATTTGTGAAATGAGTGTTGACCACAAAACATCTATCGAGTCGGCAAGAAAGTATTTTTGGTTACCACACATAGAAAATTTTGTTTTGAAGGACTTCTGTCAATGTTATGGTTTTTCCTTTTGATATTTAATATAAATCACATTTAGGTTACTTTGGAAACAATTTGTGCGCAATTTTTCTTGTTGCTGATGGTTTAAGATCAATTTTAACACAGGGTGCAGAAACGAAAAGAAAGCTGCTGAAGCCCACAGAGAGATATGTGAGGTTTATGGTGTTGATTGCATAACATAATGCACTTGTCAAAACTGGTTTTAAAAAATTCCAGTCTGGTTGTGACAGCATTTGATCGTAGATTCCTGCAAATGATATATTTTGGTAGCGTAAGGCTGGTAGGCCTACAATCTCCTGCTGTGACATATTAATTAGTAGCTATTTCCAAATCCTATAAATAATTATCATAAAGACAAACGCTCTCTGGAAGTCTGGCAGTCCTTCTTGACTCTTGCAGTTTTATTACTAAACAACTACAGGTTATTTAGGGCTTACCACTATCAACAATCACAAGTTAAGGACTCAGAAAAAGCTGCTGTCTACTGGTGAAAAACAAATAAACTTTGCATCACATGTGACCAAATTTTAATAGCCCTATTTGGATTTTGTAGAAAAACACACATTTAATATGGCGCTACTTCAAATAAAATATGTCTGGAATGAAGCACTGTCAAAACTAAGTAGTTTTATGTAGTTTGCGTAGAGACTTATTTTGCAACAGTGGTGCAAATTACAAAAAATGGGAAAAAATTTAAATTATCTTATACAGCTTAAATTTTGAATATGGGCTAAAAATTTCATTTAGAAAAACTTTTCCTAGAAACTTTTTCGATATTTTGAGATATAATCCTACTTTTGATTTTTTTTTTAAATTAAAATTTGACAAATAATGCTAATCACATGGCTACTATTTTTTTAGTTAATATTCATCTTGATCGAAGCAGAAATTATTGTCAAAGTCAAATTTCGAATAAAGCTATTAATAAAAATAAATTTAAAAAGTTTAAATACTTTTTTAGCTAGCTTTGTTTTTTTCTAGGTAACAATGGAAATACGTTATTGTGAGACGTGAGATTATAAACAACTATTTTTACCTTTTATTTTATGGACAAAAATTCAAAAAGACACTTTAAATATAAACTTTATATTTAATCACATTTACAACTAATACAAACAAAATTAAAATTTTACTCTAAAAACTACATATAAAATGTTTAATTTCTATTTATATTTTCCTTATTATCTTCATTAATATCCTGAAAATTGTTTATCGATTTTTCTTGTAAGCTTAATAAATAATTATAAAAATCCTGCAATTTGCGCTCTGACTCTTCAAAACTAACAGTGACATCTTTTAGCATTGAATGCATAATTTCCTAAAAACACATATTAAAACTTATGAATTGAATACCTCCCAAAATTATTTTTAATTGCTTAAATATTGCATCGCCGAAATTATTTTTGACAATATACTATAACTTTAAAGTGGCCTAAGTTGGGGGTAAAAAATTGTCTTCTTTAATTATTAAACCAGCAACATGTATTCTTAAGAGTCTGATAACTTCATGTTTTTTTGAACATGCATTTACTTGTTATTGGGTTGAAGTGATCGTGATTACTTCAAGTGATAGAACTGAAACTCATAAAAACTCAAAAGGATAACTCTTATTATTTCCGATATCTATTCCGAAGCTTTCAGGGATATTTAGACTACACGATATTCAGAGTCCTTTATTAAGAATGGCGGAAATTAAGAGCCCGCCAATTACATTACACGGAACCAATGACTTAAGCCAGTCGGAGAGTGAACGTGGAGCACGCTAGAAATCAGATATTTACCATGGCATCCGCGCTTTCAAAGCACGTAAAGTAAGTCCGGCTCTAGCCGAAGTGACTAGAAGCACGAAAAATAAAAAGGAAATTCTGGGTGAACAGCACCCATAACAATCATTTCTAATGTTTTTTGACAAAGTACCCGAAATGCTATTAGCCCACACTAAATCGTTTCGTAATGAATGTACTGAGTAAGAACGATTGACATCGCCAGATCGCCCTAGGTGGAGGACCTTTACTGTTCGAAATGGGGTTACACCACACCAGATCAGAGACTAACCTGGAAAAGCCACATTAAAAAGATTATCCAAAAGGTAAGAGCGCCAGGCTGGAGAAGGCGTAAAATCTCTAGAAAAACCTGGGACTTGACCCAAACCCAAAGTCCTTAGAATGTTGACAATGAGGACATAGCAAGCAGCTCAAAGAAAACTGCAAAAAATACAGGTTAGTCTATACGAAGACTATACCGTCATGCCCCACAGCAGCAATAGAGGCAATACTGAACCTTCCTCTACTGCACATAGCTGTGACGAGGGCGGTGATCCTTCAAATGTTCCAAAACCTCAAATCTGGAAACTTTGTTGGGCATATGAAGGTTCTGAATACAATTTCAAATGCATCCATACAGAAACCGACAGACGTCACATATGCCTATGACATCAACTATGAAGTAATAACTTAAAGCAATTGGCAAGAGACACAGTAAACCTAAATCAAAGAAAATAAGGAAGCAGACAGCCTCGTAACAGAAGGGGCGGATTACCAAAAAGCCACATAAAAGAGAACCTCCGGAGCTGGGAACCAAATCTGGTAAAATTAATCGCCAAAGAAAGCAAAGATGCTTCTCGATCTGCCACCTGCTATGCGAATGCGTGGCGCTGTTCTGCGAGAGACTTTAAGTATTCACAAAACCAATTATAGTCTTTTATGGAACTTTGTAATATTAGTCTTCCAAAGTTACAACACTAACATGATCTGTTTAAAATAATTATTTTAATTATACCCCAGCGGAAATTACAAACATAAAAGTTTACTTACATCAATTATCTGCATATTTTGTATTACCATGTTGTGTGCTTCTACTAATATAGAAAGTCCTTTTTTCGCCGACTTATCGATTTCTTCAGTCAATTTTTGTGTTCTGAAATGTTTTATTTAATGGCCAAATTTAGATTACTTCTAATTATTCTATTCTATTATATTAATTTCTATTAATTGCGTTTTAGATACAGTAAAAATTATATCAATAAAAAATTTCAAAATGTATACAACAGAGCAAATTATTTATCCTATAAAGCACACAAAAAAAGGAAACTACAACTCTAAGCACTAAGTGCATCACGACAGTGCTTCAACTAATATGAATATTCTAACCGAACATCCGTTTAAGATCGAAAAAGGTTTAAAAATTGTCCACGTTATGTCAAATAAACACACAAGTCTGGACCAGCTCAACCTTTAATACGCTGCCTGTAGCTCATAATTCAAAATTTACTAATTGCGGAAAGTAATTTTAATATTGCTTGGAATGTAATTATCTTCGCCTCTTTCTCTATCTCTATGACACTTTCACATCCTATTCTTTTATCTAGAGATTCGTCGCGATAGTTTCGTAGAATTTCGAAATAAAAAATCGTATTGTAATGGTAAGTTAATCTGATGGGATTATAACATCAGAATACTGGCAGGAACAACTTGGTCCCAGACAACTAAAGACATGAGCATAAATTACAAGAACACCGAATAAATTACATCACCAAAGACAAACAGGAGCTGAAGTCAAAATCTATCAAAATCATGTATGCCAAAAATCTTTTTATTCGTTTTTTTGGCTTTTTTTAGTGAAGTGAAGAGTAGGACAAATTTTCGTAAAACACCTCATATACTTCAATAAGAAAGGCATAGTATTTGTAAACAATCTCGTGTCTTTTTTTTTCGAAAAATACAATTCTCAAAAGAAGAATACTCCTTGTGGAAAAGTTATTTACCTATAGATAAAATTTTTCAAACTTGTTCTCATTACGGATAAGATTTATTTTTTCATTAGGTCTATAAAGCCTAAATTTATATTTTTCTTTCACTTTGATCAATAAATAAAACAAAAGAATTACAGGTTATTCGTTATGAGGTTCACGATGTTTTCTGGTGAGTAAAATTTCCAACCTTTCTTGAAATATTTTTAACATTTTCGAAGTAACATGTAATACCAATAATCCACGCAATATGTTAAAATTTTACCCACTATCTATTTTTAAGGTTACAGTATCAATAAACTAAATACTCCATACAAGAAATAACATGGTGTAGTTTACGTTTATTTCTTAAAAAATAATTTTAATTAGAGTCATGTCAATTCAAAAATTTATTTTAATTGTTTATTTACTGAGGCGCGACTTTTTTAAAATACTGTAACATTTTTGCGACAGATACTACTTCTAAGAGAACAGCATATAAAGGAATCACTCTTACCTGTCATCAAGTTCGGCTATTTCTGCTTCTGTTTCTTTTATTCTATTGCCTTTCAAATGTTCTTTTTCCATAATATTTGTATCGAATTTTTTATTAGCCTCATCAATTTTTAATAACAACTAAAAAATTATCTTGTTATACTAATACAGTATTTCGCCTTTCATTAACTTGTAAGGAATATCTCATGCCCCTAGAGAAGAGATATCTATAATTTGATGCCAAACTAAGATCCAGTAAGAAACGAGAAAATTATTAGAAAACAGAATATGAAATAAATTTAATACAGTATAAATTCTACAGCCTTTTACTTTGAAAGTTCCCTTATTTACTATAAAAATTGTACAAAATCGAAAAGTTTTCAGGTAAAAGTCTCAAGAGGTAGTATAGTAATAAACTTTTTTAACAGTCAAATATTGGACTCACACTTGATGCCCGTTGTCATTTTTCTGATGTAACAACAAATTGGTAGAAACAAATTTGCCCGTTTCTTTCCCACTTTCATTTTTGGTTCTATTATACATATCTACATTATGTTATTTCTCTTCATTTTTTTATTAACAAGAACAGCAAAACGTGTGTCGGACACGCATTATGTTAAGGCTCCGTAGCAATTATTTTTATTATTTGTTCTATACTATTGTATTGGTTGATCCACAATATTTTTAGGATTATTTTTTTTATCGGCAGCATGATTTTTTTCGAATTAAAAGCTTTTGTAGTGCGCAAAAAGGCTGCATCCAAAATGTATGTGTTCCAGGAAACTTTTGAGATTTTCTTCCCCATGTTGCCAGATAACGAACACATAAACAGTATACATCCCAAAATTAAATTCACAATGGAGACAGAACAGGAAAGAAAACTACCGTTTCTGGATATCCTACTGAAAAGAAAAGAGGATGGCTTGCTTTCGCACACTGTCTACAGAGAGCCCACTCACACCAACAGGTACCTCAACGCCGATTCACATCACCACCCCGCCCAATTGTTTGCAGTAGTGAAATCACTTGCGTTTCGATCGCAGTCCCTTACAGATCCAGAAAATTATCACAAAGAGATGAACATACTGCAAGACGCCCTAACAAAGGACGGTTATAAAAAAGAACATACAGACAAGGATCTAAAAAACAAACACTTGGCCCCAAAAAATCGCGAAAACCAAGAGAATAGCTCCAAAGTTTTTGTTCCTTATGTGAGAGGCACCACAGACAAGATCGCAAGAATTCTCAGGAGACACAACATTGAAACCATTTTCACCACAGACCGTAAAGTAAAAGATCTCTTGCCAACACCTAAAGAAAGAATCCCTCTAGAAAACCAGGGAGTGTACGAAATTCCATGCGGAGAATGCGGCTCATCTTACGTAGGCCAAACCAGCCGTAAAATAAGCGCCAGAAGAGACGAACATATGAACGCTGTCAAGCAAAAAACAACTTCTGCTCTGGCCCAACACTGGTTAAACACAGGACATAAGATAAATTTCTCAGGAACAAAAATGCTATCGAGATGTGAAAACCTGTCCACAAGAGTTATAAGGGAAGCCATTGAAATTGCTAAGAGGCCTAACAACTTAAATAGCAGAGATGATAGCCAACGTGTGCCTAATACTTGGAAAAATCTGCTTACAAAACATCAACCAATACCACTTAGTAACGAAACAGATTACAACTCGTCAACGCAACCACAAACACTGGCAACAGGACCGATGACGCGCAGCAGGTCTCGCAACCTGATGGGCCGGAACCATTCGGAAAACGACCGCGTCCGACGCGCACACGGTACCGACAGCACCGAAGTCGTAGGAGTCAGTTCGCTCGTAGACGCCATACAGTGAGCTTTGAAAATGGTGAATGAGGTTTCACCGAAACGTCAGCTGCCTTACAGTCCTGAGAGGGACTCAGCACATACACGGGATGCCCGAAAACCTTCGATTACACATCACACCCGTGAGAATATCCGACATAACATTATATATATATATATATATATATATATATATATATATATATATATATATATATATATATATATATATATATATTACCCAATTTGTTCTTATTGACAATTACTTCTTCAATAGGATTCATGGATATTCTGGATCTCACTGTGAGCTTTTCCTGTTTAATTTGTTTATACATCATATTGGTAGTGCGATTACTCATTCTAACTATCTCGTATTTCCCGATAACTTGAAGTTCTGTAAGAGCACACAACATCCCTGTGATACATCCATATACAGACAGATATTTATAATGTCTGTATTTAATCTAAAATTAATGGACTGAATCCGAACCTTAAAATTTGCTTAAGTATGATTTTTAGTACGCGAGAACGTGTAGACCAGAACAGATATGCCCTTAATGGTGAGTTATTTGAATCTATGTCAGAACTTGGACATACTGTTAGATACTGAACTTACTACCAAAGTCGAAATAAGGATATAAAACCAGGCTGAAAGTAGTACATGAATACATATACTTGGGGCAACTTATACAAAAATTAGGTTCATTACTTTCGGAAATTAAGATACGAATTAAACTAGCGTGGTTAGCACTTGGATGAAACTCTATAATCTTCAAGTCCAGAATGCCACTATACCTTAAGAAAATAGTATTTGGTCAATACATATCGCCGGTCATGGCATACAGATGGATATTAAAAAAAAAATAACCACAAAACTGCAAGTCACTGAAAGAGCCATAGAGGGACGAATAACTAAAAGGGATCGTAAAAGAATAGATTGGATACGACAGAAAACCCAGGTAACTGATTTAATCCAAAGAACAAAATGGCAATGAGCAGGATATATAGCAACAAGAACAGACAATAGATGGACCACTAGGACAACTACGTGATATCCCAGAAAGGCCAAGAAACCAAAGAAACGCCCGAATCGATGAGATTATGACATCAGAAAATTGGCAGAAATAACTTGGTCCCAGACGGTTAAAGACAGAAAAATATGGGCATAAATGAGCATAAATTTCAGAAACACTAAATAACTACATCATCAAATAGAAGAAGGAACTATAAGAACATTGAATAAGAGGGGCTGCATATGCAACCTCCTCTCCATATCTGTAAAGTTTCATCGAAATCGGTTCAGCCGTTTTGGAGATTAGCCTGTACAAACATACTGCCTCGGATGCTAATTTTAAGTTGTATTACATAATACTCGAACAACATCAAAATGATTTATCATTTTTGGAAAATATAAATTTATCAAAGATTGAATATAAATAATTTTAATTATTTTTATGTTTATCATACAAAGTAAAAGTTCTTACATCTTTATTTTCTTCTATTGTATTTTGAATTGAATTTTTTAAATAGTCTAACTTTTCCTTTATCGCTTCCAGAGCTTTGTTATGTTTGGCAAACGACTCTTTTTCTTTTCGTAATTTCTCTATATCACATGTGATTGTTTTAAATTCGTTTAGTAACTGTTTTTGAATCTCTTCTTTCTCTTTAAGAATATCTTTTAATTCCTAAAAATAGACAATTTTTTACATATTTTTAATACAAAAAAAATAACATGTAAAGTGAAGTAAGTTGATTTTCAAGAGTACCAAACGTTGGTAATACTTACATCAAAAAAACCTTTTGAATGAAACCCTTTTTCTCTTAAGCGTAGATTTTGCAGTTCGGGCAATAAACTTTTCGTAATAGAAACATTCCAAGCATCTACCTTCGCTTCAATCTAAAAATTACACAATTTATTAGAGATAAAAGGAGTATATACATACTTTAAGATCTGTCACTTGCAATGCATTAGATCTGAGCCGCATTGTTTTAAAATTATTAAACCCAAAAATTTAACTGCTGTGTTTTCGCGATTAGTTATCAACAAATTTGCGGTAGATAATGAACGACACACATCAGCAGTCGTCGGTATTGGGTGCACCTTTTATTCTAAACGAGATATGTCCAAGGAACTTCCATATCACAGTAAAACGATTTCAAAATCTAAAATTAACTTACCTCTGTAACCATAGTCCGTAATTCATGATCTAATTTATCTCTTACAACTCTATATTCAGTTAATTTTCGTTCTTTCCTGCTAATGGCTCTTTTCAAATCTTCAATTTGACCTAGAATTTTGGTCTTTTCATAATACTAAAATATATAAATGATATAAATCCATAATTTTCGTAAAATTATGAACCTTACCCTACAAGACTGACTAGCTACAATATTTTCCAATTCTTTAACTGATAATATCAAGTTCTTTTTGTTTTCGGTTTCTTTGTAGTGCAATTTCCTTAACTGTGAAAGCTCTATTTCTAAGTCTTCTTCTCTAGTGTTATTACGTTCCTACAATTAAAATTTTGTTGCATGAATTACTTTATTTGAATAATGGCAGGAAATTCACATTTATTATTAAATCATTTACAGTTTACTAAAAAAGTACCTTGATTAAGCTAAGAAATATAAAAAATTCATACAATTTCATCCTTTCAATAATTAATATTTAAAGCTGAGATGAAACATCTGAAACAGCCTTTAAAGAAATGACAACATTACTACAAATGTTACGTCATTGTAAAAAAATTACAAAACTTATGAATGAGAGCAATAGAAAATTCTATTGCAGGTGAATAAGTGATTAATTGATTGCGAGCACAATAAATGTACATAATAATAATAACAATGGGCAATGAACAACGTCCAAATGATTTCCATAATTTTATCAATAACTGTATTGATATTAAAAAAACTCTGCAGAACATCAAGGGACTGGGTCTTAGTGAACTTCTGTATAATCCCAATCAGAAAGCAGTTCTTGCAACCGCGCTAACCGTCCGAAAGTTGGTAGGAAGTGCAGAAGACCACGCCGCCTAGGACCCGATAACATGGAAAGGGTCCCCAAAGAGCTTCAAACTTTTGGTGTCTTTGTATACCTGGTATGAGTGAATAATCCCTGGAGGGAGTGCGAAGCCGTCTGGCTTGTAAATCATAATAATAATAATAATAGACCAGACATTGTACTAATAGATAAGATTTCTAGGCGAACTACACTAATCGACATTGCGGTGCCTAACAACAACAACCTAAGGCCAAAATCCAACGAGAAGATCGCCAAATACAGAGATCTGGAGGTCCAAATCCGAAGACAATGGGCAATGAACAGCGTCCAAACGATTCCCATAATACTGTCAACAACTGGAGTGATACCGAAGAACCTCCTGCAGAACATCAAGGGACTGGGCCTTAGTGAGCATCTTTATAAGCCGATGCAGAAAGCAATTCTCCTAGCAACCGCGCGAACCGTCCGAAAATTCATGGGAAATGCAGCAGACAACGTCACCTAGGACCCGATAACATGGAAAGGGTTCCCACAGAGCTTCATACTTTTGGCGTCTTTGTATGCCTGGTATGAGTGAATAATCCCTGGAGGGAGTGCGAAGCCGTTTGGCTTGTAAATCATGAATAATAATTCCTGTGTGCCTGTCTGGCCGGCAATGTGCTGCAGCCAGCAGTATATTTGTCGCTACTGTAATGCGTAGACAGTACAGCCAGCAACGCCAGCTATCCGCTGACCTTTAACCATATCCTTTCTTTACCTTTTAAACATCCCTCTGCCCTGACCCACTTATACTCAATTCCTACATAATTCCTTAGGAGCCACTTTCTTTCAGCTTTCCGACTGGACCCGGCAGCGAATAGATCCAGGGTTTCCCTCAACCAATCGTAGGAGGCGATTAAATGGGGAGAACTTTTAAATTTTGAATAATGAAATGTCGACTGCAAAACATAATGTACCCCAGGTGGGTAGGACCCATGGTCCACAATCCCACACCGCAGAAGCGGTCTGCTCCACGGATTCTGGGGGGAGCAACATTTCGACATCGCAAACTTCAAGTGGCAGGGTGTTGAGGAGGCGAACCCCTGTCGCACAAGAAGCTACAGCCCAACAACAACATGAGAGCCAAACAACGAGAGCTCCACCCTCCGAAGGTGCTGCGCAGGAACCTCAGCCAGCGCTCACTCAGGCGGGACTTCCGAGACAGCGCATGAAATGGACAACATCCATGAACGAAACAGTAATGCGCATTTTTTATAGGGTGACTGAACTAGGACGAGAAACAATCGGCTATAGACAACAGCTTCATGCCGAATTTTGTAGGGAATATCCACACCTACAAGTGTCACAACAGAGAATAGCAGACCAATACAGAGCTATTCTCCGAAATAAACTTATTTCAGAAGCGCAACTTAACATCATCAAAGCGGAAATAGAACGAGAGATAAGAAGCATCGATAACAATGAACAAACCGCAGAACCTGCGCCACAGCGAGACCCAGAGACTCAAGAACAACCAAACAACGGCATGAGAGTTGATATCGCTGTGGATAGGCAACAACCACAACAACTACATCAACACGAGGGCGAGATAACTCCAAGAGCTCTACCCGCCGAAGATGCTGTGCGGGAACCCCAACCAGCTCTTACTCAAGCGGGACGACCAAGACAGCGCATGAAATGGACTGTGTCCATGAACGAGACAATAATGCGCATTTTTTATAGGGTGACTCAACTAGGACGAGAGATGATCGGCTACAGACAACAACTACATGCCGAATTTTGCAGAGAGTACCCACACATGCAAGTGTCCCAGCAGAGAATAGCTGACCAGTATAGAGTTATTCTCCGAAACAGCCTAATTCCTGAAGCTCGGCTTAATAGCATCAAAGAGGAAATTGAACGTGAGATCAGAGGCACTGACAGTGACAACAATCCGATGGCTGAACCTGAGCCACAACCGGAACCGGAGGTCCAAGAACAACAGGAACAGCTGAATGACCAAACTCAACAGGACAACACTGAACTCTTTTATCAAAAACTGTCAACGGAAATGAGTGCTGCGGTGTTGGAGTATGATGGAAGCAATCCGTTAAGAAGACCGGCACTGCCAAAAATTAATTCATCCAAAAAACTGGGTGCCATGTTAGACATCATGAATAGTCGGATTTTACCGGCTTATGTTTCAGATGCCTACACTCTGGAGTCCTTACATATGACCATCTACTGTGCCGCGACTGCTATAGCTAGAGCTCTAGAAATTAAAGTTACAACAGAGCGCCGACCAGCAAGAACAGAACCCAACACACCACCATGGGAAAGACGTCTAAATAAGAAAATTGAAAATCTTCGAATAGATATAGGACAGCTGACGGAGTACATCAGGGGCACAAGAACTACTCGACTGCAAAGGCGAGTTGAAGAAATCATGAATCGTGTCCGATATCATTCGCAACAAGATCCAGCGAATGTTACTGCTCAGCAATGCCTTGATACGCTGAAACAGGAGCTCTCTGTTATTGCAGGACGGCTAAAGAGGTACAAGACCAGCAATAACCGAAAACGAGAAAATGCACTCTTCCAACGATCAGAAAAGACTTTCTACCGTAAGTTAAACTCTCCACCTAATATAGCAGATAATAGATATCCCAATAGAGAGCAGGTAGAAGAGTTCTGGGGAAACCAACTTTCCACACCAGCCGATTGTAACATCGCGGCTGACTGGATCAATGAAGAACATCAAATCTGCCAAGATTACATCCAGATGCAGTTTGAGCCATTTACCACCGAGGAAATTTCAAGAATAATCAAGGAATCCCATAACTGGAAAGCTCCAGGTCTCGACGGGATCCAGAACTACTGGCTCAAAAAGTTCTGGTGTGTGCACCATCAGCTGGCTAATCTTATTAATGATGTTTTCCTTAACCCAGCAAAAATGCCATTGTTCTTGACCGAAGGTATTACGTACCTCCTACCAAAGGACCAACATAACACACATGACCCAGCTAAGTATAGGCCGATCACCTGCCTACCCACACTGTATAAGGTGATCACCTCCTGTTTGACTCAACGCATTTATGCACATTGTGAGCAAAATAACATCATTGCAACTCAGCAGAGGGGATGCACGAGGGGAGCAATGGGATGCAAGGAGCAATTGATTGTTGACTCTGTCATATGTAACCAAGCCTGTGCGAACCGAAGAAACCTCTTTGCTGCCTACGTGGATTATAAGAAGGCCTTCGATTCGGTGCCACATGAGTGGCTTAAAACCATATTGAGAATGTATAGGGTCGATAATAATTTTGTTTCCTTTTTAGAACGCATCATGTCAACCTGGAGAACTAGGATACAATTGCAAGTGCCATCCAGCGACACCATCGAAACTAACACTATTCCGATACGAAAGGGAATATTTCAGGGCGATTCACTTAGCCCATTGTGGTTTTGCCTTGCTATGAACCCACTATCACGCCGTTTGAACTCAACCAGATACGGCTTTAGTGTTAGAAATAACAACGAAGAAGTAGTCAAAGTGAATCATCTTCTATACATGGATGATCTTAAACTGATGGCTGCTACCAGAAACCAGCTGGAACAAATGCTTAAAATTGTAGAGGAGTTCTCCGGGGATATCGGAATGCAATTTGGACTTGACAAGTGCCGTATTTTGAACATCGTTAAAGGGAAGATGCAACCGGGGGCTTTTGAAATGCAGAACGGTGAAACTATAGCTGCAATGGAAGCAGACCAAACATACAAATATCTAGGTATGAAACAGGCTAAAAGAATTGACCATGGCACTATGAAGGCCGAATTGACAGCCGAATTTGTCAGGAGGGTAAGGCGGGTATTACGAACTAATTTAAATAGCAGAAATTTGTTTAAGGCGCTCAACACGTATGCTTGCTCTGCGCTGAGCTACTCTTTTGGAATTGTAAAGTGGAGCAGGACGGACATCCAAAACCTGCAAAGAAAAATAAGGACACTACTAACAAAAGCACAAAAACATCACCCTCGGAGTGCTACTGAACGTACAATGCTTCCAAGACATCAAGGAGGAAGAGGATTGGTGGATATTGGTAAGCAGCTCGACCAACAAATAATAAACTTACGTTCATATTTCCACAGGTTGGCGGACTCTTCCACACTACATCGAGCAATATGCGAGGCAGACGTTTCAACGCCGCTACAGTTGAGAGAACAAGATATTACTTCTCACCACCAAACAGACCAAGAGAAGTTACAAACCTGGCTACGGAAGCCCCTTCATGGACGGCATCCAAATGAGGTCAATCAGGACAATGTCGACAACTCAGCGTCGAACTACTGGTTGATTTCAGGACAGATGTTTCCGGAAACGGAGGGATTCTTGTTAGCTATTCAAGACCAGGTTATTCCGACGAAGAACTATCGGAAGTTCATCATTAGAGATCCCTCAATAGAGAATGACCAGTGCAGATATGGCTGTCGAACATCGGAGACAGTTCAGCATATAACTGGAGGATGCCAAGCGTTTGCCGCAACCGAGTATAAGGAAAGACACGACTCAGCCGCTAAGATACTCCATCAAGAGTTAGCAGAAAAGTTCAACCTATTACAGGTGGGAAAAGTGCCTTATTACAAATACAGTCCAGAGCTTATTCTTGAGAACAACCAGTTCAAGTTATATTGGGACCGAACGGTTCTGACGGATCAGACAGTTGCTCATAATAGACCAGATATTATACTAATAGATAAAATTTCTAGGCGAACTACACTAATCGACATCGCTGTACCTAACAACAACAACCTAAGACCAAAATACAACGAGAAGATCGCCAAATACAGAGATCTGGAGGTGCAAATCCGAAGACAATGGGCTATGAACAGCGTCCAAACGATTCCCATAATACTGTCAACAACTGGAGTGATACCAAAGAACCTCCTGCAGAACATCAAGGGACTGGGTCTTAGTGAGCACCTGTATAAACCGATGCAGAAATCAACTCTCCTAGCAACCGCGCGAACCGTCCGAAAGTTCATGGGAAATACAGCAGACCACGTCACCTAGGACCCGATAACATGGAAAGGGTTCCCACAGAGCTTCATACTTTTGGTATCTTTGGGTACCTGGTATGAGTGAATATTCCCTGGAGGGAGTGCGAAGCCGTCTGGCTTGTAAATCATATAATTCCTGTCTGGCCGGCAATGTGCTGCAGCCAGCAGTATATTTGTCGCTACTGTAATGCGTAGACAGTACAGCCAGCAACGCCAGCTATCCGCTGACCTTTAACCATATCCTTTCTTTACCTTTTAAACATCCCTCTGCCCTGACCCACTTATACTCAATTCCTACATAATTCCTTAGGAGCCACTTTCTTTCAGCTTTCCGACTGGACCCGGCAGCGAATAGATCCAGGGTTTCCCTCAACCAATCGTAGGAGGCGATTAAATGGGGAGAACTTTTAAATTTTGAATAATGAAATGTCGACTGCAAAACATAATGTACCCCAGGTGGGTAGGACCCATGGTCCACAATCCCACACCGCAGAAGCGGTCTGCTCCACGGATTCTGGGGGGAGCAACATTTCGACATCGCAAACTTCAAGTGGCAGGGTGTTGAGGAGGCGAACCCCTGTCGCACAAGAAGCTACAGCCCAATAACAACATGAGAGCCAAACAACGAGAGCTCCACCCTCCGAAGGTGCTGCGCAGGAACCTCAGCCAGCGCTCACTCAGGCGGGACTTCCGAGACAGCGCATGAAATGGACAACATCCATGAACGAAACAGTAATGCGCATTTTTTATAGGGTGACTGAACTAGGACGAGAAACAATCGGCTATAGACAACAGCTTCATGCCGAATTTTGTAGGGAATATCCACACCTACAAGTGTCACAACAGAGAATAGCAGACCAATACAGAGCTATTCTCCGAAATAAATTTATTTCAGAAGCGCAACTTAACATCATCAAAGCGGAAATAGAACGAGAGATAAGAAGCATCGATAACAATGAACAAACCGCAGAACCTGCGCCACAGCGAGACCCAGAGACTCAAGAACAACCAAACAACGGCATGAGAGTTGATATCGCTGTGAATAGGTAACAACCACAACAACTACATCAACACGAGGGCGAGATAACTCCAAGAGCTCTACCCGCCGAAGATGCTGTGCGGGAACCCCAACCAACTCTTACTCAAGCGGGACGACCAAGACAGCGCATGAAATGGACTGTGTCCATGAACGAGACAATAATGCGCATTTTTTATAGGGTGACTCAACTAGGACGAGAGATGATCGGCTACAGACAACAACTACATGCCGAATTTTGCAGAGAGTACCCACACATGCAAGTGTCCCAGCAGAGAATAGCTGACCAGTATAGAGTTATTCTCCGAAACAGCCTAATTCCTGAAGCTCGGCTTAATAGCATCAAGGAGGAAATTGAACGTGAGATCAGAGGCACTGACAGTGACAACAATCCGATTGCTGAACCTGAGCCACGACCGGAACCGGAGGTCCAAGAACAACAGGAACAGCTGAATGACCAAACTCAACAGGACAACACTGAACTCTTTTATCAAAAACTGTCAACGGAAATGAGTGCTGCGGTGTTGGAGTATGATGGAAGCAATCCGTTAAGAAGACCGGCACTGCCAAAAATTAATTCATCCAAAAAACTGGGTGCCATGTTAGACATCATGAATAGTCGGATTTTACCGGCTTATGTTTCAGATGCCTACACTCTGGAGTCCTTACATATGACCATCTACTGTGCCGCGACTGCTATAGCTAGAGCTCTAGAAATTAAAGTTACAACAGAGCGCCGACCAGTAAGAACAGAACCCAACACACCACCATGGGAAAGACGTCTAAATAAGAAAATTGAAAATCTTCGAATAGATATAGGACAGCTGACGGAGTACATCAGGGGCACAAGAACTACTCGACTGCAAAGGCGAGTTGAAGAAATCATGAATCGTGTCCGATATCATTCGCAACAAGATCCAGCGAATGTTACTGCTCAGCAATGCCTTGATACGCTGAAACAGAAGCTCTCTGTTATTGCAGGACGGCTAAAGAGGTACAAGACCAGCAATAACCGAAAACGAGAAAATGCGCTCTTCCAACGATCAGAAAAGACTTTGTACCGTAAGTTAAACTCTCCACCTAATATAGCAGATAATAGATATCCCAATAGAGAGCAGGTAGAAGAGTTCTGGGGAAACCAACTTTCCACACCAGCCGATTGTAACATCGCGGCTGACTGGATCAATGAAGAACATCAAATCTGCCAAGATTACATCCAGATGCAGTTTGAGCCATTTACCACCGAGGAAATTTCAAGAATAATCAAGGAATCCCATAACTGGAAAGCTCCAGGTCTCGACGGGATCCAGAACTACTGGCTCAAAAAGTTCTGGTGTGTGCACCATCAGCTGGCTAATCTTATTAATGATGTTTTCTTTAACCCAGCAAAAATGCCATTGTTCTTGACCGAAGGTATTACGTACCTCCTACCAAAGAACCAACATAACACACATGACCCAGCTAAGTATAGGCCGATCACCTGCCTACCCACACTGTATAAGGTGATCACCTCCTGTTTAACCCAACGCATTTATGCACATTGTGAGCAAAATAACATCATTGCAACTCAACAGAAGGGATGCACGAGGGGAGCAATGGGATGCAAGGAGCAATTGAGTGTTGACTCTGTCATATGTAACCAAGCCTGTGCGAACCGAAGAAACCTCTTTGCTGCCTACGTGGATTATAAGAAGGCCTTCGATTCGGTGCCACATGAGTGGCTTAAAACCATATTGAGAATGTATAGGGTCGATAATAATTTTGTTTCCTTTTTAGAACGCATCATGTCAACCTGGAGAACTAGGATACAATTGCAGGTGCCATCCAGCGACACCATCGAAACTAACACTATTCCGATACGAAAGGGAATATTTCAGGGCGATTCACTTAGCCCATTGTGGTTTTGCCTTGCTATGAACCCACTATCACGCCGTTTGAACTCAACCAGATACGGCTTTAGTGTTAGAAATAACAACGAAGAGGTAGTCAAAGTGAATCATCTTCTATACATGGATGATCTTAAACTGATGGCTGCTACCAGAAACCAGCTGGAACAAATGCTTAAAATTGTAGAGGAGTTCTCCGGGGATATCGGAATGCAATTTGGACTTGACAAGTGCCGTATTTTGAACATCGTTAAAGGGAAGATGCAACCGGGGGCTTTTGTAATGCAGAACGGTGAAACTATAGCTGCAATGGAAGCAGACCAAACATACAAATATCTAGGTATGAAACAGGCTAAAAGAATTGACCATGGCACTATGAAGGCCGAATTGACAGCCGAATTTGTCAGGAGGGTAAGGCGGGTATTACGAACTAATTTAAATAGCAGAAATTTGTTTAAGGCGCTCAACACGTATGCTTGCTCTGCGCTGAGCTACTCTTTTGGAATTGTAAAGTGGAGCAGGACGGACATCCAAAACCTGCAAAGAAAAATAAGGACACTACTAACAAAAGCACAAAAACATCACCCTCGGAGTGCTATTGAACGTACAATGCTTCCAAGACATCAAGGAGGAAGAGGATTGGTGGATATTGGTAAGCAGCTCGACCAACAAATAATAAACTTACGTTCATATTTCCACAGGTTAGCGGACTCTTCCACACTACATCGAGCAATATGCGAGGCAGACGTTTCAACGCCGCTACAGTTGAGAGAACAAGATATTACTTCTCACCACCAAACAGACCAAGAGAAGTTACAAACCTGGCTTCAGAAGCCCCTTCATGGACGGCATCCAAATGAGGTCAATCAGGACAATGTCGACAACTCAGCGTCGAACTACTGGTTGATTTCAGGACAGATGTTTCCGGAAACGGAGGGCTTCTTGTTAGCTATTCAAGACCAGGTTATTCCGACGAAGAACTATCGGAAGTTCATCATTAGAGATCCCTCAATAGAGAATGACCAGTGCAGATATGGCTGTCGAACATCGGAGACAATTCAGCATATAACTGGAGGATGCCAAGCGTTTGCCGCAACCGAGTATAAGGAAAGACACGACTCAGCCGCTAAGATACTCCATCAAGAGTTAGCAGAAAAGTTCAACCTATTACAGGTGGGAAAAGTGCCTTATTACAAATACAATCCAGAGCCTATTCTTGAGAACAACCAGTTCAAGTTATATTGGGACCGAACGGTTCTGACGGATCAAACAGTTGCTCATAATAGACCAGATATTATACTAATAGATAAAATTTCTAGGCGAACTACACTAATCGACATCGCTGTACCTAACAACAGCAACCTAAGACCAAAATACAACGAGAAGATCGCCAAATACAGAGATCTGGAGGTGCAAATCCAAAGACAATGGGCAATGAACAGCGTCCAAACGATTCCCATAATACTGTCAACAACTGGAGTGATACCAAAGAACCTCCTGCAGAACATCAAGGAACTGGGTCTTAGTGAGCACCTGTATAAACCGATGCAGAAATCAACTCTCCTAGCAACCGCGCGAACCGTCCGAAAGTTCATGGGAAATACAGCAGACCACGTCACCTAGGACCCGATAACATGGAAAGGGTTCCCACAGAGCTTCATACTTTTGGTATCTTTGGGTACCTGGTATGAGTGAATATTCCCTGGAGGGAGTGCGAAGCCGTCTGGCTTGTAAATCATAATAATAATAATAATAATTTGTCAGGAGGGTAAGGCGGGTATTACGAACTAATTTAAATAGCAGAAATTTGTTTAAGGCGCTCAACACGTATGCTTGCTCTGCGCTGAGCTACTCTTTTGGAATTGTAAAGTGGAGCAGGACGGACATCCAAAACCTGCAAAGAAAAATAAGGACACTACTAACAAAAGCACAAAAACATCACCCTCGGAGTGCTATTGAACGTACAATGCTTCCAAGACATCAAGGAGGAAGAGGATTGGTGGATATTGGTAAGCAGCTCGACCAACAAATAATAAACTTACGTTCATATTTCCACAGGTTAGCGGACTCTTCCACACTACATCGAGCAATATGCGAGGCAGACGTTTCAACGCCGCTACAGTTGAGAGAACAAGATATTACTTCTCACCACCAAACAGACCAAGAGAAGTTACAAACCTGGCTTCAGAAGCCCCTTCATGGACGGCATCCAAATGAGGTCAATCAGGACAATGTCGACAACTCAGCGTCGAACTACTGGTTGATTTCAGGACAGATGTTTCCGGAAACGGAGGGCTTCTTGTTAGCTATTCAAGACCAGGTTATTCCGACGAAGAACTATCGGAAGTTCATCATTAGAGATCCCTCAATAGAGAATGACCAGTGCAGATATGGCTGTCGAACATCGGAGACAATTCAGCATATAACTGGAGGATGCCAAGCGTTTGCCGCAACCGAGTATAAGGAAAGACACGACTCAGCCGCTAAGATACTCCATCAAGAGTTAGCAGAAAAGTTAAACTTATTACAGGTGGGAAAAGTGCCTTATTACAAATACAATCCAGAGCCTATTCTTGAGAACAACCAGTTCAAGTTATATTGGGACCGAACGGTTCTGACGGATCAAACAGTTGCTCATAATAGACCAGATATTATACTAATAGATAAAATTTCTAGGCGAACTACACTAATCGACATCGCTGTACCTAACAACAACAACCTAAGACCAAAATACAACGAGAAGATCGCCAAATACAGAGATCTGGAGGTGCAAATCCGAAGACAATGGGCAATGAACAGCGTCCAAACGATTCCCATAATACTGTCAACAACTGGAGTGATACCAAAGAACCTCCTGCAGAACATCAAGGGACTGGGTCTTAGTGAGCACCTGTATAAACCGATGCAGAAATCAACTCTCCTAGCAACCGCGCGAACCGTCCGAAAGTTCATGGGAAATACAGCAGACCACGTCACCTAGGACCCGATAACATGAAAAGGGTTCCCACAGAGCTTCATACTTTTGGTATCTTTGGGTACCTGGTATGAGTGAATATTCCCTGGAGGGAGTGCGAAGCCGTCTGGCTTGTAAATCATAATAATAATAATAATGTATATGCGAGGCAGATGATTCAACACCGCTACAGTTGAGGAAACAGGATATTGCTTCTCAGCACTAAACAAACCAAGAGAAGTTACAAACCTGACTATAGAAGTCACTTCATGGACGGCATCCAAATGAGGTCAATCAGGACAACGTCAACAACTCAGCGTCCAACTATTGGTTGATTTCAGGACAGATATCTCCGGAAACGGAGGGATTTTTGTTAGCTATCCAAGACCAGATTATTCCGACGAAAAACTATCGGAAGTTCATCATCAGAGATCCCTCAATAGAAAAGGACCAATGTAGATATGGCTGTTAAACATCAGAGACAGTCCAGCACATAACCGAAGGATGCCAAGCATTTACCACAACAGAGTATAAGGAAAGACACGATTCGGCCGCCAAGATACTCCAAGAGTTGGCAGATAAGTTAAATCTATTGCAGGTAGGAAAAGTGCCTTACTACAAATACAACCTGGAGCCTATTTTTGAGAAGAAGTTCAAGTTATATTGGGACTGAATGGTTCTAAGAGATCAAACAGTTGCTCATAAGAGGCCAGACATTATATTAACAGACAAAATTTCTAGGCGAACTACATTACTTGACATTGCCAAATACAGAGACCTGGAGGTGCAAATTCGAAGAACAGCATCCAAACGATTCCCATAATTTTATCAACTACTGGAATGATACAAAAGAACCTTCCTAACTGAGCATCTGTATAAACCGATTCAGAAAGCAGTTCTTGCAACCGTCCGGACCGTCCGAAAGCTTGTGGGAAATACAGCAGACCACGTCATCTAGTACCCGATAACACGGAAAGGGTCCCCACAGAGCTTCATACTTCTGGTATCTTTGTATATCTGATATGAGTCAATATTCCCTGGAGGGAGTGCGAAGCTGTACAAATAATTAATATTTCATAAAACACAGTAAAATTACTTGAAATAAAACAAATCAGAATACACACCACCCCCGACAATCAGTATTGGTGAGGTTATAATAAAAATAAAAATTAAAAGTAAAATAATATAAAATTGCTTAAGCCTTAACACAATTTTATAAATGCTGATGAGAACGCTAAAACAGATATTCTTCAACCTTTTTCTTCAAAGACCACATTCCATCAAAAAAGAAATCAATGTCAGTCTAGCCACCAGTAATCAGTAATCAATTTAACAGAAAAATTAAATAATGAAGAAACACCTTTAATACACTTCAAATAATGTATATAATAAAGAAAACACTCCTCCGATACATTTCGTCTATTTATCATTAACAGCTCCGCACGTTTGCAGAACAAATAGAAAACAATCATAAACACACAACATATAGCCAAACATGTAAGGAATTATTAATTATAAATTTTTTACCTTAAATTTCTGAATTATCTCCTCCCTTTCTATATTTTGAGCCTGTAATTTTAATATTTCCTGATTAATTTCTTCTAGTTTGGTTTCAAGTTCGACAACTTCAGCGCGACAGCTTTCAATCGGCTGTTCTAAACTTTGTATAGCTTCGTGGTCGGTTCCGGTAAACAAAGACATATCCTCAAAAAGTTTTTTTTCACTTTGTATCAATAATTCTTGATCAACTGTATCCTATAAAAAAAGAAATTTTTGCTAAAAATTAAACCAAAATGTCGTCAATAGGGCAGAATCACCATTAGTTTAAGAAAGAAGTTGCAAAAACTAGTTACCTCTGGTTCTAGTTTTTAAAAGAAGTAAACAAAATCTTATGAAATAAAACAGCTTCACCAATTACTAAATAATTCTCCCGATTCCCAAGACGGGAAAATAATACAGTAAAATCTATTATTTCATTGGACTTTTTAGTATTCTCTCGATTCTTATCACTCTTTAAACTATCCACAATGTTCATAACCAATACACATAACAAGTGCTCTGAATTTAAAATTAAAATTGAATACTTACTCCACCATCTGTATAAATACTGTGCTGTGTTGTTAAGAATTCCAGAACGCTATCTTGCAATGCGAACATCTGTCTCGTTTCATCATCTTGTTGCTCTCTAAAGATATTATTTATGGAACCTAAATCCACCCGTTCAATAAGCCATGATATTATAGCTATAAAATGTGGCCAACCATGCATTGTATTAGCTAGAAATATATATTTTCATTAATAAAGTAAAAACTCTATTACAGATTAATTTAAGAAGACATAAGCGCCGCTAGAACCAATTCCGGGCACTATGCCTACTTTCGGCGCCCTTTTTCTAAGTTTATTTTAGTACACTTGTAAATGATCCTGTTTTGATTTTTGGAAATGGGATCATTATTTGGCAATTCCAATACATTGTACTAATATCGAAGGAAATATGATTTGATATCAAATGTAATGAAATATATCATAAGTTGTGTTAGAAGCGCTATAAAAAATCTCTGATGGAAACAAAATAACGTTATAACTATTTTAAAAGGTATATTATTCCTCTATTAAAACACTATTCTATGCAATCAATTCTAAACGCTCACTGCTTCTCAATCAACCATGTAAATTTTAAAAACAAATTAGCGTAAAACGCGGTTTAAACTGTAGTTATAATTTTTGGATAATAATGCAACTTATGAGTAATTATTTGTTAAAACATAAAAAACAACAATATTCGCAAGACCATGTAAAAATCTTACATCACATGAAAAATTTACTCACCAGTTTTAAGGGTGGATAAAGTAAGTGAACCAGGATAATTTAACAGTTTTAGCGTCCTTAAAACTACGTCTGCATAATTCTGAGTGTTAATGATATCAGTTTTAATTAGTTGACGAAATAAAACTGATATTAATTCAACAAAAGTATTAATTGTAGGCGGTCGGATCATTCCACACAGCTCGGGATTAAAAAGACCACTTGTTTGAACAAATGTTTGTACCTGAAATAAACAAATACTGTTTTCTACCTATAGATTAAAGGATATAGTGTACAGCCAAAGCATCATACACTAATAAAATATAGAAATAAATATGCTCAGTTTATTACTGTAATTTATATTAATTTTATTAAATGTCATCCCTCTTGTCATATCAAAAGGATTTGCCATAAAAATAAACTAGATAAAATATTTATGCCAGTAATTGTAAAAAAACTGGAACAACGAAGCAAAATTAAGCAGCAGCACCATTTGTAATTGTATGGCATAGTTTTGATTAATATATATAAAATTTAAATCTATTTTCCGCCCTATTATTCGCCCGTCTGAAAGACAATTTCTTTTTTCTTATTTACCATTAAGAGATGGCTTTCATGTGAATGCCGAGGAATTTACGGACATAAGGGTCTTTTACAGCCCGATTATCTATCGAAACTTCATTAATACTACGTTTAAAGCAAAATATATTGGTTTTATCAACATTCAATATTAAAAAATTTGTATCGCATCATCTATTCACCGCCTTTAAATCTTCTTTAACAGAGTTTTCCAGGTGGCGAAGGACCCTGCGAAGCCATAAGATAGTTGTATCGTCATTTATGTTTAGATGAGGCAAATCATTAACGTAGATCAAAAATAGCAAAGGTTCTAATCAGACCTCTGAGGTATACCTGCGGTAAAATCTAATAGAGGCGATTTGTTATTACCAACAACAACGCTATAACAACGATCCGATAGTTATGATTTAAACCAGGAGAAATAATTCCCTCTAAAATCATAAACCTCAAGCTGACTCGGTAGTACCTCATGATTCACACAGTCAAATGCCTTGGCAAGATCCCAGAATACTGCCGCAGAAGGCTCGCCCTCGTTCAGTCCCTAATACAAAGCTTCAAGAAATGAAAAAATCGCATCCCCAGTACATCTGGAAGGCCGAAATCCAAACTGCGACGAGTTCAGCAAGTCATGCCTCTGAAGAAAGTCCAACATACACATTACAAGCTTCTCCAAAATTTTACAAGAGTTGATAAAAGGAATATTGTTCTATAGTTGGAACATAGTTTGGTATCACCTATCTTAAAAAGAGGCGTGACCATTGTTTCTTTTAAACATGATGGAAAAACTCCCTGTGAAAAGAATCAATTTATAGCCCCAAATCTTTAAGGATATTTTATTCGATCCTTGCTTGTTTTACCTCGTGAACATCAGGTGATATAAAGAATGTATCCGCACAGAAATGCCATTTAGAAACATTAAGGCATCCCCCTATCCGCTACTCCACTTGTCAGGCCTTCAGCAATTGAACAATAAAACGAATTCAATACATCAGCGCTAAGGTCACAATCAAGTAATTTTTGTTGATGCCAGTCAAATCCCTAACAACCTTCCACGATTTCCACTATTTGCTTTAACTTCCCTGTATTCTATTAGGAAAATAAGAATTTTTCACCCTTATACAGGTATACACACTGCGATTTATTTAAATAATCTACAAAGGGAAGGAATATAACAAAAAAACTGTCTCATTTTATGTAAAGAGCGTATATTTTGTGCAGAGATTTTTAAGCCTTTAGTAAACCAATTCTTTTTAATTCTTCATGGTTCTAGTTGGGCAGGCATTATTCAATAGTCTGAAATGAAATGGTTTAAATGGATTTTCAAAATTAAAAATTTAATTCCAATTCTTGGCTATACACAATCTAGAAAACCTGGGAGAGTTATTTTTAGTGTAAAGTCTACCGTATCGTTTGCGAGCGTGCGATGCTCTATAATTCATGTTTATTTTAAATTTGCCCATGGTTTGAGAAACCTGCACTAACCACCCAGTACTACATTATATCCATATTCTCATTCAAATCCGAATTGGGATTATATCAATCAACTCTATTCATTTTAGTTTGTTCACTTCACCTTTCATTGCCTGATATTCATTATTTAGTACTAACATTTCCTCCTTTAAACTTGAATTACGCTGCTCTGCCGTTATAATATCCCTATTGTATCTTAACTGATACAAATATCTTCGACTCCCTTAATGCCATCAATAAGTTTTTGAAGTCATCGCTCGTCTTCTGTTAAATCTCTTATCAATTCACAAAATTTTGTCTGTATACAATTTGGAATGTGTCTCTCAAGACAAGTTTTATGAAATATATTATAACAACGTATGCAGAAATAATCATCCAACTTCTTATTTTTTGAGTAACATCTGAATGGTGTATCTGTATCTGTCACCATAATAAAATATATTTAATTAAGGAATTTTGCTTTATTTTGTCAATAACAATTTTGATCATTCTTTGGACATAAACAATTTAAAATTAAATAAAGGTTTTATAGATTCATATAGATCACGTTCCTTTCATAATTTTACACTTTTACAACATTAAAATCTGATTCAGTGATTTTTCATTATTTTCCAAAATTTTATTTATATGAAATCTTATTAGAATTTTAATACACAGAAACTAGCCTAATTAACTTACTTTTGAATACTGGTCAGCCACCCACTTTTTATCATTTATAAACTTTTGCATGGACTTCTTTTCAAGAGGAGATCTATTTTTTGTAAGTGATACCTACAAATTATTTCTTTCATTTTTCTAAAATTTCATAGTTACCCAACATTAAATAAAAGAATTAAAATCCACTACTAGAAAAATTTTTAATGCCCCTTATGTAATACTTTCAAATTTCAATAGTTACCCTAGAGCCAAAGCTAGAAACAGATCCACTTCTTTTATAGCCAGAATAGGTTGGTGTGACATTTTTGGTCCTCTTAAGTTTCTGATCTGACCAGTCTAAGCCCAATTTATATGCTAAAGGAGTATTTGTTCCATATTTGTGTGCTAAAGGAGTTTGTCCATCAAGACTTGGATCTCTACTATTACTAAAATAAGTAGAAAGCATAACAATAAACACTGCTATCAGAATTAAATGGTCTAGGAAAGTAGACTAGTTATCATATTATTTCAGTTACTCACCGTATAGTTGATCTGGCTCTTTTAGATTTAGAATCTCGTTTTGCATTAAAAGGCATAGGTATGTTGGATAAAGATCTTGATCTCCTCATTTTTATTTCAGCAAATCAACTTTTTCAAGTTTGCAGTATAGTGGACAGAAAGGAACTAATGATCTTAAATACAGAAAACTTAACTATTGAACTACATGTATATAGGCAAATAAAAACAGGATATAACAAAAATGTATAATTAAAATGAAATAATTGTTAAGCTCTTTGTGCTCTCTTAATAAGAAAAACGTACAAATTGCAGGAATAAGATTTGTTACACTATATTTAAATTAAAATAGGGATATGATGAAATTTTTTAACCCACCCTGAAAAATTGTGAACTTCATATAAATTCCAAATTATCAAACTCCAAATTTTAGCTTTTTGGTAATTATTCAGATTAGAGTAATTTTAGGAAATAGAAATGGAAGGTATCATTTTGGTTTTGTTTGTTTTGATATGTTTTTTGATAATTTTCTTGATTTTTCCTATACAAAAAAGGGAAAATTTATGAATTTTTATATAATACAGATGCTTCTATTAGTATGGAATCAAGAAAATAATCAAAAAACTAATCAAACCAAAATGGCACCCACCAGTTTCATTAAATTTGCTCTAATCTGAATAATTACCCAGCTTTCCACCTTCCCTAGAAATGACGATACAGGTTCTTACGTCACTGTATCAGAGTTTTTGAAATAGACTGGAATCTGTTGAATACAGTTCAATTTGTCTTATATAGTTCACCAGCCATGACAATTTTTTTTTAATTAGTGTCGCTACTGAGAGCTTATCCTCTACAGTTATTCCCTTACTCAGTAGGTATTCTTAAGTATTCTACAAGCCTTCAAAGACCCCAAGTTTTTTAAAAAAATTCTTAATACATCAAATCTGCAATTATTCAACATTTCCTTTTAGTCGATTCTCAAAAGACCTGCTACAATAGGGGCCAAGTCCACATGTACCCCATATGGAAAAGTATATTATTATTATTAGAGGCCCTAAAAATTGTAGAAACCTATTTAGTGAAGATGTAACAGAAAACACCACCAGAAGCAAGAGTAGCATCAAATTAATAAAAAAAAAATTGTCATGGTCTCCAGACCGTATGCCACATATAACAACTTCTAAAAGGAGGTTCTCAATTCCACTACTATATGTTTTTCAGTCTTCTAGTCTAACTGTAACTTTACCGAATTATGAAAATGCTGGGAAGAGAATTTAAGTGTTTATCCCTCATATTAACTACTACAAAAGGACTCTTAATAGAATCTAACTTTAAATTACTTACAAAGAAAGGATATGTTTGAAACTTTTAAAAAGAAAGACATGTACCGTACAACCATCCAATAAATAATAAATTAAAATACGTCGAACAAATTTAAATTTCTTTTCAATTTGAAAAGTTTGAAAATTCAAAAAATAACAGAATAAATTGACATTGACAATTTCTTCTTCTTTCTGATTCAACGGCATTAGGAGTAATAGGGGGGAAAGGTAATAACTTCATTCAATCTGAATTCACCCACAAATGATTTCGTAATCGTGAACTGTGAACACATCTCTATCTAGAAAGTCCGAAAGTCCAAAGTTCATTGATAAAAAATCTAGGAGCTTCTCGAATATACCAAGAACCGGTGTTCGGCACATTTTTTTCAGTACACACAAATTAATAGTGAAAAATTTTAACATTCAGCAAGGTGAGTTGTCGTATATTTATTAAGAAGTAAGTACTATCTTAAAATTAATGATTTATAGGAGAATTAAGGGAATTTTTGATATTTACAACATTTTTAATAAAACGGTATAAGTGCACCATGTGCTTTCATAGTCGTGGCTCAAAAAATATTACTTTAAAATTTTTTAGCAGTTCTTTTGAGCAATCATTTAAAAAAAATCAACTTCACCTTCCAAAATGTCCTGGGACCAGTCTTTTTTGTAATTTTTTATTGTTAAAAAAAGTGTTTAATAACCTCAATTTTATCAAGTTATCAGTGAGTTCAGATTTTTTTCGTTTGTCAGTGTGACGTTATTTCTTCAAATTTTAATACTTTTCAATACTGCTTTCAAGGTATTTCCTCTAAAATTTCGTTATTTTTATACCTTAATTAATATCCACCATTTTCCAGATGTACCGAGTACCAAATGCAATGCGTTCCCTTGCTTTACGCAAGATCCATCAAGTTCACCAAGCTCAAAGGTGGTATGCAAAAGATGTAAGGTTTGGACCCGAAGTTAGGGCTCTTATGCTTCAAGGAGTGGATATTTTGGCTGATGCGGTAGCTGTTACTATGGGACCCAAGGTAAAGAGAAGTAAATTAACTAGACTGCTGTCAGGGTAGTTTTTTTTTTTTTTTTTTTTTGAGGAGACTGTATAAATATATAATACTGATATACTTACTTAATGTCCTTTATTGAATTATTATTCACACATAATAACTCAAACGACTTCTGACCTGAGTTATTCCGCACTTGTTAATTCAAATTTACAAGATGTTTAAAATTTCATAGAAAAAAAAAACAAAAATATATACAGTAGGTAAAATTTTACAAAAATTTGCTTAAGATCTAACAAGGATTCAAAAATAGCATATTAACCAAAATCTGGTACAAAGTTTAAGTACTTTAGACCTAGGGTTTGGAGGCTTTCTCAAGTGATCCATTGGGGATATCTTGCACCTGGCATATCATTGAGTGTATGTTTCAGGTGGTTCAGAACATGAATATTTGTGTTGAATTTTTTAATAACAAATATTGATGACTGTTAATGAAATCTTTTATCAGTTAATTCTATATTGTATAGCTCATTTAGTAAATAATTTGATGGATTGTGGATCTGAACGTTCAGGTGATGAATCTTCATGATTTTTCTTAATGTAGTTGTTTTAGCAAACTTCGAATTTCTTATTGGTGTTTTACAATTTAAATATAGTGGATGACCATGTTCAATAGTAAAGCGGCAGAGTGATTTGTATATTTTGGTAGCTGTTTGAATATTTATACCCTGAGATTTATATGTAAGCCTCGAAAAATTATTTGCTCTATTTATAGTACTCTTCTTTACTGTAGCATTATGACTATTAAAATTAAGATTATTGTCTATCAATATTCCCAGGTATTTTGCTGTAATTGTGGGCTACTGATAATGTTCATACAAAGTGAGTTTTGACTTGGTGTATTATTAAATTTAATATACTGTGACTTAGTTGAAATTTGATTTTCATCTTTTTTAAACTTCTTGAAGAAGATGTTCTGTGGTTTGTTTGAGAGTTTTACCATGTGTCAGAAGGGCAGTGACATTGACAAATTGTAGTATATGAGAATTTAAAGAGAAGGAAGCTCAAACCTGAAAATGGTTGCTGTATATATTATATAAGAATGGAGATAATGGTGATCCTTGTGGGAGATCTTCTGGAATGAATTCTTTTGAAATATATTCATTAATCTTTACCGACAGGAAACAATTAATTGTTAGGAAGATAAATTAATTTTTTTGAGCAATCTGCTTTATACATTTTTTTTTTAAATAAGCCCTGAAACCACATGCTGTCAAAGACCTTGTTAATGTCATGAATAGAGCTTAACCTTTTCATTTGTTTTAACTTGTTCTTTCAATATTACTTGCTAAAATACTAAGGGGATTCATAATACAACCAGCACACAGCTTCAGATTTACTCATTTATAGGCCAATTGATATATGTTTGCTAGTGAACTTCAGTCTCATTTCGCAATCTTTTTTGTTAAAAATGTCTTTCGTACTCTAGCATGTAAGTCAACCTAATCAAGGTGTATTTTTATGGTTCAAGGAGAAATTCTAGTTTTTACAGGAAGCCCTTTTTTTTTGTCCTTGTTTAAAGGATTTTTTTTGGTGATATGTACAATTGCTTTTTTTACTTTTTTGCTAGTTTCCAATGTAAATTATAAGTTTTTCAATGGGAGAAAAATATTTGGTTCAGAGGTCGACACTATAGGTTTGTTCCAACCCGCATCAGAAACAGTTTCTGATCGTCAAGATTTTGCACGTTAACTTATTACACATTATATTTGAATTAATGCGCAGAATCCTTAGGTCAGAACCTATTTTTGACGTGAGTTGGAACGAACCCTATATAAATTTGATTAGCTTTATTATAAAATTAATTTGTTTGTGAACTTTAATATTAATTACTCATCGATAGGCAGGAGTTAAAATCTCTGGAGGAGTGTAGGACTTCAGTGAAGGCACATTTTCTTTTTAAGTTTTTTATGGCTTGGTTTCTTGCCCTACACTTCAGGGGTTGTTACACATTTTGGCAAGGACAAGATCCTTTTAATTAGTGTGGTTAATTTTAATCATAAAGGGTTGCAATTTTTAATGGGGAATCTAAGAGTATAATTTATATTGGGTACTTTTTACCGTGCATTGCTTGAGAGAATATTGTACAAATTGCTGTCAACATTGTTTTTGCGCTACATAAGCTTTATATTATAATTATATTTATTTTTTCTATTACAAACATCAACCTAGATTCTTTTCAAACAACTTTGCGGTCTAGTTGTAAAGGTCATGAAATATGTAACTAGGGTTACAGAATTTAAGGGATAATTTTTCTGGTTAGTATTTTTAAGACATCTTATTGATATGTTTAGTAATATTTGGATAGTCGAAAATCTTGACGAAAGTTCTTAATTTTTTTTTAATAGGGTCGAAATGTTATAATTGAACAGTCATGGGGGTCTCCAAAAATTACTAAAGATGGTGTAACAGTAGCAAAAGGAGTAGAATTAAAAGATAAATTCCAAAATATTGGCGCCAGATTAGTCCAAGATGTTGCCAACAATACAAACGAAGAAGCTGGTGATGGAACAACAACTGCTACAGTTTTGGCCAGATCAATTGCAAAAGAAGGTTTTGACAACCTTGGCAGAGGGGCCAATCCTG
The DNA here is from genome assembly GCA_034092305.1 of Diaprepes abbreviatus. Lineage (NCBI taxonomy): Eukaryota > Metazoa > Arthropoda > Insecta > Coleoptera > Curculionidae > Diaprepes > Diaprepes abbreviatus. The sequence goes on from JASJET010000087.1 coordinate 5,208,625, forward strand.
TTGAAATTCGTAAAGGCATCATGATGGCTGTCGATAAAATCACCGAAACCTTAAAAACTTTGTCTAAACCTGTCACAACCCCTGAGGAAATTTGTCAAGTTGCGACCATTTCAGCTAATGGAGATACTTCTGTAGGAAATCTCATCGCCGACGCTATGAAAAGGGTTGGAAAAGAAGGAGTTATTACGGTTAAGGATGGCAAAACTCTAAAAGATGAATTAGAAGTAATTGAGGGGATGAAATTTGACAGAGGTTACATTTCTCCTTATTTTGTTAACACTACCAAGGGCGCCAAAATTGAATACCAGGATGCTTTAATTCTATTTAGTGAGAAGAAAATTTCCTCAGTTCAGAGCATTGTTCCTGCTTTGGAATTAGCAAATGCTCAGAGAAAGCCTCTTATTATTATTGCAGAAGATGTTGATGGTGAAGCCTTAACTACTTTAGTAGTTAACAGGTTAGTAAACATTTTAACCTTATGTTGATAAAAATAAAATGGAAATTTCCCATATTTTACTTACAATTAGGAATACACAATTTTAACAGTAAGAGGATATTAATGTAAAGCAAACACATAATTTTAAAGTGTCAAAAACATTTTTATTTTTAAAGTCTCTCCCCTCTCTCAGAAATTATATTCATTAATTATAGAAGTCATTACTACAAACACAAAGCCTAATATGATGTAAATAAAATAAATTATTCACAAAAGGTTCAGATGAGATGGGTGTAGCAATGTCTTCCTTCAAGCAAATAAACAAATATTCAGTATATTTATGAAGGGACAAAAAGTTTAATAACAAGACAAGTATTGAATTGAGCTACTAAATGCTTAAGAAATAATATATAAATTTTCATTTGTTAAGTTAATGGTAATTAAAGTTACTGTGTACTGAATACCCCACACATCACCTTCAAAAGTTACCAAAACAAATTTGAAGCAGAATCTTATTTCAAAATCTTCTTTATACTAGGTTTAATATAAAGATTTGTGCTGTAAAGTACAGAAACCAATTTCATTATGAATTCATGAATAATTTGTTGAAGTTGAACCACAAATTTTAATTATGTGGATGTTTTCAAGAAGTAGAAAAGCGAATGTTTAATAAGCTATATTTGCACAAATTTTTTTATAAAGTAAATATTACCTATGATATTTACTACAAAATTTGTGCAATAATAATGGGAGGTTAATTAACCTTAGATATAAAAGATATATTTAATGGTCAGTCCCCTTCCGACACAGTAAATAAAAACTATGATTAAGCTACCAGAAAGAATGCCAAAGCAATCACACTATAAAACATTTTTTGCAAAAAGCGAAGGAAATCGGGCCTTAGAAATAAATACAACTAACTGAACTTTTACCTTTGTTTTCCTTTTTTACATTGCAGACTTCGTATTGGTCTTCAAGTAGCAGCTGTAAAAGCCCCAGGTTTCGGCGACAACCGTAAAGCTACACTTCACGATATGGCCATTGCTAGCGGCGGTATTGTTTTTGGTGATGACGCAGATATTGTTAAGATTGAGGATGTTAAAGCATCTGACCTGGGTCAGGTTGGAGAGATTGTCATTACTAAAGACGACACATTGATTTTAAGAGGTAAGGCGAAACGAAATATGTGAACATTATATAAAATGGCAACACTAGATTATCTTGATGAGGAAATAGAGCAAAAAATATACTTATTCAAGTAGATATAATTAATATTCAAAGAATAATATATTTACTAATTTTTAAATATGAAAACAGAGAATGCATAAAACTGACAATGAAAACGATATTATTTATTTAGTTTATTGACAACGACCTTCATCAGTAACAAAGAGCAGTGGGCACAATGTTAAGATTAAAACCAACATTGGTAAGATCCCATAATTACCTATGGCTCAATTCTATGGCGGAAGCGGGCCACTCGAGCTCTCAGAACTCCAAAATGACCTGCCTGTGTATCACGGGGGCCATGAGAAGCACCCCGACAGCAGCCATGGAAACCCTACTAAACCTCCCCTTTTGATATTATAATCAAGGTCAAGGCGAGAGTAGGGGCATACAGGCTGGACAAGACAAGGTCTAGTGGACTGGACAAGACAAGGTCTAGTGGACTGGACCAGCCCTCGGACATACCAGCAGATGAGCAGTGACATCATGCCAAGAGCAATAACTTTGACCGACCCTACATCTTTCAAATTGACTGAAAGGTATCAGCCAGAAAACTTTGTTTGGTTTACAGATGGGTTTAAAACTGACTATAGTACATGGAGCTAAACCCAGTCTCAACACAAGTGAGGCAATGTGGAGCACACAATGGTATTCCAGGCAGAAATACATGCTATCGATACCTGTCTCTAAGAGAATCTAACGGTTACAGGGCAAGACGGTTCTCATTTTTTCTGAGAATCACTGAAAGCCCTTGCATGTCATCAGGTAACATCAAAACAGATTGTCTTCAAAACCATATCACTCTAGCAAAACGCAACGAGGTCACTCTTTCATGAATAACAGAACGTGAGGATACCCTAGGCAATGAAAAAGCAGGCTAACTTGCAAGACAAAAGTCTACTACCACACTTGTTGGACTGAAACCAGTATTTGGGATTACTCAGGCTGCAATTTGTGGGTGACTATCTTGTTGAATAAACCATCAATACTGGAACCACTTTGCGAGCCACAGGCACAACAAACTATTGTTAAGCAAACCATTCGGCAAATGAAACCAAAAAATCTTCTGTTTAAAAAGATGACTAGATTAAAACGGTGACAGGATTAATAACTGGCTACTGCAACTTAAAGAAACACCTACACACAATAAGCAGTTATAATGGTGGACCAACATATAGACTATGTGATGAAGAGGATGAAACTACCTATTAGATATGCCTTCAAGGGTTGGTCAATTCGGACAGCTTATACACAGAGGACAAACAAATGCACAGGCACGACATTAAGTCACAAGGCTGCAGTGTAAGGGCTTCTCAAGCCTAACCTGCTATATCATTCAATGTCAGTGTTGTCACACTCTTATCAGAAAGACAAAATGTTTATAGGTATATTCATCATTAATATAATTAAACTAAAGCAGTAAATTTTTATAGGTAAAGGTAAAAAAGAAGATATTGATCGTCGTGCTGACCACATAAGAGATCAAATTGACACCACAACATCCGAATATGAAAAAGAAAAACTCCAAGAACGATTGGCCCGGCTTGCATCAGGTGTAGCAGTATTGAAAGTGGGAGGTAGCAGTGAAGTAGAAGTAGGTATCAAAAGCATTGTTTGCATTTAATCTCTTAATATTTCCAGTAATACTTAAATTTGCCAATATTTGTATGTATTTAGGCCAGGTTTGTCTTAAAACACGTGCTGGAATCGACATTGCCAATAATTACCTGTCATTTATTTTCTATAATCTACTAAAAATTTACCTAAAGAAAGCCAAAAATCAAGTTTACCTAATATAAAACCCTTAAACATCTTAATTATTTTATATGTTAGGCAACGCCTGATCGGCGTTGGCTTCTGCGTAAACTGTCGACAATTCTAGCCAGATGAGTAGAAAGAAATTTCGTAAAGGTATCGAAAGTCGCAATACTTGAACAGAAACTGATCTGTCAGTATATCTTGATTATCTTAACGACAGAGTCCTAACATTATTAAGTGAACGATTTCATTATGGTTTGCTATATTTGTAATTAATAATATCATAATCATAAAAAAAAATTATTTATATGTTCATTCAGTTTGCCACATAAATATAAAAATAAAATTGTTCATAGAAATAAGTAGAAATAAGGTCCTTCTACCAAGTTCCACACTTATGTCATCAATCTAATTGTGGTTTGTAATAGAAGGTATAGTAAATTACTGTGATGCAATAGATGTATATCAGTTATTCTGCTACATCTAAAGAAACACTGCAAACATATGCATTTATTTTGGGGCTAGCAGAGGTTAGCCTTTGTAGTATAATGATTTTTGGGTGTATAAAGAATAAAGCGTTAAACACTAATCAACAAAATAGTTAGTCACAGAAAAATTTCCATAAAACTTTGAAAAAACTTATGTGCAATAGGCTGCATGTATGAAAACAAGTTTTACTGAATTCTATTTTCATTTGAAATTTTTAATCGATAAGTTAGTCCCTAACTCACTCATTTATAAGAAATTTAAACATATATTTCATTTTTACAGTGTTTACCTAGACAAATTTTAACAAGGAGTGATTTATTTTTATATATACACTTTTGTTCAATACTGAATCAGTACTTAATAATATTACTTATTCTAAGAAAGTAGTACTTGTATGGGAAAATGAAAATAATAGTAAAAGTTAATCATTATATAGCAGTTATTAACAAGTATTTAGACCACAACAATTTTTCAGTTAAATAAGAAAATATGAAAAGGTGGAATCACTTTTGAACCAGGCTATATATCTTAATTATTACACTTTTTAATAATTTATTCATAAGTCTTTAACTTTTTTAAGAGTTGGTAATGTTTTTACAAGATTCTAACAGTAGTTTGGTGAAATTTTTTCTATATTCTTCTTGAACTCGATCCCATAATACATTTAAAGAAGATGGAGAATTATAATTATTTAGTAGAGCATGTTTTATTTGTGTCACAAATTTTTAATTGGGTTTAGATCAGGCCTTTGTGTTGATCACTGTAAAACCTGAAAGTCCTGAGATGTAAACCAGTTTGCTATTTTGGCTGAAAGGTAACTTCATTTATCGGATGAGGCATATTATCCACAATTTCAACCAAGACGTATTTTAAAATATCTATAACCTTTCTTTTCATATTTCCTACTATTCTGTTAATAGAACCCAGTCCTTAAGGCGTCATACATCCCCAAAGCCCAATATGGCCTCCTCCGTGCTTTATGGTCTGAATAAGATCTATTTAACTTAGGAGAAATGTATCTAGCTGTTTTAAAACGCAATTTGAAACTGTGCATATGTCTCATCTGATAAGTGAAGTTACCTTCCAGCAGGACAATGATCCAAAACAGTAAAGAACTGGCATTACAGTGGCCGACACAAAGTCCCGACCTAATCCCAATTAAAAGTTTGTGGTCACAAATGAAACATGCCCTACTGAATAACTATGATTCTCCACCGTCTTCGTTAAAGGTATTATGGGATCGAGTACAAAAAGAATGGGAAAAAATTTCACCAGATTACTGTTACAATCATGTAAAATGATTACTAAGTTTTTAAAAAAAATTAAAGGTTTATGGATAAATCATTAGAAAGCGTAACAATTAAGATATTTAGCCTGGTGTAAAAGTGATTCGACTATTTTACATATTTCCTAATTGTTGTGTCTAAATACTTGACAATAACTGCTATATAATAATTAATTTTTAATATTATTTTCATTTTCCAATACAAGTATTACTTTCTTAGATTAAGAAGTATTTCTGAGTATTAGTTCAATATTGCACCATACTGTTTTTTATGATTACGAATTTTTTGAACGTTATAATATTGATTCATCATGTTTTTTAAAATTTAACTATCTTTAAAGTTTGTGCTAACAGTATATTGTACTATGCAAAATGAATTTAAACAAAAAAGCATTTTTAATTTTCTTTTACTGCCTGTAACTTTATAATGATGCGTTTTTAAGTAGAAATAATAGTTATTTGAATTAAATAAAGAAACCGATGTTCCGTTCTTAATTGTTAATAAAAAATTTCCATTTGCATTTAATATTTATTTTTGATTTTGCCCTTAAGCGATTTGTAACTATTTGTGTTGGAAGTGAACCTGTTAATATACTGACACAGTAGATTTGTAAGCTGCCAAGCAGTAAAACAACATGAATTTTGAATAACATATTTCTTACTTAAATATGGTCTGCTGGGTTTCTATGGTCCTGTTGTCATAAGTCTCCAAAAACTTATTCCAAGTTTTTGAAATAACTGATTGACTTCAGGGAAGTTCGGCTGCAATTTGTCGTTAGGGAGTAACATTTCTGATATCTATAATTAACGCAGATACTTGAACAGTATTCAGATACCTTCTCCTTTCGTCATTCATTTTCATAACTAACGACATTTAAAAGTTCATAGTTTAAATGTGATACTGAAAATAACATTAAATATCATAACATAGTAAAATGTGTTATTTATTTACTTATGGCTGTAAAAAAAAACCTGGGCTACAAATCTTGATTGTATTTATAAGTACCAAATTTCTTTTTATAAAAACTGGTCTAGATCGCCTGTTGCAATCAAAAACAAAATATCAAAAAATTTAAGATGATCCTTGATTTATTTTGTGTAATATGCCTTATTTATTTTGGAATAATAAATAAAAAACAAAATATGTCTGTTTTATTTTTTGTCTTAGGTACATCTTATTATTTTCGTTTTTAGGTCAATGAAAAAAAAGACAGAGTAACTGATGCTTTGAATGCGACTCGTGCCGCAGTAGAGGAAGGTATTGTACCTGGTGGTGGTACTGCGTTATTGAGATGCTCTGCCAGCTTAGATACTGTTGCAGCTCAAAACAAAGATCAAGAAATCGGTAAGGTATCTCATTAGTTTGTAAATAGTTCAATTTTAATATTTACACACATTAAATGAAAATTAAATATTTTTTTTTATAAACGTTCAGTACATTTTACATTAAAAATAGTATACTTAGCAAAGTTTCATCCTTTTAGGAATTGAAATTGTGAAAAGAGCCTTAAGAATTCCATGCATGACCATCGCTAAAAATGCTGGTGTAGATGGTGCCGCCGTTGTAGCTAAAGTAGAACAACATTCCGGAGATTACGGTTACGATGCCCTTAACAATGAATATGTAAATATGTATGAAAGAGGCATTATCGATCCAACAAAAGTAAGTATAAAACAGTAAAAACTTTATTTCCTTCTACCAAGTACCACAACTATATTTTCAGTATAATTGTGGTTTGTATTAGAAGGTAGAGTAAATTATTGTGATGCAATAGGTGTATATCAGCTGTTTCTGATGCATCTAAAGAAACACAACATACATTTTCAGTTGTAAAACTGACCTATAATAACGTTTTATAAAAGTAAAGAGCTGTAGTTTGAAAATTTTATCTAGTTTTTGAAAGTCGATTATTAGCTCAAAAATTGTTATTGCCAGTCCGTTTATTTTCACTTTGACAGAAATTTGGGTACTTGTATTACCAAATAAGTGCGTTATTTAACTTAATATATCACGCGGGATGTAAACATTTTTTGCGATAAACACTCGCCATGTCATTGGTATTTATTTATTAACATCTTGTCGATAAGGAATATTTAATCTAAATTTTTTTTGCCCTCTTCATTTTTAAAAGAATAGAAGTAACTATAAAATTATAAACACCACGTGTCCAACGAATTTTATAATAAATATTTAAGATGTTTAAAAGCTATTTGAAATATATTGTTTTATTTTTGAACCAGTAGCTTATAATGAGATAGAGATAGTAAACGGGGAAAGACAATTATTACAATGTTGACGATATGGAGAAAAAAAATTAGTTACATGTTTTTTGGTAAACATACAATTCATATTTAATAGTGAAACAAAAAAGATGCCATTGCAATTGTTAGAGCCTAATTCTGACTATAACTTTATTTGATTTACTTGAATTTTTTCATTAAACCAAATTTTTGCGCACATCTTGATTAACAAACGTTATGTAAATTAATTATTTTACCTTTCAGGTTGTGAGGACAGCTATTGTAGACGCTTCAGGTGTAGCTTCCCTTTTGACAACAGCTGAAGCTGTAATCACAGAAATTCCCAAAGAAGAACCAGCAATGCCTGCCGGTGGTATGGGTGGCATGGGCGGTATGGGAGGAATGGGTGGAATGATGTAAATTCATCCATTAAAAACAAAAGATAATGAACCAAATTATCGTCGTACTAAAAGACTTATGTGTGAATGAGCTCTGTCAAAAAAATTGTTTTAAATCTTTTGGCAGGAAATTTTATAGTGAAGAAACTTAAGTGCGGACGTTCTTATACGGCACATGAATTGTAGGATGAGAGGGAATGTGTTTAAGGATTTGTTTTTTTTTTTTCAATAGGTAATGAAATGAGACTGCAGTATATTTGAAAGATACATGAAAGATTTTCAAAAAATCGGTTGTAATCTTGTCGATCTGAACAGCATTTAACCGTTGTAAACGTAGTTATCCTTTTTTTAAAGAATTCTGATGTGTAAATTGTTATAAATATATTGTTATAATTTTTTTAATAATGTTTTTTAATTGGCCATAAAGATATCTTCCATTTAGTTACATTAGCAAAAAATATTTTTAAATTATAAAAATATCAATGTAAACCAGAAAAAAATGAACACTTACACAGGCTATTCACTTAGTTTGGATATTATATAGATAGGGAAAAAATGTTGGGAAATCAAACCAGAATCACAGTATAACCAAAATAACAAGTAGGCTATCGCCATAAATGTTCATTAGTAAAGTCGCTAAGTTTTATGCCCCCTCAATCGATATGTATGAATTTCAATGGGAATTATTATTACACTGTAGGTGTTGGGTTATACTACACCATTCCAGAATTTACCATTTTTTTTAGGATAGAAGGTATTTCGGGAAAATAAAAACTAAATTTCACAGAAGCGTTTAGTTTTTGAAATAATCCTTATTAAAAATTACCTATGTTGGTATTTGGTATGAAAAATGCAGTGCTAGTTATAACACAATTACATAGTGTGATTCTTGAGCAAAGCTAAACAATGGAGAGTTTATTGACCAAGTGAGCATCCCTACAAATCAACAATACAAAAATACAAGAGTTAGAAAAGGAATGTTAATGAACTTCGGAATGAGATAGCGTCTCGTAAAGAGGAACGTGGCCCTAGTATGAATGTTTAGAGCATGTTCGGGTTGTTTCCGAATTTGTGCTTAGGGAAGTTAGAGATAGAGCGACGAGAGAAAATAATATTTTGCACAATATCCCCGAGTCGAATTCTGACGATGTTCGCGAGAGAATACAGTATGACAATCGGATTTTAAAACTATTAGATTGGATCGCCCTTCGGGGAATACTCGACTATTAAAGGTAATGTTTCGTCATTCTCAAATGACCAAGGAATGCCTGACGCAGCGGCGGGTTTTGGTGGTGGTGAGATGTTACTGCATAACTTTATTATCGACAAGTCGAGCATTTATTGTCTATAAAATAACATGGCTTTTTGAGGGGTAAGTTAACATCCACTAATCTAGCGTCTTTTTTTGCAGTTTTCAGTGGATGCGAGCGATCAGATTGATTTGTTTTCTGACTTCTCAAGTGCCTTTGACAAAATGAGCCACAATTTGATTCTGACAAAGCCTGTGACGTTTGGTTTTACTGATCAATTTGTACGGTTTTTTAAATCATATTTATACAATAGGTTTCAGTATGTCCAATATAACGGCTTTAAATCGGTATTTTGCGGCCTTTTTGGGGGTAACTCGGGATTCAAATTTGGGGCTTCTATTGTTTTTAATATTTATAAATGATATCACTGAATTGATTGAGGCTGAATTCCTGCTGTTTACTGACAATTTAAAAATGTACGTTCAAGTTCAGTTGAAGGAGGATTGTGATGGATTGCAGAATAGAGGTGGTGTGTGAGTAATCAACTGTTATTGAATGTGGGCAAATGTTCAGTAATGTCTATAACTCATAAGATCTCTCCAATTCTATATAGTTATCAAATAAATAATGACTTACTTAAAAGAGTTGATGCCGTTAAGGATTTAGGTATTGTGTTGAATTCTAAATTTAGCTTTAACCTTCACTATAGAGTGGTATCTGAAGGTAATTAACTTCTCGGTTTAATTATTAGAAACTGTAGATCATTTAAGAATATTGAAAGCCTAAAATTATTGTTTATAGCACTAGTAAGAAGTAAATTTGTTTGGGCTCCAATTTATAATATGTTTTGGCCATGGAAAACGTTCACCGAAAGTTTATGAAGCATTTGTGGTTGAGAACTGAGCGAGTTTACCCACCGGTTGGGATAGACAATCGACTGTTGCTGGATAAATTTAGTTTACAGTCTTGTAACGAGAGGTAACAAATTCAGTTTTATTTTTATATAAGCTGGTCAACGGTCAGGATGTTTGTCCTTAGCTTTTGGGCGAATTTAGTTTTAATCTGCCACAATTGATGAGCAGACATAGTGTATAATTTCGTTTAAGGATATCTAGGGCTAATGCATATTGTAAGTCGCCAATATATCGGATATGTTCTGTGATTAATAGGGTGTCGCAATCATATGATCTGAGTATGAGTTATACCCAGTTTTTACGTTCCTGTTCAGTATTATTGTAGGTCTGGAGTTGCTATATTTTATTACGTCCCTATTAATTGTTATTTTTGGGTTTTGAAGTTAATTTTTTTGTTTTAAATTTTGATCCGCTGCTGCCAGAATAGGTCTATTGTGCTCAGCCTAGACATCAGCAGCCATTCTGTTGATTTGCTTCCTGTGCATACAGGTAGGCTAAGAAATGGCTATGTATCTTGTACGGTTCCAAGTATATTAACCCAAAAATTTGCTCTTTCAATCTGATAGCTCATGCTAACATAGTGTGCTTTACCATTTTCCTTACTCAACCACATCACCAAAATCATTCCCCTCTTTCAGCTTTGAAACAAAAAATTTTGTATGCAATTATTTTTAAATTTATGTTCAGATCATAAACTGAAAATTTGTGGATCGCATGTTAGGTAACCTTCAACTATAAAAAATTTAGGTTTTTTTTTTGTTTATTGGCAAAATTGTTTTTACCGTCATTTTATTCAGATTCAAATCAAATTTAAATAAACTAAAGACACGACAATGAACAAAAAACTGCCGTTATTCGCCAAGATATCTAATTTTTACAAAGTTACAGAACTATAAGGATATAGCATATATCAAAACTTCGTTTTTAATTTCGCAGTTTACGCCCCAAATTCAAGTCTTAGAAAGAGTTAATTTTGGCATGGTACGTGCTTTTTTTTAATTTTATATCTAAAGCGACTAAAATTATAATATTTACAATATCATTATTTTACAAAGATCCAACCTATCGCCCGGCGTTCCCTGCAACACAAGGAGGATGGAAGGAGAGCCTACAAGCCCTGTGCCTTTAGCTTTCAGCAAGCCATATATCGAATGGTGGCGCTGCTAGCATGGAAACCCAAGAAAATTGGACTTGCGAGAAGGAGACGAATATATGTTCTTCTCTTTCTATATTCTCCGCTGTTCTATACTTATCTTTCAAAATGCAAATAAAGAACTCGAGGTTATGTGAGCGACACATGCATATACATACGAGTAATATAGACTGCAGATCCCATAGAAGAAAGTTGGCTCGTGCTTAGAAAGAGACAGCGTTTTCTATGAACAGTACCTCTCTTTTCTGACTTCGGTCAAGTGACAAGAGTATGCAATGACTTTTGGAGTATCGTGCTTAGTTCCGCCATTAGAAGGGGAGCTACTACTCGTCGAAAACTCTCCTTTTTTTTTTAAGCGTGAGCCAACTTCTTTCTATAGGATCCGCGGTCTAGTATATTTAGATCCATGGTCACATGTTCCACGAGTCGCGTAAAACGCACAGATACCTACTTTGACGCAGCACGCATATCCGGTCCTTGTATCTTCCTTATCGAACCGTTTTCAGGTTGAATTGAGGTTAGATCTTGTCGAGGGCACCGAAATCCTCGATAGGGGCGAATCAATTGGTTACTTTAGTTCTACCATGGCAGAACTATAAACAGTGAAATGACATTATTTGAGCATACATAAGATACTTGATAAAATTCCCATACAAAAACAAATTTTTGAAGAAAATCGTGTATTTTTATATTATTATTAAAACTGGTTCATATTTTTTTTTGCAATTTTTATTCTGTTCTTGTACTCCTTCCTATAGTCTTTGGCATTTTCTTATTTGTCGAATCTTCTAATTCTTTTGGTTTATAAAAATGTGGAGCTACTTCTAATAATTATTTACTTTATATTTCTATAACTTGCCTCATAACATTCTAGGAGTCGCGTAAAATGCACAGATGCCTACTTTGACGCAGCACGCATATCCGCTCCTTGTAACTTCCTTATCGAACTGTTTTCGGGTTGAAATGAGGTAAGACCTTGTCAAGGGCACCGAGATCTTCGTTAGTGGCGAATCTCGTAGATCAACTGGTTATTTTAGTTCTATCATGGCAGAATTATAAACAGTGAAATGACATTATTTGAGCATACATAAAATATTTGATAAAATTCCCATACAAAAACAAATTTTTGAAGAAAATCGTGTATTTTTATATTATTAAAACTGATTCATATTTTTTTTTTCAATTTTTATTCTGTTCTTGTACTCCTTCCTATAGTCTTTGGCATTTTCTTATTTGTCGAATCTTCTAATTCTTTTGATTTATAGAAATGTGGAGCTACTTCTAATAACCATTTACTTTCTATTTCTATAACTTGCCTCATAAATTCTTTTGTTGTAAATACTAGTTCATGATACAAAACCCATCTTGGAAGTTCTTCAAACAATGCACTATTGGGGTGGATTGTCACAGTCTAAAATGTAATAATGTGAAGATTAGAAATAATGTAAAATTATAACAAATCCTTTTAGTTTAAAGCACATTTAGATGATTTAATTTAATGAATATTTGATATTTTAACCCTTTACCTGATTATGTTTAACAGTTTTATAATTGCCTCCCTTTGACAGTCGTGCTATATGATAAAAGTAACCAGCTGTAATCGCCTTCCTAACATCTATTGTTTCAGTATTTGAAACCATGTCAATTTCTACTCTTTGCATTAAACCTGCGAGTTGTTCCCTTACATCTCTGGCTCTTTTCATGGATCTGTAGGAAAACAAAGAAACAGCTTTTATTTTTTATCCTAGTATGTTTAACACACATAAATCTTTTGATTTTTTCAAGGACGTATATAAAACCAAAAAAAGCCAAACTACTACTTTTGTTTTCAATGAGTCAAATGAAGGTCCGTATTTGATTATCTATTATATATTTTCTATTTCAATGATAAATGCCTTGCAAACTATTTTTAAATTATATTATTTTTATTAGCATTTTAATTAATTTTGTCAAATACTGGGTACTACTTCATTTGACTCATGTGGTAACGAATGGATCTCCTATTTGACATAAAGACTATTCGTAACGTTGTAGCTTCACGACTGGTATCGGAGTACAAGGATAAACTGGGTAATCTGACAAAATATGGCAGTACATTCAAATTCGTGTATGTCCCGGGTCCGCAATCAATTCTACCGATTCCAGACTGTTACTGGGAAGCAAATTCATTGAATCTTGTAGGCAAGCCCCTGGAATGGGGTGTGCCAAGGTACATATAACTGGAACTAATGCGCAGCTTGCCAGAGAGTTTCTCTCTCTAGAGAGGAAAGAACTGCAAATCGTGGTGGTACTACTGACAGGACCTTATCACCTGCGGGGCCATTTTCATAAGATTAGTATCATTGATGATCTTATATGCAGATGGTGTCTGGAGAAAGATGAAACTGTTAACCAAGTCCATAGAGAATGCCCAGCACTCAACGGACTGAGGTAGATACATTTCTGGGATACAATATTACCACCTGAAGCCATCAGACAAGTTCAAATAGGAAACTGCTTGAATTGAAGGTATCAACCTCCAATGTCGTACAGCCATGGTGGGGTGTTAAGGCGAAGCCTAGGCATCGAAGATCTAGTATCATCACTTTTTAATTATTCATTCATATTTGATATAAACACTAAGTTTAATGAACAGTTTTATTCACAAGTAAACTATTTTCCAAATTTGCCACAGGTCACTTTGCTTAAAAATCAAAGTTTATTTCTCTGGTATCATTTTTATTTTGATTTATATGGCCAAAAGGTGTCAATTATTTCATATTGATAAATTGTTTTAAGTATATTATTTGCTTAATTTTTTGTCACCTTTAAAAAGTATCTCCTCTCTATAACCAAGCTCAAAGATAATAAAAATGGATTTTCTTTGTTGCCCAAATGCCTTATCAATATGACAAGAATGGCCCCAGGAAAGAACAGCATAAGCCAAAAGAGAATGAAAGTTACTTTGATGCGCTGTTAGAAAAGTTTCTCTGAAAGTTACCCATACAACACTCCTATCAAGAACAGTTGCCAGGATAGTTTTTTCAGAAATTGACAAGATGCTACTCCCAGGTTAATCCTGCATCTAGGTATACTCCCATAAATTTGGCTTCCATCGCACATTGAGGTAAAAAAAGCTGTACAATTCCACTGTTATTCCTTAAAGTAAAATTAATACTTTATGTTTTTGACTTATTTAAAGATAGATGATTAGCTAGGAACTTTTGAAATAGATTTTTTTCTAAAGTTTGGTAATCAAGATTGTCAGTTTCTGAAGGGTGATAGCTTATTTAAAGGGTTGTGTCTTCAGCAAATAAAACAGTGTTGACTCCCTCACCATGATATGCCAGGTCATTTATATAAATGAGTAATGCGATGGGGCCTAATATCGACCCTTGAGGTACACCCTACTTTAGGGATTGTTTTTTAGAATCGCACTGTTTAAAGTCACGCTTTGAGAGATATGAAGAGATTTTTATTGAATAGTTTTGGTTTTTCTGGAAAAGTGGTTTTAACGCAACATTTCACAATATTATAAATTAGGTGATACAAAATTATGAAAATGGAATGTACTAGTAACAAGAAATTTTTTTTAAAAACCTAAATAGGTACATTTTAAACTCTATAAAAAATCAGTGAAAATTAAGTCACATAATTTCCATGAAGCCTATTGTCGACTCTTAAGATTCCGAAAAATGTCACAGATAACAAGGCTTTAATAACTTGGCTCTAAAGGAAACAAAATACAAAAATCTAACAAATTTGGCAAAATTATAACTTTATAATTTTTACCGTTCATACAATGTTTCTACCAAAATGAACATTTTAATTGTTTTATTAGTTTTATAATAAAAAATATAATAATCCGCAAACTTACCTGTATTGAATAAAATTTTCGTAACACCACTGTAAAGAATAATCAGTGTCTTTCCACTGATTGTATACATTTAATAAACTGAGATGATCACCTCCTATGTCGTTAAAATTCTTTCTGGCAGTATCAGCATGAATAATTTTATCTTTTGGTCTGTAGAAAATTGCACCATTTACAGATAACATGGCTGTTATTGTAACAACTTCTTCTGAACATTTATATCTAAAAAATGCAACAGTGTATTCTTATGCAAAACTTACAAATTTTTATTATATTTTAATGTAATAATACATACTTTTCTGAAGCTAGAAGCATTTTCGCCATCATGGGATCTACAGGAAATTCGGCCATTCTCCTTCCCATTTTAGTCAACTCGCCATGGTGATTTAAAGCTCCCAATGCGTACAACTGTTCTAACGCTAGTACTAGTGTTTCATGAGGTGGAGGATCCAGAAAATCAAAGTGAACCAAATCATTTATACCTACAAATCGTTAAAATATGTTGTATCAATAATGTAAATAAAAAAAAAACCCTTAAATGTTGTATCTTTTTTGTTTACACGCGGACATATTTTAACAGTTTTGCAGTGATTTACAGAAGTATCTTTCTTCTGTACAAAACAAAGTTTGCTTTAACGAAGAAAAAAAAATCTTGCCCTCCTCACTTAACTTGCCAAAATAAATATTTGTTAAATCGTCTGAATAACAATTGAATAGTAGTGAAGCTTTTAGTGAGCTACCAGAAACGTAGCAGTTCAGGTCGCTTCAGTGTGAAAACAATCGAAAATCTTTCTAGAACAAGCTTATAAGCTTAAGAATTAATCAGCCAAGTTTACAATGCTACGTAATTTTAAATTAAACCATTACGAACTCCCAAATATTCAAACATTATTTTCTCAATGTTAACATAAGTTAACTAAACTATGCAAATGTAAAACAAATGTAAATCTTACCACATAATTTCATCATCTTTAAGACGACTATAACGATTATGTATAACTTTTGACATACTCATATTATGTGCTCCCCTATATTTTATGTATTTAAGTTAGATTCTAAAAAATGAAAGCATACCTAAAGCTTTTAACATTAATACCGCATTTCCAAGGTTAATACGTTGAATTTCGGGCACCGTATTGTCTTCCAATTCGTGTTTATAGGACCATGCTGTATATAGCCTAAAACATTTCCCAGCAGCAACTCTACCCGCTCTGCCTGCTCTTTGATTTGCCGAAGCTTTCGAAATTGGAACTACCATCAAACTTTCCATGCCTGAAAATTTAAAAATAAATAAGTATTAAACGGTGTAAAGTTAACAGTTTAATAACTAGCAACAAAAAGCAAGTATCTAGACTTTTTCATTGATGAGTTGAGATACAAACAAGAAATATATATTATCAAAACTGTTGTAGCAATGAAGATTTGCTAATAGAGTAATTTTTCTAAGGTATTGAACAAGTTATTAATTTTTATGTGTTACCGTAGAACTAAAGTAAACAAAATCACAAATGAATAAGACCCTTTAATCAATCAATTAATATTTTCATTTTTATGTGTTACCGTAGAACTAAAGTAAACAGAATCACAAATGAATAAGACCCTTTAATCAATCAATTAATACTTATTCATGAATATATATACAAGAGTAATCTCACAAGTCAAAAGAAATAACCAAATTCAAATGGTATAATAAGATTTCTAAAAAGTTTGTTGTTTTTTTTTTACATATAAACTTACAAAACACATAGACACAGCTAACTAATAAAATTTAATTACTCATTAAACAGTGTTAATAAGGCCAACAGGGAAGTGTCACTCTGAGTTCTTGGTCATTAAAGTTGTTTATTTATTTATTTATTTATTCATTGTATCAACAACTTTTATAAAGCCAATAACAGATACAACTAAACTTAATATACTAAGACTACAACCTAAATAAAAAGGGACTACAATTGCCTACATAACTCTTTTCTCACTTCCCTTCTAAATTGTTACAACTTAGGTTAAAAATGTCAATGGCACCACAATACTTATTAAAATATGACCATAATCTTATTAATGGGGAATTTTTATACAAGTTAGTCCTAGGGGCATTAATATAAAATAAATTTCTGAATCTGGTGTTAACTCGGCCTATTTTAAATGAAAGGTGTTCTAAAAACTCTTTATCATCAATAGTGTTCCCAATCAATTTAAACAAAAACATATCACCCGCTTCAATACGCATATGCTTCAAACTGGAAAAGTTGAATAAAGAACACAAAAGCTTCTGATCAGTTTCTCTTTGAGGGTATACCGAGAATGCCTTGTAATGCAAAAACTTTAAAAATCTTCGCTGAACCACTTCTAAGCTGTAAATTTTATTTTCATACTGTGGATCCCAAATTACACAAGCATATTGAAGGTTAGCAAGCACCAATGACTTATACACTCCTCACTCTAAAAGCTTTTTTTCTGATATATCACTTAATTTTAAATTTGAATTTTTTTGCAGTGGCATTCTTCATGCTTTCAGGAGGAATGTAAAAAATTTAATACCGTAGTAATTTTTTCCATCTCTAACCCTTGCAATTTTACAAGACGATTACACAAATATGACTAGATCAAACCAACACTGTTGCTGCCAATAAGATTATTAGAGAGCTTTTTCACTATCAAAGTATAGGACACACAATCGAATGTATAAGTTAAATCAAAAAAATGATGCTTTGGCATATATTTTCTCCTCAAAGCACCCCTGTATATAGTTTACAAGTTTAACCCTATAGTATGTCAATAGGTCGAGGTGGACCTGCTTTATGGCCATCAAGGCCTAGCGGCAGCGCTGTTTTTGTCGGGAAAACCACCGATAAAATTTATGGTTCTGAAGCGTAAGGAGAGATACCAAGGTAAAGAAAAACAAGAAACCCGGGAATTCCCTGTTTAGCAAATGGGAGCAAGAGCGGAGAAACTATGCATATGGACGATAGACCTATAGTCTCATTCCTAACATTCAAATCCGACTAGAAAGGCTCTTTTGGGAAATGGATTATTTTCTCTGCCAGGCACTTTCAGGGCATGGGTGTTTTAAAAAGTACCTGTATGACAGACAGAAAGCAGAGTGGGACAAATGTACATACTGTCAACAAATTGATGACGCAAACCATACACTGTTCTTTTGCCAAAGATGGGCGGAGACCAGAGAGGAATTCGCCAGAAATACGGACAAGCGCTTCGATGCTGCAAACATGATAGAACGCCTAACACTATCAGAAGACACCTAGAATAAGACATACAAAGCAGTTAGAAGCATCATCGAAATGAAAGAACTAAAAGCTCGATAGCGGACACCTGTAATTTAATACGTGCTGAAGTAATGCGAAAGCGGTTCCAGCACAATTTACTTCATGGACACGGGAGCGAAATTTTTTTAGTCGGTAGGCAACTCCGTAGAGGGACTGAATCCGACACTCCCAGTCACCAAAACAACAGGATGTCTTTAGAAGAATTTTTTTTACCGGACACCCTGTATTTTTTGAACAAAAATAAACATAAAATACATCCCGGTGCTGAAAAAAACAAATAAATACCGAAAACAGCAATCGAATTTATGACAGCAATTGGAAAGTTGTCTGACAACATATGTCATTTACATATGTCAAAAAAAATATCTTTCAAATAGGTTAAGAAAAAATAATCATTTTATGCTCCATTAATTACTTCACTGACAATGATTAAAAATAGTTTAATAAATACACTAAAAAAGCTCAAAATGAATAGGAATTATTTTGCAAACATCCAGAGAAATTTAACGATAAGTTTACCAAGTCATCGAGAAGTTGTGGATCGAAAAGAAATGCTTCGATCGTTGCCTCTTAAAGACCAAGGAACTGTTGGAGAAAAGAGTACGAACATAATCGAATCATTTAATAAAGATGTATATCCAGCTGGAGATATTAAAACTAAGCTATTTAAAGGAGTGGCATTCAATAATTTGCCCATTGTCAATATTAGAGTTTCACCGAACAACACAATCATAAATGTTACAGGTATGAAATAATATGAGGGAAAGATAAAGAATTAATGATTGATGTTGATTATTGCCTTCCCTGTAATAATAAGAGGTATCTTATCTTTTGCTTGCTTGCTTCAGAAACATTGCATTGTCTTTTGTCTTCGCTGAAATGTGTGGAGACAGCACTATGAATTTTAATAAGTTAATCTTGGTTAAAAAAAACTGTTTCTCTCCTTCTTACGTTAACTCATCGAATCAAAATATAAATGTATTTTTGCCCCAAAAGATTCTGACTCGAGTTGACCTTAAAATTAATTAGCTATTAAAACTATAATGTTTATATTTTTGGACTTAAAAACCCAATTATGGTAATGATAATAAAACAATTTTGTCTGGTTTTATACGGCCGGATTTACATAAGGGCCCCTGTGGAACTCGCCTAGGGCCTTTACATTTTAAATGTCCCCACGAGCATGAATCGATTTCTGAATAATAATTATTTGTATTCAAATAACATAGTTGTTTAATAAACTATTCTTGATAATCTAAGATTTTTTTAAAGTATATTCATAGAATTTTGATCTTATTAAGAGGAGCCCCACATAATTTGTGCTCAGGGCCACATAATCTCTAAATCCGGCTCTGGTTTATAGTTTAAAAAAAAATTCACCTGATGTGCATATTTATTTTGATAGCAAAAATATCTTATGTTTATTATCTACCAAGAAAGAGACTTTACATAATCAATATGAGAACCCAATCACAGATTATTTGCTCGATTACTTTCCCAATTTTTATACTGGGAGACTTGAACATGCCTAATTCATTTTACGGCGTCGATGCTAGAGATTCTTGTGTCAGTAACAGAGAGTGTTATTCTAATTTACTTAACACTGACAATAACAGGAACACTATTTTTACTTCAAAAAACGATAAGGAACAAATTATTTTTCGGGATGACGACTCTGACTCCCTTAATGACTACTTCCAGGATACCGACTGAAGTTTTCTGCGTTGTAACAATATTGACGACGCAGTTAAAATTTTTTATACGGTTTTAAATATTGCGTTTGATCTGTATGTTCCCAAGTCTATGGTCCATGCCCAAAATTAACCGAAATACTTTTCAAGAGCCACAATTAATTTAATAAAAAATAAAAATAAAGCATTCTAAAATACAGACGTACTCGACTGTTAACGTATGAGAACGAATATAAAAGTTTGAGTTCCTGGTCAAAGATCGCAATAAAGACAGACTGCAGTGATGGTATCCTGAAAAATGTTAAAGCTTTCAGACGTTATATAAAATTCCAATGATGCACAATAGGATACCCAACAATAATGGGGCGTAATAATGTGGAATCAAGTGATCCAAAAATAATTGCTAACATATTTGCTGATTTCTTCCAATCAGTTTTCACTTGTTCTGATTCTATGATAACTAACTGCCCACAATTTCTGCTTATTACTAACTCCAATCTCTCAAATATAAATATCGACAATCTATGGTGTTTGAACAACTAGTTGAGCTCGACGAAAGTAAGAGTGGTGGACCTGACGAAATTCCACGAGTTCTCATGAAAAATTGTAGCCCAACTTTAGCGTTGCTGCTCAGTTATCTTTATCAGTTCTGTTAAATTCGGGCCAGTTTCGTAGCACGTGGAAAGCCGTCAATGTCACAGTAATTCATAAGGGTGGTGATAGACAGACAAGACAACTACAGCGGGGACTCAGGCATTCAGATCAACTCGATTTACTTTCATTTTAAAAAATCATTCGACAAAGCAAGTCACGCTATATTGCTCAACAAGTTATATTTACATGGTATTACAGATCTTCTATCTTGGATCTCTCACAAACGAAACACACTAGTTAAATTCAATAATACTTTATCTAAACTAATAAAAGTAACAACACCCGGTGTACCCCAAGGGTCGCACCTGGGACCTATCTTCTTTCTCATCTTTATAAATGACCTCAGCAGCGTATTTGAAAACTGCCAATATCTTCTACACTGACGATTTGAAGATATGTATGAGAGTAAATAATACCGGTAACCTGCATCTACAATCTGTTATTAAAAAATTACTGTAATGGTGTGGGACAAACCAGATACAATTTAACAACTCAAAATGTAAAACCATTGCATTTTCTAAGAAGAAATTTCCATCCTTACATTATTTCTGATACGTGCCTAACCAGCATTTCCTTAATCGATGACATAGACGATATTTTTGAAGCTGATTCACGATTCAACGATCACATTAATTATATTTTAGCAAAGTTCTGTAAAATGGCAGGATTTGGAGTGAGACGCTGCCGGGATTTTTAAAGCACCGAAGTTTTAAAGTCTTTATATTATTCATTTGTGTGTAGCTCTCCTAGAGTATTGTGCACTCTCTTGAGCCTTTGTTACATATCACATACTAGGTGAATTGAACGCATACAGTTAAAATTTGTGAATTTTATGCTCTATAAGCTGGGCGTCGGCAGAAATCTTCTTTCTCATTCTCAGAGATTGCAACTACTAGGCATGGAAAGCCTGAAATTACATAGAAGTTATCTAACTAGTCTTTTTGGATTTAACATAATCAGGAATAACATTGACTGTTCTGGCCTTCTTGAATAGATCAACTTCCGCGTTCCTTCACGCGACACTCGCCTTTTCCAATATTCTCGGTTAACAGAAGCCGTACTAATGGTAGAAATAATATAATGAATCGTATTATGCAACAATTTAACACATATATTCCCCCTAATTTCGATCTTGAATGCTCCCTACCTACGTTCAAAAGGAAACAAAATCACTTATATATAACACTTGAATAATTGTGTGTTCTGTTTTGTTTTTTGTAAAATCATATTCTCCTCTTTCTGACTGTGTGTTCTTTGTTGAAAGTTTTGTTCAATGTTAAGCATTAGATAACGTTTTATTTTATATATGTAACATACAATAAAGACTGTACTATTTGGATTTACTTTGTGATGTACTGTTTAAGGTAAATAAATAAAATAAATAATGTTATCATAAAAAAAAGTCTGTTCACTGAAGTATGCAGCTTGAATAAAAATTTCCCGTTATTAACTGCCCTCTCAGTTAATGTAATGATAAAGTTTAAAATTTTCAATAAGTAAACTTTATTTTTAATTGCACGATTATAGACGCTAATGGAGTACCTAAGATGATACGTTCGTGTGGAATCGAAGGATTTAGAAATGCTAAAAAAGGAACTAATATTGCCGCCCAAGCAACTGCAATTTCTCTTGGAACTAACGCATTGGACAAAGGAATAAAAATAGTAAGTAAATTAATAACTAACTACAACAACAAGTATTGTCTCTAGAATATTTCAGTTAACACGTTAGTAAGAATATTATCAGAAATCGTGAATAATACCATACCTTATACAATGATAATACACCCCATTAAAATTATGGGCATACAAATGACGGAGAGATTTTTTAGTGGATGTATAATGGTAATGTAACGAGAAATGGATTATTTCCGTCCAAAAGTATTTTTTTGATAGATGTTAATGAACGCTGTCAAAGATCTACATTATCAAAAAACGAATCTTGCCATTTTTAGGTATTGATAGTACTTATACATAAACTAATTTCATTTATGCATAAAAACTATTAAAATATAAATAATATCTAAAGTAATTAAAGATATAAAGATTCGAACTTTCATAAAAGCATATGGCCAAAGCAATAATTTTATTCTATATTTATATTTTTAAAAGTGCGGCAAATAGAACATCGGGCCGTGATAAAGTTCTTAATCAAATAATGTTTAACACTAACACAAATCGAGACATGAATGGAGACTAAGGGAACTCCTATTCTTCAATTGCCACTAAAATAAACAATTCAAGTTGTTTCATTGATCCAATCATCAGCTGATTTTAGCGATCTCTTTTTATTTACATCTAACACATAAATAGAATCGATTGTCCGCTATTGGTCGGGTTAATATTGTAACAATTTTTATTTTCTGTTAATTTTTTACTTATATTATAAAACCCCTTTTTAAAGGCAAGAGTAAGAATTCGAGGTTTGGGACCTGGAAGACTAGCAGCTATCAAAGGATTGCAAATGTCAGGTATGGAGATAGTGTCAATAACAGATAACACTAGGGTATCCTGGAATCCCCATAGGCCAAGAAAGCAAAAGAGACTTTAAAACGCAAGTTAAAAATAATGTTGTTTAATGTATCAATTAAAATTTATATAAGTTAAAAAAATACTTTAGCTTTTAATTAATTTTCAAAATAACTATATTGGTGTATTGTTGGTATTACAAATAAAGACTATCAATAAACTCTTTAAGAAACCAAAGTAAGTAATCATAATGTAAAATGTAACATTTTATAATGATAGAAAAACAAACCCTTATTGGTAAAATTTTCCCATATTTATATACAGCAAAATCAGCCTAAGCGTATTAAGCAGGAAAGGAAAAAAATTAAAGTGCATACATGCATAAATATTATATGTATTTATAAAGATCATATTTTTGAAGTAGCTCATTATACATACAGTATAATTATTTCCATATTACTTCAAGTAATCACTAATTTTAATTTGATGAACAGATTTTGATGCATTAGTAATTACAAGACTTTCGATATAATTTAACTTTTGAAGTGCGTCTTCGCTATCACCCAAAGAAAATACATAACGCATTAAACCGTCAACTACTGACAATTTGACAAAATTGGAGCTGACTCTTCTTCATCAAGTCACTGACCCGTAAGATAACACCTAGGCGGTCAGCGTACCGGGTGGCAGATGGCGTATTAAGAAAGAAGGCGAATCGTGTTAGGCGTGACCCACTGTATGAAAACATGCCTCAAGTTGCAAAGACCGACGTAAAATGGCATATTATGTGGGAAATCGTATTAAACGTAATCGTATTAAACGGGTTTTACTGTATTTAGGTTTTTTAGATATTTAATATAGTTATGAAAACCCAAAGTTTCCATGAAACAATACAATTGACAGTTGGTTACTTTTTGTACCACTTATAAATAATCTAAGTTTAAAGAGTTTAAAATTAAAATAATAAATCCTCCTGTGAATTTAAGCAAGATATTTGGGAAATAGTATAAGTGAGGTGATAAATTTTTGTTTCTATAAAACTGCAACATGCCAAGTAACATTCTAAAGACATGAAACAGTAATATACTTAAAAAATCAAAATTTCAGTAAGAAATAAAAAAAATCTTTCTGCCGTATTTAAATAGTTTGTTATATATATAAATTCTCCTTTCATTTGTTATATATGTAAATTATCCTTTGATTATTTCTTACTGAAATTTTGATTTTTTTTAAATTTCACATTACTCCAATGATTCATAGATGTCGTTCGACTGGCGATATTTCAGTCTGACATCGAGGTCGGTAAATGGCAGGTGCAATATCCTAGCGACGTACCTTGAAATTTATATTTCATATATCAGTTATTTCCTGCTAATGTTGCTCTCGGTCCGATACAGCTCCATTAACGAGATCATGAGGTGATCGAAACGCGTATGGAGAGAGGACCAGAGCGATATTTGTAGAAAATAAACTATTTGTATATAAACTGTTTGTATGTATATTTTTCAGATTCTCTGCCTGAAAGGAGAATTTACATATATAACAAAGTAATATACTTATTTCAAATTTGAATTTTGAATAGTATTTTTTGTATTTGGATATGGAGAAAAAAAGAAATCTTTTATTAACATGGCGACGAAACAGAAATTTGTTTGAAGGTCATAGCCAACAATGTTTACTGCAAAGTAGTAGATATATGTTGGACTTCCATTATCTTGA
Source organism: Diaprepes abbreviatus (assembly GCA_034092305.1). Classification (NCBI taxonomy): domain Eukaryota; kingdom Metazoa; phylum Arthropoda; class Insecta; order Coleoptera; family Curculionidae; genus Diaprepes; species Diaprepes abbreviatus. Next base: position 5,233,445 of record JASJET010000087.1, read on the forward strand.
TTTTTTGTTGAATATCACGACGTTTCGGACTTCTAACCATTTTCAAATGAAATTTAAATGATTACTAGCCGAAATGTGGCCTTAATGTAGAAATCCAGTAGTGGGATTCTGTGTTACATAGAATTCTACACGTAGTTTTCTACTCTCAATCTCTATCGGAGAAAGCGATAATAGCATTTGTCGGTATTCTGTTTCTATCGTCTATACTTCGGGCGTTTTCGGATATCGTACTATCCAAATGAAAAACATTAAATTTAGTGAGATCTAGTAACTATTTATTTTAATGCCCCATCAATGTTAATTGTGGATAGACTTATTTTTATTGTTTTTCCAAAATAAAACCACATTTTACAAAGTTGTCCGAATTTTTTGAAGTTTAGTATGTTACCATCTGCGGATAACCTCTGAACAAGAAATGAGGTTAAATATGCGATGCGACAGATCGCTTCCTGGCGACAGAAATAATCGATATCAGGCAATTATTTTGCAACGCAGAATACCAGATGTAAAGAATTAAAGCTATTAACAGAATTCTATATGACACAGAATCGCTGCTGAACATTAAGGTTGTTAGATTTTCCTCTATTTGAATCCTAAATCTACTCTGAATATTAAATTTCCAATTTAAATTTGAAATCTCTACAGAATTCAGATGGAACTGGTTTTAATAATACATACAATTTTTATTTATCTGGAAATGGAAATTCACGTTGTTATGGGGTAAAAGATCTTAAGCTCGTTCTTGTAAACAGGCATCGGTGAATTACTTACCTGTCCTCGAATTAAAATGGTTCTGTTTGGCAAACCCAGGATCAATGACATAAATTATATTATCAATGGTTAATGAGGTCTCAGCAATATTTGTCGCCAACACTACTTTTCTAGCTCCTGGCGGTGTAGGCTCAAAAATTTTTGCTTGCATATCACTGGGCAAATTTGCGTAAACAGGTAATATCAGAAGCTCTTTCACTTTAGATCCTAATCTTCTTAATCGATCTTGCAGCAGTTCTTGACACGTTTCTATTTCTTCTTGACCTGTTAGAAAAACTAAGATATCTCCTAGCGGTTGAGTAACATGGATTTGTAATACTGATATGACGCATGCATCGACGTAATCAGCTTCAGGTGCTTTTGTATAGTAGATATCTACTGGAAACCGTCTTCCTTAAACAAAAAGGCAATATTGAGTATGCCAGGTAAATAAGACTTTTATTTCATAAACAAACATTTGTAAAAATATAATTATTAATAGACTGTGGCGATTTTGGAGCCTTTAATGAAAAACAGGAGCTGGTGTGGAGAGCATATTAATTTTTTTCACAAAAGTTACCATCGTAAAAACCTGTTAGTAAGGTATAATGAAACAATGTGCTTTTCTTTAGAAACGACTGAAAAATAGTGCAACGGATTTGGTTTCAAACTGTTTGATGAGGGCTGAAAAATTGGTGTTTTACTGTATGTTTTAACATTATAACACTGTCCACTAGACTTTCACTATCACTTGGATGGTAAGCCGCTGGCCTCCGTTGAATCTATGCGGGACCTGGGAGTCCTTTTTGATTCAAACCTTTCATTCGTTCCTCACATCGCTTTGACCGAGATGAAATTTTGAATAACCGTAAACAACACAAATAGCGTTCAAAACGTCCCGAGTAGATATACCGTCTAAAATGGCACACTTTACAATGGAGATATCAGATGGCACTTAGCAATGCCAGAGTTACCAGTTCTCGAAATATAAACGATTACCCTCTTCGAACAAAATGTTTTTCTTCTGAAAGCACCATGAGGTAGAAAAAAACCAAACTTTTATTTACGTCGAATACATACACTTCCTTAAACCTCTACAACTAACGCAGTTTCCATCGTTGGGGGTGCCTGTACCAGAACTTAAATCTTTTTTCTACGGAAAATAAAGGTTATACTACCATATACATATAAAATATGTATCGATAAAAAAATCCAATCAAACAAAAAATAATTTAATATCTGATGTTTTTGCAAACAAGTGGCTTAAAAACTTTTGGTAATTTTGTATTAATCCGGAAGTATATCCGTTTGTAAGTTCAGCTTCTTGTAGAAATTGACATACATTTTATTAGGTATATTCTGTGGTTGCTGTTGAAAATCAGCAGTTGAGTGAAATTAATTTTAAAGTAATTTCCGACAATCCGATTCTAGGATGTCTTCAAAATAGCCCTGAGGTCTAATTATCAGGGACTGGTCTGATTTACTCATCAGATACAAAATATATTCGGTAAATGTACAATTATGACTAAGCATTCACTTATTGGTATCAAAATAAATTCAAATCAAAAATAAACATCATATGTATAATTTACATTATAAAGTTATTTACTATTGTTATGGAATGCAAAAATTACCTGGTATTCTAAATATAGGTGCATCATCAAAAAACTCTGAGAACTTCTGAGCATCTAATGTAGCGCTGGAGATTAACAACTTTAAATCAGGTCTAAATCTTGATATGTCTTTTACGAGACCAAATAAAATATCTGTATGAAGTGTTCTTTCATGGGCTTCATCAATAATCATCACACTGAAACAAATATAAATAACAAAAATCAGGAAGATATGTAAAAAAAGCATTAATCTCTTATTTATATTCAACAGCAATCGATGTCTAAAACACTTTATTTTAAGTGAAGCTACTAATTATTGTAGTGTCAGTTAATCATTTTAACAAAAAGAACATATTAGTCTGGGAGATGGTGATAGGTGATGTTCTCCCCTTTTATACCGCAGGCCATTTTAAGGGTTGATAATTAATCCTAAAACAGGGAAGATAGAAGGGTTCTTGACTGTTGCACGCTTTTTGGCCATAATGAAAAGTGCCGTTCCATTCTATCTTCCTCGTTTTAGAGGTAATTATCAACCCTTAAAAAGGCATGCTGTATAAAATGGGAGAACATCGCCTGTTACCATCTCCCAGTCTATATGTTCAATTAAAACAGTCTTTTAGCAGTTGGCAGTCTAGCATTAGATAAAAGTATAAAATTGGAATATTCTACTCTTTGTAGGCTGGTAAAATAATATTAAATATATCCTAATTTGGAAACAACTACTTTAAAAGGTGTAAAATGGCGGATCTTCTGCTTTTATTCACCGATACTGAAAAAATAAAGGAAATAATCATTTATTGGTTTAGATAAAGTGTTACTGAATTTAACTAGTTGTGTTCAGTTGAAGAAGGAGGTATATCTTGAATTTATTGTTTGTAATATTTAGAAAAAATCATAAAATTATATGATACATCATAACTAAAAATTATTTTGTTGTTCTTGACAATTTTTAATTTCTGCTAACTTTCTTTGATAAATCTTCAAAAAGTAGACCAAGATTTAAGATGTATTATTTAAATTATAAAATATTATAATGAAGGGCTAGGGGAATTCAACCACGTCCTTACAGAAATGTTGTAAAGAAGAACTGCCTGAATTCAGACATGTCCTTATAGGAATATTATATCGATTAGTCATCATTCTTAGATGTATTTCTAGTAGAATTCTAGACTTTTAATCGAGTATATTCTATAGGTGTATATAACTAGGTAAATAGGATTTTAGTTTTAGTTGTAATTTAACAGTGAAAGGGTTAACAAATAGTTAATAAAGAATGGAAAGTAATTGGTGAAAAGTCTTGTTTTTGTTCGAACTCAGGGGATATAAGAGGAGAGAAAATCATAAGAATATTTTTCAAGAAAGTTTTCAGGTTACTTATTAATGAAATGATTTTTATATCATACAATTCAAACAACTCATCTTTAAACTACAATAACTTAAACACCATATATATCTTCATTATTTCAATCTTAACCTTCCATAAGATGCACTAATTGTAAAAAAAAGCTACACAACCAAAAGTGGATTTTTCAATGTGAAGTAACTTTAATAAAATAAAAAAAATATTTTTAGGATGATTTTCTGCACTTCTCTATTTGTAAAACGACACCAAAATGTCCAGGTTTTTATGGAAGTCTACCATCAGCCCATAAGGCTTTTGCAAAAATTAGAGGAAATAATTACTGTTACTTTGTTTTTTTGTAAATGGAAATTCGTATTGTTTTCACATACAGCCAAGCTACTACAAAACAAAATGTTTGGTACATACACACCTGTAGGACTGCAAATCAGGTTCAGATAAAAACTCTCTGTGTAAAGTACCATCAGTCATATACTTTATTATGGTTCTTTCTGAAGTGCAGTCTTCAAATCTGATAGCATATCCTACTTCATTACCCAATTTGACACTCATTTCTTGAGCGACACGCGCCGCAACTGACATAGCAGCAACTCTACGCGGCTGGGTACAACCAATTTTTTTATCTGAAAATAAATAAAAAGTAGGCATTAAGAAAATATTCAACAGGAGAATAAATTTACACAAATATACTAACATGTATATGTATTCTATTTTTTTATGGCTTATTGTGTGTTATTTCATATTTTTTTAAAGAAATAGTGGGTTATAATTATAATAACTAACTACACTAATATAAAAACAGAGCAAACCATTATTTTTTAAAACAAATACAATTTGAAAATTAACATTCTTGGCTGGTTAAAACTATCTTATTTAGTGATTATAATGATATATAAACAAGAGTAAGATCACCGTAAATACCAGTTCTTAACTTAGAGTCAGTTCTAGCTTATGTCATTCTAATAACTCTAATAGGAAAAAAATATTTTTACTACCCACCATCTGCTGTAAATCCAGCTTCATGCAAATATTGAGGAATCTGTGTTGTTTTACCCGATCCAGTCTCGCCCTCAATTATTAAGACTTGATGTTCTCGAACAGCTTGAATTAAATCATCTCTAAATGGATATATTGGCAAACTTTTCTTAGTTTCCTCAATACTTAGCTTTTTCTTTTCTGATTCCGTAAGTTCTGGTTCCTTCTTAATTTTATCTTTAGAGCCTTAAAAATATATATGATTTATTTGAAATTCAAAAACTTAGGTATAATTTAGTATTTAACTGGCTGCTTATTTTTCAGCCTACAAATGATAAACTCAAATATTTTTAAAACTTGATTAAAAAATATACAAAATAGGGCATATTTGTTCAGAAACATTCCATTTCAAAATAAATAAGTAAATATCTGTCATTTGAAATATAACAATGCCAACAAAAAAATTTTTGCATGTATGGTATTATCATATCATTTTCCAGACAAATATTTATAAACTTTTTCTTCTTTACATTATAAGTACTTTATTTTTTATGATTTAAAAACTGAAATTTTATATAGAGTACAATTTTTTGAGAAGTAATGAAGAAATTGTCTGACACCAGAAGATCAAGGTAGGCATGTCACTTAATTTTTTCCTTAAAAAAATTTTAGTGAAAATCTAGCAACTACAAGATTTTATTATATTCAAAAATCTAAAGTTTTCATGTTTATGATCATATATATGAGTTAATTTGCTTGCTAATACCTTGTCTTCATTTCAAGCAGCCAGTGAAATATCTTTCTTCCTAACTTAAAATTAAGTACATAAACGTGTAAGGGCGCCCAAAATACTATGGATTCTATGAAACAAGATTTTTTGGAAATATTTCGATTTGATCTATAATAATACCACCTAATGTTATTTAAAATCCTATTTTCATCATATAAGTTGTTGAAGAAGTATTTTAATCGATATTAGATCTGAAGTATTAAGAGCAAATTCAATAAAAACAAGAGCATATATTTCAGCGGAGTAAATATTTCCATAATATTTCTTAATATCAGATGATTCCACGTGATTTTGAGTGTAATAATACATTCATGTTCACAGTAAAACCAGCAGATTAAATTATAGTTTACATATTCAACTTTGCTATCAAAAGATTGATTAAAAATAAAATTTCGCATAATGAATGTCAAAAATACTGAATCAACCAGAACATAGACAAAATATAAATATTGTATAGTCTTCGACCGGAGTAATCCCACTGCTTACCCTATGTATTTTTTATTGATGGTATTTATGGTTGACATAAATAAATATTTTAAATTATAAATAATTTAAAATGTACAGTACTAAAACTTGTGTTATTAAATTAGTGAAATTATAGTTAACTACCAACCAGGCATTTGTAGAGCTTGAATAAAATCAATTTGATCTTCCAATAACAATTCATAGTCATCTTTTTTTAAAGCATCTTTTGCCCCAAATTTAAAAACAGCTGAGGCCATTTGATCCTTTTCCCATTTTTTCTGTTCTGATTGAGGTACTTTTTCAAGTTCATCAACTTCAATATAATCTGATGTAGAGTCTTTTCCCAAATCTCTGGGCATATGATACCTCTGAACCCTCTCAAGTTCCCTTGCTTTTTCATGTTCCTGTGCTAGTCTCAGTAGCTCTTTTTTATGTTGTCTTTCTTTTTTCTCACGTTCTGTTAAACTGAGAAAAATTTTGAGATTAAATTTATAAATTCAAATCATATCTATTTTATAAATATATTTTGTATTAAAAAATAAAGAAAATATTAAAAAATGCTAGTGGAAAACTGGCTGTATGAATTACCTTAAGTATGTAAGTACTTATCCAGTTACATACTACGTTGAAAAGTTTATAATAACATGAATGGTGTTAACAAATACCAATTCGCAATAATATTTTAAGAATAACCATTAAAAATTGTGAACCTCTCAGTCCCAGAAAACTAATATTAAAAAAATTCTTAGACAAAAAATAGAACACAAGTTAAAACTGAAAACCCGTGAAGATTAAAACAGAATTTACCTTAATTCCTCCTAAAAAGGGTTCTTTATATAATTATTAAAGGTAAATAACTATTTATTATATTGAATGTTAAATTTAATTAAATAAGTACTTACGTATTTTCATCAAATAAATACTCATCATCAACAATATCTGCCTCCAATTCTAATAATTTATCATCTTTACGTTTTTCCAAATATTTTCTTCTAGATTCAACCCTAAGTTTAGGAACAATTTTTTCTCTTTCCGCATTTTCCAATTGAAGTCTCTTAGCTGCCTCTTCATAAGCTCTTCGATCAGATGCGTGGACAATATTCCGTGTTTTGGATTCATCCTTTTTTTTTAGTCTTTCAGCAAATTCATCTCGTTCTTTGAGATCTTTTCGACGTGCTTCTTCTTCACTGTCTACACTTTCAGATTCTGAATCTGTTTCGTACCTTTTTCGGGACTTTTTTGATTTACTCATTTTAAAAAATTCTTCATCAACAAAACTAATTTGTTGTTTTTTTTTTGCTTAACTTAACCTAAAAGTACATATTTTCGTTTTTTGACGTTCAAGCATAGACATATGAAACCCAATAATACTGCTCTTGCTTTTCCTAATTGGCGTTCATCAGGGATGATTCGCCAGCTCATCCCACGTCCCGACGCTTAGGTAGAGTCAAAGCCACCTTTCTGGATAGGTTACACGAACAGCTCTTTGTGAGCCCTTACGGTGAGGATTCCTGTATAATCGAGTATGTACCACTGATCTCTACTATAGATCCCTACTCTTGTCGGCTGCTAAAGCCGAAAAATGGAAAACCATGGGCGAAAAAATGCGTTTCTGCACATCGGGCGGCAGTCATATTTTTGGATGCTGGCCAGATGAGGGCATGCGCATAAGCGACTTCCTGTTATCGATCGATTGTTTCGTAGTGTCATCCGTAAACAGCACAGTATCGGCTTAACGCCATTTTTGTGTTTATTTTTGCCTTGCAAGTTACGTGCGATTTAAACGGATTTATAGCGTTTTAAGTGATTTATTTTATTTGTTCTTGTGTTTTTATTTAATATAATGGAATGTGTACATATTTTATTTGATTTATTTTCCTTTTTCTCTATAGGGTAAAAAATAGTGTTGCTTTACAACGTTTTTGGATTTACGTTGTTTTCGTTTAACATTAAATTTCCAAAACTTGTAGTATGATATATTTCTGGCACTTTCCAAATGATTACCAACAGATAAACTGAATTTTTAAACAGTCAATTCTTAAAAAAAATCAAAATTCGCACCAAACCATAGAATACTTTATTCTATCATATGAAAAAAGTACATTCATCAATATGTCAAGAAATGGTATAATTTCTCCATCTATTACATTACTTACATAAATAAAAACTAACGATTCATTTCAAAATATATTTATTTGGCAATGCAAGTAAGTATAATTATGAATAAAAACATACTTCCTCATAATGAAGTTGGAATATTTTAAAACATACATATATAACTTACAATAATTATAATGTATTATTATTTGGTTATATACATAAAATACTTGAGTACAAGGTATATATTGTAGCCATAATCGGCTATTGGCTCTATAATTTCTAAGCTCTGTTTGAATTATTTTTCCAAATTGCCAACGAATTTTTTCCAGTAACTAATTTGCACAATGTCCATATTCTTGCATAACTTCATCTACCTTATATTTAACCGATGTTTCCAACCAGCTCAAATGTTTTTTTTTGTTCTGCAGCCATTCTATGATTTATAATTTTGTATGTTTGAAGATTGTGGACATGACGTTAAAAAGCGTCGTTCATTATTAATACTGGTTTTGGAAGTAAATTCAGATTAGTTATGTCCGTACTCATTTTATGAAATTGTCATGAATCATGTTGTCATGGAAATCCTCACTTTCAAATCGTCAAGTAAAAAATTCATTAATATGTTAACAGAAGCAAAATATTACGAAATAAGTTAGACAAATGTGTATTTTTTTTGTTGGTATATTTTTTTTATTTGCCCCCAGCAATGACCTTGTTCACTTATTTTATTTGAAATAACATTTTTATCATTTTGTCGAAAAAATTAATGCGATAAGAAAATATATGCTCCGTTCACCATTACGGCAGAAAAATATTATTATATAAAATTATTTTCAAATCCTGCATATCCGTTAAAAAAACCCATTTCGTATCAATATTTTCTTAAAAATTAAAAAAAAAGACAAGGAAAAGATGGTAATTATTTTTTCATAATTAGAGAATAAATTGCCGAACTTTAAAAATGTTAATTATTCACTCCCACCCCACAACAAGAAAGTTAACGCACACAGACGGAAACAATAGATTAGAGAAATAGTAAGATACATTTTTTTCATAATTTTTCTTTCACAGTATAAGAAATTACTAAACTAACTTCCATCGGTACACTGATCGGATTATTCCCTTCTGCTTCAGATATTATTTGTGCCCATATGATATAACTCCCAGAACAAGAAAGTTACATGAGACCGACTTCTTTACTAAAGATTGCAACTTTGATAACTTGTTTCTTTTAGACACCATTTACGACTAATTGAACTAACTAAATAGATTTTCGAAGTTCGGTCCTGTCGATGGTCACCTGATCAATTTGTAGTGCGCATGCCGACATCTGGTCTAGGATGTTTACATTTTATTGTCGTAAATTTGCCGTTTTTGGAAATAAGCTTTGCGGATCTATAAATATTTTATCTATGGTATGTACACCCGAAAACCCTCCACTAGTACATAACTCAAACAATTGACAGGTGTCACATAACAAATAAACTTTACATAGAACTAAAACCCATTGTGTGAATATCGATATGCAATCGTTCCGGTGAAATCTTACAGGGTACTTATTCTCGTTCTTGAGAGAACGATCATCTTGATGGAAAGTGGGCGTGGTTCTCACGAAAAAGTACGAAAACGTATTCAGAATAAGGTTTCTTACTTTTTCGTGAGAACCAGGACCATTTTCCATCAAGATGAACGTTCTCTCGAGAACGAGGAAAGCTACCCAGAACACGATTTCATACTTTTTCGTGAGAACCACGCCCACTTTCCATCAAGTGATCGTTCTCTCAAGAACGAGAATAGGTATCCGGGAGACACAATGAACCTATTCCTACTGTCGGTTTCACGGAGATTTCGATGTCGTAAACTCTTTTTCATTTAAAAATAGTTTATCGAACCGAGAGCGTATCGAGAGTGGCATTATAGTGAGAATCCAGCCTTAGTTCTCCATCCACATCGAAGTAGGCGCCAGCCAATCGCGTATTGGAGGAAGAAGATAGCATTATCCCAAATTCATTCTCTCTCCTCTCGTAGTAAATGCTCGAAGGGACGACCCTTTGTTCTGCATACAGAACAAAGATCCCTCTAAGTGGCTCTGAAACTCCGCATCATACAAAATTTGCACCTTTTATCAAAATATAGAAGTAAGAGAAATTATTTGAAGTAATATTAGTTTCTCTCACGTCTATGATCATAAAAAAGAAGAATATATTGGTTATGTTTCCTTTTTAAGGTTGTGTTTGTTTGAAGTTTTGGCGGTATTTATTTAAAAAATAATGAATAATTTGGAAAAGAAAATACTTGAATATGGACGCAAAAGAGAAATACCCAATCTTCACAATTTAATATTTGAAACTGATCAAGATGAGGTAATGTCAATATAGAATAAAACTGCAATTATTCTCTTAATTATAAAACACAACTTGTTTCAGCTTGCAAAATTGGTGGAAGATCGAATGAACAGTACAAATTTTGAATGTTTATGGGATTATTTACTAAAATCTTTTCAAGATTCAGCAAAGTGTCACAAAACGCGAATCAATCTCATATTGGCTTTTTTACAAAAATTAGAAGATCATGAGGTTTTATCTAGTCACCAGTCGTGCAGCTTGGTTCAAAGGATTTGCATGGATTTAATGAAATTCAAAACAAAACATTTAATTGATCTAAGTAACTTTTGTCTCAAAAGTATACAAAGCAATAAAATTAGTTCTCATCTAAGGTAAGATTCCATGTTTGATTCAAGTCGCTTTGAATCAATGTTTCAAAGTGCTCTTGTTAAATTAATGAATTGAAAAATAAATAAATTGAACTTAATATGAAATAAAAGGCTATTATTCAGATTAGAGAAAATCTATGGTGGGGTGCCATTTTGGTTTTGTTTGTTATTTGAACATTTTCTTGATTTTACCTATAAAAAAATACAAATTTATGAAATTTTATATAGTACAGATGCTTCTACTAGTGTGGAATCAAGAAAATTATCAAAAAACAAATCAAACCAAAATGGCACCTCCACTCTAATCTGAATTATTACGCAATAAAATAGTCGTAGTAAATTCTACTATACCAAATACTACCACTCAGATTCACTAAAAAGGTTTGAGACGTAGACCTGATCTAGTATTTATTTTTATTTATTTATTTATTTTATTCTCCTTTAAGATCAATTTACACTGACATTTAGGTACATCACATATCGAAATGTATTTACATTTAGGCACATCCCATATCCAAAATATATAGTAAAATTACACTAGCAAGAGGGCGTCAAAGATTTAAAAACTAGTTACAAGAATAATTAATAAAAATGGGGACATACAACTTTAGCAATACACCCTCAATTTTGGGAACTTTAAAAAATTTATCCTTAAAGCTATTGTCATTATTAGCAAATAAAATCAAATATTTATTCACCTTTAACTTCAATTAATATTGACATTGGGGACATTATATGGTCAGATACATATCATGATTATACAACATACATGAAACACTAGCTATACTTATTAAAAATTAAAAACTAGTTACCTATAATAAAACAAAGAACAAAAATGGAATACATAATTTAAGTCAACTATCCTATCACTTCAAGAATCTTCAAAATATTCCCCAAGTGAGTAGTAAACATGTATGTTTAATCTTCTAGGTAGCCAGTTCTGATATAACATATTTATTTTATTTATTTAAATAAGTAGAATAAGTTATCAATAAATATATATAAATGACTACTACAAAATGTAGAAATTCCGATTTAACCCCTAGATGTGAGCATCTTTATGGGCTCCTTCTAAGTAAATTATAATGCAATCGCTACACGTGAAATCCCCAAGCCACTACTCCCTCAATATATCCAGGAATGCACAATACAAAAGAACCTAACAACAGGGGAAACCCACAAAAATTTTTGGTAACATAAGTTATTACCAATTTACTACTACCATAGGTGCTAGTTTTCATTTGCTACTATTACAATTTGTATTATAATGTATGTATGTCAACAAATAAATTTTTATATATTAAAATGAAGGATAAAAGTCAAGAAAAAGCATTGGATTTGATAAGAGGCATAGTTGTTTCCCAAAAATAAACAAATCCTTCTGTTTCTGCTAGTTTAATAATAAAAGAAAATTATTTTTTATTCTTGATTGACTTATTTATCACCTGCTAATGAACTAAGTAGTGGCGTAAATAACGACCTCGCGGTACTGGGGGGCGTAGCCAATCCGGGGGCGCCCCTCAAGTACCAAAAGTATAAATATGAAGGATGAAAACGGGTGCAAAATAGTAGGTAACATTCAGAAATCTGCGTTACACTTAGCCTCAGTTATGCCACTGGAACTAAGTGATTATTATAATTTTAGTTTTCCTACAAAAGTTATGTTTATATGTTTATAAAGTTTATGTTAATATATATTTATAGGAAATATTTAGAGCATATTTTGTTTTAGCAGTTTTTTTTTGATAAATCTCTGGGTGTCAATTAATCCATGAAATTTTGTTACATATTACATTAAATGAAATAAATAATTTGTTATCTTGTATATTTCCTGAGAATAAAAAATTCTACCCATATTAAAGAATCTTTACCTTTTGACTAAAAGAAGAGTCATTGTTGCAAAAATAGTAACACGATGGAAAAAAATTAAAGAGATACACCCTTTTCTAAAATGGCTAATGTACTTCTACCAAAAAATAGCATGATAAAGATTTATTCTAGTGAGAGAAAAAGTAAAGGCAAAGATCATGAAACCTAGTCATATATTCAGATTAATAAATTTATGAGCTCTGGAAAACATTTTATTTTACTCTGTATTTCAAAATATGTAAAAAAGAATGACTTTTATATAAAATTAATTAATAAAAATGAGGGTCAATATATTTTATTTACATTTATCTTAAAAGGTTAGTATCATAAAATATATATTTGATAAAACAACTTTGATGGAAAATAAAACTTTTTTATCCTAAAATTATAATTTGGGTGTTTACTTCATAAGCACAAATTACTACATAATAATTTTTATATTGTTTCCACAGCTTCCAAAACAATTACAGTACAAGCATTATTTCAGTCCAAACCATGATTCTAGTAGGTACAGCACTATCATTTACATTAATTTTCATGTATTTTGTTTTATGTTTCATTCAGTACAAGCTTAGTTATGCCATGAATGATCACTGTAAGATAAATGTACATATCTAATTTATTAATTTAGGTTTCATTTCCTAAAGACCTGGTAAAATATAAGATTGCCTAGTAATCCTCTCACTTTGCCATATTCAGGTCAAGACAGGCAATACTGAAGACTGCGCGCATAAAAAATCTTCACGAAGTTAACTTATTCCTTAAAAGTTTTTGGAAATATTTAACTTTGTGCCTATAATTAAAATACATTAAAACTAATTCAAATTATTTTGAACTTCAGTTATTTTTAGAAGATTTGTCATCTAAATGATCTACTATATATATATATATATATATATATATATATATATATATATATATATATATATATATATATATATATTCTAGTGGTAACGTAATTTTTTTTAATTACCTAATGTTGGTTAATGCAGTGATTAATTTCAATTGAAAAAAGTTGACTAATTCTATGACTATCTTGGCAAACTCCAAAAATAACCTATACAATGTTTGCTTCTTATTAGTTAACAATAGTTGTTTACTGGCTTATCTTATGATATTTTAAACTTTCTGAGAGGGGCAAGTTTTCCTTCAAGCCCCCTATGCCCGTGCATATGAAATCAAACTTAATACAAAAATAAAATATTTGAAACATTCTCACAATAAGTTGAGCACTTTCGAAGTTTAATAATTTTTATTTATTTTTATATAAGAACTACATAGATAGTTTATTTAAATATTCTGTATAGTTGCAGTTGGAAAGACCTTCTTCCAAACACATTAAGGATATTATCAGAAAGGGATGTGGTTGAATTTAATGAATTGGAATATACTGGTCAAGAATTTAAAACAAATTTTATTAATATTCTTTGTATGAGTAACTGGTCCCCTAGTATAATTACATCACTGACAGCAATGTTTATGTAAGTAGAAATTTAGGTATCTATTTTATATGTAATGTGAATTTTGGAATTTCTTCATGGACAAAATAATTTTATTAAAACTTGTGGATATGACATTTTCATTCTTTAGGTTTTGAATATTTAACTAAACATGAAAGGATACATTGATTGATACAGTATTTACTAGATAAACTCCCCAGTGCAATTTTTTTGTTAATGAATATAGTTCTAAACATAAAAGATGGCAAATTTGAGAGATCTTTAACTGTTTTTTTTACAAACCGATAGTATTTTCTGCTGTAAATGGAACATGCAACTTAAGTAGCCATACTAATAATAATATTTTTTATTTGCCAACAAAATTTTCATAACAAAAAAACAAAGCAACATTATAACAGAGGAAGAACTAGCATACATAAACTGTTTATTAAAATACAATGAAACTTAACTATATAATTTAAGTAATAGAAAATTTATATTTGGATCCACATTAATTTCCACTAATTGCCAGATCCAAAGGAATAAAAACATTAGTTTTTGTTATATCAGATCAAAGCCATTATAAAATCCCACTATACCTACAATGCTCCTTATTTCCAGTGGATATGAGTGATAGGCCTTAACTGCTACACGTGACAACCCTTTTCATAAAATTTTGAGCTATGAGCTGGTATCCGCAGTTTATTTCGGTTTCCTGTAATTATTTGAATGCTATCATTCTACTGTTGAAGATTGACCTGAAACTGATCTGGAAGTAAAAAGATGGTACAGTCATATCAACATCTACAAAGAAGAGCTCATAGGATTTTCTAAGCCCCAGTTTTAACATGTATCTAATTAATTTTTTTCATGTTTTGAAGATCGGTTCCGCGCAGCCAGAGGATCCCCAGAAACCTATTCCATAGCTTATTGATTACAAAAAATTGTTAAATATTACATAATTTCATTTCATATTCCATACTTTTTTACCATGTTTAAGAAGCTTATGAAGCTAAAGATAATATAAATTATATTATAAAAATCTTAAAACAGAAAAGAAAACTTAAACGTTATGTGTGATTATCCTTACCTGCAAACTCGTTTTATTTTTATACAAATTTAATTTTTTTTTGTGAAAAACAGTTGAAATGAATGTAAATTATTTGTTATGTTTTATTGCTTCTCTAATATAAATTTGTTTTCTTACAGTGATATGCCACTTACAAAAGAAGAACGACTAAAAGTTGTAAATAAGTTATCGTCTTATATAGAAAAACTGACTCCACAAGAAGTACCTCCGTTTGTCTACCATCTCTTAAGACTTTGCCAACATCAAAATAGTCGTGCCGTATTCTTAAAACTGCAGAATTATTTTGGTTTAAGGATATATAGTAAAACAAGAAATGATAGTGGTTCTGGCACTCCAGATTTAGATTGCATCGGTAAAATTCTATGAATATTGTTAGTTTTTGTTCCGATATCATATTTATAATTTGGACCACATTTTTACTTAATATTTTACAAAAAAAAAGTAACGGTTCTTTGGTGATCCATTTGAATATTTTAAAATTTGTTGAATATCTTGTTATATTAAATTATTATGTAACTCCTATTTATGACATAGTGAAAATCATAACAGTCCACAGGACCTAACCGCTGTTTCAACATGAATTCTTCTGGAACTTTGTGAGTCGGACGTTTTTATTTGCGAAACGTTTCGTATACGCTGCGTTTTCAAATGCCCAATTGCAAAACAGGTTAATTTGGTTAGGTATTGGTATGATCAACACTTTCTTTTGCAGTTAAATTGTAGGATAATTTTATGAAAAACATGCGTCCGACAAAAATGATTTTCCTATCGTCGAGTCGACCGACGTAATACGTCAAAATAAAGTATATGTTTCTTATTACCAACCAGCTGATTTTTCTCAGTTGTTTAATTGTTTGTATAATCAAGTGATTATATTGTCCAACAAAATGTATACGCCATTTTCCCAGTGTGACTCTCGGAAATCATATATATATATATATATATATATATATATATATATATATATATATATATATATATATATATATATATATATATATATATATAATACCACAGCGGTTAAAAAGTTAGATAAAAATTTTAAAAAACATAAGAATAAAGGC
The DNA here is from genome assembly GCA_034092305.1 of Diaprepes abbreviatus. NCBI lineage: Eukaryota > Metazoa > Arthropoda > Insecta > Coleoptera > Curculionidae > Diaprepes > Diaprepes abbreviatus. The sequence continues at coordinate 5,249,673 of JASJET010000087.1, forward strand.
GTAATAATTAGACAAAATAAATAAGATTAAAAACAAATCAATAAAAAGGAAAGTCCTACATAAAATATTAATAAAATATAAACAGTTCATGCATACAACATTGCGAATTAAAAGGTAAAATTATGGAAACATCGTCTTTAGATAATCAAAGTATGTATGCCAAATTTGGTGAAAATAGGAAATTTGTTTAAAGAATATTTATTTAGTATATACGCGATTGTGCGATACAATTGTGGGACTAGCAGTACAACGTAATATTTCTGTCAGACACTCCATTACTTGATCAGAAAATACAGTTATCTATCATATGTACCTTTTGTCCTCCGACAAGTGGTAATCAGTAGAACGTTCACGGGACATTGATAATTTATAAGCGTCGGACTGGAAAATGACGTATAAAACTTGTTGGACAATATGATCATTCGAATTTAAAAACATTAATTAAACAACTGTGAAAAATTCAGATAGTTGGTATTAAAAAAATATATATACACGTTATTTTGACCTATTACAAGCGATGGACTCTACGATCGGCGCATCATTTTTGACGGACACATTCTGTTCGTCTTTTTCATCAAATTATCCTATGATTTGATCATATCAGTTTAATACCTCACCAAATTGCGCGTTCGAAACCGCAGCGTATATAAGAATTTTCGCAAATAAAAAAGTTGTAGAACTCGGCAAAATGAAGCCACTAACAAAGTTTCAAAAGAGTGATAGTCACGTTGCGATAAGGGTTACGTCCTGTGGACCACAAGTAATATACATTTTAACGCATCAACCCAATCAAACATGACTTCCAGTAAAACTGAAAATAATATTAAATTTTTCAACTCTGTATATATTTTTATATCGTTATATTTTCTACAAAATATCTTTCTAATAAAGAATTCTAGAAATTAATATCTATAAGGCATGACTTTGTAAGCCAAAACACGATTAAGCCAAATTAAATAAAACATTGTTTAATTTTTACACCCTATATGATTTTTATATAAAAGTATGTCGGTAATTACAAGTAATTACTCAATTTATTAATAATTTTTTTTACAAGTAAGTTTTCACTGAAACAACTAATTTGATACTTTTAGAGGACGCAGAAAACCATGATGTTATCGAAGCGGAAAGCACAGTTTTGTTCCACATCCACAATGCTGCCTCAATCGGTCACAATTGCATCAAAGATTATATAACTTCTCTAAAAAACACGACAAAGTCTCCCGAATTCATTTTACATCCTTTTCAACTTTTAACTTTATTTACAATATCCACTGTCCAACAATATGAGGAGACGGTTTTTGATATTATTAGACATTCTGTTGTCAGATCTTACAATGAACAACACAAACGAATGTCTTCTCGTTGGTATCGTGAGATGATTAATTCTTCAATAAAACCTGAGGATGTTTTTAAACAAATTATGAACTCAGGGTAGGTAAGACTAAAATATATTTATTAAGTATAATAAACGATATATTAGTAGTAGTCATTTTAAAATTGTTATTGTAATAGAACCTTTTATTTTTGTTTCTGCATTTTTCCTTCTCGTTAAATAAGTCTGATGAAGATGTGAATTGTGATTCTCGGAAATAGACAAAAGTATTGTGCACATAACAAGCAAAACTCGACAACAAAGGTGCAATATTGACACTAGGGTCCAACAGGTGTCGCAGGTGATTCAAATATCTACAGTGTTCTAATCTTGTGGAGTAAAGATCCCTGAATATGCCTCGTGAAATCGTAGGCGAAACGTCGGAAAATAATTTTCAACTTGATTTGACCAAAGCCGTGAAAGCTTTCGTTCTTTAGAAAACAAATCGTTGAGCAAGGATGAGATCCGCAGTGTCGAACCAAATGGACCTGAACCGATTAAACTACTATCGGAAAGAGACTAATACTATTGTTTGAACGCAGGTTTATTCAATACTGGGGAAAAAACCCGCGAATGAGGCGTGCCAAGAGACACATAATCGGGCCTAGTGCACACATCACCTGTGAACTTTTCTACCTAAAAAGAAAATAACTACAAAGTGTAGGACTACTGATGGCACTACAACTTATGGGGCCATCTTCATAAGATTGGCATCACAGATAACCTAGTATGCTGAAGGTGCCTAATGGAAGTTAACACTTTTGATCATATTTTCAGAGTATCCAGCACTCCGCAAATTGATTAGAAAGCATATCGAGAATACAGTTTTATCACTTGAAGAAATTGGGTATGTTCAAACAACGAGACTAATTTTAATTCGGAAATCACATCGAATGACTTGCGATCTTGCTGTCATGGTGGAATGTAAAGAACCCAACGGGATTCATTGATTCATTTAGACATAACGAGAATTGTATTCTGTACAAACTAAGGAGTTATTTTCGTACATATATAATAATATTGATGCAAATAATTTGAAATATATTTTTCACTCTCGTCCTCCCTACAAATCTGTTCTAAGTAGATGCTGATAATCAGATAATCACGTATTTTATTCTATTTTTGTTTAGGAATAGAGAGTTTCTTCTCGAAGCATTAGTCAACTTTGGATTCACTTTATTAGGGGTTGGCTCAGCATTAGGAAGGGACATAATAGCCGAAAAACAGTGGAGTCTGGGAACATTAATATTGCTTAAAGTAATTAAACAAAAAAAGCATGTCGCATCTATAATTTTAAAAACATTTTGTAATCATATTATTACCAGGCAAAGTGCAATACAATATATAGGTAAGTAAACTTTAAATTTAAGTCGTGGTATTGGATATTTTTTCATTATGTTAAATGTACTGAAAAACGGTTTTGAGTATTTCAACTATTCTGTCGTGTACGTGCTTATTTTAAGAAGATTTTTTAAATGTGCAGTAGCTTTCGATTTAGACGTTGTTTTTTAAAATTAGTTAAAATCATCTGTTTGGTGAAATTATGGTAAAACTAAAACAACCAGTTGGTTAACGAACCGGACGAAGCTATCGGTAACTTCTACAAGGTCTAACTTCAATTCTAGCCTAAAAATGGTTCAATGTTGTAGCTCAAGCCACGGCGACATGTTGAAATTGCTAAGTATAGGCACATCTTTTTTTTTTTTTTTTTTTTTTTAATCAGGTGTTCCTTCCCATTACGAACATACGCTACGTACAAAGGCTTCCGCATCTCTCTATTGTGTGCCGTTTTTTATCAAACTTTTCCTCCTACCTTTCTTATGTCGTTTAAATGCATCATGCGAGGTGTGGCTATAAAATAACGAGACTGATGCTTCTACAGAAGTACGCATGCGCCAAAGGCGCATGGCCGACACTTGTATAGAGTGAAACCTTCTATTTCGAATACGGCACCTCCCGTGTCTATAGACAAATCAGTCTAACCGTGGACTTCAATTGTATAAAAGGCTGTTTTTTGTTTTGCCGAAAAAATGATAAGTATAATAATAGAGCAACGAATTTGTTTGAGGGTTGTAGACAATGTTGAAGTTTGACTAAAATGTGGTTGTCGGACTTACATTGTCTTTATTTTTATTTATTTTTTGTTAATACACCAAAACAATATTAAGGAGCCTTAGTTCTACATCAGTTGATAACATATCTTTATGTATGTAACGAATTTTTCGTAGTATCGAACTGTATATTTTGTGTAGAATATCCCGCAAACGACCTGAATAAAGCATAGGTATTCCAACAAAACTTTACAAACTAGGCTTACTGGGTCCACCGAAGTAAGCGACTCACTAACAGATTTATTATATCCGTTTATTTACATTTTTTCTAGTCTAACCAGTAAAAGAGCTAATGCTAGATAAGATTTTGTAAATGGGAATATTGTTTTTTAAGCCTTGGAGCATATTTTGATTTCATGTAGTTGTTATGTTTAGTGACAATATCGTAATAGTACGTAATAATCTTTTTTTGTAATAATGACTGTCAGAAAAATATAAACTTGTCTTTATTATAACCACATGCATAATTATTGTAATGACACAGACTTTAAAATACAGGCGACAGTGCTAATACATTCCAAACTATCACTAAATATTTTTCCTTTTTTTACTGGTTACTGATTTTTTAGAGTGCCTATTTATTTTATGCAGAAGCTCACCTTTACTTATGTTAGAAAATCAAAGTTGTGTAGTGGAACTCATAGAGAGTTTGGTGCAGATTAATGGCAATGTTGCAAACCAACTTCTAGATGCTTTAATTCTGCTTACAAAAGTATCACCAAATATACGAGATCAACTCATCTTAATATTGCGGAAAGCCTTATATTCAAGGTGGGTACAAACCGAATTGGTGCACTTTTCTAAATAAAGTAGGTATGTGCAATATATATATATATATATATATATATATATATATATATATATATATATATATATATATATATATATATATATATATATATATATATATTATATATATATTGACACACCAGCCATTTAATATACAAATTAAGTTAAAAAATAAATGAAAGACAGATAGAGTAATTAATAGTACTGACGCTCTGACCCGTCGAATTTTATTTTTAGTTTAGTTTCCTTGCGTCATACCGAAACATACAGGGTAATTCGAGAAGGAGTTATGATGTCGTCGATATTTTTTTTTTTCAATTGTAAACCCCGTTTTTTATTTCAGAATCAGAAATGACATTTTTTTACATACGGCAAGGTAAATATCGATGTCAAGAAAAATTAATGTAAAACTTTAAAATTTAAAAAAAATTTGGTACCTTCTAAATTAAATGTTCAAACTGGGCCCCGTTAATAATCTGACTGTAGTCAAGTCGATATATAAATTCTTTTTGAACATTGTCGATGACATTTGCGGTTATATTTCGTTCTTCTTGGCGTATTCGAACTTGTAGGACTTCTAAATTGTCGGGCTGGGTCAAGTATTCTTTAGTTTTTGTGTCCTCACAAAAAATAATTAAGGGGGGGTCAAATCTGGTGATCTGGCTGGCCACTCAATTATCCCTCTTCTGTCTATCCAATGATTTGGAAAAACCGCATCCACGTAAGAACGGACAGGGACAGCGTAGTGGCGCCCCATCTTGTTAGACAAAAAGGTCACTCTGGAACATATCGGGTTCGTGTGGGTCTGGATACAAAGTTATTAGTGCAGGAAGGAGGTCAGATTGTTAACGGGGTTTTAAATAGTGTTTCTAAAGTAGTTGGTAACTTTGATATATCGCCCTTAAATATATGACAAAATAATCGTATTAGCGTATTACTTAGAAAAGTCAATAATAGGAATAGAAAAATATGACCGTCAATATTTTGAAAATGGTTAAATTTAGATATGTAGTGTGTTGAGATATATTCAGAATTTTACGAAGAATTCGAGAATGTTGTAAAAAGTAGTAAGGTTACCACTTTAAAAAATCAAAGTTTATTTTGTCCAGTTTTTTGGACGCATTCTGTATAATATTGATAAACATAACTAACCTGAACTAAAACTGACTTGTCAGGGCATTTTCCAAATTATTTCATTCTTTCAGAAATATGTAGGGTGACCCACACTGTAGATTAAATGATCCCTTTGTTTTTAACGAAAAATTCGACTTAAACTGCTATATTTATTAAGTGATAAAGAGTAAGAAAGCTTGTGTACTATGGTATTGTCAAGTTTGAAAATAGCTCTCCGTGTGCTTAATTTAACCATACAGAGCGAAATGATCATATTATTTCTAAAAATTATCAACTATTTTAGGTCAATAGAAACTCGACAGATGGCAGTAAATGGTTTCGTTAAACTTATTACCACGCTACGTTTAGTAGGAGGAGGTGTGTTAAGTCAAAGTACTGGTAGTTTTGTTTCTTCTGGCTATTCTCTTTATACGCAGATCTCGTTAAATAGAACTACGCAAACTGTAGCCACCAGCACATTTAGCAACGAGGCAATATGCTGGGAAGTTTTAGGGATTTTGAAAAGATGTTTTATGCAACAGGCTGAAGTTAGATCAAAATTATATGAAGGTAGGCTTTTAAATTAATAAATATAAATTGGAAATTGTTATTATATTTCACTGTGAATTTTAAGTACCGTTTAGGTTTAAATTTTACAAATGATACTTTAATCTGTTAGTTAAGTGAAAAAATTGATATTTTTTAATTTCAGCTAAAACCAGTTATTCAATTTATGGTGGCACTTTAATTTTTCTTAATTATACTATTAATTTGCGGATATAGTTGACAGATTAGTTTTCAAGCTTTATGCTTTTGAAAAGAAAAATATTACCACCATTGTTACAGCTGCGAACAAAATAAGTAAGCTTGAGATTTAGATAATTATAATCTTTTACAGTATCATTAAATTTATACTAAGTTATCAACAGAATATTCAGCCAAACTTTCATCATTCTGGACTCTTGTCATTCCGGGAAGTGTTGGCACAAGTAACTATTTTGAATAAAGTTCTGGTGAAGGAACATCTGTCTACCTATTCTAGTTTGCTCTCATTTTTAGAATTGAAGCTGGTTGTAGTACACAAAACTTAAAGGTTCTGTTTTCATCTGCAGTCCTTCTTTCTACAGCTTTCACAAAACAAATGAGGGACTCGGTTTTTATCTTGTGAGATACCGAAGTTTAAAAATAATAAAGATTTTCTTGAAGATATTTCTGTCTACCTATGTAGTTTGCCCTTATTTTTAGAATTAAAGCTGGTTTTGGTACACTAAAATTCAAAGATGTTTTCACCTGCAGCCTACTACAATCCTTCTACAGCTTCTACAAAATACACGAATTAAATTTTCATCTTATATATTGTAGATTGTGAGTAGGTTGTTAAGGTTTTTCTTGCCCCTCAATCTATAAGATCTTTTGTGGATTACCCCAATTTAACATAAAAAATTTAGACCTTTCACAAAGTCCTTTATTCTTGTAAGGGGTAAGTGCTTTATTTCTTCAGACGTCAAGGTGAAATTTGAGTCTCTTGCACTTTCCTAGAGATTTTGCAAACAAAAAGTATCGGCGTGATATTCCCACTTCAACTCCTTCTGTCATCTTGAATCCATCACTAAACCCTACCTCTGAATCCTCTAGTCGAAATAATCCCTCTCTGTTCACATGGTTATATTCTTATGTTTTTCATCAAATCAATACTTTGACCAAAAACTTCAATAAACACATCCTTCCTTACATATTGATCAGTTCTAAGCGAATGCGATTTTGATGAAACGTAGTGAAAACTATAATCAAGTCAAATCGAAGTCTTAGCCCCAGTCAGCACGTTTTTAGATGCAACTACTGCCGGATTTGTATTCTCGCTAGATTGGAGGTAATGGGGTTCGGAGACCGTGCAATGAATGGATGGATTCATTTCTAACGGGACATAGGATGTTGGTTAAGATAAAAAATATCCTTTCCTCTACAAAGGAATCTCGTGGAGTTCCCCAGGGCTCTACACTATCTCCATTACTCTTCCTGACATTCATAAATGATCTTGTAAACTATCTGACATGATAAATCACAATTAGTCCTATTTGCTGATGATACCAGTGTCGTGGTGGGGGCTTCGAGCTTTAAGGAATTACAAATTGTGGCTGGGAAGATACTATCTGATTTTGAGACGTAGTGCAGAAGAAACAGGCTCACAATAAATGCATCCAAGACTGCTTACATCATTTTCCATAAAAGGAAGGAAGTTTACGATCTTGATCTAACTCTTAATGGTGAGATCTCTAGGTTGACTTCAGTAAAGTGCTTGGATTGTTCTTTTTGGATGATAAACTGTGTTAATTAAGTCACATACAACATGTTGTCGGTAAGCTGAACTGGGCTTACTTTGCTATACGAAATCTCAAAGCTATTTTCGATAAAAAAAAACAACTTATCATATATTATGCTCTTGCATATCCCCACCTAAAATGCTTGATTCTATTTTGGTGCCATTCTACTGATTGGGAGAGAGAGTGTTTGTATTACAGAAACGTTTGCTTAGAGTTATCTTTCGGTTGGGTCCTGCGTACAGTTGTCATAGGCTTTTTCTGAGAACCACATCCTCATTTCCCTCTATACCTATGTTAAAAGAAATTTCATTATCTTTCCCTGAAATAATCATGAACACAGTATAAATCTAATACCTTAATTGACACTCATCGACTTTCAGCCTTCAAGAGAGGGCCTAAATACTTGTGTTGTGCTGTTTTTAACACGTTATCCGAGAATCTCAAGAAGCTACCGATAAAGCAGTTTAAGAAACAACTAATTTCATTTTTTATGCTAAGGAATTTTATTCTATTAGGACATACTTGAAAAGCTAGCAGCTCTTTTGAACTATTATATTGTATTCTGTTAGTTACTTTATGTTGTATTGCTTTTTTCGACATATTTAACCTAAATTATGTTACTACTTCATAGTTCACGTCACCTTATAATTTTTATTTTAATGAACAATGAACAGCCCCATCTATTTTTGGGTAAATTATCATAAGTAGTCAATCCATTAAAATTTTGCTTATACCTTGAAAAAAAAATGTTGACATATAATAATAAGAAAGGCAATAAACCAAAAAAATCTTATTGTTTGCGGTACATGTTACTTCATATATTAATATATATTCTTGTTATTTTAATGTTACAGTTTAAAACCGTTCAAATAAAATGAATTTATCTGTTTCAGACTTGTTTGATGCTATTTGCATCAATTCAGAGTTAGGTATACCAGTCCTTGATATCTTCTGGTTTCATTTTGTGGAATATTATGTTATGGATGAGGAGTCAAATCCACCTTTAAATTTTAATAAAGTTGCTGACCTGAGAGAGACAGATAGTATTTTGTTAGTAAGTATTTTTCTCAACAAACTTGCTATAACGATCACAAAGTTGTATTCTCAATAATTTACAAAAAGTCAGGTTTGTTGTTTATTATCAAACTTAAATATTACAGGAGCCTCTTGGTAAATTTATTTTTACAATTGCACAAATTGTTGCCCAAGTCCTTAAGTCAGAAGATGATAGAGATAACCCAACTGTTGTAAAATATGTCGAAATATTGGACTCTTTATGTAACCGGATGGCAAATTGCGAATTAGTGCATTTTGAGTTGGTAAGTTATTAGATCACAAATTGTAGACAATTCAGCAACATACTTAAAAGAGCTTAACTTAACATTATTATTATTATTACTTATATTTTTTCAACTAAATACGGCAAAGCCTAAGAAGGATAATGTGTTTTATTGGTTGTTATGTAATTCAGATTAAAAAACAGTATAGAACAAAGTTAAAGATATTAATATATGTTCAGTAAATCTCTCCCAAATGTCAAATTCTTACTATTACAATTTATGATTTGTACATATCCCGAATTTGGAGTATTTTTCATTCTAATGAGATTAAATGTTAAACATAATACAGGCGCTGAACTGATTAATCATATTTTGCGTTTCATCTCGTAAATGTAACCGAATCCTGATAGTTACAAGATTCTTTTGGCGTTAGCGGTGAAACTAAATTTTTAGTTATCTGCTAATGACTTGTACTTTTCGATTTTTAACTAAATAATTTTTTCTTATTTGTGAGTTCCCCGAATAATACTTTTTAGGACGATGGAACTGATTTGACCGACATTCTACCGGAGAGCCAGCAAAAAGTGCACATTTTAAAAGAAATAATTAATGTATTTGAGGCACTTATCGGATATAAAATTGCTACTTTAGATTCAAAAAATGACAATCAGTGCCGTGTTATTAATAGTTTATATCAAGGATATTCAAGATTTTTACATTTTGGCAAGGTAAGTAGACATTGCATTTAAACGGCAAGTTTATAATTGTAACTCTCAACCTATAGTAAGAATAAAATAATAAACTTTCAATTTTTTTTTCATGTATTTTATCTTTGGTTTGAGCTTTCATAAATTGGCAAAATAAAAAAAAAGTTAAAATTGATGACAAATTCCCTAGAGAACAGAGTCTCTGGGGAATTTTGTTCTTAGTTCAGGCCTAACAATAAAATAATTTTAGAACTTGGCCAAGCCGAAAAAGGCTAAAAAGAATGAAAAGTTGTCTCAGAAGGATGAAAACAAACAAAGTCAAAAGACTGCACCCAAAGAAACGCAAGCAAATACTACGCGGAAAGTTGACCAAGCTGCAAAGACTCAATCCAGATCTTTTAAGGCTCCAGATACTTTATTGGATCTTGCCACTGTTGAAAAGGGTCTTAAAACATTACTTGAGTAAGTATGTTTGTTTTATTTTTGACTGCCTCGATACCATGTTACAATGAATATCTGATACAGATTTATTATAAAATATTTGATCATAGAAACCAAATCGTAGATGTTAACTTAAGCAACGGTTTATGACGCTGTCTCTGCAAACTATTGGATACAAAACATATAAATATGCAGTATTTCCGAGTTTTTGTAGATCTGCAGCCTTATATGTGATTACAAGTAAACAGACAATTTTTAAAAGCAAATATGAAATTGTTTATTTTAAATATACCTTCTGTCTGGAATTTCTAGTTGATACGACTGTAAGTAACAATCGCACTTTATTGAACAAGTTGCAGTCTTTTCAGTACGACGTCGCTTGCGGTTCGTAACAATTTTGAACAAGGTACCGCTTTTCTTCTTCTTCGGGTCGTTTAAAGGAGAAAGAGAGACAGTTTATTTTCTGCCAATTCGGTTCTGATTTTCTCTCTCTCCATACGCATTTCGATCACCTAATGATCTTATCAGTGTAGCTGTAATGAACCAAACGCAAAACTCACAGGAAACAACTGTCCATATAAAATCTAAATTCCGGGACATATCGGCAAGATATTATCCTGGAGACATTTTTGATGTCAGGCTGTAAAATATCAACAGTCAAACGACATCTATGCATACACCGGAGTAGTGGAAAAGCTGTTATTAAACTAATTCTACGGTCGTAAAATATTTTTTTATATCTTACTGAAACTTTAATTTTTAAATTTTCCATTATTCCGGTGTATGCATAGATGTCATTTGAGTGTTGGTATTTTACAGTCTTACATCAAAAATGTCTGCAGAATTAACACCCTGCTGACTGTGTGGGAATTTATATTTTATTTGGAAAATTGTTTCTTGTAAATTTTGCTCTTGGTTCGCTGCAGGAAATAAACTGTTAGAAGACCTTTTTTCCGTTCATCGACCTAAAGGAAAAGAAAAAAAAGAGAGCTTATTAAACTAATTCTACTGTCGTAAAATAGTGAAAGATGCAAAAACAACAAAAAGTATCGATACCGATATCAACTCGATACTTTTTTACATGCCTGTCGATATTTTCCAAAAAGTATCGATACCCTCAATTATCGGTATCGAAAGATTTATATAACATTTTTAAAAAATAACCTTCGATTATATAAGTATATTTAAACAACAATAAAATCGGTGGGAGAGTGTTTTTTTTTTTGATATTCGACACACATAAATATTGTTATTCCGTTTTACTTTCAGTTTGTTTTGCTTGTCGTGACTCCTTTAAGTGTTTTAAAAATGTTAAAATTACTATAAATGCAAAGTTTATAATTAATGTTAACAAAAAGAGGATTTAAAAACTTTTTTAAAATATTATTATATATTTAAAATAACATAATAATTTAGGCAACCAGAAACTCATACCTTTTTACTTTATTTCCCGATCGATGTGGGAACCGAGAAATCGCACTATATATCGACATATTTCCAAATATATATTCTTGTTCTGACAATATGTTAATTCTACGAGGGAATTTGTTGAGCCAACTATATATTTGATTTGGAAATACCGATACTACAAAGAAAGATCGACACTTGGAATTGGTATAAAATTATCGATGCTATAAAGATTGGATACTTCAGTAAAAGTATCGATACTTTAGAAATATCGTTTGCGTCCCTAAAAATTTTTCTTTATATCTTGCTGAAATTATAATTTTTATCATTTCGAAATCAGTTATCAGAAAATTTGTTTACATTTTGTTTGTTGAAAAAAGGTGTCGCTTCTCGCCTGATACCAAAAACACTGAATTTTCGCTTCTTTCTCCGTTAATTAAAAAGTATAGTATATACTAGTTTTGTTATTAAAATGTATTTATGGAAATGCTCATACTTCTTGTTTTAGTAAAATGACAAAAAAAATAATGATTTTTACAAAACGATTGTAGTTACGTAAGTCTTTTGTGGTTTGTCACCACTTGACTGGAATCGACCGTCGGAGTCAAGTGCCTTCAGATCCGCCATTGCCGAGATTAAACGTATCCTCAGACAGCAAGGGTTCAGTCAGACAATAATATGACTAGACGAAATCACACGTCATTACGAGTTGACATCACTCGCCTGAAGAGACAGGAATGGCCCATTAGCTGAGTCGGTGGGGAAGTTCCTGACCATGTGCGCTCAATCTCATCACCTGAGAAAGCAACGTTACAAGGTACGATAGGCAAAGCTAGTCATCGCGATACTTAATAAAACTTCAACGCGTAACATCGCCTAGGCATGATTACTGCCGGCAGTTACCTTGCAGCGTTACGCAACTTTCGTTTCGCGTTAACTTTCGCATGGCAAAGAAGTTTTGTGTATCAGAAGTTAGGACAAGGTCGCAATATCGTTTCGTCATTCCTTACTCTTCAGACGAGTGATGTCAACTCGTGACGACGTGTTTCATTTTGTTCCGATTGTAGTCACTTGTAATAATAATGTCAATATAGTATTATTTCACATTTCCATTGGTTTTTCAAAATAAATAATGATATTAATATATATGTAATTTCCCTGGCTTGAAAAAATGTCTACCTACTGTACATCTAAGTTCATTGTCTAAAAATATCGTCTCTATCCCATGATTTTATTTTTCATACTATTATAACAAAAGGCTTGCTTAGAAAGTATGGATGATATAATTTTTGATAGTGAATAGAAGTCTAAAGTGACATTTTTGATAACCCATATAGTTTTTCCAAATTTCTATAACCGTTGGGCATAAATTTATAGTTTTTAAGTACACTTTTAATGTTTATTAGGCCATCTGTACCTTGGGCAACTACAAATGATGCGAACACAATTAAAACGAAAACTGAAATTCATAGACACTTCATCAATGCTGCGATATATTTGGTTGGTAAAAATAAAAACCTTAAAACTGTCGATAGTCAGTATCAAAGGAGCTGTTATGAACATATTACTACTATTGCTGCCACCCTATATAACAGGATTATAAAAAGGTAAATAAGTAATTATTTTACTGATTTAATTTCGGTAATGCATGATTTATAAATAGGAATTATTATGCTTATTGTATTAAACTTAACTGGTATGTATGTCCATAGAGTGGGGGGTCTGTACACTGCGACCTGGTAGATCCATTCTGCCCCCTACTGTTGCCCAGTCGTAAGAGTTACCTTATCGGCTAGAGCAGGTCCTCCAGTCTTATTTCCCTCAGGAATCTTAGGATGTTGGACGATTTCAAGGTGGTCTCAAGAACCGCATCCTAGGGTTTTCTAGAGCGCTGCACTCTACAAGGATATGAATAGAAGTTTCGTCCTCCTCCTCACAGAATTTGCACTCTTCTCTTTCTACCAGTCCGAGTTTCTTGAGGTGCCCCTTCAGGTAGCCATGTCCCGTCAGGACCCCTGTCAGAACTTTGAGCTAGTTTTTACTCAAGCTTATGCATTTTTTGAGTCTCTTGTCGTAGTTCCCCAGAAGTATCTTTGCTTGTCTCAATCCTGACAGCTCCGTCCAATGATCTTCTACTTCCTTCTTCTACCTTTAGTTCTTCCAGCATTACGCTGCTGCTGATTCCACAGAAAGGCTCTGGCCCCAGAAAAGATATCTCAGCCCCTTTCCTCGCGAGCTTGTCTACTATTTTATTCCCCTCTATCCCGGTGTGTCCCGGTACCCACATGAAGGTAACAACCGCTAAGGTTGACCTAGATGATTGCATTATTTTAAGCGAAATTATAAAGGAAATAGCAGTCAGATCACTAAAAAAATTTAACTCATAAACCATGGAATCGTGGAATCGTGGAAATTAGACCTCCTATTTGATCAGTTTTCTTTTTCTTATGATATGGTTATATTTTGAATTATATTTGTCAACAAATAAACCTTTCCATGGGAAAAGCCTTGGAATTGGTAACGGGAATAGTTCCCAGAAGTAAAGAAAAATTGTCATTGTTGCCGGTGTGGTAGTATTTTTAAGATTCACAACTTAGTTAACTTTTTAAATTGGAATACAGGAAAATCTACTTCTTGGTGGCATAATAATTTTTCATTGTGAGAAAGTATAAAAACTAATAAAATATGCGACATCTTAAACACACAATGAACAGTGAAAAAACAAAACTTTGATTCACGTAGAACGCATGCACTTTCGTAAATCTTTTTCAACTAACACAATTTGTAGCATTACTAAAGTTGTAACCATTATTCCTGTGGAGAACCATAGGTATGCCACCATATGCAAAACATGTTCCCAACAAAGTTTCGATCTGACAAATACGTTAATTCAGGATACCTCTCGGCTCTCTCATTATAAAACGTACCACCTTTAGGTAGTAAAAATATAAATGTTATAAACAAGTGGCTTAAAAACTGTATATAATGCATTCAATTACCTCAATTGTTAATACTTCACAACTATTTTAGGTTAAGCGACTATGTTGATTTTGACTGTATGTCGGCCGTTTCAAGCATAGAATGCTTCCATGCTATACTGCTTTTAATCAATGGACAGTTTAAAAACAACCTTATTAACTTTTTAAGCAAACTGGGTAAGTCGCCATATTACGGTTTTCTATTAAAATGGTTTCTACTTAGAAATCGATTAATTATTATTTTAGGGGGTAAAGATAAGGAAAGCACGTTGGTTGAACATCTTCAACCAATAGTCAAAGAATTTCAAAAGCTTTTTGAAACTGAAGAGGACGAGCTGTCAAACGATCCCGAAATTAAAAAGTTATCGTTGATGGTTATAAATGTTCTTAATGTCTTGTGCGGTTTTATTCCTGATAATAGCAATGTTTTATCAGTAGAGGTAAGGCATATCATTATTTTTAAGCTTATTTCTTATAATTTTTTACTTCTGTCGCATATTCTTGAAACTCAAAGATATTACAACTTTCGGCATTAACAATTATTTTTAGGTTTATGAATGGCTTAAACAGTACTCTTTTAACAACACAGTTCCTAGTAAGGTGGCAGGTACTTTGATGAGTTTACTCTTTGAAACCCATGTAAAATATCAGGAAGGACTTGGTCTATTTGAACGTGTTTCTGCTAAACTAATGGATGTGATAGGGGTAGTTGACGAAGTAAGTTTTGTAATAATTGCTTATAGATAATCAGCATTTGCTTTTCATTTAAAAAGTAGATATGCATTCATTACTCTGAAATACTGTTTTCTAATTTAGGAAATAGACAATGAAGAGTCTGATGATCTTAAAATTATCGATCTGAGTACTTCAAATGCAATACTACAAACTTTATGTTCTCATGTAAAAAATATTCTAGATGATATTGACAGTATTCTAGCTCGAATAAAATCGGAATATTATATATTAACATATCAGGGTGAAGGCGATGTTAATAAAAGTAAGTAGATGTAATAGTGATTTAAAATTATAAACATTTTAGCTACAGCTTTTTTTTCATATTAGTTTAGAACAAAACATTTCTGATTCAACAGATAGGTCCAGCATTCTTAACTCTTTGTGAGATTGTGCTAGAGTACAGTATTATTTTATATAATTCTTTAGTAAGCGTTTGCACCAACATGCCACACTAAAAATTCACTGTTTTAAAAAATAAAATATTAAGCATGTGATTCCTGATTAGCCTGAATTTATCTTAGCAAGTAAATATAATTACCCTTTATCTTTCTGTTCTATTTTCTTTCAGGAAAAAACGATCTTAAAACTAAAGAGAAAGGCATATCTTGTCAGTTATGTTTCGTTGTTGAGATACTAGCGAATTTGGCTAATACTGCTATACCTCTAGGGAATATATCAGATGCAGTTTTTAAAAATATAATGCAGTTATATTCCTCACTATCTTCGTTGACTAAATATTTTATGGGTCGATCTTCTAAAAACAATTTAGCTTTTCAAGGTGTTTGGTAAGTAAAATATAAATAAGTAACATTATGTGTTTACACGGATGCAACCTCCAGGTAGTGCTATTTAGCCTAGATAAAATTACGATTTTTTGGACTTCTCTTTTCGTCCGGCTAAGTATGACCATATTAACCGAAGAAGACTTGATAAGGGCAGGGTGATAGTCTAGTACTAGACTTTCTAAGTTTTCCTCTAAAGAGAGCGCACCAAAAGAATTCTTTAAAAACTAACTGTTCATAGTCATAGCGGCAAATAAAACGACTTTTAGTAACAAAACAAAAACATACAATGACGCAGACGCAGAAAATAAATACACATTAAACAACTAAAACTAAATTTAAGATATTTTTTTAGAACGATCAAGTGTAAAAAAAACAAACATGATGGCCGAAATAAAAAACCATTATCACCTGCCACTCCGTAACAAATGTATTCGGTTTTCGATTTAATAGCATTCCAGTCGTTTAGTGCCTGACAAAATATATTGCCGATTAGAAAAAATCCGCGTGTGTTAAGCTATTGCTCTCTTGCCAGACGTAAATTATAATGGATAATTATAAATAATGTGGAAACTGCAAAAGTATTCAGAAAAGTTTAAAGGAAAAATAATAAGAGATGTTTTTCGAATAACTTAAGTAATGCCCGGGCACTGTGGCACTATCCTACGACCTGCTACTGGCTATAGATATGCCGAGAGCTCAGTTTGGAAGAGATCTCTTGAGTAGATTTCATCATACCTGTATCTTCTGTTGAGTGCTTCAATCATACCCTAAATTTAAACAATAAATAGATTTGTTTGAAGGCTGTTTATGGTCGGTGGGGAGACGCTTTTTTGATGTTTGACAGACATAAACATGTTTATTTATCCTTTCTTTCAGTTTAATTGCTTATCGTGATTTTTTTCGGTGTTTTTAAGTGTTAGAGATTACTATAAATGCGAAGTTTAGAATTAATATTAACCAAAAGAGGATTTAGAAACTTATTTTTATTGGTAAATATTGTTTACATATTGAAAATATCAATAATAAGAGTTTAGGCAACCATATATTCATACTTTATGTATTCAGAATTGACATACCGATTATCATATACTCGTTTAAATAATGCAATTAGAAAAGGATAGCGTAAAATCGGTATGTGTGTACCAAGAATTTAAATATCTACTGTTTATCAACACTTTATTAAATATAAATAAAATATTATTACGTTATTCAGCGTTCAAACAACCGGACCCTAGTATGACGTTATGCTGATTCTACAGGAGTATGTTCGAAGGTTGACTGTGTAGAAATGTATTAACTTATTTACTAGTAACACCTACCACGTTCATGTTTCTCTTTTGATGTCTAAAAACAAACCACTGCGCAAAGTCGATTGTCGCCTGCAAATGGCGTGTCTAGGCGAAACTTCTACATTGGATGGTATACCAACCGTACGGAGTGCCAAGGTCATTCAAAAAGCTTCGCTGATTAAAACAAGGGCGGTAAAATTTAAGATTATCTTTATAGTCCTTGTAAATGTTCTCATGGATACAAGCCATTTTGTGGACTTTGCTCAATTTGCTGATCCATAAACTTCCAGACTTAAACACTATAATGGTAAAATAAAACCACACAATAACCCCAAATTTTGTCTATGATTCGGCGGCACTATTTATATTGAAAGATGGGTAGTTTGTTGTATATAAAGCAGCATTCGTCCAAGTGAATTAGAAATGTTACCATTCTAAATTTTTTTAAGGTTTGAACGTCTAGTGAAAAAAGCGGGAAAGAAACTTGCTTCTTTGGTCTACAAATTAATACTCCATCTGGATGGATATCATAACCAAGAAGATGCCACACAGGGTAGGAAGAAAGCTGTGGAAGGTTCAACAATGAAAAATAAAGTTCTGCGAGAAACGAAAATTATACCTAAAGTCATATACGAAATCGAACAATTTAGTAAAACGATTATACAACTTACAAAGAAAACCAAATTTGATTTGTCCAAATATGTAGGTCAAGGAACTTCCAGAGATTTTAGAATTAAACAACCTGCTCTGCAGGAACTGTTACAACAAGAAGGTAAGTTAACTATTGGTCCGGTGCAGATGTTGTTTAAAATTAATCGTTCTTCTCACAACTGGAATAATGGTTATTGAACATACATTTAAGGCTGACCGTCGTATCACTTATGGTTTAAAATAGGCTTGTTCTTTTGCAAGCTAAATTTCTTTGTCTATATCAAAGAGATTTTAGATTGATAAAGTCCATCGGGTCTATTCTAAACCATACATTTGTTTAGAGCCAAAATTGTTATGAACACGTGAAAAAAAACTGAATGATTTTATGCGTATAGACAGACAAACAAACAGAAAAAAAGCAGCCTATATCACTTTTGAAAACCTCTTCATGTCTATAAAATTTTATCAAGATCGGTTCAGGTGTTTCGAAGATTAGTGCGTACAGACCGGCAGACAGACAAACGAAAAAAATCGGTCTATATCACTCCTGACAACCTCTTCTTCATGTCTGTAAAGTTTCACCGAAATCTGTTCTTGGTTTTAAAGATTAGCCCGTGCAGACAGAAATACGGACAAACCGAAAAAGCAGCCTTACATCACTCCTGACAACTCTTCTTCATATATTTGTAAAGTTTTATCGAAATCGTTTCTTTCGTTCCGAAATTTAGCTCGTACAAGCGGACAGACAGCAAAAAGGTAGCCTAAAACACCCCTGGCAACTTCTTCTTCATGTCTATAAAGTTTAGTGGAAATTGGTTCAACCGTTTCGAACAGAGACAGACAGACCCTTCAATTTTATTTATATGTATAATATGTGTAGATAGATAATTACAACCTAATTACGATATGTGATATTTATTGCACTTCCCGTTTTTATGTTACAAATTTGTTATACAGAATATGTTTTTTAAAACTAGATTTAATTTTATTAGGAGAGGATCCAAATGTAACTCGTTCTACCCAAGATGACGCTGAGGAAAGCAGAGAAGAAACTAGATCTGATGTTGAATCCAATGATGGTACAGAAATCAACGACGAAAATGAAGATCCTACATCACCACCACCTACGAAAAAATCGAAGCGGTAGTTTAGGATTTAAAAATTAAATATTTTTATACCATAAATTTCAGATTTTTATTTTTGATTCATCTATTTCATAGTTTATTTTTAAAATACATATATTTCAATATATTTGTTACTACTTGAAATTATTAAGGGTTATTAAATTTCTTTATCTATATCTGTTGGTTTAATTGAATATGTGTGGTGCATGGAGTATTAGAGACCGTGACTTTTACTATAGAAGAGGTATACTTCGTTAATGTTTTTACTTAAACCCCCCATGTAACAACGGCATGCTAGACTGGGTTCTATAAAAATAAAGGAACAGTAAATGTCCTAATAACGATCTTTTATAATTTCGGTGTGTAGTAATCTTGGAGCACTGGAGGCAGCATAGAATGCTCCACGCGCGTTACACGGCATTCAGAGTCGGAGAGGAAGGGCGAATAGGTGATTATGTTAACTCTCTCGCTCCGAATGTTTCCATAGTTTCGAATGACGGTTCGGAGTGAGAGAGATAGCACCACCTCATATTAGCTCTTTCTCTCTCACCCTCTCTCTCGCTCTTTTACTGCCCTCGATTCAAGAGTTTTAAGCTCAGGTGCATCAAACCCTGAGTAGCTCCGAGCACATCTGAATAAAGCGGTAAAAGTGTTAATTTGAACAGTCAATAACCTACAAATTATTTTTATTTCGGAATTTGTGTTTTTAATATACATAGTGAAATATATTGAAGATAAAAATGTAAAAATATTATATTATTACTTATTAGTTTTGAATTTTGTCTGGTGTCATGGCATTTTCGGCCATAAATATTTCGCAATTCGTTAAAAAAACTATGGACGTAAATCCGATATCTTGTGAAATAATCTTATTTTTGTGTCTCGATTTCATGTATGAAATGTTTTTTTACCCAAAAATAGTATCTAAAAATGATAACTGGTAGCTGCTAGGTCTTTATATACTAAATTTTTTTTTGGTGCTTGAGGGGTAAGGGGAAAGCAGATCTGACAAGCGCCGAGGCATTATGCACTATTTGAATAAAGCAAGCGCTTCTTGCACCTGTACAGCTCCGAGCTGTTCATGCCAAGGAATCGAGGGCAGTATTTGTCGTATAACGCGCGCGGAGCTTTGCATGCTGCCTTCAGAAAAGAACGTCAAAAATATGCTTACGGAATCGGGCCCCTAATTTTATAAAAATCTGGTACGCCTTGAATTTTTAAAAGAAAGTTAAAAACCATGTGTTGAGATATTCCAAATTTTGTACATATGCTCTAGAAAACTATCCGAATTTACCATTTTTATATTTAGTAGGAATGAAATTCTTCCACCATTCTCAATGTAGATCCTCCCTATACTATTATTGCTACTTAATTTCTTGCTTCCCTAAGATGATTTATGCCAAAAAACAAAGCAACCAAAGAAGAAACGCGAGATCATATCTTTGACAGATGACATTGTTCATTGTTTAATTCAAAAGGTGAAGTAAAAAATTATTCGAAAATATGAGTATAATGATGTATATGCTTCGACAAATAAAAAACTCTCCCTTTAGCCCGGCCCCATTAACTGGTAAGTATTTATCAATTAAATTAACTTTAACCGATAACCCCATTTTATAATAAAATGTATGATTTACTCAAAGACATTTAATCTAATACGTTTTTGGATTTACTAAATAGTAGATTAATAAATTGATAATTACAATTGTATTGCATAATTACCGTTGGCAAAAATCTTCTATATTTATGTATTGGCTCTACTGACAAATTCTGTAGGAACATCTTGTTTTTTTTTACTTATATTTACCATTTTTTCAGAAACCTATCACCAAAGGTTTTCATCTGATGAAAAGATGAGTCCTAGAATGCAAGAATTCAAAAAAAAATTAAGAGAAAAGACACCTATAGGTAAACTAGATGAACCACTTGCAAAACATCCCTATGAAGAGAAGGAGCCCTTGGAGGCCTGGCCAGACAATACAAATCCTCATACTGGTGAAGTTGGAGGTCCGAGGGGTCCTGAACCCACAAGATATGGAGACTGGGAAAGGAAGGGCAGAGTATCTGACTTCTAGAAATTGTTCCTTTTAAAGAATCATTTTGTTATTGTGTTAAATTTAATAAAATTTATTTATGTTGAATATAATTTATGAATTGATGAAATTTTTTCTGCACAAATCGTTTTATAATTATTGACCTTGGAAAGCTAGTTAGACATCCACACAGTAGTTCAAGGAGCTGATAAAGTAGTATATTGTGATTGTAGTATATTGTTTCAGTTTGTTTTCGACTCCACATATGTGATCATGTATATATGTTTATATTGAATTATATGGTCTATGTTATTAAATACATGTTTTGTAACTGTTCTAAAAAAGTATCCTTTACCCCATAATGCGTAAAAGCTTTGAAATTAGCTTTACATTTTCATGATAATTAAGCAAGTAAACCAGTTATTTCAAATTTATTATAATAATACATGACAAAGAACACTGGTTATCCATAAAGAAAATAGTACAATAGAACAGAAAAATTTTCTAGAGGCGTTAAACTTATGAATCTTTTGATTATTTTTTTGGAACGTCATGCGAACTATTTAAAAATTTACTACTACGGTCCTGACGGCTATGGCGTCGGTCACAAGTGTTCAAATAAATACTGGATGAAATTCGCCTTTAAAACACATAACGATAAGGTGCAAAATTAACGAGCCTTTGCCTGATCAACTAGATTCCCACACAATCGACCAGTGGAAGAATCTTTTATCGCCATTTTCTCTACTGAAGTTGTGCATCTTTTGTTGTGTTTATGTTTGAATTGTTTCAAGAAAGTAGTTTTTTGAGATGGAGGAGGTTAAGCAGGATACAATAATTCAAATCGATTTGAGTAAACTCTGCAGAACTTGTTTAACTGAAAATGGAGAGATGAGATCAGTTTTCATGCAAGACAATTCAACAGGACACCCTATGATTATTGCGGATATGCTTATGGGATTTACAAATGTTCAGGTTTAGTTTTCTTCACTTTAAGGCTATTTTTAAGTGAACACCTGTGAAGTTTAAATACAGATGTGAGATAATTATTAGGCTAATAATTATTAATGGAGAAGGAATATAATAATTATTAGACTAATTTTTACTTATTAACAGAGAAATTTTTAATTCATGGTATATATAAATTTCTGACTCACAAGGTTAAAATCTTGATAAATAAAATACTTTTATGCTATTTAAACTCGAGTTAAACTAAACAGCTGTGGCCCTTAGATACACCCTTTTACTTCTATTTTATCCAAACTCTTATCATAGTTTTTTTTTAAGTACGTTTTAGCCCTTAACATTAACAATAATTGGTTCAGATTAAAATATAAGATTGACTAGAATACAAAATTATTAGGTTGTCAACATGGTAGTTGATTTATTTTATCAAATCTAGATTGGCAATGAAGATGGCCTTCCAACATTAATTTGTCTACAATGTCTTCTACAAATTGGCAGAGCATATTCTTTTAAAGAACTGTGTGAACAGTCTGATACTAATCTTCGCCAATATTTGGGAAAGCCGTCTCCAGGAAGAAAAACACAGCTTAAAAATGAAGAACCTGTTCAAAATACTGAGTTTTCAAATTCCCTTCTTGATACATTTGGTATGGATTCATCTTCTAGTGATAGTGATCAAGATGATTATAAAGAAGACATTGCTAGTTTTTCATCTGGTATACCTGAAGGTAGTAATGACGAGAAGGCAGTTGCTCAAAAGCAACTGTTAAAATTGGCTAGAAGTCAAAAGGGTAAAAACAAGAAGAAAATAATTAGAAAAGCTACCCTGAGTGGAAAACTTGGTAAGTACATAATCTTTAGTCCTTAAAATAAGTAAAAAGGTTCTTGATTTTCCAGTAAATCTATGATTGTTCAGGATATTTAAGTAAGATTAGTCGATGATATAAGAGTTCATCAGTTTGGTTTCGACACTGTTTATATTGGGCATAATTCTTATGAAAAGTACTTTAAGATTATGCACCCTAATTAATTATGCATGCACACAAAATCCATGAAAAGAAATCTTATTGGTGTAAAAAGTGCTGATAGTGTTATAGTTTGAAAAT
Organism: Diaprepes abbreviatus; assembly: GCA_034092305.1. Lineage (NCBI taxonomy): Eukaryota > Metazoa > Arthropoda > Insecta > Coleoptera > Curculionidae > Diaprepes > Diaprepes abbreviatus. The sequence continues at coordinate 5,272,884 of JASJET010000087.1, forward strand.
CACAGTTTGACAACTGCAATCCAATACAAGCATTTAAGAGAAAGATTTAAGGAATTTTAATTGGAAGGATGCCCTATAAGGCTTTTTCAACTATAATCTTATTAACCGATACTGAAAGCTATGCGTAGTGTATGATTTTTATCCTTTGTAATATGTTTTTAAATTGTTTGTAATACATTTGTTTACACCCTAAGACATTTTTAATTTTGTAATTCTTTATTTTAAATTTTTAATTAGTGAGTAGCAAACAATGTTGGTGACTTCTTTTCAGTTTCGACTTTGTAACAGAAAATCACTTTTAATGACTATTATGTATTATGATCTTTCATGTATATGAACAATTATGTATATGACATGAAAAAAGAATTTTTAATTTTAAACAATCATAATACTAATACATGGAAATCATTTTAAATCAAATTTCAATTATTTGACATCAGTTAGGGTCTCAAAAAATTTTTGCATATGAAAGACTTGTTCAGGAATCCTGAAATTTATAATCTTTTCAGTTACCTTTATTTCACTGTTTTAAGGATACAACCAAGCACTGATTCCTCTCTAGATGTTACTTACAATCTTGTTATTTCAAAAATTTATAATAATTCCTCTATAATAAGCAGTAATGTAGAAATCTGTTTTTAGTTCCAAAGAAACGGCACGTTAGCGTTTGTAATGTTTGTAAAAAACAATTTTTGATTCTTAAAGCATTTCGTAAACATCTACGTGCTCATATTGAAGATCGACCTTTCAAATGTAAAGAATGCTCAAGAAGTTTTACTGAAGAAAATTATTTGAACAATCATATGAGGACTCATCTGCCTGATGAACAGAAGCCTCATGAGTGTGGTATTTGTAAAAAGAGATTTATTCATCCTACAATGTTGCATAAACATTTATTAAGGTAAATTAATGCTAGTATATTGTTATTAAATACCATATGTTTTAAGGTGGAAAGTCTGGATTAACATTATATCCCTTGAAGGAAATACAATATTAACACTTTTCTTATTTATATTGCTAACCTTTTCGAGGTTTATTAAATGTTTTTTAAATATTTTTAGCATTAACACTCTGATAATTTAATATTGTTTTGCAAACTGCCTCACCTTAAAAATTTTAATATACTCAATCATCACTACTATATATGTGCATGAATTTGTGTTATTTTTCTGTATGAACCAAATATTTTTATAGATAGTGAATGTTAAGGTTATTGTACTATACAAACATTAAAAACACATTTCCAATACAAAGAGTCGTATTATTATAATAATAATAATTAAAAAACTTTGTTAGGCCCAGTGACTCAAAAAGCTAACAACTGAGATTTTCCTGCTTTTCGCATTTTTAAATATACTTATGATACAAACAACTAAATATATCATAGCGGAACCAATATTAGAAACATCTCATGATAGAAACAGTTGGAAATACTTATCACATTACAAAGTTCATATTTCATTTCTTAAAAAATATGGCAAATGATGAAAACTAACCCCAAATTCATCCCTTAAAACGTATTTTTTTTTAGTTGTAATATGAAATCCCTTGCATATAATTAGATTTACAAAAAGGGTTTTATACATATTATTTTCTAACTAAAAGTTATTTATCGACTAACTTTGGGGGTAGTTTTCACCACTTTAAAATGTATTTCAACATATCTCAGAATGAAACAAATCAGAGGCCAACTCCTGAGAACCTTTCTTTGTTAGTGTTAATATATTTGGCAATATGACTAATACAAAATATAGGATACAATGTTATGTAATAAAATTTTGTTACTCATATTTGTAAAGAATGCTTAATGTATTTACTAACTTATTCTAAAAATATATTCAATGTATCTCAAGTCATTTGAAACCTATACACAAAAAAAAAAGATAACTAGTTTCTTATACTGATATGGGGACTCAGTTTTTTTCTCCCTTAATTGAAAGAAATACATCATTTTGTAAAGAAAAAACGAAGTATTAACCACTACTAAGGCTTTTAGTATATTGTCAGAACTATGTGCTGTTGTTTGAATGCTGAATAACACTAATATTTTTATTTATTTATATTTGGAGAAGTGTTGATAAACAGTAAGAGATCATTTATCTCTTGATACACACACTAATTCAATGATATCCTTAGACTTTAGACTAGTATAACATGCTAATCAATATGTAAATTTTAGACTAAAATAAAGGTAAGAATTTTTGGTTGCCTAGATTATTATGATTATTATTTCCACAATATTTATTGAGAAAAATAAGTTTTTAAAATCCTCTTTTTTATTCAGTTTAATTATAAACTTCGCATTTGTAGTCATTTCTAACACTTAAATAGACACACAGAAGTCACGACAAGCAAAAAAATTTAAAGCAAAATTAAATAAAAATATTTGTGTCTGTCAAATATCAAAAAAAAAAACACCTACCATAAATATTGCATTGTTGTTTAAATCTAAGTGTATGATAGAGGGGAAAACTATATCTTGTAGTATTCTAAGTGTAATCGCGGTATTTTTTCTAATTTTACAATTTTTCCCACTGTAATAGAGGGTCGCGAGACAAGCAAGTTCACGAAACTTCAACAGCTATTACATATATTAAATGATAAAATCTGTGATCCTGGGAAAATATTCTCTCTCCATGAGATTTTATAGTAAAATGTGATTGACTAAAATGTGTTCTTCGAAACGTCGTACAAATAAATAAAAATAAAGACGATGCAAGTCCGACCACCACATTTTAGTAAATCTTCAACATTGTCTACAACCTTCAAACAAACGTTAAATATTGATACAAGAATGGGCAATGATATTATTGAATGAACGGTGACTTTCTGAGGGTGTGGACAGACAGATAACAAACATTTAAAGATCATGCAATTCATATTAATAAAACGGTGGCATTTACATTTTTGACGATGTGAACGCGAAGGATAATATATAATACGCTAATTACTTCGAGCTACTGCTCTACTATTTTATTCTTACTCAATCCCAATAAATTTCTTGGCGTAGTAAAAAATTAAAAATCAAAGCAATTCAAATCATCCTTATATAATGTAAATTTAATCAATTACAGATGTGTGAAGAGAGTGGCAATAGTTACCAGTGAGAGAGATGTTGAGTATTCTCATTTGTGGTCATAAAATATAACTGGGAGAGGTGCCTCAGTATCTTTTGAATAAAGCTATTAACAATTACAATGTTTATCATCGTAATACTCGTTCGAGAGGCAACTTTTACGTATCTAAGGTTTCGCAATGCCGTTCACAAAATTTGCTTTTTTTTTAAGGTAATTATAATATGTCAGAAGGTTTAAAGACATTATAGTCCATGGAATTTTTAAAAATTCAGTTAAAGAAGTATTGAGCGCCCTTGAGTAGGAATATCTTGCTTTTGTTTGCATCAATTTCTTGCGAGACCTTCATGTAATATTTAATTTAAATTTTTAGCCTCTAACTGATTGTAAGATATTTTATTAATTTTGTTGTGTCGTTTCTGAAATTTGCTCGTCTTGCTTGTTATTTTACTTTAACTTTTCACTTAGAACATCTAAAAGTAATGTGTTTCTTGAAAAAAACAACTTTTGAGATGTTCAGAATGGCTTCTGTAGAGAAAAGTCAACTATAAGGACTGCTAATCAGGCAATTACTAACATATTATACTCTGTAAGTGATGGTGATAGGACAATGATGATGTGCATCGAGGTTTGGATGGCGTTAATCATCGGCTGTTGTTATCCAAACTTGAACACGGTAATAGTCGAGAGGTGGCATTTAAACTGAACAAGTCATATCTGGAGAAAAGACTACAGCGTGTTGTGGATTAATCCCAGAATGGCTAAAACATCAGCTCAAATTTAGAACCAGTGAAGCAGGTATTCCCTTAGTGGTCATTGCTGGGTCCTCTCTTCTACATTGTTTATACCAGTGGAATACCCTCTGTAATGGATCACCGCCTGATTCAATTTGCTTAAGACACATCTGTAGTGTTCGCCTTAGATAAGAAGAGTGATCTAACCAATACCATTTTTTAAACACTTCATATGCTAGAACTGGTCCTCTGCCAATAATCCAAAATTAAACATCAACAAAACACATTTTATTAATTTCTCATTCCCATGTGATAGTGACCAGCTTATGTATAGAAGTCAAAACGAAGAAATTACCGCAGTATATTCGGTATCATTTCATCCAGACTGGAGAGTATATACTGATAATCTTCTAGGAACTCTAGCAAAATATCCTTATGTCCTCAAGGTTCTCCCAAAATGTATGTGTCGCAGCTGCCTTGATTGCATATCACGCCCGTATCCATTCGCGCATTAGGTACCGAATTATTTTCTGGGGCAATGGCTGTAAAGTGCATCATATTTTAATTTTCCAAAACGATACAATACATATTTAATCTCAGACAACGATATTCCTGTAGACAACTATTTAAAGACCAATCTGTATACACTGTAGCCTCGACTTACATCTTTAAAGCTGTAATATCCATAAGGTCGCACAAGGTGCTGTTCTCCGAATATCTCGGAACACATAACCACAATACTAGGGGCATATCTGACCTAATTCCCATCGGTACTCATCTATCTTACATTAAAAAATGTTAATTGTACAATAATAAAAAAATTTAATAGCTTCCTCGGAGCTTGCGTCAACTTCCTTTACAAAATTTAAACATAAAACTAAAGATCTTTCTCCAACAAAAGACCTACTATTCTGTGGAAGACTACATCAAGGACTCATTAAGTTATGTGTTTTCTGTGCTACTATACTATTTATTTCTTTGTATTCCTAAACTGACAAGTTCTACGTCCGACGGACAAATGTTACTGTATTTAAATTGTTGTAATTTAGAACTAATAAAGTTTGTTTTCTTATGTATGTAACACTTGTATCTTGAATTTTATACTATAACATTTTTTGGTAACAAATTAGTCTTGTTTAAATAATAATAATCCCGACATAACATCATTTTTTTTTTCGATATAAAGTAATATTATCCATTATACAAAATTATTTTTTTTTTCTATTTTGTATTTTAGACACACTGGTGAAAAGCCTTTTGTCTGCAAAATTTGTAACAAGGGTTGTTTCGCTGAAAATAGTCTTTTGAAACACATGAAAATTCATGAGAAAAGGGAAGGGGACCCAGGTTTACTTAAACATATCTGTGATTATTGTAGAACAGAATTTCCCAGCGCTGATTCTCTGTCCATACATATCAAACAACACTCCGGCAGTAGACCGTTTGTATGTAATATTTGCGGAAAAGATTTTCCACAGAGATTTAATCTTGAGTTACATTTACGCACACACACAGGTATGTCATAAATACGTTCTTTATATGTTTTGCTTTATGCAGTATTGTTAGTAACTAATGTATTTTTTTTTCAGTAATTAAAATATTTATTTTTTGGTAAAAATTCGAATTTTAAATATAAATTTTTACATTGCCCGTTATCGGTTACATACGCTGAAGATATTTTTATAGCAGAACACACGTTCATATTTACCAACTTTTTTAAACATTGGTATATTTTTCGTTTTAATCCAAAAAATCTTTTCTAAACTTACCCAATTCAGTTTGGGAGATTCTACGTATATACTGGGTGTCAACGAATCTATTAGACAAGTCATAATTTCTAGAGTATTATGTGTATCAAAATGAGAATTGGTACAGGTAAATGGTATGTGAAGGGGAGAGTTTTCGTATATTTTCCACTTTCCGGCCACTTCCGGTTTCATCGGAAATGGCCCCGGTTTTGAATTTTTAAATGGAACACCCTGTATATTTTAACATTTTTGGATTTCTGAGACAATTCTAGATCAGAATGTGACATTATAAAACTTTTTACGTCTACTTCATTTTTTTAGAGCCACTTTTAAAATTGCATCTAGGTGGCCATGATCGGACGCAAACTAATCAAAGGGCCTTAGGTGATGTCAAAAAAATACAATCGCAAAGTTTTAGTTACTAGTATGAAAGACAGGAATAAGACAAGTTGACAAAATTACGTTTTCATTTCTAACTATTAATTTTCAAATGGCGACCCCTTTTTGACAACTACTTTTCGAAAAAAGCATTCTTTGACGAATCTAACGGTACTAATTTATTTGAGATTGGATTAGACATAAGAACAGAAATTAAATATTTTTAAGCAAAATACTGGATAATTTATTTACTTATGATAAGTGCGCCATGGACAACCATGATGCATAATAATTTGCAACTGCTTTGTTTTCCAAAGAAGACTTGATAAAAACAGTTGCAAATTATTATGCATCATGGCTGTCCATGGCGCACTTGTCATAAGTAAATAAATTATCCAGTATTTTGCTTAATAATATTTAATTTCTGTTCTTATGTCTAATCCAATCGCAAATAAATTAGTACCGTTAGATTCGTCAAAGAATGCTTTTTTCGAAAAGTAGTTGTCAAAAAGGGGTCGCCATTTGAAAATTAATAGTTAGAAATGAAAACGTAATTTTGTCAACTTGTCTTATTCCTGTCTTTCATACTAGTAACTAAAACTTTGCGATTGTATTTTTTTGACATCACCTAAGGCCCTTGGATTAGTTTGCGTCCGATCATGGCCACCTAGATGCAATTTTAAAAGTGGCTCTAAAAAAATGAAGTAGACGTAAAAAGTTCTTAAAATGTCACATTCTGATCTAGAATTGTCTCAGAAATCCAAAAATGTTAAAATATACAGGGTGTTCCATTTAAAAATTCAAAACCGGGGCCATGTCCGGTGAAACCGAAAGTGGCCGGAAAGTGGAAAATATGCGAAAACTCTTCCCTTCACATACCATTTACCTGTACCAATTCTCATTTTGATACACATAATACTCTAGAAATTATGACTTGTCTCATAGATTCGTTGACACCCGGTATTTTGTAGAATTCAGATTTATAACTCAACAAAAATATATTTTGAGCATTCAGTTACTTTTTACGTGAATTATTTTAGGTGAAAGGCCTTTCAAATGTGAAGTTTGTAAAAAAGGTTATGTTTCTAAAGCTAGTTTAAAAATTCACATGCGGACGCACACAAATGAACGTCCGTTTGCTTGTGAGTTTTGTGGAAAAGCTTTTCGACAGTCTGGAGATCTTACAAGCCATAAAAGATTACATGGAACTGATAAACCTATTGAATGTGAAGTTTGTCAAAAAAGGTAAAATATGTCTACTGTTACCAAAACCTCGAACGACAAGGTCATTTTTGTTATGTCAAGGTTGTAAAATAATTAATTCTATTAAAGTTTGAAATTTTTAATGAACAAAATACTTTTTACCACTTGTTTGTCCAAAATATCAAAATCCATATTTTTTGTTGACCTCCTTGGTCAGCAATGAAGAGAAACTGTTTGATCGAGGTTCTGGTTCACATTGTTAGTATTTAAATGACTGTCAGTTGTTAGCTAACAGATCACCGCTAATTAATGCCAAAATCGTTTTTTTTTTCGTCCAAACCCCACTTTAGGCACTAAATTGTTTCCTTGGTCAGTGTAATTTATACTTCTACACGTTCTTTTTTCGAATCTACAGTCGATACAATGCTATTTATTTTTATAAAAGCAAAAAGTTATTGATTATTTTTTAAAGACACATTGAAGTATTACCTAAACATGACTATATTGTTCACTACAGGCTAGTTATAGAATCTTTGACCTATAAGATCTTTTGTATATGACCTTAAAAGGTTTCCTGGGGCGTTTTGTTCCTTATTCATCAGGCGTTAAAATATCACCATCAAGAAAGGTTATTTTTTTTGAAAAAAATCTCGCAGAGCACATGTTTTGCTGCGTTATTCTAGAAATGCTAAACTTCATTGTCAGCAGTGCCCATTTTCTGGAGTAGATATCTCTAAGGGTAGTGTCCCTCGGACAGTCGAAAATCTCTTTTAGGGAGCTTGAGAAGCTAATTTGCCTTCTTAAGTCAAGCGGGGGCATTTTCCTCCTAAATCTGAAACATCAAAATAAGAAAGTTAGTTCATTGCGAAACTCTGTTCTTTTTTATGTTATACAAGCTTGATAAGTTAACAAGTTGAGTAGATTGTCATCAAGTAATTAATAAGTCCATTTCTAATTTTAAAGTTTGCATTTTTATTAATTTTTAGAAGAGTTTTAAGAAAAAAGAAAATAATTTAACTATCTTATATTCTTTTTAGATTTACAACACTTATGAAATTAAAATACCATATGCGTAATCATACTGGCGAACGTCCGTACGTATGCACAGTATGTAACAGGGGATTTACCGTCAACACTATTTTACTACGTCATATGAGAGTTCACTCTGGAGAACGACCGTACGTTTGTGTGACGTGCGGTAAAGCATTTTCCCAGTCCAGTACGTTAAATACGCACATGAAAGTTCACGCCAACGCCGTTAAGGTTGAACATGAAAAAGAAATTAAATTCAATGAAGAATCCAAATACAACATTCAACAGCAGCTTGCGCCCCAACAAGGGCAGGTGCAACAACAGCAACAACAAATGGTTATTGATCATGCCAACAGACTGATCCAAGCAGGTTTGTGATAATAAAAACTGATGCATAAAAACAATCTTAATAATCCGTTATCAGATCCATAAATTGGGCAACACTGGATGCGGGGGCGGATCCAGGTTCTCTCTTTGGGTATGGGGGTGATATCACAAGAGTAGAATATGGCTAGCGAAAGGAAGTTGTTGACGGTGAGTTGGGGGGGGGGGGGAACAGCATTCCTATTGTATTAGGCAGGGTCGAGTCTATTTTTCTAAATTTGAAGCTTTTGAAAGGGGTGGAGCGGTCACTAGCGAAAGCGAGTTGTCGACGAGGGGGAGATGCCAGCAGCATTCACATTTCTAGTGTAAGAGGCAGGGTCAAGTCTATTTTTTGTAATTCGAAGTTTGGGGGGGGGGGGGCTCTTGGATCCGCGTCTGAATGAATGTCGCCTAAAACTAAACGTTGAAGCCAAAACCAAAAGATTTTTTTTATATCCTTTTAGAAACCAAAAATTTTCTCGGAAATTCAAATTTACCTAATAATATGGAAAAACCCTTATGCGTTATTTAAATTGGTATTATTTATTATCTATCGTGAATTTAAATTCTTAGTGTAATGTCAAGCAACAACAGTTCAACGCACCATGGTTGGCATTGCCCGAAAAATTGTGCAATAATAGAAGCAGACGAGTTGCTTGAAAATATGTTTGTATATGTTTTTGAGACTGCCGAAACCGAATCTAAAACTAAAATTTTAAAATATTCAAAACTGTGAATTTTAAAATGCATAAATTTTGTAAAACTGTATAACTAAAACAAAATCTTGTATTAATATGTTTTTGAAGTTGCCAAAATCGAATCTGAATTAGAAATTTTAAAATATTCAACATTGCAGATTTTAAGACATGGCAATTTTGCTGGAACATGTAAAGACTACTTAATTAAAACAGAAACTTGTGCGTTACAGCTGCTAAAATCGAATCTGCAGTAAAAATTGTAAAGTTGGAAAAATCCTAAAAATTTTGCAAAACCATGTAAATTTCTACTTGACTGAAACTTGTTCTTATACGTCTTTAACGCTGTTTAAACTGAATCTGAATTAAACATTCCATAATTTTAAACAACGCAAATTTTTAATCGTAAAAATATTTTTTTAAACTTTTTTAACAGACATCTAAAAGGAGGACGTTCTACATTCTTTTTTTACGTATGTACGTCAAATACTCTGAAATGGATCTACAGAGTAGAATGGAATTTTTTGTATTATTTCAGGAAGTTGCTGTGGTAGTCCCATTTTATTTTGGCCAAAATTGATTTAATAAAATTCCAGATGACGTTGATAATATGGCGGACAAAAAATTAGTTTTGTCCAATTTTCCCCAAAATTAGTATGGGGGAGTTTTCGGGGTCATATATGATGAATCTAAAATTATTTTCAAATGACGGATTAAAAATTTAACATCTCTCGATTTTGTTCAAAGTTCGTTGATGGGAGATTTTTGAGAACGCAAATAATGAATTTAAGATTGTTTTAAAAATCCAATATGGCTGTCTAAAAATTTTATATTTCCAAACTATGTTCAAAATTTATTATTCTGGTGGTTTTTGAGGGAGCAGATTAAGATTAGATTAAGAGTTTAAATTTATTTTTTTGAAATTTAATATGGCGGATCAGATATGGTGGGTTGAAAATTTTACCTTGTTCACATTTTTTTCAAAGTTGATATTAGGGGTTTTAGGATTGTAGGTTACGAATCTAATGTTAATTTTTTACAATTTAATATAGCAGATACAATATAGGGGTCTAAAAATTTTACATTTTTCCAGTTCAGATGGATATTACGGATTTTAAATTAATTTCCTCCAACTCATTATTGCAGGATAAAATGTTGGACTAAAAAAATTGCATGTCTCAAATTCATTCAATATTGGTATTGTGGGTTTTGGAGGCCTAGGTTATGAATTTAAAATTAATTTATTAAAATTCAAGATAATGGATTTACTATGGCAGATTAAATCTTTGTTTGGTACAAGTTCATTCAAAACTGGCATTTAGAGAATTCTCAAAATAAAAGGATTTTTTTGTCAATTTAGTGTGGCCTACAACTATGGATAGAATAAGTAATTTTTTCAAACCTCAGAAACTCAACTTTGGTCAAAACTAAAAATCGAAAAATTTAATTTTTATAAAAAAAATTGAACCGACTTCAACAAAAGCGCTAAAAATTAATTTTTTTTGAAGTCGGTGTCAAATTATTAAATGAAACAAATAACTACTAACCGGAAGAAAGTTCTCTCCCCTCGTTCTACTGTGATTTCATTTCCGGTTCAAAGTTTTTAATCTACATTCATCAATAGCGAGGATTCGATGCAGGAGGGCTTAACTTTCAACATAACATCTTTGTTTCAGCAATATCGCAATGTACAGGCGTTTTTCTTTCTGTTCAATGCTCAAGCAATAAGGGACTCACCTGCCACAAATTTTTCAGAATTCGGAATACGGGCGTTGTTGAAATTCCCGTGGCTGCAGAAATTTCCTTACATGTCGCACAAAGGTCTTTTTTCACACTATTTTCATTGTGTTGATATTTTCGGCCTTCCTGGTCTTCCGTTATCATTTATGCTTACACGACCTTCACGACAACGATTAGCCCAACGAAGAAGAGCTTTGTGAATTTCCTTCGGAGTTTTGCCACGTAAAGTTTCGATCTTAATGTACGACCTTTGTCCCCGACAGTCACACGCCCGCGTAATTAGATTAACCCAAAATTTATTTAGTAAACCTACATCTTCAATCATATCATTAGAAAGTAGAGATTATAAGCTATTCAAAAATATATTTACCTTTCTGAATGACCCCCTGTAAATTCTAGAAAGGAAATTTGTATACGCCCGATCTTCTCCGAACAACTAAAGGGTGTTTTTTTTTTATAGAGGTATGGAACTTTTAAATAGAATAAAGCAAAGATGAATTTTTTAAATTGACATGAAATTTACTTTATTCGAAAGATAACCTTCTGGCATTATAATTTAAATATGACTTCTGACATATGACCGCCACGGCTGGCTCGGACGTAGTCTAATCTGGAGGTCCAATTTTCGATGACTTTTTCCAACATTTGTGGCCGTATATCGGCAATAACGCGGCGAATGTTGTCCTCCAAGTGATCAATCGTTTCGGGCTTATCGGCGTAGACTAGCGACTTCACATATCCCCACAGAAAATAATCTGGCGGCGTTAAGTCGCACGATCTTGGAGGCCAATTCACGGGTCCGAAACGTGAAACTATGCGGTTACCAAACATTTCCTTCAATAAATCAATTGTGGCACGAGCTGTGTGACATATTGCGCCGTCTTGTTGAAACCACGGCTCCTGCACATCATGGTTGTTCAATTGATGAACGAAAAAGTCAGTAATCATGGCTCTATAGCGGTCACCATTGACTGTAACGTTCTGACCAGCATCGTTTTTAAAGAAGTACGGACCAATGATTCCACCAGCCCATAAAGCACACCAAACAGTCAGTTTTTCTGGATGTAACGGTGTCTCAACATACACTTGAGGATTATCATCATTCCAAATACGGCAGTTTTGTTTATTGACGTATCCATTCAAACAAAAGTGAGCTTCATCGCTAAACAAAATTCACTTATGAAAATCGGGATCAACGGCAATCTTGTTTTTGGCCCATTCACCGAATCTACGCCTTGCTAGGTGATCGTGTGGCTTCAATTCTTGCACGAGTTGGATTTTGTAAGCACGCAAACCAAGATCTTTCCGCAAAATCTTCCATAAAGTGAATGGACACATATCCAATTCCTGTGCACGATGGCGGATAGACTGATTCGGGTCTTTCTCTACGCTACGCTCTACAGCAGCAATGACTTCTTCTGTACGACGTCTCTGTGGATGCGTATTATCATTTAGAGTAAACGTGGTGCGAAAACGTTCCATAGTTAATCGAATTAATTGTTCTGATGGACGATTATGTTGACCGTAAAATGGACGTAGTGCGCGATACCTATTTCGAACAGAACCATGATTTTCAAAATAAATTTGCACAATTTGGAAGCGTTGTTCAGGCGTCAGTCTATTCATGTTGAAATGTCAAACCAAACTAAACATAAATCACTTGACAGCTGACAAAGTGGCCGCCAGTTAAAAAAGTGTTGCCAACTTAAAGTTCTATACCTCTATAAAAAACACCCTTTACTACGCGATAATTTTCTTGTCATAAAATTCGCCGAGGTTCGCTTGGAGTCGAGATATTTACACAAATCGACTGTTTTCTTTCATTACTAGGTAATTTTTATTTAATTACTATATTATGCGGAGTTTGTAACTTTTTCTTTTTAAATAAATCAAATAGGGTTGACTCTTGATCAACAAACGAAGACGCTTATTGATTATATTAATGCGTAAAATAAATTTCTAAAGCAAAATAATTACAAGTGTTTACTTTCTTAAAGTGAATTCATTGTACAGAATGGAAATTGGCACTGAATATGGCACTGCCTCAAAGTCACAGTGTCCCTTACGAATAGTTAGGGGGTGCACCTATTCACGCATCGACGTTCATTGTCGGAATGAATAATATGCACCTCAGCGCATTAATAGACTTACATGTGGTGCCTTTTGCTTGTGCACGATTTTTCAGGCAATATTGACTACTGTGCAACGGGTCCAACGTTGATGTCTGTGTCAACACCTTCTACAATTCTCACTAGACGATTAGAAAAAAATGATAAAGAGAAATAGGGGAATATTTACATTGGTGAGGGTATTATTTTCTTTTTTTCTATTTCACCTTTTCCCATATACTTTGATATTTTAATAGACTAAAATGGAGTGTTTCTCATCTGTTGTTGCCAAATCAAATTTACTTATTTAATAATCGCAAAATGACAGAATTTAAATAACTTATAGGGGGTCACTAAAATTATAAATAATATTTTTGTCGATGAACGTTATAGAAAATTTTTTTTTACAGACACTCGTATGATGCAAGCAGAACCAATGAGAATGCTTCAAAATGACAACACTCACGATACATCCAGAATAATACCAGATGCTGCTCATTTAATAACAGACAATAGAACAATTTTAGCAGACAACTCAAGAATATTGGTGAATGATCCAAGAATGGTTGTTAATATTGTCGAACCGACAAGATTACTAGTTCAAGATAACGGTAGAACATTAATAAATGACAACAGGCTTGTGACAATTGACAATCGGTTGTTAAATAACGTAAATGATAACAGACATTTGACTGGCGCTGAAGGACCTAGAATTTTAACAGATAAATATTTAGCAACGTATGATCCTTATCATCGGGGCCATATTTAGGTTGTATTTATTTTAAAAATTTATTTATTAAAGTAAATATAACCCTACAATTGTATGTATTATAGTGAAATATACTGCCACCGTTAAATTCTAACAAATATGAAATTCATAATACAGATAATACAGGAGTAGTCATTTTAAAGAAGAAACAATGTACTATAAGAAGCTTCCCATTATGATTTACATAGTCTACAGTTATATATCTAGCAGAAATGACAGACTTATTTTTTCATTTACTTATACAAAATTTGTATATAACAAATTCAGCGGTGAACACGTTTTTGGTGTTTTTCAATATAATTTATTTAAAGACGATTGAAAACAAGTAGCGTTTAGCACATAAATGTTTGGACGAAAATTTGTTCTGAGCAAGTACTGATACCAGTTCCACTTAAAAGAAAAGACATTAGATCAAATGATAGATTTTTTTTTGACAACCTTGTACCTATAAACTTAAAATGAGTACAGAATAGGTAAATATCATATTTACTAAGACCAACTTTTTAGTTGTTTGCACGATTTATATTTCTGTTACTTGATTTGAAACAATAACACTTCATTCATTATAGGAAGTTGAATCCAGTGGAGGCTCGTGACTGTTTAGGCACGTATGTAGTGCCAATATGAGGAAAGAAATATAGGATCATTAGAAAACATGTAAAACAACATTTTCCTTATCTACAGCCACAATAAGTATTTAAAAGCATTTTACGTTTATCTTCCCAAGCATAGAAAAGCTAAAAACATTATTCATGTGAATTTTGAATATTTCAAGAGCCTTTATACCATATATGAACCAGATGACGGTCATTTTTTTTTCGACAAGTTTTGTCACTTCTAAACAACATATACACCCAACTATTTTTATTATACCTATATGTCTTTATTAAATGTGCTACGGCAAAATTTTTCCACGTCTACTTTGTTTTTCAATTTTTTAATCAGACAATGGACGTTCCAATTCTTTTACTCTAAGGTTTTTCCGTAGTCATAGCAGCAAATAAAATGACTTTCAGTAACAAAACAAAAACACGTCCCGATGTAGAAAAATACACATTATGTAAATACCTTGACAGACAATAAATAACTAAAATATCGACAAGTGCATTTGTTTGCAAAACAAATATAAACGCAGAAATGAAAAACTAATGTCACTTCTCACCCTTCATTCGATTTATTTAATTGCATTCCAGTCATTTAGCGTCTGGCACAAATTCGTCGTGCGAAAAATAATACATATTTCCATCTTTCTTGCTTTCCTATAAGCTGCGCAAGGTATTCACGTTTCTTCTGTGCCAGGTCAATAAATGACACAATCCTAAGCTGTTTCTCGGTTGCCAGACGTCCAAATTATTAATAAGGAGAAGGAAAAAGTATTCGGAAAAGTAAAATTAATAAATGTTTTCGGAAAAAATTAGGTAGTGTCATGGTATTGTGGCACTACCCTAAGAGCCACTACTGGTCGAATCTAAACTTGTGACTGTTAGGCCCATTATTAATCGTAAATACGTCATAAAACCTTTAATATTACAAAAAAAAGTTGGTGGACGTTGCTGTTGTGTGGCATTTGTTTATACCGAATTTTCCAGACTTTAATGGTCCGAGATGATAGAATACGCGTGACATGCTTAGGTGTCGTCACAGATATATATATATATATATATATATATATATATATATATATATATATATATATATATATATATATATTATATATATATATATGGCTTGATTGGGATATGTTGGGCAGCGCATAAATTTCAAGCAAAAAAAATCAACGTTTATAAATATAAAACTTGTTTATGTATGTATAATTGATGCTGCTTTGGCTTACTTTTAACCCAGAAACGTCTTCAGTGATCTTCCTTGACATTAATTTTTTTTGTGAAATAAATGCATTGATGAGTAGAAATGACGGATAATAAATCTAGTTCTGTTGAAATCCTAGACAGGGGCACAAAATATATCTTTAATTACTGTCGCTTAAGTTCTAGCAGATGACAAAACCGAACTTGCTTCTTTTTCTTATTAATATTTTATGCTCATCAATATTTATTTCATAAAATCTTTAATGTATATTCATTAGAATTAAACTGAATCGGTTTGAAATGGATTGTATTTATTTGATCCGTTAATATACTATTATTATTAAAAATGAAACAAATACAATTTTAGCCAAAATATACAATTTTTAGATTTGAAGTACTTTATTATATTTACATGAAAATTTTTATGTATCTTGAATGTAAAAATACAATGTTGTGATATGTCCTAAGTTAAACCTATTTAATGGCATTTTATTTTTATAAAAAAATGTATCGTTTATTTTTATCAAATTTTAACTCAATAAATTAAGTTTTATATATCAATTCCTTTGATTTCATTATAGCTTTACCTAAAATGAAAATGGTTCGGTATAATTGACTAGAACTAACTGAGTTAGGCACTGAAGTCAGTGTGGTGTAATGGCATTTAGGATAGTTAATAACCTAATCAGGATGGTCGGACGATGCCAATCTTCTTTACTCACGTAGGGTGTGGTCTATAGCATATAGGATACTTAAACGACATGCGACGACGCGGGCTGACACAGTGGACTGGCTAGTACCGCACGGAAATAGTAAGTAGATACTAGACCGTCCATCTATGTGGTAAGTGGAGAAAAGGAAGTTATATTAAATATTCTCGATATTTATAAACATATGCAATACTTTTAAAATAAAAATTGGAATATTGTTGAATTATATGGACCTCCAACTATATGACCCTCAAAAGCAGACCCCAGAGATCAAAATAATTCAACAAATATCTGCTATATAGTAAGCATCATTTTCCTTCATACGCCCTAGCTTCTGAGACGAAACTAGTATTATCTGAGTTTAAAAATCCAGAACACTAGAAGAAAAGCTGTCTTTATTTCATATTTAAAATATTCAATAAACTCATTTATCTTGATATTGTCAAGTATGATTGCTCTGAAAGTCTTACTAATTTATATAAATACAAGATAGCAACAACCTTTTCAGGAAAGTCGCCATCGCGTTAATTACAACCAGTCCACTTTTATAGATAATCTTAGAGACGACTGTTGACTTAGCCTGCTTAATGCTTTTTACAATTTAGCTTTTCAAATGACTATAAATTTGATTATTGAAAGGGCATTCGAATTAATTGTCAGGCATGTGAAAAAAAAAATAAATATGTTTATCATTTGTACATATCGTCCACCCAATGAGGAAAGGCTGGAAGTATTTTTGCCGCAGTTGTGTCCACAATTTTAGATTTTAACATTAATTTTGGACAATGGAGAATGTTTATACATATTGGCATTACGGCACCTATTCCAATCTTTTAATCTTAAAATGTCTGTTGATTTGCCAACAAGACCTTCACGGAATTGTTCTTCCATTTTGGACTATGTACTAATGTGGATGATAATAATGCGGGTTTCTTTGATCATGGAGCAATGGTATGTGAAATACCTTTTGTTCTACAGAAAGATCTACAACCAACATGACGCACTAGTATTTTGTCAAGGAAAAATTTGGAGAAACTTGACCAAAACTGCTAAAATGTTAATTGGTTGAGCTTCCGTTTTTCTGTTGATCTCCTAAAAAGATTTCATATCTTAATTACAGATTTTTTCTCTGGAGTTACTACTTGTATCTCAGACCACCTTACTAAGGAGGCATAAATGACCATAGGTTTGATAATCATTTCATAAGACCATAAGATCATTTTCGGCCTCACATACCAGGTTTTCCTAAAGATTCTACGTCACGTCCAGATTGCCGCTATTTCTTTTTATAGAATTTTTTCAATATGGCTGTTCCAGATCAGTTTCTGGTCTATTATTACTCCCAGATATTCAATCTCTTTGGAAAAGCTCAGTGTTGTTCCATTTAAAGTTGGAGCGATGATGTATAGCTTTCTATTCCATGTAAATGGCACGAGAACCGTTTGGTTTACCACCTAGTCATACTCTCACTCACATTTTTAATTGCTGCCCGCATCTCGAAATCATTTTCAATAGAAATAGCCACAGTTGTATCATTAGCAGATTTAATTGTTATACCAGGAAGTGGTAAATCGTTTATAAACAATGTAAATAGGAGTGGTACTAGTACTAACCCCTGTGGTGTTCCAATATTGATACTATATTCTCCTGATTTACAATTGTTAACTTTTATTAGCACTTTTCTTTCCGTTAGGAATGGTACGATGATCACAAATGAATTTAGAATTTATTATTCTTTAGTGTGCGTTATGAGTAAATAAATAAATAAATAAAAATTTTATTTTAAAAAAATTAACTCCAAAATACAGAGCCTACATTTTTGTTTGAGAGTTAAAACCGATTTAAATTCAATTATTAGCACCAAAAAGAATAAAAAACCCAACTGAAGTTCCATACCATGATTCGGAAATTGTTTAGTATATTATAAGATAGGTAATAGGAACGGTTAATTCGTGGCAATAATAGATAAAAATCTTTTTAAGAATAAATATATTAAGTACAACGACAGGTATAAACCTAATAAGATTAAAATATAATATAGCTAAATGTATATAACTATGCACAAGCTACGAGCTAAAATAAACTTTCAAGTAAAGTAAGTGAAACATTTGCTATGTTTAGGATAAAAACAGAACTGTAGGGTAATGTAGAAAAGTTTACATGTTTTTTATACACAAAATAATTTTTAATTACAACCTTATGTAGACTGTTAATCACTTAATTTGAATTCGTGTGGTTCAAGAAAAAAAATTAGACCTTTTTCAAGGTGAGTTATGACAGAAAAAACAAAATATGCATTCTAAATCTAAACCAAGTAAAGAAAAAGGGATTCTTTAAAGGCAAAAATGTGTGTCTGTATTTTTCTTTATGCAAAGACTATGGACTTTTTGTAGGAGATTCTTGTCTCAACCTTTCAACATCATTGAAAATCACTTGCGCACCTCCTCCACAAGTGGGTACTATATCAGCCTTGTACAATTTAGTTTCCATTTCTCCTTCAGTGTCTGGTTCTTGAGCGACAAGACAATACTTGCTTTGTTTCGGATTGGTGATATCACTAGCTTTGTCTAGTTTAGAAACAGATTTTCTTTTCTTCATTGTGGGCTGCATAACTGTGCCGAGGGGGCAGGGTTTAACAACATTGTGTTCCAACCATACATCTCCTAAAATGCAAACGAGGAATAAATTAATTTAAAAACAAAACTTTTATCAAAATGTAAGCATTATTGTTAGATATGTAACTTAAATTATTGTGTTCTTAAATCAGGCTTAACTGGCGGTTCTCGAAAATATCTACAAAAACGGAATTGTTAGTAAAAAAATAGTCGTAACTAAATTTAAATTATATTTGCATTAGATGTGTGAGTAACGGCTTGTGCGATTCATTCAAATTACTAGCTTGTAGGTTTTTAGTACGGAAGCTAGTTTCAATTAGCTTGAAACTGTGCTGATTTAGGCTGAATAATATGAAAACTGTCAATACCAAAATCTACCTGAAATGGCGATTATTTTTATTTTTGTTATTGTTGTTAGAGGTCGTACAAAGTATGCTGTTGTTGTTTTAAGGCATCAACGACGTTCACTGCTGTTACAGTTTTCCATTTAGCATGTTCGGTGTATGTTACAGCATCCCTGATAACATTTTGCAAGAATACTTTTAAGACACCACTCGTAAATCAAACCAGAAATACGTTTGACACAACTACATTTAGCCAATCTTCTCACGGCAGGCTTGGTTATACCTTGGATATTATCACGGAGAACTTTACGATGTTTTGCGCCACCTTTTCCTAATATTTACAAATTATTAAAAGTGTTAATTAATTACAATAAAAGTGCTAAACAATTTCAGAATAACATAAACCATAACATTACATCAACCTGAACACCTAAAAATAATTTAAAAAATTCAATGTACAGTTTCTAATGACTTTTTAAAGTATGGAAAAATGTTCTGAAAACTAATCTGATTTAAAAATTTAGCCACTAAAGCCACATAGACTCTTTTTGTAAAAAAAAACATTTTCTCTTAGAGTGGCGAATTTACAAACTTCAATAATTTAGCAAATACAATTTTGCACAATATAATTCATTGTTTAAGATATATTAATTAATGAAGTATATCTTGTATTTGATCGTTATAGTGATTTTCTTCAAATCTTAAACAAGAGAAAAGGGATCGTAGATGTAAAGTTGGAGGTAAAGTGTATGATACCAATAAAAATAAGTCCAGTCTAATGGACTTTGTATGTGCTTACTTGAAAGAATATTTACCTCTTTGCGACTTCATGATTCAGCACCTGTATAAAAAATTTATTTATCTGAGTCTAGGACCAAGAACAGATGCATGTATGATAAACAGATTAGGGTGCAAAGTTGATTTAGATGACCATTGCAATCACATAGACCTTCGATCAAACCCTAGATTTAAACAACAATAGATTTGTTTGAAGGCTGTTTATGGTCGGTGGGGGAGACGCTTTTTTGATGTTAGACAGACATAAACATATTTACTTATCTTGTTTTTCAGTTTAATTGCTTGTCGTGACTTTTTCGGTGTTTTTAAGTGTTAGAAATTACTATAAATGCGAAGTTTACAATTAATATTAACAAAAAGAGGATTTAAAAACATATTTTTATCGGTAAATATTGTTAGATATTGTTTACATATTGAAATAACAATAATAAAAATTTAGGCAACCATATATTCATACTTTGTTTTCAGAATTGACGTACCTAGGGGTATGTTCGAAGGACGTACCGATGATACTCGTTTAAATAATGCAATTAGAAAAGGATAGCATAAAATCGGTATGTCTGTACCAAGAAATTAAATATCTACTGTTTATCAACACTTTTTGAAATATAAATAAAAATATTATTACGTTATTCAGCGTTCAAACAACCGGGCCCTAGTTCTGACGTTATGCTACTTCTACAGGGGTATGTTCGAAGACATAGACATTCTTTGACCGGCTGTGACGCAACATCATCATTATTTTTTATCGGTAAAAAACTGTCGACTCTGCTCTAAAAATTATGTCAGACGATGAACTTCGAAGCCTCACTAGCATAATAGACTCTTACATTTTATATAAAGTTATTAAAAAAACGTGTGTAAAATCTCAATAAAGCTGACAATTGTCGAGGTATTTATTCCACCAGTATTAAATAAGTAGTTTCGAGAAACTCAAAGGAAAACATAAAGTTTAAAGATTATGTTATGCCGAGAAAGATTCTATCCCTATGAAAATAAACACCTCTAAACCAGTGTTTTTCAAACTTTTTGAATACACGGCCCCTTTCCAGGTTAAAAAAGTCTAGCGACCCCCTTGGGCCATAGGAAGACAAAAAATTAGTAACATAATTATTAAAAGACTACATTTATGACTTTCTTTATTTAGGTACCTATATTCATTATTAAAACCTACACTCTGCAAGATGCCGCGAGAGGTTGGATTTGATTTGGAAGTCAGATTGCGCGGGCCTAACTTTGCGGCGTTGCCATACCGCATTGTTGTTGCGGGCGAGAGGAGGCGGGGCGTCCCCCACCGCTCGCGCTAGTAGGTTCTTTTGTCTCGACTCACTCAACTCTCAATTAATTGACTGAGTACGGACGTGATTGTTTTCCTTTTTCACTTGCTCCGCGCGATTGAAAAATAGATTAGTTTCTCAAAAGATCGTAGTCTTCATCTGGTACGGATCCCAGTAGCGGAGGTGAATCACACCGGAAAAAAATAGACACTATGACGACAATTACTTGAAATATGGGTTTACAGTCCTAAATAATTTGCGGCGATGTTTTGTCACGTGAGAGTATGAAACCGTCAAAGCTTATGCGACATCTCACAACCAAGCGTCAAAAAGAAACTGATAAGCCGTTGAATTTCTTTGAACGAAAATTGAAAGCTCTTAACCAGCAGCAAAATACTATGATTCAAGTAATAGTGTTATCCTAGTTTTCACATAGTGTTGTAAAAATCCTCAGGTCAGTGTTTAAGCGTTCGAACTCAAGCCGAGTTTATTTAAATTGTTGTTATTTTTAGTGTTTATATTTGCATACAACTTAATTAAAATTAATTTGGTGTGCATTTTATTTTTTTTTATTTGTCAACCATTTATTTATTTTTATATTGTTTTGTTTGTTTTTAGATATCTAGTGTCAACGAGTCATCATTATTGGCTAGCTACAAAGTCGCATATCGAGTCGCTAAAGCAGGGAAGCCGCACACAATTGCCGAAAACCTTATTTTGCCAGCAGCTCTAGATATGGTTGAAATTATGGTCAACAAGCAGGAGCAGCTCTAGCCGCTAAGGTTTTAACGTCTGATTTAAATGACTTGCTTAAAGAGGCAATAAAAATTGTAAATTCTATCAAAGGTAAAGCCTTGCAAACCCGACTATTCCGAATCGTTTTTGAAGATATGGGTGCGCTTCATCACAATCTCCTTTATCGCACAGAGGTCAGGTGGCTATCCAAAAGAAAGGTATTGACAAGAGTTCTAGAACTTAAAGCTGAATTGCTAATATTCTTACAAGATGCTAAATCTGAATATGCTAATCACTTTTCTGACGCTGTTTGGCTCTTGAAATTATCATTTCTGGCAGATTTTTTTAGTCATCTCAATAATTTGAATAAGAATATCCAAGGTAGAGATGAAAATATTTTAACAGTGAAAGATAAAGTGAAAGCATTCCATGCAAAACGTCATTATGGTCAACCTCTCTGCAAAACAATATATTTGAATCATTTCCACGTCTTCAGAAGACTGTTGAAGATAATGCAACAGATCAATCGCTTGTGGTCGGAGCTCACATTCCCTGCATGATACAGAGCTTGCATAATCTGCAAGAGAAACTATTAACATACTTTCCAGACTTGCACTCTGAAGCTGACAATGGGCGCAGATGGATTCTTAACCCTTTCTTGGATAAGTCAATAGAACTAGCTGATCTCACTACAAATATGAAAGAAAATCTTATAGATTTAGCTGCTGATGACATGCTTAAAATGGAATTTTATTCACAAACTGTTGACGTGTTTTGGATGAAAAGGAAACAAGAATATCCTAAGCTGGCAAGGGAAGCTCTTAAATTATTAGTGCCATTCGCCACTTCATACTTATGTGAATTGGCATTCTTTTCAATGGTGGATATTAAAACTAAAAAAAGAAATAGGCTTCAATTAGAAAATGATCTGATTATTAACATTTCAAAAATAGCACCAAGATTTGACATTTTTTTGAAAAATAAACAAGCCCATCCTTCTTACTAAAATTGTGTTTTACTGTAGTGAACCATGTAGAACCTTGACTTTTTTTTTGCCGGCGACCCCCCGAGTAAGGCTCCGCAACAACCCTAGGGGTAGCGACCCACAGATTGAAAAACACTGCTCTAAACAAAAAGGTGTGGTTTGCCCAATCAGTCACTACTACCTGCAAGGCGGAACATTAGATACATACCGCGTTGGATTTAAATTATCCCAGCCAAATTTAAATAATTAATAAAAATTTTAAAAAATCAATTTTTGGAAAACTTCAGGGTGCTCTAACCCCATAAAGCTTAATTAGACTTACCAGCCGATCTCGATCTACGAGGTCTTGTAGCTGAACCAGTAGGATTTCTTCTAGACTGATGTATATCTGAAGTACTCTTAGGTGTTTGAACAGCTTGAGATCCTTGAGATTTGACTGTGTATTCAGTTTCCATATCTACAGTGTTCATGGGCAGCATTTCACTATCAATGATTTCTTTGACGATTTTTAATTTTTGGTCCTTAACCTTCATTTCTGCCTTTAAGTGCTCTCTCTGTCTTCTTAGTCTAGCATCAAGTTCCTGTGTCATCTTTTCACTAGCCAGTGCTAAGAAATAATAAAAAATCAAAATTGTTTCCAGATGTTCTGGAGGAAGATATGTTTATTTATTTTACTATTTGAAAAGAAACTTTATCAAATCAAAAAGATTTAATAGGATATCCCGAGCAGATTTTTATTTAAAGTTCTATACAAGAAATTAAGCACTAGATACAACTAATATACCGCGATTATACTCATAACTATTTGGATATTTGGTTACCTATTTTTTGTTTTGTTTTCTCTTTTTCTAATATATTTTGATTAATCTTAAGGTCTTTTTCGTCAATTGTATTTTTTAAGGATCTAACTATATCCTGAAGTTCTTCATTTTTCAACTGCACTTCTTGTTTTGCCGTTTCAAGATCCGACATTTTTAGTTGCAAATTCCGTGATTTTTGTTTTTCCTAAAAAAAAAATAAACAAAATGCAAATTAAAAAGGACATTGGCTGCGAAAACTACAGGATATTGATAAATTTTATGTAAACAATTTATTACTGGTGAACATATCAGTTAGTTGACGCCATCCATAGACAACTGGAGCTAAACAACATAGTGGTGGGAGTCTTCTTGCCCCACTAATACTTATTCTGTTTAAGAACGAATTCTTGTTACTTGGTATCACCATTAAATTGCCGACAATACATCTGGTGCAGTATCAGCGAGAAACGAGCCAGAAATACAGAAGAAACTCGATGACGTCTGCATGCAGATGAGCAGGTGATGCTTCTTGGTCAGTCTAATCCTCAACGAAGAAAAAACTGACATTTATTTCTTTAATGCATTGCCCAAAATTGGAATGGAAGAGGAAAAAAACGTAGTCAAATTCCTAGGCCCCTTTCCGAACTCCAGACTTACATGGGACCACAAATGGATCACGTTTACGCGAAGCTAAGCGAGCATACTTTGCGCTGTTAAAACTAAAGCGGACTGTTCCGCCTCCTACCCTTATATCCTAATATTTTGGACGGGTCTATCCACACCAACATAAAAAGAGTTTTTGGAGCTCAAAAAAGAATTATCGCGTTGATCTTTGAACTGAAAAGACAAATCCTGCAGAAACACTTTCAAAAACAACAGCACTTTAACACTACCATCAATATATATACTCAAGTACTGCAGTCATGTCTAAAGCTGTGGTGACCGTTTTATGCAGAATTCCGGCGTAGATACCTATCCAACGAGAAACAGTGACAAACTTGTCATTCCAAAATATCCCTAATCTCTGTACAAAAAGTCACACCATTATGCGCATTAGAGTCTACAATCAGCTTCCGACAAATACAAAAAAAAAACACACTCATCTATAGCCAGATCAGACTTCCAAAATCGCTATTCATGGAGAAGCCTTCTGTACCTTCAGGGAATACATAATCTGAATGATTTATTTTATTTATAGATAAAAAAATGTAAAATTTGTTTGGTAATAGTAAATATGGCGTTTGCCTTTTTTTTTAAAATTAACCAAAATGTTTATCTCTTATGTGACATATATGTTATAATTTTAAATAGTAAAGAAAGCAAAAAAACTTTAACTAATATTTTTAATTGTTATTTGACGAAACTTATGTCATGTAATATGATTGTTAGTGAATAAATGAATTTGACTGTCATGTTATTTAAAGTAAAAAATAGTTTTATTTTTTCAATACATATATATTTTCATTTTGTTGTTATATAATTGTGAAAATGTAACCTTCTAAGGCATATTACTTTTGAAAAACTTCTTTCAGTTTAATAAAAATTATACATTCTTGCTACCAAGATTTTATTGGGATATTTGAATACAAAGTTGTTTAAAGTAAACGATATGAAATAAAGCTATAAATAGTTGAAGGCAGAATTTAGTATTTTAAATAACTGCCATAAAATCTAAATAACATTTGTTTTTCAACCACTCAAAAATTCTCATATTCAGCAATCACTTACCTTGTGAACCATCGTTTTCAAACTTTTCATTTCAGCTTTACTTAATACACACTCTTGGTTTAGCGAAACTAGTTTTTTTCTTAGTTCCGCTTGTCTATCTTCTATTTCTTTATCGATATGTTTAGCTTTTGACTGACGCAATTTCAGGATCTTAATTACTTTGTCTATGGCTGTCTGACATTCTTCAATACTGTCGATATTTAGTTTAATCATCGGTACTTCTGGCAACAGTGTATATGAAGATCCAGATTTTGGTTTAGCGGGCGTTTGATTTTCTTTATTTTTAGTAATTGTTTTCTTAAGAGGAGTGTATTTAACTTCAGCCTTTGTAATTTTGACGTCTTGAGTCATTTCAGCGAACTTCAACACCTAATTAAAGTATTTAGAAAAATTACTAACAGATATAAAAAAGA
The DNA here is from genome assembly GCA_034092305.1 of Diaprepes abbreviatus. NCBI lineage: Eukaryota > Metazoa > Arthropoda > Insecta > Coleoptera > Curculionidae > Diaprepes > Diaprepes abbreviatus. The sequence goes on from JASJET010000087.1 coordinate 5,298,941, forward strand.
AAGTATTAAAATTCTTAAATATGAAGAATGCAAAAAAATCTTGTAACTTATACTAATGTGACGAATAAATAAAATTTGTTTCCTTATATATTTTCATGTCAATGTCAATAGGATTGTTATAAACAAATAATGGTTTAAACTTTATTCTCACTTGAGAGAACTGCCACCCTAAAGATGCATGTTCAGTAGCAAATGCATAAAAAAAATCTTTAGTGGGTCCATCTACATTGAAAAGGCAATTTTGACTTATCCGACTCTTAACATGTTAGAATATTGTTAATTTTAAGAATTTTTCTTTAGTGGCATGCCCAAAACCCAGAAGGACCACCTCCTCAAGCTCAGTGCCGTTGCTACCATAAAAAGTTGTATTTTACAAATAAAGAAAAAAAGATAAGAAGAAAGATGGGATAAAAAAGAATTTTGCTCGTAATAATAATAAACAAGTCGCGGGGGCACCGTCGTTTCTCCTTCAGAGGGCGGCGGTGGGTTCCCCCTTCTTCTTTTTATCTGGCTCCTACACTAAATAAATATTATAAACACCGATTTCAGCATTTTTCAAAATTCAACTCAAAGGGAATAAATATTTTTCACAAAATTTCTAAATCCTAGAAACAAATGTTTAAAGTTGAAAGCATAGGCGTATCAAGAAGTAAATAAATAAACGGTCAGAGAATTGAATTTAACGCGTCAAAACCACGCACAAAAAAACAGTATTATATAATTTTTTTGATATCTTTGATAAATTTAATATTTATTCAATTGGTTGCAAATGTTTATTAATAAGTTTATCATTTTGTGCATTTTGATGATATAAAATACAGTTGAAAATAAATTTCAACACGGGCTTAACACAGTATTTTTTCTACAACTAATTTTACAGATTCGATTGGAACTTTAACTAACCTGCATATTTTCTTCAAAATCCTCTGTAGAAGGGTTAATGCAAACAATCATTTTAACAGTACCATCTCCTTCAAAATAATGCTTGAATAAAAAGGTTAATCTACTGTCACGATAAGGAACAAGTCTGTTTCCATTATTAAGCTGATTTTCCCGTAATATTTCTAGACATGTTCTTAATGACATCAGTGAATTATTAATACTGCTTGCTTCTTTAAGTCTCATTCCTGTATTGTTGGTTCTACAAGAAAATTACTCAATATATGCTTAATTGCTAGGTTTCATGAATGTATAATAAAAATTTTAAACCAGTAACAATACCAGAAAAACCGTATTGTAATGTACCTTTACATCCTCCAAATTTTGAAGAGCAAAACTGTGAAAATGACTATATACTTTTTTTTGTTGCAAAGCTATGCACATTTACAAATGCTTTCTTAAATCTGCTCAATAAGTTTTAAGATCATAGAAAAGTTAAAAATACAGATAGTAAGGTTCAAAAATTTCCAGTCTATCCACTTTAGAATAATCAATAATGCGAAAATTTGACTTATTTATTTATTTATCGACGTACAACACTGTCCATTTTACGATGATTAATTACAGAGTCAGAGTGAAACATAACAATGTGAAATCAATAATAGTATAACAAAAGGGTGTTTACAAAAGAAAAGAAAAAGTACACCTTTCGATCTGTGATAGCAAAAACACAAAGCATCAATCAACAATCAATTCCATCAGCCTTAGTTTAAAATGATTCAAGGACGTATCAAAGAAACTCAAGTGACCCAGCCCATCAGCATATCCAGCCATAAAAGAATGGCTTGCATAATTTGTTTTGTGAAAAGCCGCTGAAATATATGGGAAGTAAGAGTACTCCTGGGAGGGAATCTCAGACTAACACTCGACAGCAGGCGCGGGCAATCAGTGATAGTGTTTTTAAAAAGAAATTCATGTTACTTAGTTAACTATTCACATATTTATTGACCAGAAAAATATTTAGTTTCATTAAAAACTACAACATGCTCGAAATCGAATATCTTACAGATAGATAAAGTTTTTAACAGAAGGGAAAAATACCTTCCCAGATTAAACAGGGTTTAGAAGGTATGAACAGGAATTCTTCATCTTCATATTCCAACGTAAAACAATGGACGTTTAGAAAAATAATCAATTGTAGACCAACCGCGCCCAGGCCAGCGACCTGAGCAAAAAGTTGGAGTTTACCCCCTCCAACTTCCTTGGGCCTGAGACGATTATGAATGAAAACAAAACAAATTAGTAGTGGAGGAAGTATTAAAAAATACACGACCAAAAACGAAAGAACTAACAGCAAGAAGTTGTCTTTCAAAAACAACCTACATGATCATAGCTGATGCTGCAAGATGGATTCTGAAAATTCTTTCAGCTGTTCAAGAAGAAGAATGTGTGAGTTATGTTTCCAAGGCTGCTATTTGGGAATGTGGCTTTACTGAACTCAAGTCATCCATCATATAGTTCTGATTTGGCCTACAGTGACTATTATTTACATTGACTAGAGGGAATATAGAAATGTTAATAAAGCACTATGAAAAATATATCTAAATTAGTGGTCATAATACTGATTAATGTTTTTTTTTTATTCATTTTACAAATTTAAGCCATAACTTTTGGAATTTTCTAAATATATTTAAAATTTAAACTATATCAAAACATATATGTAGTTTTGATACAGATTCACATTTTTAAACAAAAATTAGCCACCTAATTTAAAACTATAATATTGTGTCCACTCGGTAAAAATGACCAAAACAAAGTGAAAAAGGGAAAAACATGTCCCCTCTCATATAAATATGTTTTCCTTTTAGTACTGTACATTTCAGATAACTCCATCTATACCCATTAACTCTCAGTATCTCTCACATTTTATATAGCAAAAGAACGAAATTATAGTTGCATATTCCAGTTCAAAAGACGCCAGGGAAAAGTATATGGTTTTAAGAAAATGAAAGATTTAACTTTTAGGTACTTTTAAGAAACTATTATATTGAGATTAAACTGAAATCATAAATAAAACTCCACCAAGATTTTCAAATCTTTTACCTAATCAAATATTTAAATATATACTATATAGTTTTAATACCTTATTATTTGACAATTTTTTAACAAAATAAATTGAAAAATATTATAAGGTGTCTGGCCAATTTTGAATATAAAACCTCTGACTTGCAGGTTTTACAGGAAACCCATGAACATCTTTTTAAAAAATGTTTTTTGAATTTTCTATGCTTTACTGTTGCAACAAATGTATATGAATCTTCAGTGCAGAAATATTTTGAGCACATAGAGCTTATAATGCTGTGATTTTTCTTATATTATTATAAATTTTACATAATACAGTACTGATTACATTATTTTTTGATTTTATAATATATTATTTTTAATAGAGGATAACAAATTTTTCTACAAGCAATTCTATCGTTACATCCCACAAATGTTTTATTATTATAAGTCATAAGGCAGAGTATAAGAAAAAACGAAAAGAATGAAAATAAAAAAAAAACTATTAATAATTTAATTAAAAAAAAATCCCCTTTTTTTAGAATTACCACTGGATATAAAAAATACTAGGTTGAAACTTTTGTGCTCAAAAAAAAGAATATTTAGTGCTGTAGGCTAGAAATTTAGGGAGAGTAATATAGTGTTGGGACATAGACTAAAACCCTATATACATAGGACAGTGATTGTCTGTCCCAACTACCAGCCTTTCCCACAGTCTAAAAGAGAAAAATGATTGAAAACTATATTCTCGTCTCTTTCTAATTGGATGGGCATAGAAACACATGATCCTAAATCCACACTTAGGGCTCATGGTGCTATGCTTTGCCCATTAGAAAGACAGGAGATTATGACTTTAAATTTTCTTTCTTTCCTTGAGTCTATCTATCCTAGACTATGTAAAATCCTAAAAAAATTATAAAATTTCCTGATTATGCAGATATTTCAGACTGCCATATATATAGGCTTCATAAAAGTCTTCTTATAAATATTTTACAAACCATAATTAAATGATTGTAAAAGCTTAAAAGATAATGCTCTATACTAATTTACTAACCTGTTTGTTCTTTCTGATCCAGCCAAATCAACTAAACTCAACTGACCAATTTTAACTAAATTTTCAGTAGGAACCATTGGACGGCCATTGCTGTTTAGAGTCACTTGTTCTAACTGGACCACACGAATATTAAATATGGAATGACTTCTACTCGAACCAGTGTTTAGTGAAGTTGTTGCCATTTTTTTACGAATCTGACCTGCATTAAATACTTCAAATGCTTCTTGGGCACTTTTTACCTAAGAATTATTAACCATATGTGTAATACATAGATTATTAAAAAAAAAACATTATATATATATATATATATATATATATATATATATATATATATATATATTACTACTATTATGTTATTAATGTTGGTGTTTTTTTTTTTTGATTCAGAAATTTGTTTACAGTCGAACATCTAATAACTCCACACACTCACTATGTTATCTCTTAAGTTTAGAGTTCCGATATAGTTACTGAACTTTTTCTCCTACACATACTATAAGATAAAAAAAAATACCTCTATTTCCACCACTCCATTAACATACATGTTTCTGTGGCAATCTTCACGAAGAATTTTATTTTGTAAAGTTTTTCCAGAAGATTCATCTAATAAGTCAAATACACTGTTATTATAGATTTCAACATAGCTCACAAATACTGAATATAAATTATTTTCATTAATGTCTTGTATTATAGTTCCATCATTGACATAACTTGTTTTTTCTCCACATCCCTTTCTAAAAATTTATGAAGCAAAAAATTGATAAAGTCAGCAATAAATTCTTAGGTATAAACACTGTCAGCATAACCAATTACAATTTTTACAACATACACTTAAAATTTATTACTAATTACAAAACTTGATTTTAACTTATATATTTAACATTGCTAATATAATTTTTAGAGTATTAAAATATAGTGTTGAGAATTCCAAAAGTTATTGGAAAATTGCAAAAGTACATTAGTTTTAAATACTAAATTTTGCTTTTTGATCTATTCTATGACTTGCTAACTTTGGCCATTGTTGCTTAATCTATTTGGAATATGTGAAGTTTTATGTGAACTAAAAATATAAATGTTTAATTTTATGTTAAAATTCTGAACTTTAAAAGGAAATTTGAGTTTCCTACTATGCTTTTTATTCATAAAAATATTTTTAAAGAGGAAAATTACACTTTTGGAAGTCTTTTTGATTTTCTGATCAAATTACCATTACCTCAAAAAGAAGATGAAATTTTTTTTTGTTATATAAAGACAGTGAATTAATTTGTTAATTGAGAAACAACAACAAAAGTACATATATCCCTACCTTTGACCTTTTGGAGTCTTTGCAAAGTTCCTTACAGCATTTAAGCGATCTTGAATAGCGTCATCTTCAGTTTGAATTTCAAATCCATTCATTCTATCTGACTTTATTACACATTTTGGAGCTTGATATTCACCAATAGTATTAAATATTGTGTTAATACATTTTGGTATAATGCCTGGGTCATTTTGGTCCCCCGTAAGTGTATAAGTTTTACCAGATCCTGTTACTCCATAAGTAAATAAAAGACCATTTTTGGCGCTTAATAAATCTATCAAAAGCGGGTAAGCAACATGGGTAAATACCTCCGATTGTGAAGAGAAAGCGCTAAAGATATGTTTAAATTTATAGTGAATCTCTTTTCTTGAAATTTTTGTTTCTGGTGCATTAAGTGTAACGGTGTCAGCTGATAGTATTTTAATACAATTTGTGGGCTCAGTACCTTCTTTAATGGGACGAATTCTGCAATATACATGAACCGGGTCCTTATCATCTGAATCCGAATTGCTAGACAATGTTGTTTTCTCTCGTTTCAATTTTTTGGCACCAGGAGTATTATATCTATTAGCAGAATTCATGTTTATTGTACATTAATTTTAGAACACTTGGACGTAAAACAGTTTTATCTACAGAATATTGTAAAACAGTTATATAAAATTTTTAAATTTTTGTTCAACGATTATTTACTTTTGACAACTGCCGTTGACAAGGTCATATGTTCTTTAGAAGTATTGTATGGAATTATCGCAGTACGTTCCTTTCTAATTGTTTTAACTAAACGAAGATAGCAAGAGAATTAACCGCACCATTGACTGTTTGGATGTTATCCGTTACAATAACCGTTGAATATGCTACAAGCGCCCTCTTGATCACTGTAGGGTGAATCCGAATCGAAAATTTAACTTATCAAGCATCCACTACACGGTAAAGAGAGAGGGTGAATAGGGATATGCTATCTCTCTCGCTCTGAACGATTAGCCTTATCTTAAAAATGCCTTCATTATTATGCTTCGTTTACATATATACTCGCCTCGTAACTCGTCTCGCGCCTCGTAGCGAGATATTCGTGCATGAGTGCCGACGCGAACTGCTGTTTACACGCTCACGAAGCATTCAGTCAATGTTTGAAATCACAGCATGAATTCCTTTGACTCGTGCCCAAAATATGCTAGGCGAAATTACGCAAATTCACAAGGACTTTTGAAACGCTGCAAATACATCATTTACTCGCTCGTGTCCGTGCTATCTCGCATAGACTCCTATTAGTTTGCGCGAGTATGTAAACGGGGTATTACAATTTTTACTATTACCATTATATTGTTTACGTCTAAACGACAATACAAGCTTATACTATATTATATGTATTTTATGCATTTGAGGATGATGATAGAGCTGCCTAGTCATCAAAGGGAGAACCGAAACTGAGGTCGTTGTTTAGTTTGGTGGTACTGTCGATTTGCTTTATATTTTGTTTATTTGCAGGTTTTTGGAAGTGACCTTAAGCCGCATTTTATTATTGTTTTGCCTAGAGGGCATGAAAGACATAATGAACAATTTGTTTTCACTATTAAAGTGTTTTGAAGGAAAACATTTTGAAAAACGTTTAACGTTATTCTCCGCCCACATCAGAAAGTGCGCTGGTGAATCGCGGTTAGGAGCAGGAGAGACAGCATGCTCTTTCTTTCTTTTTTTGCCGTGGAAGACTGGCACTTCTTCATTTTTTTAAATCGAATTCGCAAGGTCGCGAAACGGCGGTACAATGGATTAATTGATTTGATTGGTTGGACGCCCTAATATCATTGGGAAGGATAGCCAACATAAATTTTTTAGTTTTTTTGTATTGCCGGCGAATATTTACAATTAATTCATTCATATTGATAGTGAAAGACTTTGAGTAATAAATTTTGATAAGCTTAGAATTTACATAAAATTTGGAGGAGGGATGATTTGCTAAATTTAAAATTTTATAGGCGGGAAAGTTAAAACAAGTTTATTTTTTCTGAAAATTTTTGATAAGCCCATGCGATGTGGAGATAACTTAGACGAGTAATAACCTCCATAATGGACCCTGACTTTTGTAGGCTATTAAAGTCAAAAACGGCGAAATACGAGTGAAATAAGTGTGTGTACATCAGGCGCCAATCATATTTTTGAAACAGTACCTTATAGCTAACGCTAACGCTAAAAATAATCTTTGACGTTACTGAAGACAGCCTGTAATGATCCGCGTGCATTACACAGCAAAAAGAGGGAGAGAGGATGGATATGGGTAAGTGCTATCTCTCTTCCTCTGAACCGCAATTGCCCGGCGCGTGCTTTGAAATTGGCTATATTCTTGAGTAATTATCAATTGATCAAAGTGAACAAAGTGTAACTGATAACTTCATGTTCTTTTGAATATGCATTTACTTGTCACTGGGTTGAAGTGATCATGATATTACTTCAAATGATGGAAGTGGAAGCGATAATGACTCAAAAGAATAGCCCTATTATAGGAGCGGGAATGATAGCAATTTCCCATATTCGCTCCCTCTCTGTCCCCGCCTTGTAACGGTTCGACTTGAAAGTTCAGTAACGGACTTTTCGTAATTTCATAAAAAAAATTCTAATTAAAGACTTTAAGTACATAATGTAAAATATTAAAGCATAGGAAAACCAACGTTTTATGTATTGATTTGCACACTAAATTATTAGCAAGTTTAGCAGCACTACAGTGGGCTAGTACAGTAAAAATTATATGTTTTTAATAACAAAAAAAATCGTGTTTAGTAAATTTACATTGACAAATTAAGAGAAATATAAATACATGCAGTAAAAATAAGAAATGAATAAAACTCAAAAGTTTTCAGCAAATATTGAAAAATAAAAGATATCTAAATTATTAAATCTTATGTTCTTCTGCCAAATTAATATTATTTATAAATTTGGGGATGCTTTCTCTTTCTTCTATATTCGATTTTGCAATGCAAACTTTTGTTACTAATACCAATTTTTGACAAAAACTTTTAGTCTTTAAATTTGGTACAATCTTCAAAGTTTCTTTTAAAATAAATATGTTTTCACTTTTCGGTGAAATCTGCACAGTCATAAAAATGTGAGGGCATATTTATTTACAAAAAAAACAAGTTAATTTATAGCAATTTAAATCAGCTATTTTCAGCCTTTGTAAGTAAAAATTTCTGATAATGGCAACTCTTTGTTTAAAATCTATCTAGTGCCAATATGTTTTTTAAATATCTCCTGATTATAAACAATATTTTTTCCTTTGGTTGACCTTATAACCATCTCTGAGGTTTAATTTTTGACATTCTTAAACTGGGTGTAAACCTTAATCTAGCCTTTTAATTTTTTATGACTTAAAATATTTAATATTGAATTTTGATTTTATATTTTCATTGATAAGCTATCACAACTCTGTACTTACTATTTATAACGAAACAACAAATACAATAATTTACACTCTTAACTAAGTATGTTTTGTTATCTCTAAACTATGATATATTATATACAAATAACTTAAATTGACACAAAAAGAATGGAAATATCAATCCCATTTGGATTTTTTCTTTACAAATTCTTCAGATCCATCTTCCTTAATGACACCATAATATCCTAAGCCTTCATATTTTTGTCTCATATAAGCAATGTATCCAAAACATCCTGTTAGGGCTGCTAATCCCAAACCCATAATAACTATGTTCTGTAATATAATAAGTTACCTTTTAAAAAACATTTATTTTCTAGTAGTATTCAATCATGAATTATAATGAATGACAAAATTTAATATTTTAACTAAATCAGTAAGTTAGAAATTGTTTTGCTCATAGAGGAAATAAAAATTAAATCAAGTCAAATTATGATTCCTATAAGTCAGAAGCATGAACTCTATGCAGGTCCATTGAAAATGAAAATCTTTTTCTTTTATCGTAGTTTTCTTAGCTTTTTTAAATTAATTTTATTCAAAAATGAGGAAATATTATGTTCGGTTTATACATGATTTCTTCATGATTACTGATTTTTAAAGGCCAGTGAATATATTTTAAAATCATTAATAGCATAACCTGGACACACGCCACATGTTCTTTCATATGAGAAAAATCAATGAAAGGAGAACATAGGCATAATTGATATTCAAAAAGGGTATATGGAAATATTCATGAAAAATTTGTTGTTTACACTTTTCCAAATAATTATCTACATATATTTTTTTACATCTTTAACGAAAAGTGTTGTGAATGCTCGTGTCAAAAATTTGTTATTTTGTATGGAATGGAAATTAGAAAGATATCTTACAGGTTTTGTGTAGAGTTCGAAATTTACAGCTCTAAATAGAGTTGTAGTTCTTAGTGAACGAATCCCGTCTCCTGGAGCTGATTCTTTTTTTCCTGACATTATTATTTGATGATATCTCTAAACGCTAAAATGAAAATTATATTTCAAAATCAGGAAAACAGGACTTAATTTACATAACCTATTTATGATGACATTATAAGAGTAACTAGTCGCTAGAAAATCGGATAAATAGACAATCTTTACTTGTCCATTTCTATTTTCTTAGGGTCGGTCCAAATTAGAATAAAATTTCTTGCATTTGGGTAAACTTCGAGCACCTTCGAACATGTACTATTGGGTACCTATTCTCGTTCTTGAGAGTGAGTCCACACGATACCAAAAATTTCGGCGTAGGCGTATTACGCCCATTTATGTTAAAAATGTCTCGTCCACACGGGGAACTTTTTTGGGTGCATTCCACTAGGCGCTCACAACGCTCAAAATATTCCTTCAGTCGTTCCACATAACGACTACGGTCGTCGCGGTCGCGGCGAAAACGTCATTCTTCTCGCTCACGCCAAGCTCACAACGACCCATCTGAAAAGGTGGGTCAAAGTGGACGTTCAGAATTTTGGCGCGGTTTTTTAAATTTAAAGACAATTGAATGTAAGAGTTTCAAAATTACAGTGTAACATATGAGAAAAAAATAAGTATAATTTAGTTTAGATTCAAAATACACTGAATTAGATGGTGTAGTCCAATCCACAAAAGGTGTTACTGAAAAATACATTTAAAAAATGTAGTAATTATATACAAGCACATTTATAGAATGTAGTAATTATATAAAATTTACCCTAAAATGACTTGAATTCTTTATCTGAATAACGATTAATAACATTCTCATAATCAATAATACGTGGCCTAAGTTTTCGCTTTTCCCGACTTTGTAAAACTGCATTCCATTCTTCATCTGGACTAGATGAAGTACTTTCTGAAGCATGATTACGATCCACCACTAAATATCCAACTGTCGCCACAAAAGATATTTTGATTATTTTTCAACGTAAATTACTTAAAGATTCCACTAAAATAAAATATAAGAAACTAAATAGTATTTTTCTTTAATATAAAGCAAGTTAACCAATAATTATAACAAATTATTAATATTAAAGCTTAAAAATTATAACATAACCTTTTCAAGCTACTGATTTATTTTCAAATCCGCCATTTGTAATATTTAACTCAACGTTTAAGACGTCCACAATCCCATTCCACTTGGGTTTATGATTAGAAATATTAGAATGCTCACAAGCTAGTGGAACGGGAAAAACTGCTATCATGAGCGTGATCGTTGTGCTTGCTTAGTGGAACGCACCCTTTATCGTGCAGTCGTAATGTTTTTTTTTGTGGTAACCTAACTTTTTTCTGATTTTTTGATATTATTTATTTATGTATAAATTAAAATGAAAGAAAATAAAAAAAATAATTGCAGCAATGTTGTTATGTAGAAAAAGAAAACTAAAGAAAAAATTACAAAAGATAAGGATATTATTAATATATTCTTTATTAAAAAAACGGAAAAGTTGTCGCTACTAGGTCCGATCTGTTTTTGAGAAAAACATTGGAGAAAGGCTTGGACATACTAATGATTTAATTCAAGAAATGCGAGAAAGTGATCCTGATTTTTTAAAAATATTTTCCTGTTACTCTTGGTGAGTTTGAAAACCTGTTGTTGGGCCAATAAATAGGAAACACGCTATGGAAATGTGTACAGCTATACCCTTATTACAAGGTTTGAAAAAACATTGTGATATTTAGCTGATGAAATCAGCATGTGAAAGCAACAGTGCGAATTCCGAGTCGGTAAACAGTGTTTTTGAAATTAGTCATGTTACTTGTGCGATAATATGAGACTCTTTAAAGAAAGTTTTATTTCCGAAGTTTGCTACTTCTACCTGGTAAAGAATTGCCAAAAAGTTCAAAGACGAGAGTTTTAATATAAAGTGTCATTTTAACAATCGTTTTAATAATTACAATTGTTTGTAGTTTTTAGAAGAATATATTACGTATAACACTAACTGGATTTCTGTTATTAAATTTCCATTAATGTTAATTTTTACTTTTTAATTGTTTATAATAAGTTTATATAAAATTTGCAAAGGGTAGGGTTACCAGACGACAGGAATTTTCCTGACATGTCTGAAATTTTAGCCCCTTGTTAGGAAGAAACAGGAAAAAACTGCAATTGTCAGTATTTTTTTGAAATTAAAAGAGGAAAATATAAGTAATGAAAAAATATTTATTAATCATTCTAGTGAGAAAAAAATAAATTGATTAAACGTTAACAAAATGAGTGAATTGTTAATTTAGTATATAATAAATTTAGTTTCATACTTTTTATTGCTTGATGTTTCTTTTGGCAATTGCTGGACTTTTATAATCATTTCATGACATTCTTCACATGATATGTTCTTTAAGTTAAATTGTGTCTAGAGTAGAACCTTAACAGAAGACGTTGTAAACCAACTATTACTACAAATTATTAAATTACTATATATATTTTTAAGTTACTCTTATGGATTAATAGATAATTATAGTCTAATATTTAATACTCCTTTAAGAAACAGTTATATCTTAGGTAAATTTATGTTCTAATAGGCTCAAACCAAAGCATGCCTTAATCTCCGAAACTCTAAAACTTTACTTTTTACAGAGACCATTAGTTTTGTTCATATTGTCATCGTCCCATAAATGCACACTTTTTCATTTCAGTAATCATGTAAATAAATAGTTATAAGTATATATAGTAACATTAAATTAGTAAGTAAGAACAAAAACTGTTGTTACCTCATGATTTAGTGAACATTATAATAAAATATTAAAAAAGTAATAGATTTATTTGAATTCATCGAAACCAGTGATAAACTAAAAGCAGAACTAGCAAAGTTATAACATTGGTGGCAGCGAAAGGCAAAGCTTATAACAATATAGACAGTCTATGTCTCTCCCTAGTCCACTACGCTCCCATTAATGAGAAGACTCACTCGATATTGGCATTTGATGCTTTGATAGCAAAAATTTTGAAAATCTCACTGTCTTAACATACAACATTCAGATAAAATGTCCGGATATTTACAGAAACATTAGGGATATTGTCAGAGAATCTCATTATTTGATCTGGTAACCATAGCTAAGGGGATGTCTGTGGATTAGCGTCTCGATATCACAGATTGTCGTTGAATAGAAGTTGTATTATATAATGGCCTTTATTTCATAAGCTTTAATTTATATAACGAACACCTGTGTTATTGCAATTGTTAGAAAATTAATAAAAAAATGAACAAAAATCTTTTTTTTTTTTTGAGTAATGATCTTCGGTAACAAGCATTTTTAATAAATTAAAACAATTTAACATAATTCATAAATATCCATTATTTCAAAACTCGCTAAATAAAACAAATCAAAGTTTAAAAAAAAACATAGGTTATGTTTTCATACAAAATATTGAAAATAAACAGTTTCCACCATTTTGAAAGCAGTCCGCTGAAAAGTTCAACATGATTTGGCGTAATGACCTTGGAAAAGGCGGATTTAGGCGGGAAATCTTCGGTCTTTGTCTTTTTTTAAATCTAACAAATCACAATGCTTGAAATTTGACATATGTCTTATTACGCTACGCTGCCGCCGAAATTTTTGGTATCGTGTGGACTCACTCTGAGAGAACGATCATCTTGATGGAAAGCGGGCGTGGTTCTCACGAAAAAGTACGAAAACGTATTCAGAATAAGGTGTCTTACTTTTTCGTGAGAACCACGGCCACTTTCCATCAAGATGATCGTTCTCTCAAGAACGAGAATAGGTACCCTGGAGACAGCATGCAATGCTCCGCTCGCGTTACGAGAGTGCGGGTGAATATGGGTTCGGGGTATATCTATGGCTCTTAAGCGTTACGTCACGATCGGCGAATCGCCTTCTGAGCGAAAAAGATAGCATGATCCCGTATTTGCTCTCTTTCCCTCTGCCGTTAAACGCGCAGAAAGCCTTGCATACTCCTATGGTAGTGTATGCTCTAAAGGAGGCAGCAGTTGATTCGCGTGCGTACGGTAGGGTGGCTATTTTGATTCTTAAGAGAAGAAAGTGAAAGTTCTCTTGACAGAATGTGAACAATCCTATCTCACGGTTATTCTCCTACTCGCGTAATACTGTATTCTCTTACGATGCCCTTAACCCTAAAAAAAATAATATGGAAATGAACGTAGCCCACGCACGTGTAAAATAAATGTACTGATCGTGTAATAAACCGAAAATGTCTGGATCATGCTATTCTCCATATTGGGGAAAGTTCACTTATAACAACAGTGAACATGCCGTCGCCGTAGGAAAATTATACTGGCGAAATATAATCGGTTATCTCTAACTGACACGGCTAGAAGCAATTCGCATAGCTTTCCGAATTTGTATCGACATAAGTAGTTGAACGAAACGGATAGTAAAAAGAGAAAAAATGATTGTATTATGTCTTAAACTCACCGGTTGATCACATTCGTGTCACTTGATTATGATCTCTGGAAGTCTGCGATAGTATTGGTTGGCCATTAAAAAAAGCAATATGTTGACGAACGGTTTCTTCAAAACGTTTTATTTTTTGAAAAAACAGTTGAAATGTTAATTAGGTGGTATCCCGTTATATTTAGTATTTTCTAGTTGTTAATTAAAATATAAAGGATATTTTGTTGAATGTCTCGCAAATTTCAAGTAAATTTGAGAATATAGACATACAAAATTATTACACTAAATTCTGTTCATATTTCAATAGTATGAGCGTGCTGTTTAAAAATGTTTTCTTGCGGCTAGTTCTGATTATGGATTTAACATAAACACTTATGTCCATAACAGGCGAGTATGTTACTTTTAAACAATAAAGTCTAACATAATTGTTTTCATCAACACAACATATAAAAAATTTGAAAAATAACAATTTTTAAGGTATTTCAGACTTCCATTTAAATAAGTAAGGAGAGTCACGAAAATAGGCACCCATTAGAACAAATTCTCCCATATACCTATAAAATATTTTATATGTATATGAATTATTCCAAATCTGATAGATATGACAATCACTTAAAACTACTATGGTACCGATTCTCGTCCTCGAGATAACGATCATCTTGATAGACGTGGTTCTCTCGAAAACATGCAGTTTTTTATGAAATGAAAAGTTTTTCAAGATAATCGTTCATTCAAGAATGAGAATAGATACCCAGAATGTGGTTTCTTATATATTCATCAGACCACACCGACTTTCTACCAAGATGATCGTTCTCTTAAGAACGAAAATAGGCACTCGGAAAGGGAGAGAGTTAGAGCAAATAGGTCTACATGCTCTCTCACTCCGATTGGGATTGGCCAACATGCGAGGAGTGCCTTTTGAAAGTATAGGCAAAGATTATTCACAATATGAATTCTCTTTGGTATAGGGTTAAGGAAGGGAAAATAAAACTAACCATTCGAAGCGGGAAAGGTAGCATGTAGTACTATTTATCCGTTCTTTCTGCCGTGGAATGCGCATGAAACACGCAATGCTGCCTCTAGTAGTATATGCTAGGAGTGAACCTTCACGGCATTCGAAACCGATCTTTGGTATTTTTTTAGATTGACTTTAGTCCTAAATAATTTGGGCCTTGGCAACGCTGACTAATACTGCCCTCGATTCATTGGCATGAGTAGCTCAGAGCTGTCCAGGTGCAAGAAACGCTCTCTTTATTCAAGTAGTGCATTATGCCTCGGCGTTTGTCAGATCTGCTTTCCCCTTGCCCCTGAAGCACCAATAAAAATATTTGGTGTATAAAGCCCTATTTTTGGGTAAAAAACATTTTATACATGACATGGAGACACAAAAATAAGATTATTTCACAAGATATCGGGCTTACGCTCATACTTTTTTTAACGAATTGCGAAATATTTTTGGCCGGAAATGCCATGACAGCAGACAAAATTCAAAACTAATAAGTAATAATATAATATTTTTACCTTTTTTGTCTTCAATATGTTTCGCGATGTATATTAAAAACACAAATTTCGGAAAAAGAAAAATAAGATATTTGGCTGTATTCTTTAGGGCTATTCTTTTGAGTCATTATCACTTTCAGTTGTATCACTTGAAGTAATCATGATCACTTCGACCTAATGACAAGTAAATGCATATTCAAAAGAACATGAAGTTATCAGTTACACTTTTTTCACTTTGATCAATTGATAATTACTCAAAAGAATACAGCCTTTATTATAATTATCAAATGATCAAAGCTGTATTCTTTAGAGTTATTATCAAATGATTAAAGTGAAAAAAGTGAAACGGATAACTTCATGCTCTTTTGAATATGCATTTACCTGTCATTAGGTCGAAGTGATCATGATTACTTCAAGTGGTAGAACTGAAAGTGATAATTACTGAAAAGAACAGCCCTCAAAGTGAAAAAAGTGAAACAAATGGCTGTATTCTTTAGAGTAATTATCAATTGATCAAAGTGAAAAAAGTGTAACTGATAATTTCATGTTCTTTTGAATATGCATTTACTTGTCATTAGGCCGAAGTGATCATGATTACTTGAAGTGATAGAACTGAAAGTGATAATAGGTATATTCTTTTGAGTAATTATCACTTTCAGTTCTGTCACTTGAGGTAATCATGATCACTTCGACCCAATGACAAGTAAATGCATATTCAAAAGAACATGAAGTTATCAGTTTCACTTTGTTCACTTTAATCAGTAATAATTTTCTCAAAAGAATACAGCCAATGACTCAAAAGAATAGCCCTTTTTTGTTAAAAAATAGGGATCTACATTTTATAACAAGCTTTTCTGTCATTGATTGTCATTGCTTGTGACTTGTGACAGCATAGCTATGTTTTCCTTGTAGCGTTCTAAATATTTTAATAAAAATCAAGATGATTCCTGAAGATATTCAGTTAATGATAGACAAAATATGTCGATCTTGCATGTGCGAGAGTGGAGAAATGCATAATGTTTTCGAAAAAATCGTCGGTCCAGCAGACGACACTATGCTTCTTTCGGATATGCTTATGGCTTGTGCCTCAATAGAGGTAAATTGTTTTAGTTTATTAATCGGATTACAAATAAAATATATATAGAACTAAATTTATTTATTGTGTAGTTATGGTCAAAATAAAGGTTTTTATGAGTATGTTTTAGCTCTCATACTTTATTTCAATTACTTAATAGGTTTTTTTAAAAAAAATTGTAATGGATAGTAACTGATAAGATTGAAAGAGCTTTTACTGCTTATTAAATTAAAAGTTTTCTTCGTTAGTACTATGCACGAGATCAAAAGATTTTTTAAAAACATTATTGATAAGTAATTGTTGGCATAACTAATTACCTATGTTTGTCTTTTGTGTGTTTATAATAAATATACATATTAAACAGGATGTATATTTAGATTTGTTTATATATTTATATACATATCTTTGCACAATATGTAGGTAAAACCTTTTTTAAAGAGTACTTACAGACTTAAAAGTTGTCAATATCCTCTTTAAAAAATTTTAGAAGATAATGGAATTTCCATACATAAGTATACTATAGGTGTTGTTTACCTTTTTAATAAATAATTTATTTATTATTTATCCATATCATACCATTTAAAAAAGGAATATAGATATTGTTATTTCATATTATTAAAATTTTAGCTATAATGAAGCATATAGACACTACAAATATCATAAGACCAATTAAATACTAATATTTAATATTAAAAACAGAACATTGTAACATGAATGTCAGCCATATTCAAATTTATCTCAGAACTTGTAAAAAGAGTTAATATATTTTTTGAATAGGTTTCTAGAGTCCGATATTGCATATTATCTGTTGTTACTGAGTTTAGACATGGGTTTTTTCCTTAGAAACTCATTTTGTATTTCCATTGTATGTCATGTATGGTACTTCTAGTTGAATGTGTTATAAATACCAATATCAGGAATAATATAATTCAGAATATTGTGAATATATTATTGAGGGTATACATAATTTCAGCAGATTAACCAAATATATTTCCTGGATTATTATTTTGCCTTGTTACTTCAGAGTAGTCTTATTCAATCATATTTAGTCGGTATTTTTATTTCAATATACAAAAACATAACATAACATAAAAAAAACATAGTCTATTTATGTAAAGTTTTTCCCTTTAAAATAATATAATGAACATAAAGAACATGTTAAGTAAGACAAAGGTATTAAACTTTTAACAAAATATAGGGTCTGTATTTGGGGCTCTTGAGTCAAGAATATTTTGAGGAACAATGGACCAAAAGTTTTTGTGTCTTAACACGATATTTATGAATTTAACGATGATTGGGATGAAACTATGTAGATGTTTAGTAAGTTGAGTTTTATACAGGGTGTTTACAGTGAATGCTTGTAAAGTTTTTGCGTATTGTCTAGGCCAATTTTGCTTTAAGGAGTAGTTTGTTAAATTTAACTTAGATTCTTCTTATGTATTCATTGAAAATAAATTGATAAATGTCGTTTATTTTAAAAGATTAAAATAAATTTTATAAAGAGAAGTTTGAAATCATCATCTATGTACTATTATAGAAATTGGTTCATTCTTTGTTTTTTAATTTGGATTAACTTTTTATACCCATTTTCTTTTCGTTGGTTACAGTTAATATACAGGTAATATGTGGTAATAGTAATGTCTTCAGTTTTCAATGTATTAAATTTAGTTTTAAATTTCTGACTTAAATTATTGTGCTTCTTTACTAATCATTAATATATTTGTTTGTGTTATGGGTTGTCATTATATCCATTAATTTGACTTGTAAAAGCACTGTTGTGTAAATATTACCAATAAATTATCTATTTATTTTAAAATGCAACAATTATAGAACAACTGAAGTATGCAATATTATTTATGGAATCAGCTTTAAGATAGTCTCGAAATGCTTAGAAGAAATAAACGAATTAGTCAAGAACAACACGGTTACCCTCCTATGGGTATCAGGACACACTGTAGTAAAAGATAATGAAATAGGGAACAAACTTGCAAAAGAGGATGCTGAATACCATTTCTGGGGCTTGGAACTTTTTGTAAAATTAGCAATAACGCATACTGGAAGAACCAAAAAAAGAAGAACAGAATAGGAGATCCAGCTATTGTACAAATCTATAAGGAATGAGATCAGTAATATATTTCTGAGGATCTGTAACCAGAAGAAATTTATAGAATGTATTAACCAACTTAGAATTCTAATAGGAATCCAAATAGGGCACTGCCACCTGAAGGGGCACCTTAAGAAACTTTGAGTAAAGGACAGACACGAATACAGATTTTGTGAGGAAGAGGATGAAACCTCTAACTACATTCCTGGATACGTATTGAATAAAATAAAGAGATTTACTCAATCTGAATCTGCCATACATTCAGAGTTTTCTAGAAGAAATAAGATTGGAGGATCTGCTTTAGTCGGCTGACTTAGCAGCAGAAGGAGACATGATAAATATTTCAAATTGCATTACACACATCCCCATCTCTACATACATACAGTCATTATAATGGTTTATATTTTAGTTTCTTCCAATTGATTTATAGGGTTTATAGTACTGACATTTTTGGTTGCTTTTACCTTTTTTATTTTATATTAAATCGTAAATCGTTTAAATTATTATTATTCTTATTTTTAAACTAAATAGGTCATAACAGGCGATGGCTTACCCTACCTACTCTGTAATACTTGTGAGACCAAGCTAAATTTAGCCTTTGAATTCAAGCAACAATGTGAGAAGTCAGACACAGCCTTAAGGGAACTTACTAACCAGCAAGATGGTAAAGCAAATAAGGAGGAGGACATTATAATTCAACCAGATGTACATGAGGTCTTGTTTGATGAGGTAATTTATATTTCTAAAATATAAACTGAAGAAGCCTATTATCTACTATTACAATTTTAAAAATGAGTCCATAGTTTTTTTGGTTGATAGTGCCCCTAGCGCCATCTATATCACGTTTTCATGAGATAATCTAAGATAACAGCTAGAGAGTAACTTCAAGGACTTTCTCTTTTTTTAGTCTTACAAAAATTAGATGCTTTTGAAAGGTAATTTGATTCCTTATCAACTGATTTTAAGGAAAAAGTGCTCTTGCAGTCAATTCCTCCCGATGCTATTCAGTGGATCATGCAGTTTCTTTAAACCACTTTATTTTAAATTAAAAATAATAAAATCAATAATATTGTTTAACCTCGATTTTACTCTAAAGTAAATTTTAATTTTTTAGTTAAGCTGACATAATTTACGCATGTTTAGGAAAACAATAATTTGTTAGAAATCAGAAAATTACTGCTTATTTTCCACTTTTTAGATGAGATTAATGTGTTCCAAAATATTTGAATATCAGCAAAGATATTCTAAGAAGGCCTTTTTTGTTATTGAATATCTATATCATTTTAACATTTTTTTTTATATTTCTTCAGCTATCTATAAAGTATGAGGCAATATACAAAAAAATACTGAAAATAGATTTTCAATTTATTTTTTTTAATTGAAATAAATAAGAGAAATTTTCTTCCTAGTACAGTTATGAGTTGCCAAATGAACAAAATAAACCAGCAGACTACAAAGTGACTATATTAAGGGGAATTATGATATAATAACCCTTACCTTTTTTGAAAACAATTCTTTAATTTCAAGTTTGTTGATTTTCTTGTATTATTTCATTTTATTTTTTACAAAAGATATAAGAAAAAAAAATTTTCAAAAACAGGAATTTCTAAAAAAATGTATTTTTTGTGAACTAAATCAATTTACTATTATTAGTGTACTTCTGTAAATTTTAAACACTAAAAATGAATCACCTAGTACCTTTTCGGTCTTCAATCTGTCTGCAGACTAAAACACAGATAGTAAAAATAAACACTTCTTGCTTACTTATTCTGATTGTTACCCAAATTATATTCATAAAGCTTTTAAACCTTAGTTGTAAAATCAAATTCAGTACTTTATTATAGAAGCTATTAAATTATAATTATAGTACATAGCAATTTGAGACGAATACAATTCAACTTTCTTCTACTAAACTAGTCGAAATGCGTTAATAACAATTCCATCTCTGTTGAGTAGAACTGCTTGGACTCGACGAGGTTTATTTAAAATTAAATGATTCAGCTCGTTATGATGATCTTGATCACGAAGAGGCTGTTGTTGACCAATTACAGCTCTTGCAAGCCTGTCCCAACCATGTTCCATACAGTTTACATCTGGAGCGCGCGGTAGTAACGGAAAATAATAAATGTTAATCAATTCTAGAACTACCGTGGCTAAGTTGGGCAAGTGTTATTATCCAGCTATCAGAAATTATGCTCTAAATTCCAAGGGTAATCGTACACTGTGTTGTTAATAATGTTGTGGGCATAAGTTTCACTTGTCATTGCACTTTTACAAATATACAACTCTGTTCAACTTCAAATAGGAAATTCCACCCCATATCATTACATCTTTACCTTCGAATGGATGCACTCCTTGGACATATCAGTTATTAATTTTTGAATTTTTTGGTCTCTAGACATGAATAGTATATCTGTCAGCACGAAAACCAAAGCTGTTCTCATCGCCACTTTATCCCTTCATTACACTGAAGCAAATCTCAAGCATTGTGGTGGATGTACTGTTAGTAAGGGCGCCTTATAGGCCTAAAACAATGTAAATTTGCTTCCTTTAAACGATCTAAAATAGTTCGCAAGGTAATGCGAATTCTCCTTTCAGCAAAAAGGTCCTGGATAAGCAATATTCAGTTTCTTGTAGATTCTATCGTAGCTTCTTTTATTATTAATAGGTTTTTTCTGTCATTTATTAACCTTGGGCTATTTTTTTTGGCCTCTCTCTAATAGTTCCATTCACATTAAATCAGCTGTTCAGATATGAAACCACATTTTAAGAGACATAAAGATGAAGAAGCTTCATTTGCTTTGGCTTTTTTAAAATGATAAAACAGAACAAACCCAATATTACAGGAATGCATAGAGCAACAGTGAAAGAAAATAAAGTTCCAAAGAAATAAAATTCCACATTTTTAATTTTTACTGAAAATTCTGTTTGGATACAATTTTAATATTTTTTTCCCCTCGAAGCAAGATTAGTGAACATAGGTGTACCACATTTTTCTTCTTGAAAGATGTTTTTTCAGAGAAAATGCGATATCCTTAACTAATTTTGATCAGTTTACTTTTAAAGTTAAGAAAACATATTTAGAAATAGCTTGTTTTTAGGATGATGAGGATGATTTGCCGTTGGCTAAACGTAAACGTAATGATTCACTTGCCGACTTGACATGCACTTACTGTATGAAAACTCTCACTACCAAAAAGGGTTTAAGAGTACATTTACGTCAACATACTGGTGATGGAATGAGGTAAGCATATATTACTTCTTGGGAAATTCTGTAAGATGGCTGCTACATTATATTACGTCATTAATGTCACAGCTGTATGTCTTATCAATAATTCATTCATTCATTCAAACAAATGAATCTTAAAACCCTCAAACGTTAATGTGATATCTTGATAATACATTTATTTAAAATTTAAGGAATTAATGCCCTTATTCACTAATATAGCTTAAGTTTAAAACTGGTTTAAGTTGACAATAAAGAGTTTAAATTGACAAGTGTAACAATATTTTTATTTTAGGGGATAACCGTATTATTCGTATCCCAAAACTTTATTTCTTAGTTTTTATCCTTAATTTTCCTATGTTGATATATAAATACAAATTATAACCACATAGGCAATGAATCTGGTCAACTAGAAGGTCTAACTTCTGTGACTAGATTGGATTTAAATGTTAAACCAACAGAATTCAGCATTTAGAAAGTTAATATGATCAAATGCTATATTGTAAATAAAATTTAATGAGAAATTGAATATTTTTATCCTGTAAAATATCACTTTTCTTTATTGTCATATTATTTGTTTATGTACTATATATATTTATAAACAATTTACTGTTATAGGTATTGTCCGATATGCCCTTCAAAATATACAAGAACTAACCATTTAATGAGGCACATGAAGACCCATGATAGACCTGGAAAAAAGCAGTCATGTAAAATATGTGCTGAAAAGTTTTTTGCATCCGGCGATTTATATAAACATATGAAAATTCACATAGAAGAGGTAGATATGGATTTCTTAATGGCTACATTAAAATTTGTATAGATTTGTTTTTTTGCCTAGTATATTCTTTATATTAAACCCTCATATTACGCGTAATACAGATAAATCCCTAAGAGCTAAAATTTCAGTCCTGGAATCGACAGGAATCTTGTTTTTCTAGCACTGTGTCGATCTTAAGTCGACTTTATACGTGTAAAGTAATGCACCATAATCGAAGAAAACTCCGTTAAAATTCTCGAACCACAAGTTTTTGGAATGCTAAAGTCAGCTAATTTACGAAAAGTCAAACGACGATTTTCTGCAATCGCAGAACGTGGATCACTGCTAGTAGTTCCGTTTTATCCTTATACTCGTCTCCAAAGGCCTTCTACATCACTTCAATAGTTACTTCGCAAATTTTTTCGAGTTTAAAGCAAAACTGGATGCAAATTCGTTATTCACATCTCCGTCTTTGTCAGCGATATTAGTATAAACAAAAAAACTACGCGCGAACGAACACGGCCAATTGGTAGCTGCGGTAATCGATGGGTTTGTGAAGGGGCTCTGATTACTCCCGTACCCTACAGAGGTCGTTCGAACGCCATGGCGCAGATCGGATACTTTTGGGACTCATCTCGTAGCTTTCTAAAATGTATTTAGAGGCAAACTCGACAAAAGAAAAACTTTTTAAGCTACTTGATTTAGTAACTTGCTTTAGCTACTTTACACGTGTATAGCCGCCTTTAGATTGGATTGATTAGCATAACTAACAAGAAAGTGGGTTTGATAAATTCGGTTTATGGACATTGACTAGACTTCTCATTCTTGGACCTGAAATTTTAGCTTAGATTAGAACAGTAAAATTCAGAAACCTTTGATGTTGATTCAAGAAGTTTTGATAGTGTGTGCAACTGGACGCCATTTTTAAAGAATATTTTTGTTTTGAAAAATAAAATGCTATTTTAAATGTTAAGAATCACTCTTTGACTTAAAATAATCGGAATGAAAAACATGTTTAAATGGGTTCAATAAGTTATATTTGCCATTTCTGAAATTTAGGTTGAGAAGAGATCTAAAAAAGAGTCTGAAAAGGAAAAAATTGTGGTTGAAGTTAAAAAAGAAAAGGATGATGATACCGTGAAAACAGAAGAACCAAAAGATAGTGAACAGACGATAGAAGAACAGAATGAGAATGAGGAAAAAGATGAAAAACTTGATTTATTAGATATTGTTAAGTCAAAGGTAATATGGTAAAATCTAGAAATTTAGATTTACTCTTATTCTATGTTTTAAATATTTCAGCCATCAGAATGGCTTAACTGTATTCGGCGACTGTTATTTTAATAAAATTTACAGGTCTTGTCAGAGAAATGTTTGTAATATAATTATTTAAGTATCCAATTTTATATTCTAAGTTAATCATATTTTCATAGGAAGATGATTTCATGGACATTCCACTCAGTCAGTTTCCATTCAGTGATGATGATAATGATAATGTTGATAATGATGATGGTGTAGGAAACAACGATGATGATAAAGATGAAGATTTTGTCGTCGAAAAAGAAAAGAAAAAAAGAGGAAGACCACCTGGAAAGAAGGTCTGTTAGTTCTTCAATAAAAATCATTCTTATCTGAAAAGAGAAAATTATAGCGATGTTATAGGATACTTTGATTCACATTCTACAAGTACCTTTCCATTTTTTTTTAATAATTTATTTAGTAGTTGGTACCGGTAGAATATATTTTTTTTTTTTTTTGGTGATCATATTGCCAGTTAACTTAGTACCTATTAAAAGAAAACTATCATCAGTGGCACAAGTAATTTTATCTCGCGAAACGTTTTAAATTATCAGTTGGGTTACTACTGTAGATACCACCCTTATATGATGAGAACCGGTGGTATATAAAATAAGTTGTTTAAATTCTTGTCTAATGATTTGTTCTTTTTAGTATGATCTGTCCTAATTAAAAAAAAACTAAAGAATGGGTTTAAAGTTAAAAATAAGATAATTTTTTACGGTTTAAGGGTTTTGTCAAAGATCCGGCGAACATGGAGCCATAAATCATAAAATTTCAAGGTCAAAGATATTATTTTTTTGTTACATTTACGGTTTTAAAATGTGCAAATTGGCATAACTTGAAAAGAAAGTAATTATGGCCTAAAATAAAGATTATACTGGTCAACAATAATTTTGTTAAATGGACAACTGTAACTGTTTGTTATGTACTTTGCTACGCTAAAGCCAAATATAACCACAAAAGTTGCCCATTTTTCTGGTAATTTCATGGATAGTAAAGTGTTTGGTTTGATATAACTCTATTTGCTTGCGGTTTTATTAAAAGAAGGCAGTCGCCAATATTTGATGATAATATAGATTCCGTTAGAGATGTCATATACACGCCAGAACTGTCAAAATAAGTAAAGTGAATTTGATATTCTCACCGTGTCGTTTACGCGAGTCACTTCAATTTAGTTTAGACCTCGGTGTCGAGTTAGAAGGATGTTTATATTAATGTGTCATCTCTCATCTTTAATTTGCTTTCAAGTACTTATTTTTGTACGAACAGGTTCCTTAAACAGTTTCTGTTATGTGTTTGGTGAACTGACTTTGAAGTCCCAAACAAGGAACATTACTCCATTGATAAAAAAGGTATATGAACTTTATTTCGGGTGTCAGATCGGTGATCAGGACAAATCTTGGGCCCCTCGTATTTGCTATTGTATGGTGGCCAAGTACAAAGAATGGCTTATGTGGTAATATTGAGTGCGGCTCTGGAAGTCCTGGTGAACCTGCTTTCTCTCCACTTATACATGGAGAATGAGGCCGTGAAGGCTGTTTATCGTCTCAGTTGCCTAGGGTATTTGGGAACTGGAACGGACGACTACTCAGGTGTCTAGGAAAGCGTGGTAAAGAGATGTCCATCACTTCTCATGCAAACCGATTACATGGCGTCGATTTTGAAACCTAACCATTCTCTCGAGATAGTTTTGCCAAGTAGGGAGATTGGGAGGAGGTGCAAAATTTTCCGAGAAATTAATCCTGGTGGTTTACAGATGGATCTCGACAAGATGAAGGAGTTCGAGCCAGAGTGTTCTGCCAGAGCATAGTAGTCGAAGAATTCTGCTTGCTCGGACACCGTGCGACGATCTTTACAGCGGAAATTTATGCTATTCTGCAGTGTGCCCATCTCTGTAAGAGGGACATAAATAGGAATAGGGTAATAAATATATGCTGAAACAGCAGGACTGCTATGATGGGATTGAAATCCAGTATCGTAATTTCGCGACTGGTGTCCGAGTGCAAGGATGTACTGAACAGTTTGATAAGGAACGTCTGCACTGTCCGACTCGTGTTTTAAAGTTTAAAAGCCGTGCTTCGTCATATTGGAATGAAAAATCTTCGATTTCTCTTGCCTACGCAGCTCATATGAAAGAGATATATGACAATATGAAGATTTTACTATCGAATATACAATACCAACATTATTTTTGGGATATATGTGGCTATTTGAAAATTGTAGCACTTTTGTTAGGCTCCAACAAGGATATACTAAATTTTGTGATGGTCTAAAAGAAATCTTATGTCTGGACAAAGATACTTAGATTTCCAGCCATGTGTAAATTCTGAACACGTTCCCCCCTTGCAACTCCGATTAATGGAAAATTTTGTTAAGGTGATGGGTCCAGCTATCCTGTACTTAAAGAACAAATTTCCTAGTCTCAGTGAGGTTTAAATAAAAGGGAGTATATTTAGGCCCTCAAAAATGCGAGTTTATGTAGAACCATGACTTTGAGCAAGTTTAAATTGGGTTGAAAAAACTGCATAAAAGTCTACGTTATCAGGGAAAATGGAATCCAAATATGCTTGCAGACTATTTTTGGATACTAAAAAGGGATGTTCCTAAAGCAAAATACAGTAGAAAATCGTTAAAAAATAAATTTTGATTTAAATTAGTTTATGTGTACACAAATAAAACCAATTACAACAGTATGAACTTTTTAATTTCGAATTACAAAACCCGTTACAAAAAAATGCTATATAGATTTGAAATCGGAGCAAAATAGCTATTCTACAAAATTTATCAGACAAAAAGTCAAAATTTTGTCGATCAGTGTTATTTCTTTAAAGAATAATTAAGTAATAAATAGTAGAAGTACCATTTAAATTACGGAAAAAATTAAATAAATTTGGTATTTTATCCGTAATGTTTTTAGGATGGCACACTTTATGAATGCAAGGAATGCAGCAAAATACTTACAACCTATTGTGGTCTGAGAATACATATGAGAAGACATACAGGGGCGGATCTGGCAAAGTGCAAGGTACTTACTATTTTATTAGCTAATCTTTCGGTAATTTTACAGATCGCTCTTTGAAACACAAAAGTTGTTTGATAACACTTGGTCATTTATTTATGGTTGAATATTATTTAATAGAATATAACACTTCTCAGATGTAATTATCACAAAATCTCTTCCTTTAAGTTTAAGGTATTTTGTATATAATGTGTCTAGAATTTAAATATCCAAAAATAGAAGAGGAATTTCATTCAAAATAAAGATCAAGTTTTTTTGGAGACATCATGTATTTAAAGTTTCACTCTATATGTTAGTTTACATAATAAATGGACACATTCTAGAATTTTAAATTATCATGATTTAATGTTCAAATTGTTTTAGCACTGCGATAAATCTTTCACAAAAATGAGTCACCTGAATAGACATCTACGATCCCATGGCATTATAAAAGGAAAGAGCAAGAATAAAGGAGATAAAAAAGTGAGAGAAGTATTTCTTAAAATAGTATTTTTTGCTTCTTTATTTGTGCCATAGAATTAAAAGCAGATATAACTTAATATATTTCAATATTTTATAATCATTAATTACACAGGCCGACCAAGTTCTGAACAAGAAACCAAAAGGCTTTTAGGGTGCTCAATCCGAACCTGACAGTCAAATTTCTCCATCATGTCAGGGTTTCGAGATATTTTAACTCAGAAGTTTAAAAAAAAAAACAGTTTTTTTTGTGGTTATCTAACATCACTGTGTACATTGTCCTCGAAAAACTCATAGCACAACTCAAAGTACTACTCTTCAAATTCCACTTTGAATTGTTCGGATATTTTTCATCTCTGAGAAATCATCAATTGATATTTGTTAGTTTAGCGTTTGCGTCTATACTCGGAAATTGAGCCGCAAACTAATAAATTTAAGTATATGGTTACTCAGAGACGAATCGAAATATCCGAACTACTCAAAATGCATTTTGAAGAGGAAGAGTAGGACTTTAAATTGCCGCTTTAAATTTGCGAAGATAATTTAACTAATGAATTAAATAATCTCAAAAAACACGAAAACCCGTGTTTTTTGCACTTTTAGGTTCAAAACCTGATGTAATAGCGACATACGGTGGTGAGATTCGGATTCAGCGCAACAAAACCCTTCTAAAAAGTATAGTTTGGTTTCTGGAGGTCATTCCAAATTTGTCGTGTTTTGTGCACTTCATTATCCACGCACTTTTCATTCTTGTAGTTAAGACATAGATTTGATCATTCAGATAATAAACGTGACATAAGTTGTATATTTGGAAAGTGATAAAATCATTGATGGTGACTTCGAGTTGTTGGGAAAAAAGGGTTAATTTTTGTGAAAAATTTTCTCGTGCTTTTCTTTTTACGAGATGTGGCTATAAAATAACGAGACTGATGCTTCCTCAGAAGTACGCATGCACCAAAGACAAACGACCGACAGTTGTGTGGGGGAAGCCTTCTCTCTCGAATGCGGCGCCTCCTGTGTCTGTAGACAAATCAGTTTGGTCGCGGTCTTCGACTGCATAACAGCAGTTTTTTTTTGTTTTGCGGAAAAAAGTTATATGCGTAATAATAGAGAATTTAATTGTGAAATTTCTCATGAAACTTAGAAAAACCGCTACTGAAACTTATCTTTTATTAAAAGAAGTGTATGGCAATAAATTTTGAGTGATTTAGCCGTTTCCAAGATGGCGGGTCGCTCTTCCACGTCAAAAACCGATGAAAATATTGAAAAAGTCGGTAGTCTGATTTGATCCGACCGTAGGTCAACTATTCGTGCGATTGCTGACACTATAGGAAATGACAAAGAATGCGTAAGGTGGATTTTGCATAACA
Organism: Diaprepes abbreviatus; assembly: GCA_034092305.1. Taxonomy (NCBI): domain Eukaryota; kingdom Metazoa; phylum Arthropoda; class Insecta; order Coleoptera; family Curculionidae; genus Diaprepes; species Diaprepes abbreviatus. Next base: position 5,327,828 of record JASJET010000087.1, read on the forward strand.
ATTTCAACATGCAGAGAGTGTGTGCGAAAGTGGTGCCTAAAATTCTTACAACCAGACAAAAAGAAGCTCACGAAAATGTTTGTACTGACACTTTGAATGTCATTAAAAATGATCGGAACTTGTTGGAAACAGTGATAACGTGTAATATTCATGGGATTGTGTAACTTTACTGAGTTCCTGAAGGTCAAACAAGTAATCAACATGACTACCTTGAGGTTCTTGTTCAACTCTGTTGAAGAATAAGAAATAAACGACCCGAATTGGGGAAGAACAAGTCACTGGGTTCTCCATCAAGACAATGCACCGACTTATTCTGCATTGTCTGTTGAGGCATTTCTAGCTAAGTATAATATCTTAGTGTTAGACCACCGCCCTATTCGCCTGACCTTGTACCATGTGACTTATCTGTCTCCCAAGGTCAAAGTTGCATTAAAAGGAACAATATTTCAGTCCGTTGAAGCTGTGAAAGAAAAAGCCGCATGCGTACTAATTCGAACAATAGAAAATTCTTATGGAGCGTTGTAGGGATAGAGGAGGGATGTATATTGACGGTGATAATAACGAAATAATATATATTGAAATTTCAAATAAAATGTTTTACAGAAAAAGTCTCATTTTATCGCCACACCCCTTATTATAAAAATTTAAATTTATGTTTAAAAAACTTTAGTTTATTAGATGCCGGGCCTAGACATTCCTATATAAGAGTGTTGATATCCATAATGGGTATATATTTTTGTTTTAGACTAGAGAGTGTGAATTCTGTGATCGTAAATTTAAATATAAAAAAAGTTATGTTCATCATATGCAAGTCGAGCATGGTATGTCTGACATTGATAGTGACATTGAAAAGGATAAGGCTGAAGGCAAGGCTAACAATAATGAACAGGCTGAGAATGTAGAAAATGGAGGTAAATTATTACTATCTTATTACCTATATTGTAAAATACTAACATATCTGTAAGTGTAATAATAAAACTGCCTTAATAATGTAGGGTTAAATAACAATAGCTAAATATTTTTCATCCCAGATGCTATGAATATCCGACTTGAAGGTGATAAATTTAGGTATAGTTTGTTAATATTTTGCATAAAAAATTATATACGTTCCTAATACAACAAACAAAAAATAAAACGCTCCTGATTTAAAAAAAAAATATAATACTGTATACTTTAAAATTTTCATTCGTTGAAGTACAATATTAAAACTCTCCCTTGCAAAGCAACAATTTAGATGCGATAAATGAAATACTCCTTATTTCTTACGATTTGCTATTTTCATCAACTATCTAACAATGCAATCAAACATATTCTAGCGTCTTCTGTTCGCAAAAAAAAAGTAAAATATGATTTGCGCAAGCTGAATTAGAAGTAAAAGAATGGATATTTAAATTATTTATAAATCCATGCAAATACAAGTATTTAAATAATTCAATGAAGGACAAAAAGAAACATAAAACATTGGTTGTGATAAATCAATTCTAGGTGCTGTACCTCAAGTTCCTGTTTTAGGGCCAATTTTGTTTTTAATTTAAATTTATTGAAAAAGAAATTAAATAGTAAATTAGTTTTATATGTAGATTATAAAGCCCTAAGAGTGATACTTGGAATGAATGTATTAGAAACTGATATTGCAAAAAATTATCTAATAGATAACTTGATAAAAATTTAAAATGGGACCATGAAATAGACATACATATTATGATCAAATATTTTCATAATCTCATTTAATATGTCATCAAATGAATCGCATCAGCTGTTAGTGGGCGAGTTTCATTTTTCATACTGACGACTGTAGGAGCAATAATATAATATAGTAAAACAGTAAACATTTGAACTCATGTATAAAATATGGAACAAGCCATTACAAAATATATGTTAAAGAATGTAGATACAGTTTATGTTTAATTTTTTATTATATTACCTTTGTCAGTCAATTCTTTTCTAGAACATACTAGGTTAAGGCAACTTATAAAAATGTTATTTGGTAAAAATATGCACACGTCATTATTAACACATCTTTTTTTGTTTACATAAACATATGCATAAAATGTCTCGAGATATAGTCAAATAACTATTTTAATCGCTCCTTTGTTTTTGTGGAGTCCTTCACTCTTTATTTTTCCTATGTTGGCAAGCGGTCGTCCTGAATGTGTAAAAAAAGATGAAAATAGATAAAAATGTATTAACTACAGTAAACATAGGATACATATGTGAAACTAAAAGTAAGTGATTCAATTCACGGCAACATTTAACTTAATACTTCGCCCCCGATTTACTGCTGTCCCATGATAGTTTATAGCTATGCTATACTCCTTAAAATAAAAACCATCGTGGCAAAGGCACTCTGGAATTCTGGTCGGGCTTCTTGGCTCTTACAGTCTTAGTGTTAAATAACTACAGGTTAATAGAGGTTACCAATACCACGAACACAACTTTAAGACTCAGAAAAAGCTGCTATCTAGCTGGTGAGATCAGGCCTTTTGTTTCAGAGTTTTCACATCAGTACGCTGCGAGGTTATTCGCTTGAAGGTTTTTATTAAATTAATCGAAACAAATTTCTCAAAACACTTAAATATATGTAACAAAAATAAATAAAGAAAACAAATATATTTATGAGAAATTTAAAATTAGCTCAATTAACAATACCAAAGTAAGTCAAATAATTTGTTTTACCGGGTGTTATTTTAACCCGGATCATAATATAAAACCCAATTTTGAAAATCTTACGTTTAAATAGCTTAATTAAGAAAAAGATTAATTAAGAAAAATAATAAAAACGCGAAAAAGCAGCTTTTGTTTGTTTAAACAAAATAGTATTAATGCCGCCCTTCTCCCCTGTAGAATAAAATAGAATTTCCTCTTAACTTTCCCGAAGCAAACCAGTTATTTAAGTAAAACCGTAAGTAGCAGGTTACAAAACGTATCGCTTCCAACGAATTTCATGCCGTAACTGATGTTATGACTTTTTAAAAAGCACCACTGAACTTACCTCCTCCGATCTCTCGATTTGATATTTAATTCCCAATTTGGCCCCAGCATTTTAAATTACTAATTTTTTATATAAAAGAATTAATAAAACTATTCTAGGTCTCTATAACTAACAACTTCGGTAATAACTGTAAAAAACATATTATTCTTTTAGCCATTTTGGTGATATCTAAATTATTCTTTCTTGCGAACAGGAAAAACAGTCAATATACGAATTCTTTGTACATGTAATCAAACGAATATATTACATTATGGCGATTTTATTTGATTAAGCTTTTGTTCCCTAATAATCGGAAAATTGTTCGATATAAAAATATTCTAGGTGGTTTAGGCCATATGGTGCCATTCACCTTGACTTAATCTATGACGGTTTTCGTATTTGGCGAGAGTACAATTTCTTTGACCTATTTTTAAATATTAATATGAACTACACGGCTTATGAACCCACATAAAATGTTTAAGTTTGTGGTTTCAGAAAAACATAAACGACCCAAAAGTAATAAAAATTGCTAAGTTTGATAATCGATTTATTTTTCTTTTATGGAACTTTGGGTGATGATATAATATATACTTTCTCAGTTCCCATAGTTAAAATCCATCTACATAGTGATTATTTAATTCTTCCTTACGTCAATCAGTATTTAATTCGATTAATCATAAATACTGTGTGTCCCATTACACACATATATGAATCGGAAAATTTCATTTATCGCCTGTAAAAATAGAACTAGAAGGACGGCTAACATTAAAAAAAAAAACATGATTTTAAAGGATAGCTGGACAAATTTTTTTATTCGTCGGTAAATTCTCCAGCAGTGGCTGATTACTTGAATAAATAAATTCTTTGTGGCCGGTGTATGCATGAAGTCAATTGCGAACACAACCATGTATGGATAGGTTTAACTGACGTATTCAGAATTTCTACATTTTTACCAAAAAAAAATGCATGAATTTATTATTTGAAAGGTATGACGTATATAATTTATTATACAAATAAAATAATGTTTATTTAGAAACCAACAACGAAAATTGTGAAAACAACGGAGATTCTGTGGACCAAACTATAGAGAAATTAGAACCATCGGACGAGTTAGATTTATCTTTGGATGACCTTATGTTAAAAAGAAAAGTTAAGGTTCACACTTGCCATGTGTGCCAGGCAGAGTTCGCCCGTGCTAATCATCTGACTAGACACATGACGCTCCATAGAGCTGTGTTAACACATAAATGTGATAGATGTGATCAGGTGAGTTTGAAACATATGTGTTTATTTTAATGTATCATTAGTATGACTAACAATTTTCATTCCTAGTATTCCTAGTTGGTATTTTTATATTCCTAAAAATTGATGATTTATTGAAGTTTTCAATACAGAGACTTCGGACATTTGATGTAGTTCCTATTTTAATTTTCTTGAATTTTTTAATTCAAATTCATTTATTCACTAATGATCATATTACATGATATCAATTTCGTCACATGATATTTAAAGATATTAAAGTTTGTTTCCTTTACATTTTAAAATTCCAACATATGTGTTACAGTAACGTAAGTCATATACATTTTGGTTAATTTAAAAAAAAAATGACAAAACGACATATTATTATTATATTACTAAACAAATTTTACATTTTTTTATTCTTTATAAATAAAACAAATGATTCAGACTATTCAATTTTTTTGCTTCTTCAAGATTCCATCTTTTCCGTGAACGTATAGAAAGCCCCCGATTCGAATAATGATTTCAGGCCTCTTTAGAACTGGCCATAATTGGGCCTTTTTTTTGCATTCGTCGGGAGCTGATTGTAGACTCTCATGCGGGCATAATAGGGTGACTTTCTGTGGTATATCTTGGAATGAGTGGAGGTATATCTTGGAATGACGAGTTTGTCACAGTTTCTTGTTGTATATATAGGTGTGGATGTCGGAATTCTGAGTAAACGGTCACCACAATTGAAGACGTAATTGCAGCATTGGTAGTGTTAATATGTCGTTGTCTTTGAAAACATCTCTGCATGATTTCAGTCTTCTCAATTCAATGATCAGTTTGAAAATGCTTTTTTGAGCTACAAAAACTCGTTTTATATTAGTTGCTTGACCCCCATAGTATTAGGGTATAGCTCAAGTGTTATAGGCCAGTTCCTAATATGAGAATATAAGGGCAGTTTGTTTTAGTTTTAACAGCACAAAGTACGCTTTGCTGAGGTTCACATATCTCTGGAATCCAGATAGGAGTCTAGGAATTTGACTACGTCTTTTCCCCCTTTCAGTTTAGTTTTGGGAAACGCCCTAAAGTAATTAATGATGTCAGTTTATTCTTCGTTGTGGATCAGAGTGTGTAAGGAGCTCATCTGCATGAGTTTCTTCTGTTTTTCTGGCTCGATTCTTGCTGATACTGCAACACATGTTTATCATAGACATAATATTGGCAGGGTAAGAACATCCTTGAGGTGTCTCGATGTTTAAACTGCATTTAGAAGATAGTGTCCTGTATTTTCAGTATAGTTTTTGTTTCAGTCAGAAATGACATAATGAGACTTGGTGCTTTTCTTCTGATACCAAGGCTGCATAGCTTCTCATCAATAAAGCTAAGATTTAGCATGTCAAAAGCATTGGACAAATCAGAGAAGATTCCCACCATGTTGTTGAGCTCCAGTTGTTTGAGAATGAAGTTAGCTAGCTGGTATGTTGTTGCCTCCGTTGATTTACCTCATCAAAATCCCATGTTGTTCATATCATGAAACATTTTATCGTTCCAGAAATGTTGTTAATTTGTTGAATAAGGCTTGCTCAAAGATCTTTGAGAAAGTGCTTAACACTGAGATGGATGTGTGGTTTTTCCATATCCAAGTGATCCCCTTTCTTGAATATTGGATTTATTATTGCTAGCTTCAAAGAGGTAGGAAGCGTCCATTATCAAAAACTGATTGATGAGTATCGCAAGGGGCTTCTCTAATTCCTGGCTTATTTTCCTTAATGGTGATATGTCATCAGGTCCACGTGACTTTTTGTTTTTAGACTTATAATTTTTTCTACTTCTTCATCAATAACTGGTTCCAAAAACACCGACTCTCACACTGTCAATCCCGTTATTGGATTTTTTGAAATATTTCTCATTTTCACTCCCCATTTTTATATGAACGGTTTCCTTTCTCTCTTTTGTTTCGCCGTTTATAATGTTCCAGATCGTTTTGCATTGGTTTTTGGACAATTCAATTTTTTGATAGTTATACACTATCTTTGCTTTTGAAATGTTTCATCGATACATTTTTTTTCTTGTTTTTATGGTATTCTCATAAGTTTATGTTATTTCTCGTTTTAGCTAAGTCATGTATTTCATTCAGTTGAATTTTTTTATGCATTAGCTCTTCCGTTAGCCAGTTCTTTTCAAGAGACTTTTGAAATGCTTTCTTTTGTGAACATGTTAGATCGAAGTTCCACAGAATTGTTTTCAAAAAATTCTTGAATGCATCGTTAACGTTATGGCATTTTACCCATTTCAAGTTCTCTTCGCTTAGATTTTACTTCAAATTTTTAATGTTTGATAGTATTCTTAATTATAAACTGGTTTACGGTAATTTAAATGAACTTTTCGGATTCAGATAGAAGAGAATAATTTCCAATGAAAAAAATTTATATAGAGTGAGAATTAAATTAAGGGAAACACTAAAATTTTTCCACAAAAAGAACAATTTTAGAAATAAACGTTTGTCACGTTTATAGTAGAAAGGTTTTGAAGTGTGCGATATAGTGATGACTTTTCTGTTATTAAAAATAGTCCATATATTTTTACATAATAATGGTTATTGCACATACATTTTATAAAAGAAACTTCTAGTTAAAATTTGATTTGTTCTCGTCATATTAGACAAAAAAATATTAACAAGATTCGGATAAATCACAAATTCTAGATAATATTTTGAATATAATTATATGGGTGTTTTTCAAGTTTAGTATTTATATTATTTTCTTTATGATTATATATAAAATGAAGAATATAATAATCATTCTAGATTTTATTTCTCATAAATTGCTATAAAAAGCAATACGTGCATTAACTTTCTTAAATTATTTACCAACTATAAGTATTGTAAAGTTATGTTAAAAATGCCAATATTCTTGTTCAGTATTGACAAAACATATTTCAACAGGCATTCTTTACTGAAGAATTGCTTAAACAACATATAGAGCAGCAACATATTAATAAACCCTATGTCTGTACTACGTGTAATAAACAATTTAGTAGAGGTGAACATCTTATAAGGCATTTAAAACTACATCAGGAAGTTACAGAGGAAGGTCAACATAAATGTTCAATTTGCGAAGCCGTATTTTCGAGGTAAGTGAAAAAATTATTTGACAATTTTGGAAAATTTTATTATTAAAAAAGCAAATGAGAATTTTCTATCTTTTCGTTTTTCATAATATAAAAATAGACTGACTAACCTTTTCTTTTCTTGTTTGTTTTGTTTTCTTCAAAACTTGTCTACTTAATTAAGAAAAAATCTATATAGTAACAGCTGAATTGTTACTCATCTACCAGAAAAGTTTACGTTTGCCATGGCAACGTTATTTTTCTAGGTAAAACAAAATCTTGTCTTCATTTAGTATTAATGTACTGTGATATGTATTATAAAATATATCAATAAACTCATGAGCAAAACTTGTTCCTTTACGAATTTGGTAATAACAAATTGTAATTTAAATGTCACTAGTGATTTAAATAATTTAAAGTTCTGCCTAACAAGCTCTTCTTTTTTATAGATCAGATCATTTAGCACGACATACAAAAACACATCTTATGCAGGATAAACGGCATGTGTGTATCGAGTGTGGAAAGGCGTTTAATAGGTTAGATAATTTAAAAACTCACCAAAGAATACACACTGGACTTAAGGATAACTCAAAATTACATTTATGTGTTTATTGTGGTAAAGAATTTAATAATTCAAGTAATATGGTAAGTTCTGGAATATATTAAACAGGTGAAATTAGTTGTTACATATGTAATTTTCCTTTCAGGCAGAGAAAAGGAAAAATATATACAAACAGTTTATTTCCTGCAAATATCGCTCTGGTCCTCTCTCCATGCGCGTTTCGACCACCTTATAATCTCGTCAGTGGAGCTGTATCGGACCGAGAGCAACATTCGTAGAAAATAACTTGTTATATGAAATATAAATTTCAAGGTATGTCGGAAGAATATTACAACCTGTCATCTGCCGACCTCGATATCAGACTGAAAAATATCGCCAGTCGAACGACATCTATGAATCACTGGAGTAGTGAAAATTTTTTTAAAATATTAAAATAGATGTTCGACTGGCGATATTTTTCAGTACCTCGAGGTAGGTAGGTGGCGGGTTGCAATATCCTACCGACATACCTTGAAATTTATATTTCATATATCAGTTATTTCCTGCGAATATTGCTCTCGGTCCGATACAGCTCCACTGACGAGTTCATAAGGTGGTCGACACGCGTATGGAGAGAGGTCCTGAGCGGTAATTGCAGGAAATAAACTGTTTGTATATATTTTCCTTTTCTCATCCTGAAAGGAAAATTACATATATAACAACTATTTAAATACGGCAGATAGATTTCTTTATTTCTTAGGTTAAGTTAGTTCTTTAACTTAGGCTCAGATAGATTGTGTAGAAAATTTTATATATATTTATAAAGGTATATATATTTTTGAATTTAAAATATTTTTAGATTGTGCATATGAGGAGACATACAGGTGAGAGACCTTATAAATGTAATGAATGTGGCAAAGGTTTTCCAAGATCACACGACCTTAAATGTCACGAAAGAACTCATTCAGGAGAGAAGCCTTATTTGTGTACATTGTGTGGTAAATCATTTAACAAGAGTAACAAATTGGTAAGTGTAGCAGTTAGGTGTTCTCTAATGGTAAAATGTTTAGCAACTTTGGCGCAACAAGTTATAGTGGTTTGAAGCCAAATTCATTTTTTCATTTGTGAGGATTAACTGTTGATAAACTACTATAACTAACGCCATATCGATTTTTGTTTTATTTCTTAAGGAAACTGTGAAACGTTTGAAATATTTTATTTCGATTATGTTTTCAAGAATAATTGTTATTCCCCAGTAACTTGCTGATCCTAATTTTTTTTTATTATCTTTAGCTACGACACAGCAGAGTACACACCGGTGAACGTCCTTACGTGTGCAACATATGCTCCAGAGCATTTACTCAATCTAACGACTTGGCATTACATATGCGTAGACATACAGGAGCGAGACCTTATGCGTGTGGTGTTTGTCCAGCTAGATTTATTCAGTCTGGCCAGTTGAAGAATCATAGGAGACAGACGGGTCATTGGATGGAAACTCAACCTGACTTGAAAGGTGGACACAGGTAATTTTTTTATTTGATATTTTTATATTTGTACAGGTTGTCCTAGAGAAGTGATGACTGTCCTTTTAATAGAGTAAAACTATTACGATAGATAAAATATCAAGATATGTACCGTAATGCAGAAATTGTACTGCTCCTAATTTATAATAAATTCACATACCTTTGTTGACAAACATTCACCGAAAATGTTTAAAAACAAGGAGTAGAATTTCGGACGTTTTTCATCAAGAACCAGTTGTGACAGATATTGAATAACTTGGATCCACAAGTTAAGAGTTAAGCGGGTTGTAAGAAGGAATTGAATAATTCACAAGGTCCTGTGACCTTAAATTTATTACAAATAAAAAAGCTATAGTTTATTCGTTATTGACTGGCAGCACAAGAGTTTAATTAGTAATGCAAAAGGAATTTGTGTATTTGTGAATGAATAAATAAATAGCTATTTATTTTCAACAGGCAAACGGCCCCCTTACAGGAAATTCAAACAGATAAATAAGCTAAAAGGATGAAGGAAATAAACTAATAAAGTAAATAAACTAACTAAAGCTACAGTTAGTCTAAAACTAAGGACCCATTTAAAATCAATTCACCATTTATTTGAATATTGGATTTACAAGCTGTAGGCATACAATATTCTCATAAACTATCCATAGCAAAGTAGCAAGCTACAAAGGATACCCAGACACCTCTTGCAGATGTTTCAGAATAGTTGGTAGACCGTCAAAATGCATGTAGCATAGTGCAGAAATACGATTAAAATTGTTGCAATTTTTGTAGATGGAACATTGGAATAAAACGTTTGACCTGGCAAGGGCAGTGGAGAAAGCTGGTGGGTGGCTGACACCAACACGGGGAACACGAAAAGATTTTCTAACAAAAATGGGCAATCAATCCTTGCGTTCAGATGCTTATAGAGAAATGATACGGATTGGGAGTTACGACGTACAGCCAATGGCAGTTCCTTAAATCTTGCGAGAATGTGGTCTTGATTGAAACCTCACTGAGGATAAATATTGTTCTCTCTAAACATTAAATAGTTTAGAAATTTCCTTTGGACGGCCTCTATGGCAAGGCCATAATAATTGTATATAGGGGACCACACAATTGATCCATATCTAGCCACGATCTTACGTAAGTATAATACAGCAGCTTGAAGGTGGCTGTGCTAGAAAAAGGTTTGCAGTTTCGCAAAATAAAACCCAATGTTCGAAATGCACTAGCCACCATCTGATCAATGTGGGGAATACAGGATAAACTCGCATCGAAGACGACACCCAGGTCCGCCACAGTGTAGGATCTATTAACGATAGAACTATTTATATGGTACTTAAACCAAACAGCATTTTTTGTCTGAGAGTAAGACACAACATTACATTTACAGATGTTAAGATACAGTTTATTAGCCCCACACCATCGACTGCTCATATCGATAATGGCCTGAAGGGACAAAGAGTCTGCAACAGAATCAATGCGTTGAAATATTTTTAAATCATCAGCATAGGCCAATCTGTGGCAGTCCGACTGGAAAACAAGATCATTTATAAATATGTTAATGATAAGTGGCCCCCAAGTTGGAACCCTGGGGGACACCTGACTTTGGAGTAAACCTAGCAGATTTATATTCTTCTATATGCACAAACTGACTACGATTAAGTAAGTAGGATTTCAAAAGGGAATCAAGGTCGTCAGAGAAGCCGAACAGGATTGAAGCTTTCAGTAAAAGTATGTGATGGTCCCTTTGGTCAAAGGCTTTACGGAAATCAGTGTAAATAACATCGACTTGACTTCTGCTATTAAGGGCGTCACAAATGTAAGAGGAAAAAGAGCAAAGATTAGTCATACATGATTTTTTAGAAAAGAAGCCGTGTTGGTCAGTCGATAATCGATTTTGAAGTTGAGAAAATAAATATTTCTGTAAGATAATCTCGAAGACCTTGGAAAAATTACACGAGATTGTAATGCCGCGATCGTTTTCAACTAGAGATGGATCACCTTTTTTTAGAATAGGACAGACTTTGGCAATCTTCCAGAGCTCTGGAAAAACCCCGCTCTTCAAGATCAGTTGGAAAATATGACAAAGGAGAACACTCAGAACAATGGAACAGTCCCTCACCAGAAAACTAGGAACACCATCTGGGTCAGAAGCGACATAAACCAAAGGTATAGCTATTGATAGCCTATATAGATAATACGAATTGTTGTAAAGAAAGCGGTAAATATTCTACGTATTCTAATTGTGTATTTGTGGACAATATTGTATATTATTAGTATTCATTTCAATCAGACAATTCGCGATAATGCTTTTCAGATATATACCAGATATGTATGACCATGAATCATTTTTTATCAATGGCCTGCAACTTCTAGAATTAGATATTGAAAATGTCTATATTTACTGCGAAACGTTGTAAAGATGTTCTGAATTTAAATTTCAAGATAATAGTTTTAATTGTGCCGGATTCACTTGTTCATCAAAATACCCTAATAAATATACAACGTTCAATTTTAAAATGTGCTAACATAATGGAAGTTAGCGAATCTACAATTTACAAACTTACTAGGAAAGAAAATCATCAGATGTTGATAAATGATCTAAAAACACATTAAGAAAACACTTTCATGAATTTTATCTTAGAAGAGAAATACTAATAAAGTTTTGAAAGTTGTAAAAGAAGACAAGAATGTGTCGGGCATGGGAAAACCAAGCTGAAAGAAATTAATTTTTCTTTGTCAAAGTGAGACCGGAAGTCAGTACTTATTGACAGGGGAGAAATAATATTTTCGAAAAGACAGTGTTTTC